>OX459095.1:59895239-60545256 GCA_949775045.1 Metridium senile
GACGACCCTTTTTTAAAAGACCCCTATAAAACCCGAGTCTTGTCCAAATGGGCGTGTCAACACATATTATTTATCTCTAAAACGTACCATTTATGTGTCATACTGGTTGCTATAATCTTATCTTTTATATGATATTCACTGTCAGTACCCTTAGGATACTTCAGAATCATGTACTATAAGCGCTTATTATATCCGCACGTCAGCCACCAAATGTTTTCTCTCTCCAGTAGGAGTAAAACTAACGAAGCATTAAAGAATCAAGCACGTATCATATTGCCGTATCAAAGATATGCCTATTGTTCTGTTGAAATCTCAACCCGCGCGCTAATCAAAGTTTTTTGTTACTTCTCACCTACAATATCATATATGGTAATGGCATTGTTTTCAAGATTGCATACGGTATCTTTGATACGCTTGTTTTGTAGTGACCATACACGTGAATACGTGAATTAATCAATAATTGTTTCTAATTCAGGAAACAAGGATGGTGTGTTCTTTCGCAAGGCTTCCTCAGATAAATGGGGCCAGAAAGCAATCTGGAAGTGCTGCGGTGCACTGTAAACTACACCAACACATGCAAAGACGTTTGTAGTTGTTAATACTAAGACTTTATTTACTTGAAACGTTTACATTATTATTTAAAATAAGGTGTTTATTTCCACATTATATCGCGAGGTAATTTCACGTACAGGAATTTCAAAAACGTTGACCAAGGTTTTGTAGTATGTTGCATTCTAAACCGAATTGCATTGTAGTTTCCGTTTGCTTTGTGAACTAAAAAAATCAAATAAATTCATGAAACGTTCAGTGTTTGAGACACTGTTTGACATAAATTGATCTATATGGTAAAATGCAACAAAACTTTAGGCCATGTTTTACAGTGGAACCACTTGAACCATAGCCTCCTATGTAGCCTCTCCTTTGTAAGAGAAGCGATGCGTGACGACCATGGGTAATAAAATTGTGTTTGTATTATCCATGGTGACGACACAAAGGAGCGGTTGCATAGAAGGCTACTTCAACTGGGGCCACCAAAACACAATTATCCAATCACGATCGAGAATATAAACAATAGAACCTCTCCAAATATCTTTTTTTGCTTAAAATGCTAATAATTTTCATTGTATTTGAAAGGAATAGATCAAGATAGCCTGCGTGCAGCCAGACGTTACTCATTTACTCGTAAGTCCCGTCTGCAAATCACAGAAAGATTTCTTGTTCTCAGCGTACCTGGATTTGAGTACGCGCTCTGGTTGGCTTATTCTAACAAGTCCGCTGATTGGCTATTAATTATTCTTCCCAGTCCTGCTCATGTGTCAGAATCAAAATGGCTGTTAGTAATAGCCAATCACCAATAGGACCTAAAACCATATGCGGGGGGCCTAGAACAAGAAACATTTCTCTGATGCGCAGACGGACTTTACGGAGAAAAAAACCCGGATGCAACACAGGCTAAGATCAAGATTGAATAAGAAACATCTTTTATAATATTAAGATATTTATTTTGAAATTTGTCGGTTGGCCCCGGTTGAAGTAATCACCGCGCTGTACATAAAAACTCTGCATGATTGACGATATATCTCACAAGAAGATATAGAATAGAGCCGCACAACGGAAAACACCCATCACTCACAGATCAATATGACCTGCAAGGTTTAGCAACATCTTTTAAAAGACATGTCATAAAACATGTACTCTTGATCTATTAAAAATCCTGATGATAAGTACTGGGATAAGACGATTTGTTTACAGTTAGAGCATACAAGGGAGCTTTTGATGTCTTATACGTACACCTATTTCAAAAATCGTTGTCGCAGCCGAAGCTACGATCCACACTCTGAAGCTTGCAAAGGATGTCGGTTATATGGACTTATTTTGTGATTTATTGCACGTTTTTTAAATAAATATTTCTATTTATATCTACCACAACAACAACCTTTTATGGTCATATAACACAAACACGTACAACCAAAATATGCTATGAATAAATCGATAACAAGACACGAAATACCGACATCCTTTGCAGGCTTCAGAGTGTGGACTGTAGCTTAGATTGCGACGAAGATTTTTGAAATAGGTGTATACTCCAACGAAGAACTAACGTCCGAATGTCAGTAATCATAACTCCTTTTTATGTCCAGACGTACCCGTTATATCTTACGTCGTTAGACATCAAAACCCTGAACTTTTCACGGTCATACGAAATATGCTCTAATCTAATCTCAGTTTTAGTCACAACCAGTATGGAGAATTTACTAAAACTGTCTCAAAAACATTTAATCAGTTGAAAAATGACACACCAAGTTACAATATACTGCACAGGCAGATATAACCTCTTACAGCGCCACACGCAAAAGTATACATTTAATGTATTCGCATACTTCTATGCACGGGAGTTTGTACTTTAAACAGACACATTTGATGTAAAGTTGTCTGATTTTACCGAATAAGGCGTGTAAAAACTCGTTTCGCAGCATAAAGTCCGTGCATAGAAGTATGCGAATATATTAAAAGTGGTCATACTTTTGCGCGTCGCGCTTTAACTTCGGCTGTATGCATGCATGAATAAATAAATAAACAACGTTGCAAGTGTAAGGGATGAGACCGTTCGATATTTGAATGTGGGAGAGGCTGCATGTAAAAAATGTCGAACAAGTTCTCAGTCGATCTTAACAAAACAGATATCGTGCACTGACAACAAATACGGCCAAAAATTGATCGAGATTAAAGCGCAAACACTACATCTATGAAATAAAATAGAATTGCCACTGTGTAATAGTTCTTATTTAGTGACTATTAGTCACTATCAAAGACAAGTAAAATTGTAATGAGGGAGTGTTTCCTTTTAATTGTATTCAAAGTTTCTGGTTGAGTGATAGTGACTAAATAGAAACTATTAGTTGGTAACTATTTTGTTTCTATTTCATGGTTTTAGTGTTTTCGCTCTGTAAAAATGAACGTCCAGCATTTGAGGACGAAAACAAATATCTAACAAATTTAGAATTGACCAAGGCCCCATCAAATATCCAATGGTTCGTCCATACAAGAATGCAATCAATAATATTTGTAGATTAAAGTGTTACAAGGAAACAATAAAACCCAGACAATCTGTCTACACTGGGGTGATTTTTCTTTCAGTATTCTGAAATCCTTATCCAGCGGATAAAATCTATAAAAAAACCTATGCAGCGGAAAACTTTATCCACCATTCGTACAACCAGCCCCTCGCATTTGTAAATCTGACGGTTTGTGAAGCAACCAGGATAACGAACACAGACGTACAAATGATAAATACAAATACTAGATCAAGAAACCCTCTGGTTCCAGGGTATCTCTCTACTTACGAACACAGACGTACAAATGATAAATACAAATACTAGATCAATAAATCCTCTGGTTTACAGGGTAGCTCTCTACTAACGAACACAGACGTACAAATGATAAATACAAATACTAGATCAAGAAACCCTCTGGTTCCAGGGTAGCTCTTTACTAACGAACACAGACGTACAAATGATAAATGCAGATACTAGATCAAGAAACCCTCTGGTTCCAGGGTAGCTCTCTACTAACGAACACAGACGTACAATTGATAAACTACAAATACTAGATCAAGAAACCCTCTGGTTTCCAGGGTATCTCTCCATTAACGAACACAGACGTACAAATGATAAATACAAATACTAGATCAAGAAACCCTCTGGTTCCAGGGTAGCTCTCTACTAACGAACACAGACGTACAATTGATAAATACAAATACTAGATCAAGAAACCCTCTGGTTTCCAGGGTAGCTCTCTACTAACGAACACAGACGTACAAATGATAAATACAAATACTAGATCAAGAAACCCTCTGGTTCCAGGGTAGCTCTCTACTAACGAACACAGACGTACAATTGATAAATACAAATACTAGATCAAGAAACCCTCTGGTTTCCAGGGTACTATAATTGGGCCATGATATATACGTATATATACCTTTCCTGAGAAACGTGACCCGTGCCGGCAGTGAGAACCTACAAGCTAGTAGCGCAGGGGACTATGGGTAGCTTATGTACACTATATTAGAACGCAGGAATTTCATTGTGACATCTACACACTTGTCAATATGTTTTCGCGAAATATGTTAAACTGATAACGAATCTCGAAATATGCCGTCCAATTCTAATAACTATTGTTCTTGACTGGCCAGCCTCGCATACATGTGAAAACTCCATTGAGTTTCAACGTCGACACGAGGCAAGCAAGTCAAGAACAATAGTTATTAAAATTGAATGCCACATTAGATTCGGTCTATTGCGACCGTTTTGACTTAATATATAGACAAGAAAGGCGTTCCGAATGCACATTTTGTTTCCAAACTGATCCATGATCCTTTGCGCCACTAGCTTGCGTGCTTTACACGGGTGACAACATTTCTCGGAAAAGGTCAACCTCGTTCCCAGGGCCCTCTCCTTCTCGAAGGAAGAGGGTCCTGGGAACGAGGTTGGTAAAGGTGTATACAAGACACACAAAGTGAAAAGTGACAAAGAGTATAATGCAGTCTCTTGTCACTCTATGGGATATAGGGTCACGTGACCTCTTGGTGCAAGTCAAGTATTGCGCACACTGATTGGTCCAAAACTTTGAATACTTCTTCCTAAATACCTACAGCATTTGGAAATATTAAATGAAACATTTTCCTTTCGAAAGTATCTTGTTGGTTTTATTAATGAAACTGAATTTTTTATAAATTTATACTAAAACAAATATAAATATAGTATATCAAAGGTCAAACTAGTTTTAAAATTTTTAAAAATTTTTAAAATAGAATTTTTGTCTACACTTTTAAGAATATAAAGGAAATAGGTACTTTGTGTAATAATATTACTATACAGAATATATTCAGTAAGACTCTCATGGACCATGATATAATAATTATAGGTGAGCGTCGTGTTTACAAGTGTTGGTATTGCGATGCTAATTTGCCAACCATTTTAACAATAGATTTTGTATTTTTCTTTGCTCTGATAACAATGGTTGGTTGGCAAAACCATAACAAAATACGTCACTGTACGTCCACCTATAGAACATTCTATCATTGTATTGTCTATAAGAAGGTTAATTTGCATACTTATGTTTAAATCCTAAGGAAATTATTGTGCATAACCATAAATAACAATTTCTCTATATAAAAACAACATAATTGTGCAAATTAAAGGCGGCCAATTTAAATAGAGTGCATTTAGCCAAACCATTGAATACTTAGATAAATTTAGCTAGATATCTAGTTGACGTCACCTAAAATAGTAAAAGCCCAACTAACGAACCGTCAAACAAATCAGGGGGGTTCCTGTAATAACCAGGGTTCGTACAGAATCCTCAACGAAAATTTCCAAAACTTTTCCAAAACTTTTTCAAAGCCTATTACTCAAAATTCCAAAACCACAGTGCCAACGGGCATTGATTGCGGCAGGCAAAAAGATCATCAGCCGTTTTTTAATCACAACGAAAACAGTTCTTTGCAAGGTAGGAGCTGGGCAACCGACAAAAAATTCATAACTTTTCCATAGCCCAGCAGGTGAAAAAGGAATTTTCCAAAACTTTCCAGGTCCTGGAAAAATGCATTACCAATTTCCAAAACTTTCCAAGACTTTCCAAAACCCGTACGAACCCTGAATAACGATCCTCAAATATTTACAAGAAAAATAAGGCATACAAGCTTGGGGTTCTCCCCCAGAAATATCGAACTGTTTTCACATGATTTCAAATGTGACGTCAACTAAAATAGTAATTTACTTATCTAATTTAGGTGACATCAACTAGAGTGAAGACATTAAACCTGTGAAACAAAATAAAATAGTCAAGGTGTAATAGTCAAATAGACACAAAAGAAAACAATGGAATTAGAGACTGCTAAGGTGTATTAGTCTACTATCTATTTCACGGGTTAAATGACTTTACTCTATGCAATAGATTGACTAAATGCACTAGCTATTCTTCTTCACTAGCTAGCCTTCCATATACAACTCTTTCAAAAATCATTGTCGCAGCTGAAGCTACAGTCCACACTCTGAAGCCTGCAAAGGATGTCGGTAATATGAACTGAATGTGTGATTTATTACGGGCTTTTTAAGAAATATTTGTTTCATGATCTACCACAACAACAACTTGTTATGGTCATGTAACACAAACACGTACAATCAAAATATACTATGAACAAATCGATAACAAGAGATGAAATACCGACATCCTTTGCAGACTTTAGAGTGTGGACTGTGGCTTTGTTTGTGACAACGATTTTTGAAATGGATGTATATGAAAACTCCATAGTGTTCCAACATGAAGACAGACATTCAAGAACAAGAGGAGGATGTCATATTTGGATTTGGTGTTTGTGATGTTAACTATTCCATCTGATGGCTTGCTTGTAATACACTGTCTGGTTTGTCACTTAATTGTTCTTTTTGATTCAATAATAATAATATAGGCAGTAATGATTGGAGGGTCCTGAAGAGATAAAATGGGAGCTGGGATTGACCTTATTTTTGACTGGGAAAATGGGATTGGATGCACTGGGACTGGGATTTACAAATAAACGAACAATAGAAAATGGGAATGGGATTGAAAACTTAAGCAAAACTGATGGGATTATGTGATTTTTGACTGGGATTGGTCCAAAGATAAACTGGGAAATGGGATTGACCCCCACCTCTTCAAGACCCTCTGATTGTAACCTTGCCGTTACCAATACTACATGTATTCCCTTCTTGACTTGATAATAAAGCCATCAACATGTTGAAGTTTTCACTCATCATCTTGGCAAATGTCAGAACACTTCCAATTAACATTTCCATGTCCCTTTACTCAATGAACCTAAAACAGTCACTTGCTACTCGCCAAACGGCTCCCTCAGTACCTCCTTCAACAGTCAAAAGAAAGTTTTGTGAAAAGTTTTCTGTTTTATGGCCTTCAAATTTGACACATCCTTCTACCACGACTAGGATCGTTGTACTCCCTGGGATTGCTAGATCTGCAAGAAATGATATACAAGTGAGCTACTGTAATCCAATTGCTCTTTAACAAAATTGGCACACGTAACTCTCGTGCTGCTAATTATTGAATATTTTTTACTCTTTTATAGCACAATTTTAACAATTTTATACATGTTATATATTATTATCAATGATAGGTAATATGATGAAATTTGTAACACCGTAAAAAATGGTAAGTAAAGTTCAAGTCAACAATTTTTACGGTGTTACAAATTTCATTATATTACCTATCATTTATATCAAACACCGACACAGCCTATACTAGTTTACTTGCTAGTTTCCATTCATATTATTATCAACTATGTTCTCCTTATTATATATATACATAATTTTATGTAGTATATAAAAAACGAGCAGCAGTGTTTTATCAAGGATAAAAACCCGAGCGCAGCGATGGTTTTTGATCCTTGATAAAACACGTGCTGCGAGTTTTTTATATAGCTTAAAAAACTCCAACACTTATTCAAAACTAAATTATAAAAGTTTCTTGAAGAAAAGTCCAATTTGGAGACAAACTTTATTTGCAAGGTACACTGCGCATTCTCATATCACACCATGCACCATTAAGCACCACATTTGGCATCCCACATTTGAGAAAGGTCGTGTATAATATAGTAGGAGCTTGATAGCATTGTTTCGGGTGATGCCTCTAGTAAAGGTCAATGATGAGAGATTAAAACTGAGACCTTTACAAGTGTCATAGGTACATAAAGACACACGTACCTTTATCATAAAGACACATGTGTTTTTATATAATGTACCTATGGCAGTGTTTTATGGGGTATAAAGGTCATGCATGTGACCAAATTGGAATGCCCCGATTGGACTAATAGCTCATGAATTATTAATGAGTTTTTTAAGTATGTATATACAGCTGATCTTGAAAAGGTTGTCCACCTGAAAAGGCATATATACTAAAAGAAATATCACGGGACTCATTTTATATTTAATTTCTACGCATGTACAAAGTCAGGTGCGTTTGAAAGTAATATGGCGGTGAATTCAAACAAGCAGTATCTTCCCTCGCTAGATGTCCGAGTTCTAGATTTTAGAATAAGTCACGAGATATTTCTTTTAGTATATAAGTCTTTTCAAGTGGACAACCTTTTCGAGATCGGCTGTATATATATATATTATTATTGCTTCACTATTCTAATATTTTTATAATTTTCTTGGACATTGCTATGTTTTGCATTTTATACATTCTACATATATTATATTTTTTTTCAACAAACATATTGTTAATAGAGTCTTATAGATATGATGCAATATAAATGTGGAATTAATTATTATAAAAATTATTTATTTTACCCTTTGCTCTTGAATAATTTTACAGTTTAACTGCAAGTTAATGACCTTTTCGTGGTTCATATATACTTATTCACACCTTGATTTTAAATAAATACAATTGAATTTTTAAATGAAAAGAATAAGCTGCTAGGTTACCTAAGTAGTTTAAACTAATCAAGGTCAGGTAACCTACATGTCCACAACCTCAGCCTCAAAATAGCTTGTAATATATTCTTTTCTTTACTGACTACAGCTCGCGGTAATTTAAGCAATATACACATTATCAAACAATTGAAACACTAGGAAATTCCATGGGCTGTAGTCAAATTGTAAAGAATATATTACATGCTATCAACGCTGAGTTTGTTTGATTCAAACCATTAAAAGGGCTATTATGTTTTGGAAGCTATTGGTTATTCAAAAAGGTTTGTTTTCTGTTAATGTGGACAGAATTTAGTAGGTACTTCTTTACCTCCATATGCAAGTTGCCAATTTCAGACCATGTGACATTCTCTTGAGAATTGCTCTTTTATGATGTACATATTATAACATTTACATTTGAAAGAACCAACTCCCAAGGGCTGCATCACATGATCTGTAATGGGTTAACAAACA
Source organism: Metridium senile (assembly GCA_949775045.1). NCBI lineage: Eukaryota > Metazoa > Cnidaria > Anthozoa > Actiniaria > Metridiidae > Metridium > Metridium senile. The sequence goes on from OX459095.1 coordinate 59,904,179, forward strand.
AGGAAGATCTATTCTGTTATAACTACCTGTAACTGGTTGACAGTCCAATGAATAAAGAGTATGATCACTTAATGGTAAGTTGGTATAAAACTCCATCAATTTATCTGGACCCCCTTTAAGAACATTGCCATTCCATATTATTGTAGCATTGGCTGAGTATAACTTGGAGACTTTCTGGCAGAGAAAGAAAAATAATTTACACCATTAAAAAGATAACCACTAAAATTATTGTAATAGAGAAATTAATCAGTTTAATATAATAAGTATTCAGCATATGAATATGATCTACTAAGCGTATCACATAAATCCTATTTTATATAGAAGTTACATGGACATGTACCAGGCTAAAATACCATCTAGTCCTTGCTCACCACTAGGGTTCACCAGTAGCTCAGTGGTTTAATAAAGCTGTAAGAATCAGACTAGATACAATCTAGACACCAACCGTCTAGTCCTTGCTCACCACCAGTGTGAAGTAGAAGAAATTGTCGTTGGTTTTATTCCTGCCTGCAAACTTCCAATATTTTACTTGATGCAACAGTATACTAACTGCTACTCAGTTAAATTTGTAGTGGCTTTTAGCAATTATCACAGACAAGAAAATTAAAGTTGTATCACTCACGTGTCGTCTTTTGTCAAATGTTTCGTAGTACAATTCACTGAATCTTTCACCTGCTTGAGCAGCTTGATCAATAGCACTTCTTGTGGCCTTCAGAAGAAAATATATTCAATAAAGAGAAAAACAAATAAAAAACAAGGGAAAACTAACCTCCTGACTTTTAGCCGCCATCTTGAATTTATTGTAATACCGCTGATCAAAATATTGCTGTCTTTACTAGTTCCAGTCCTATACCTGGAATTTGCGCCTTCCAACATAATCACAACTTTTATAAGTTTTCTTGATTATAAATTTATAAGAATCCATTTATAAAGATGGTTCTAATCGTAAGCCATTTCTAAAATGCAGCTACGGGCTACAGTTTCCTTTCTTTTTCAAGTCTTATTACTATTGGTATACGTATTAGAGGATCGTACTTTTGCGTCCAAAGAACCTTGCAAATCGAGCACTAAAGATTGTGGATGTTCAAACCTAAAAAGAGATAAAAATGAACACGAAGATCCCTCAGATCACTTTAAATACACCAACAAGGCAAACACGCAACCACAAACTGGGAAAGGAAAGGATTCTTTGATTTATAAACGAACAAATCAGATGGTCTATCTTAAAGGGGGTATTTTCACCATGGGGACCGATAAACCATTTATTATCAGAGATGGAGAGAGTCCTGCTAGAAGGGTTCAGCTCAGACCGTTTTATATTGACGTCTACGAAGTGAGCAATGCTGAGTTTGAAGTCTTTGTGAATGAAACGAATTATGGTACAGAGGTAATATTTTTGTAGCTATTTTAATTTATTTTGTATGAAAACAAGCAGCACATTTCTTACATAGTACTCTATTTAGAATCTGATTTGCTGAGGGTCAGGCCACAGGCAGCCCCACTAGTCTATCTGAGGAATTTTTTTTAAAGCGAATGAAGCATGCCTATTGAAAAAATACTTTGCTACTTGACTTGAGCGCTCTGGTGGGCTTCCTGTGGTGGGTGGTTTGTCGTGCAGAAGCGAGAATCGCATGCAACTTTCACATGCACGACAGATGTCACAGAGAGTTGTATTTTATTACTACCCTCTTCGACATTGCGCAAGTTTTCGAGAAAGCCACAGGAATCCCATCCGCACGCATTCAAGCAAATACACAACAGGAAGGCCACCCACGTGCTCAAAGAATAACAAAAGATCAGACTTTTTTAGTCACTAAATAGTGACTATTTGTTAGAATTTACTTGATATTATTTCATAGTTTAACTGCATTTGCTCCAATATCATAAATTATGCCATATTTTGGGGAGGGAGGGGGGGGGGGGGGGGGGGAGTGCTATTGTAATTCAAATCATACCAATTGTAATTCAAATCAAACAAATTTGAATTATAATGTCTACCCCCTAAAACAGAAGCCGTTATGGTTATAACAGGTTCCCATTTAAATCTGTACTTTCCCATTTAAATATGTACTTATGCAAATTGTGTTGATGTGTGCTAAACACACAGATCAACCAATCAGAGTAACTTATATTATTTCTGAAGTGAACTTCTCTGATTGGTTGATCTGTGTGTTCAGCACACATTAACAAAATTTGCATAAGTACAGATTTAAATGGGAAAGTACAGATTTAAATGGGAACCTGTTTTATGTGAATGTAGACCCCAGTGCAATTAATATTCACAAGTTGAATTATAATTTGCTGTTTTCTTGACTGCCTAGCATCTCATTCATGTCAAACCTGAAAGTATTTCTCATTTATGACTGGCTAGTCAGCTCAAAGTTCTGAAAATCCCTGTGTGAATTCTTAACAATTAAGTTTCAAGTTTCAACAGGAGATGATTTTTGTTTTTAGGCAGAGAAATTTGGTGATTCCTTTGTTCTGTCTTCAAGAGTAAGCAAAGAGATCCACAAAAACATCCATCAAGCAGTAAGTTTGTAGAATAATAAAAAAACATAATAGCAAGTTTAATTTAAAATCTCCATGATAAGTGGTATGCTCGTGTAACACTAGACTTGAGACTAAAATAAAGTTATTGAATAATTGATTGATCTCAAACTTTAGATAAAACCCTTCACTATGTTTTATTGATAATTTAATAACATATTTTGTCAATAGCAAATGTCATGTTTAAACATATTTTTCTTTTAGTATTTTAGAATATCTAGTAATTTAGAATTCTATAGAGTAGGTTAGATATGATAGAATAGAATATAACAGAACAGAATAGACTGGAATGGAATAGAATGGGATGGGATGGGATGAAATAGAGCATAATTCCTCTTACTGGTCTAATTCTCTTTTAGGTTGCAGCAGCACCATGGTGGGTACCAGTGAAGGGCGCTTACTGGAAACAACCTGAAGGACCAGATACTAACATAACAGATAGGTATAATTAGCACATTGTTTTTATATTGCACAGACTAAGCCTCAATTTGTTAACAATATTAACAAATTTTGAGTAAAGCACAAAAATGTTATCCTTTAACAATAGAAAACACATTTGATTTTAATCTGAATTGAGGCTATCCTTGTGCAAATGCGCCTTTTTTTCAAATAGTACAGCTGTGCTAGATAACATGAACTGATCTATAGAGCAAATTATTGTCATCAAAGCTCCCCCACCTCACACCCCCATAGTACTGTCAGGGGAAAATGAGTCTCTGCTTGCAGGGAACTTCATCATAATTACAGTGCGGATACTCCAACCGGGACCACTTTAGATGAATTGATAATCAACCAATCATATTGCAGCTTTCAGTTCAAGAATGTTGTGAGCATGAGAACACTATAATTTGATTGGCTTATGCTGTTATCAGTTCAATCTCTGTCTAGTTTAAATGTTTTTTGATTGGATGGTTTTTGCACTGTAAATAAGTATGATATTTTTTATTGAATTGAGCTTTATTTATTTATCATAACAGAATGAACCATCCTGTCCTGCATGTGTCATGGAATGATGCTGTAGCATTTTGTAAATGGGCCAACAAGCGTCTTCCCACTGAAGCAGAGTTTGAATATGCACTTAAAGGAGGTTCTGATGATACGTAAGATTTACTTGTTTACTTGATCTGCACACCATCTAGCTAAATGCAGTTTTCTTATTATTTTAAACTGTATGCTTGGAAAGAGAAAAATAAGTTTATTTAAAATAAGGAAGGTCAACTGATCTGCACATCATCTAGCTTAATGCAGTTTTCTTAGTATTTTAAACTGTATGCTTGGAAAGAGAAAAGAAGTTTATTTAAAATAAGGAAGGTCAACTGATCTGCACATCATCTAGCTAAATGCAGTTTTCTTAGTATTTTAAACTGTATGCTTGGAAAGAGAAAAGAAGTTTATTTAAAATAAGGAAGGTCAACTGATCTGCACATCATCTACAGTTTTCTTAGTATTTTAAACTGTATGCTTGGAAAGAGAAAAGAAGTTTATTCAAATCAAGAAAGGTCAACTGATCTGCACATCATCTAGCTAAATGCAGTTTTCTTAGTATTTTAAACTGTATGCTTGGAAAGAGAAAAGAAGTTTATTTAAAATAAGGAAGGTCAACTGATCTGCACATCATCTACAGTTTTCTTAGTATTTTAAACTGTATGCTTGGAAAGAGAAAAGAAGTTTATTCAAATCAAGAAAGGTCAACTGATCTGCACATCATCTAGCTAAATGCAGTTTTCTTAGTATTTTAAACTGTATGCTTGGAAAGAGAAAAGAAGTTTATTTAAAATAAGGAAGGTCAACTGATCTGCACATCATCTACAGTTTTCTTAGTATTTTAAACTGTATGCTTGGAAAGAGAAAAGAAGTTTATTCAAATCAAGAAAGGTCAACTGATCTGCACATCATCTAGCTAAATGCAGTTTTCTTAGTATTTTAAACTGTATGCTTGGAAAGAGAAAAGGAGTTTATTCAAAATAAGGAAGTTCAACTGATCTGCACATCATCTAGCTAAATGCAGTTTTCTTAGTATTTTAAACTGTATGCTTGGAAAGAGAAAAGAAGTTTATTCAAATCAAGAAAGGTCAACAGACCATTTCACAGTTCTATTCCATCAACCTCAACCTCCATAGATGTGTACATTCCTTAAATTACCACAGACTGTAGTGAAATTCTAAAGAATATACTATGAACGAGGACGTTTGTCAAGAAATTTTGTCCATACTTTGATATTTTCCACTTTATCCTATTTTTCTTATCCCGTGTTTTTGTATGTACACATAAAAATATAAGAGCTAATAAGTATATTTACAAAGAAAACTAGTTTACTGTAAGGTTTAATTCTTCAACAGGCTATATCCCTGGGGTAATAAACTAAAGAAAAAGGGTCAATACATGGCCAATTTATGGCAGGGTAAGTTTCCACTAGAGAACACAGCAAAGGATGGTTATGACGGTACTTGTCCAGTTACAGCTTTCCCACCTAACGGTTATGGAATATATAATATGATTGGTAATGCATGGGAATGGACGTCAGACTGGTGGGTTACTCGCCATACTAACGATTTCCAAGACAATCCTGTGAGTATTAGCATTGTGGGAAACCTTTTCCTAATCAATCAATCAATCAATCAATCAATCAATCAATCAATCAATCAATCAATCAATCAATCAATCAATTTATTAAAGTCATAACGTGGGATAAGGTCGCATCCGAGCCAGAGGCTCATGTAAAAAACGTATGACAATCATATAAATATATTGTACTAGACATACAAAACCTGAAAATATAAAAAGTACTTAAATAGATCAAAATTATTTCATTTAAATTAAATTTATGGTTTACCACTTGCTTCTCCACTGTGGTCCAGGTTCGAGTCGCAGGTCGAGCGTGTGTGCGAAAGTGATAGGTCTGAGTCTCCCCAGTTAGTGGGACACTTGTGTCTGTCTATAAGATTGAGATTTTTTTTTTTTTAAAAAACAATTTTTATTTTTTTGATATTAATTTTCCAAAACACTGCCCTTTTTTCTATCTAGGAAAATGAGCCTTGAGAAAAATATTAATTTTTGTATGAATTGTTTATTAGACTGGACCAACTTCTGGACAAGATAAAGTCAAAAAAGGAGGTTCATATATGTGTCATAAGGTATTATTTATTTGGTGCCTACAGTGTAGTATCCAATACTCCAGTTTCATGTTATCTAGCACCGCTGTACTGAATGTACAAAAGGCGAATTTGTACAGGGATAATCTCGATTCAGCCAAAATTCAAATGTGATTTTTATCGTTATGTGATAACATTTTTTCGTAATTTGATTGGAATTTTTGAATATTTTAACAGCAAATCGAGGTTTAACCACAGGCAGCCCAACTATTCTCTCTGAGGATTTTTGAGCGCGCGGGTAGGGTTCCTGTGGTGTATTTGTTTGAATGCGCGCGGATGGGATTCCTGTGGCTTTTTGCAAGCAATTTTTCCGTCGCGCGGAATCGCACGTACGACAGAAAAATCGAAGAAAGTAGTCTTGATATCAAAATACCTCCCTCTTCGAAAATACCTCCCTCTTCGATACCGCGTGATTTTGACGAAAAATTGCTTTAAAAAAGCCACAGGAATCCCATCCGCCCGCATTCAAACAAATACACCACAGGAACCCCACCCGCGCGCTCAGTGATTAATGTACTGCAATCGGCGCTCGGCGCTCGGCGCTCGGCGCTCGGCTCGGTGCTAGATAACATGAAACTGGTCTAATGAGCAATTAATGTCGTCTTCAAAGGAAAGATTCATAGATCAAAGTTCGTTGAAGCTGAACCTGGCTGGACACGCATTTGATCATATTCACATGCTAATTTGTGCGAAACAAATAAAAAATTATATTGTTATTATTATGGACCGAAATTTAGGATTGTATAGACAGAAGTAAAATTTGGAGACCTTTTATCCAATTCATAGATCCACAATTTGCTTGAGTGAACATGAAACAATTAGTTATCAGCTGTAACTCGGAAGAGGGATTGAAAAAAATACAACCAATACACACTGTAAGTTTTAATTCATTTTATTAAAGTTTAGTCATTTTTCAAAATTTCGTTTTTTGATTGAATCGTCCATAGGTATAGCCTCTCACTGTAAGCTTGGGCTACCTGTGGTCGGACGTAGCAACAGTAACTAAGATAGAAAACAATGGATAGTGGATCTATGAATGGTGTTTTCTATGTATTATACTTAACAGTATTTTTGTATTCTCTCTCGCAGTCGTATTGCTACCGTTATCGCAGTGCCGCTAGAAGTCAAAACTCACCTGATACTACAGCCTCTAACCTTGGGTTCCGCTGTGCATCTGACTCCCTCCCTGAAGGAGTTGATCTTGTAAAGACAACGAAATGATCAGACTATGGCATAATTTAACTTATCGTCTGATACAACAGCCTCTAACCTTGGGTTCCGCTGTGCATCTGAATCCCTCCCTGAAGGAGCTGAGTTGATCTTGTAAAGACAACGAATTGAACACACTATGGCATAATTTAACTTGTTTTTATAAGCCTATTCTACACTCGAAATGTCCTGTAAAAAAAACCACACATCTTTCGCTTTTTTTCAAGTGAAAATACTTAGAAAAGACGTTTTCTGAGCCCTACGGCGAGAATTGAACTCCCCTCATCCTCTCACCGAGAGAAATAAGAAAACCTTTTTACTGGGTGTTTCCTTTTCATGTGACAAAATCTAATTCACATAATGCGACTGACAAACATGCTGTATGCGAAATAAAAACTTTTTCACTCTTTGTCGCAAAGTATATTTCGACATCACAAAGAAAATTGCATTGTTTTTCTTCACTCTGAACTCTGAACTCTGAACTCCACGAAAAATATCGATTAAAGACCCACTTACCAGCATGCACCGCGCGACAGACTGAATTTCGTGGACCATGAAAATTCGCAATCAGACATGTTGATAACTTTTACGATGTGAGTGAGATCGTTTAGCGTTTTTTTTTTTTTTTTTTGTAATACGACTGACCGCGAATGAATTATAACACTCAAATCAAATGATAACGCAAAGCATGCCGGTAAGTGACCATGGTTCATTGGGTCATGACCATGTCAATTATATACGGAGATCATTCAATGATCATCTTTATCTGTATTTAGAGTAAATTATTATCAGTCATAAATTTGTGATAAGATCACTAGTTTATTTTACATGACACATCAAAACTAAGTGAGACTCGATGTTTTTACAAAAACTGCAAAACAGTCCCTACCATTACGCGACATTGAGTTCAGGCTTAAACCAGCTTCTACGGTTAAAACGTTTTGGACCATAGCGTGAACGTACCGTGGCATGAACCAAGGTACCATGGCATGAACCAAGTGAACGGACATGCTTTGCTCAACTGTGTTTGTCCAGGTTTGATCAATATCGAACAAATTCACGAAGAGTTATACAATATTTTCCCACGGGTCACGTGATATATGACGTCACAAACCATGATTGACAGGGCAGGTCAACAAAGTCATATAATACGTAAACAGAGTTGAGCGAAGCATGTCCGTTCCCTTGGTTCATGTCACGGTACCTTGGTTCATGTCACGGTACCTTGGTTCATGCCACGGTACCTTGGTTCATGCCACGGTACCTTGGTTCATGCCACGGTACCTTGGTTCATGTCACGGTACCTTGGTTCATGCCACGGTACGTACCTTGGTTCATGCCACAGTACGTACCTTGGTTCATGCCACGGTACGTACCTTGGTTCAAGCCACGGTACCTTGGTTCATGCCATGGTACGTAACTTGGTTCATGTCATGGTACCTTGGTTCATGCTATGGTACTCGGTTCATAGTATGGTACTTGGTTCATTCCACGGTACGATCACACTATGGTCCAAAACGTTTTATACCACTTTTATCAGGTTATTTATCGTCCAATTGAATTTGAAAAGAAATTTTTATCAGTGCAACAGCAGGATCATAGATAACAAAGAAAAAGAGTTCTACTAGAGATAATGGTTTGGCGAACGGACCTAACGAACGAACAGGCATGCAATGTAACCCTAGAACACCAACGGACAAGTAAACAAACCAAGCCAACAAAAAGAAATATGAAAACGTAAACATAGTAAATAGATAATCAGAAGAGAAACTATAATTATACATTTAGTATATATTAATAAAGAATTAATTATATATTAAAATCATACCATAATTCATTTGCAGAAATTCTTTCCACCAATAGTTTTTGGGGGATTCCAAAAAATATCGGCCACATTGGCCCAGGCAAACTAAAGGCCCAGGCAAACGGTTTCAACATTCTATGAAGCTGTGACGACAAATCGACTTATGTATAGACCGAATAGAATAATGGTGACCTTTACTTTTTATGAAATTATTCTTTTTTGTTTATTTGTTTGTTTTGTTTGTTGTTTTGTTGATGCCGTGCAAATAGCATATTCGTGCATGAAACATTGCACTATTTTGTACTATTTAGTTTTGTATTGCACGAATATATTGTTTGCACTCTAGTTTGTTGTTTTTGTTTGTTCTATTTTATTTTATTTATTTTTTATATTTTTTTAGTTATTTATATTTTTTATCAATTCTTTAGTTATACCGTTCTCTCTCTTATTTCTTTATGAATATTTTTCTTATCATTTCAAATTCAAGTGAAAAGGCAGCAGCAGCTTTACACACACAGACGATCCATAGCACACGACAATACTATACAGTACAAACAAAACTTGACTAGAACATCAATTTTGTTCTCCAAACAACAATGACTGGTACGAGTGATTCGCTACAAATATAACACAACTGACCACAATTATCGTTAACAGAACTTACTGTACGTAGAAATGGCTCGTTTTGTTGGTGTAGTTCTTCTTTGTCTTCTCAACTGCGTCGGGGGTAAGTTCACTATTGATAAATCACCTTTTACTTCACGTCCCAAATCTTCTAGCCAGATACATGTGTCTTACTAACACTCGAGTTTCATGTTATCTAGCACCACTGTATAATTTGACAAAAGGCGCATTTGCACAGGGATAATTTCGATTCGGAGGAAAATTAATTTAAATGTGTTTTCTATTAGCATTTTCCTGTGCTTTGCTTAGAATTTAGCCGTGTGAATATTTTTACAACAAATCGAGGCTTAGCCTGTGCAAATTCGCCTCAGTTTTGTCAAATAGTACAGCGGTGCTAGATAACGTGAAATTGGAGTATTGAGGAGATTCACACACCAACACTTCTCACTTGAGTTGTTTTATTCAGTTAAATATAGTGTAGTGTTAGCTTGCTGGCAGAGGGAGTTTTTTCAAGCTCTTAAGTTCTGTGGAGAAAGTGTCTTTCATTCTTCGGCGAAGAATAGCGTGATAGCGTGATAGCGCAATAGCGTGCTAGCGTCCTGTACTTGAAGTGTGGTATAGTTTATTTAACTTATACAATAAAAAACGGGTGTAAAATGTTCGAGTAAAAAAGATACTCAATTGTATTTTGAAGCAGTAACTTGGATAATGCACTACCTCAGTAAACGTGAACATTTTCCACGATAGTAATTTTATTTATCTTTTAAACTGTAAGTTGTTTTATAAACATTAGTGATGTAGACCGCCATAAAGCCTATCGTCTTGTCAAAGTTGTAGTCAAAATTAACATTCACTTTCTTTGATATTGTCCATGATGGATTTTAGCGGTTGATTCTGCAGTCTGGTAAAGAAAACGCGCGTGCTCTGTACAGTTATAAACCACGCGGGGTTGTCAGAACACGAGAGATCAGAAGACTTCTGAGAAGTGTTAAGAGATGCACGACGCAGTTCTTGAGTGTTCTGACAGTACCAAAGTGCTTTAAAGCTGCATACAGCAAAGAAAGCAAGTTTTCCATTTCTTTAAAAAAATACAAATTGATCAACATGCAAACGCGCGTGTTGTGTGCTCTCATAAAGCACGCGCCTCAACCAATTAGAATGCGTGATTTCTCATAGTTCTTTTATATTGAAGGAATAGAAACCGCGCGCGCGCGTGCTGTGTGCAGTTATAAAGCACGCGGGGTTGTCAGAACACCAGAGAAGTGTTAAAAGAAGCACGACGCGAAGCGGAGTGCTTCTCAACACTTCTCGAGTGTTCTGACAATCCCCAAGTGCTTTATAACTGCATACAGCACAGAAAGCAAGTTTTTTATTTCTTTTATAAAATACAAATTGATCAACATGCAAACGCGTGTGCTGTGTGCTCTCATAAAGCACGCGCCTCAACCAATCAAAATACGTGATTTCAAATAGTTATTTTATAATAATCAGTAATAGACCGCTTTCTTGCAATCAGTGATTGCGATTGTGATTCATGTCAGTACAACAGACTCCACCGTTCGAAGCTCGATTAGCACTTTGTGATAAATGGTCTTAACAACTCGGCCGCTTGCGAGAGTTGTTTCCAGGAAAGAACTGATATTATATTGTGCACTTTGATCATATTAGGGAAAGTATAGTTCGTTTTTTAGTTTCAACAATTCAAAGAGCCTAGCTATAGTTTGTACAATTCCCTTTAAAGAAGTTTGATTAGTCGGCATTTGTTCCGCTTTTTAAAATGACAAATTAAAAAGCGAGAACAAGGTTACAGGGATTAAATGGGAATCCCGGGGGACTCTCTTATAAAACGGGGCGGGGGTCCTCGTCGGATATTCTGAAAATGACCCCTAAAAGGGACCAGTATTTTGAGATGATGGGCGTGCCGTGATGAAATTTCACCCCTGAGAGGGATCGGAAAGGGGTTTAAAATAAAGATCAATCTTTGAAAAGAAGCATTGTTGTTGATCTTAATCTGTAAAAGGGACCACAAAACTCAGCTGGTGGACATTCTCGTCATTATCACCCTAAGCGGGACCAAAATACTGATTTCAAACCCTAAAATGGACGACGAGGACCCCCGCCCCCTTTAATAAGGGAGTCCCCCTCCCGGGATGGGAATTATCGAATCAATGTTTTTTTTTTCAATGTACACTGTGAAAATGCGTTTTCAATTTCCGCCTGGGTTATAATTATTTGCTCTATTTTAATGTAACGGCTTGTTCGCATCAACTTTTTTCCCTTTTTATTTGTTCATGTATTTTAATTAATTCTTTTTGGCTGAAACAGATGCCATAAAATAAACAGTGAATTTGATATATCAAGCATTACCAACATAGAAAGTGTCAGTATGTTTGATTTACAATTATTAATCAGAACACATGATCGTGCAAGCATTTTCTATCAAATTCAATTAACAAGATCAATAATTCTAGAACAATATGTACATTTACTCTAGAAGGAAACAGCCTGTCAAGTGGTAACTTTTATGAATAATATATCCAAACTTTTCCCATGCAGTTACTAAGTATGGGCATATCATCAACTGAAAAACACGGAGGACGTCGATAAATAAAACAATGTCTAAGACTCTCAGTGACTGACTCGTAGTAACATGCGTTGTCGGCGGTCTGCGTGATCTATTAGGGAGAGATGAAAAAGGGAGATAAAAAAAGGAAAAGATCTTTCCTTCTCTCTTCCTCGCAACCCCGCAGACCGCCGGCATCGCAGGCTAGACTCGTAGCAACATAGAAACATATGGTTATTAACTACTGATTTGAACTGAAAAACGATGTTATGTGTTACTAAAATTGAAATAATGTTTGTAAGCTGGATACGAATGGTAATGAACATTGATGGACAACTAGCAGTGTAAGACTCAAATACGAAAACGTCTATTTATTCATCTCAGAGTATTTCTTTGTTATTAAGCAATCAAACCTCACCGGACGTCTGCGGGGCTACGAGGAAAAGAAAAGGAAAAACCTATTTTCTTTCCTTTCATTTCCTTTCCTTTCCTTTCCTTTCCTTTCCTTTCCTTTCCTTTCCCTTCCCTTCCCTTCCCTTCCCTTCCCTTCCCTTCCTTTCCTTTCCTTTCCTTTCCTTTCCTTTCCTTTCCTTTCCTTTCCTTTCCTTTCATTTCATTTTCTTTCCTTTCCTTTCCTTTTCTTCCCCCCCCCCCCCCCCGAGAAGAATCGAATGCACAGCAGAAACTCTATACCCATGCTACGACATATTCAGATATGCAAACTAGGGGTTTTGATACCATATTTGGTATTTGAAGCTCAAATCAAAATGGCTGCCTCAATTTTCTTAGTTACAGTCAAAGGAGCCTGTATATTTTATTCCTTAAGGTGACTGGCTCCTTTTGAACGCTTTTGAACGTTTGATTCGAGCCCACGATGTGCGCGCGCACAAAAACCGCTGAAAAAAATACACAATTTTCTTAAGGAACCATACACGTTTTGAGCTTCAACAGGGCAAAACCCTCGAATTTTGCACGGGACTCTATACTTTCTTTATGCTTAGTTGAAAGAAACTAATAAAATCTACGTCATATCAAAGTTTTTCAAAAAGTTTTTTTGTCCGGCTTCATGCGAGTTTTGAAAGCACTGAAAGGACAAAATATGACAGATCAAGGTATTTCTTTGTCTTTCATTCAAAACAATCCATGTTGTGTTTTAGAATGATTCATTACCTGGCATTTGTGCTTGATATAGTATTAAAAAAAACAATTTCTTATGAGTTGTGATTTTTTTCACATCGCTTCCGTTTTCGCAAGTTTTTCAACAAAATCTCGCGCGTAGGCACTCATTAAATGCTGATTATCTCGAAAACAAGCTAGGGACACCCCATTTTTCTTTTCATATTTGTAATCAGCATTAAATTTCACATTAATAAATCGTAGTTTAAAGAAACGTTTAACATTATTTCCAAAAGTAGCCAGTCACCTTAAGTTAATTTTGAGTGTAAGAAGACTTGAATAACTTCATAGCCTCCTCCGCAAGCAACCCAACAGGAATCTGGACTTCCTTTCTATTTTGGGCTTCCTTTGTTGAGAAAAAAGAAGATTAGGACTAGGGACGAAAAGATGGAGGAAAAAATAGGAATACTCGCCTTTTCTTCCCCTCCCCTCAATTCGTCCCAAGTCCTTTCTCGGCCGTCCCACAGGAACCCCAAAAAGCAAAGAAGCGTTAAAAGGCGAGAACCTTTTTGAATATTCTTGAACATTAGTTTCCGACACTAAAAACGGCTGCTTGGGATGGGAGACTACTTGAGCATAGATAAGAAATGTATGGTGGTTGCAGGTTTCAACCCACTGATAAGTTAAACCATAAATTAATCAGGCAATAGATTATTTTATTTACTTGTGCTTGCGTTATTACTAAAACATGTAATTTGTGTCAATCGAGATTGACATAAATGAATATTTTACAGACACGGTACTGGTGACTAGCCAGTTAGTCCGTGCGTGTAGAGCGTCTAGTCCCTTGTGTAATAGAGTGTATATATAGTGTGTTGGCCCTAGTGATAGTCATTCTACGGTCAGACTTGCGCCGTGTACATATTTAGCTTAAGTTTTCACTATAATTTATATATAGCAGATGCTTAAACTTTCTATGGAAGACACTGTATTGTTGTTATTTCACCTTGTAAACCTTAAAACCCCAAAGGTATGCATTATAGCAATTGTAGGGGATTCGCGTTCCTATTTTCCCGCAAAGTGGTTTTGCATGGGTTTTCGTGACTGGCTATAATGTGACTGGCTATAATGGATATTATATTTGCTTTCTTTAATAAAAATGACCAACCAGCCCATGCGTCAAGTGTTGTGTTGTGTTATTAACTATATGGCCGAGTGAGGCAAAATAAGGCTTATAAATATAACAATGAATGTAAGAAAAGATTGGAGTTGTTGATGACTATATATAACCTTTTCTCGTCTTAGCGTGGAAATGCCCAGATTATGACGAGCCTAAGAATGGCTTCCTTGACTGTCAACAACTATCAGTATGGGACAAGCGTTGTCAAGCAAAATGTAACGATGGATATGAGATGGCATTTCCTGCAGCAAATTACTATCTATGTACCTTTGGTCGATGGTTACCGCTATGTGCAGCTGATGGGCCATGCCGTACAACCCTTCCATGGCCCGACTGTCTTCCTAATAAATCAGGGTAAATGGGTTTAACCATTAGCTAGGCCCGGCGTAGCGGGGGAAGGGGCTACGAGGGCGTATAGGGAGTTTTCCCCATTAAATATTTAGCCAAAACAAATTCCAAATATTATAGCCAGTCTAATATCATTATGGCTGATAAAACAGTATCTAGCATGGAATCAATGGGTAGCGTATGTTTTTTGGTGGTAAGATAAAGATTTTGTAGTCCCCCAGTTATCTTTATACTGCTACGGGCCTGACCATTGATAGGCTATATGTACTATTTATGTCCACATGGAGTAGGCGTTTTCGAAAACCTCCTCTTTCAGTTTCTTGCAAACGCATTTTAAAATTGCATAGCGTTCACACTAACGGTTTCACAGCGGTCGTCCACAGTAGACCACAGTAAACGAGAGAATGTAAAGAAACGTACGGAAAATATCCGTACGACACAGCACATGCTTGAACTGAGGCCGCCATCTTAATTCGTACGCAAAGAATACTGGTATATATATCAGCAGCGAAGTAAGCGTTTTCGTAAATTCCCATTTTCGCTAGTTTTCGTAGAAATACGCTTTGTTTTCGATCGTATCAGTGTGAACGGAAGGCCTAACCGAATAAATATCAGGTGTAGTGCACTAAGTGCAGACGTAGCCTGAAAAGCGGTTACACAAATAACTGATCTATATGAAATCAATGCATCCACATCAGAAATACAGGGCTTCCTAAGAAGGCTTGGGCCGGAGAGTGCAAATAAGTGGCTTTAAAGAAAAAAAAAGGCCATTTTCATTATAGAGTCATACATATACAAAGACCAGAATGCTTTTCCTACTTTCTTTTGATAAATAATTAGTGTCAAATATTCTAGTATTCTCAAAAGGGAATACAGATCGGAATAAAATATACAAAGACCAGAATGCTTGTCCTACTTTCTTTTGATAAATAATTAGTGTCAAATATTCTAGTATTCTCAAAAGGGAATACAGATCGGAATAAAATATACAAAGACCAGGATGCTTGTCCTACTTTCTTTTGATAAATAATTAGTGTCAAATATTCTAGTATTCTCAAAAGGGAAAACAGATCTGACTAAGAAAGAAAATTCGTAATGCATTCTGGTACTGGTAGTAAAATGACGTCATCGTGCAAATGGCCTATTTCAACACATCGATTACAACTTAGTTGGCAGCCAATAACAATAGCCTTTTTAGCTCCTTGTTTGTTTACCAATTTCAGATCACGTGGTACTACCCTTGGGAGTTGATTCTTTCACATGTAAAGCGGCGTTTACACCAGCAATTTTTCCTTGACAAGCTTTCCTTGACAAGGAAAAATTGCTCATGTAGATGGAGTAAAATGAAACAATTTTTCCTTGACAAGGAAAAATTGTCAAGGAAGAAATTTGCTCGTGTAGACGGACAACAAGGAAAATGTGGCAAGGAATATTAATGAGATTAGTTCCCAGTCTTTTCGCACTATCAGTCAAAGTAAACGCCATTTTGTTTTTTACTTGACAAGGGACTGGAACAAATATTTTGTTAGTACTCCGCTGATTGCAAGGCATTGCGGGCACAACCTAAACTTGTCAAGGAAAACTTGTTCATCATCTACACGAGCAAGGAAACCTTGTCAATTTAAAATTGTCAAGGAAAACTTGCTGATCGTCTACACGAGCAATGAAAATTGTCAAGGATACTTGTCAAGGAAAAAATGCTCGTGTAAACGACGCTTAAGGCTACGTTTACACGGTACCGGAAAATGTTTTGACCGCGGTCAAAAAAATATCCACTTAGGGGTTCCGTTCACACGGGGCCGCGCTAAACGTTCAATAATTTGAACGCCTAACCGGTCAAAACGAAAATATTGTAATGATCGGTTCCGGGTGAACAGCATGTCCAGGTCGATCTTTTGACCGATCAAAAATTCGTCCGGTCCCGTGTAAACCTAGCCTAAGTGTTATAACACGTTCATCAACAGAATGCCACGTTGTCTGTAATGGGCAATTTACATACGGATGTCTATATAATTTTGATGACGATAAGGATGTAGTGCTGCTGCTGATATCAATATAAATGATTAATAAAAGCTATGTATTTTTATCATTTTTCAGATCAGGCGAGGTCGACGATGACAAGTGATAAATTTTATTAAGTCATGCAAGACTTGTTAAATCATGTAAAAATAGTGAAAACAACAATAAATAGAATCAATTCATTGATGCCAATGTGAGTCCCATGGGCCTTTATCACACAACGGCCATGTTAAATTTATTCCCATGACAGCGAAAACCTTTGTTTGGAATGTTCTGAAACGCATGAAAGCGAGGTCCAGGGGACCCAAGGGATTCAAAACCTATTGTTTCAACCAATATGGCGGCCCGTGATAAAAGCGAATCCTAAACAACCTCATTTCGGCCAAATATTGAACTTTGTTTCAAAACTTAAGGCCCGTGCAAACGGCTTCAACATTTGCTTCAAGATCCGTTCAATTTTGTTGAATGGCAATGTTTATAAACGCTTTTGTTATAAACGCTTTTGTTATAAACGCTTTTGTTATAAAGTGCCCATAACTATTAGTTGAAGTCCCGGAGTTGTAGTTTGCTATCAAAGTGATAAAGATCATGAACCATTGGTACCTCTTGTTAAAGTTTAACACTTTTTTTTAACTCTCGATAACTCTTTCAACATCGATTCAACATCGATTCAACACGTTTCAACAATTAATGTTGACAGAGTTTAAGAGGGATTTGCCCATAGGGTCGCCTATGACTTGCAAAATGATTTTTTGTCAAATTCCTTAAAATCGGCATGTAGAACCAGTTTCGAACGCTGAATCCATTGCTATAAGTTTTAGCTCGATCAGATAAATATTTAAGGCGCACGGCGCCAAAATGTGAAAATTGACGTCATTTCCGGTTTTCGAAGGTCGATTGAGTGCACTACAAAAAGTGTCAAATATCACAAGACTGAGAACATATTTTACCAAACAAATTTGCCAGTTCAAAAGTACGTACAGTAGCGACTATTCGGAGCTTTTTTTTCTTCGAAGAAAGATGAAAGCTGAATATTTTATAGATTTTTCAATTATTTTCAATTAGTTTTTACTCGATTTTAAGTACATCATATTAAAACCTCTGTATCGCCAATGGCACACGACCTAGCTCAAAGCTATTGTACATGAGGAAAGAGGGATACCCATAGCTTAGTTTTGTCAAATAAAATTTTGGGGCAAATCATAAACACAGCTTGGGGAGCGATGAATGTTGACCCCAATTTCAGTCATATTTGACCTCAATTTACTACGCGATATGTGTACATTGAACGATTAAACTTACCGAAATCATGCCTCTATCCCCTGTAATTCACAAACAAACATCTCCTCGCCATAATACAATACTTTATTCATGATTTGAGCGGGTACATTCCGAGGAAATGTCTTGAGAGAAGCTTGGAACCAGTTGAATTGAGTCCGATCATTATGCCAACCGAAGCCAAGGTATTAGCTATCATTCTTTTGAAGTCAACATATTAAAACTACCAGCTGTATCCGAGCTTTATGTTTTACCTGACCTTAGTACGTGAACTTCAGAGTGAAATACTGTTATAAGTGTAGAGTATTTCACCGCCATTTGACTATTAGACACGATCGATGATACAACTAAAGGCTTTCAGACAAACATACAACCGCGAAAGAATGCGTGACATGAACACAGGAACCCCAAAGTGGCCTGATTATAACACAATACTGAGAAATTGAGACAAATATTTATCTTTAATACTATATTCGCATTTGTTTACATGGTTGTACCTGTCTTTGTAAATACTACAGTAATTCTGTTGTAACTAACAGAAACACAAGTCTTATATACCTGGTACTGGATATTATATATACGACTTATTCGTGTCATAATGTACTGCGGCTAATCTGTAATCGGTAATCTAACCCAACCGTATCAAACAGAGAAAAAGCGCACAACAAAACTGTATTGCAACGATATGATATTCATTATTTATATAATAATTTTCAATTTTCTTCATTTTTTTCATTCTTTCTATTCCCATTTTCTAGTTTCTTTCTTTCAACCTTTCTGTTTCCATTATTTATATTCTCATTTTCGTTTTTTCAGCATTTTTTATCATTTTCATTCCATTTTCTATTTTTTTTGAGGATTAGTTGCAGGCTCTGTCCGTCTCTTTTCTCGGAATATTTTTATAAGTCACTTATATGTGCCGATAAATTAAAATATGGAAAAAGAACAATTATATGTAGCATCCTTTGATCAAAGAAAACGCAGTCGTCAGTCCTTCAGTCCATTTATCATCGAATGATAATTCTTGCAATTCTTCAAAAAACTTTCTGTTGTCTTACAAGTAAAACGCCCGATCGCTTTATTCACGGGTCATTCAAAAAATACTCCATCACTGTCTATCGTCGGTTTAAGTACGTACAAATTGTACTATAAACTTGTTCTTTTTCAAAAAATACTACCCATTGTTACTATGATTGGTGTTCCGGAAGTCAAAATTCAGCTCTTTCCTGATTGGTCGACCTTATTAGGTCGACCAATGAAAATCAAGATAACCATTCAAAGAAACTCGTTAAATAAGTTTGAATTTTGACTTCCGGAACAAGCTCCAACAGACTACGTTCCCAGGGGTATATGTTGTGGATGCGAGAAACGAGCGACAGAAGAATACCCCTGGGTTCCCGAGGATGGTGCTGAGTGCAAGACCGCTATTTTAAAACTTTGCTAATAGTCCGCGGCTTCAAGCACCCGATGTATTACGAAGCCCGCTTCGGCGTCCGATTTCCCAACAGACGAAGAAGAATCAGTCATCACTGTGTAAACAAATTACCCTATGTACTGCCAAAATAATCCGATTAGTTGAGCAGACGAGTCCACAAAGGGGCCGCGGGTTGTTTCCTACCCCTGTCTCTTTAGGTGAATGGAGGGGCGAATTCGATTTTAATCCAATTAGTGGTTGGCTAATGAATAACGAATATTCGCGACAGCACTACGTTGAACGGCTAGTACAGCGGCACACAATCTTAGCGTTCAAACGACCGTTGGTATTATTGTCGGTGTGGTGGAATACAGCACATTATCGTGATTAAAAGCGGACAATTACACATTTTCTGGACAATATTTGAGATAAGTGAAACTTAATTTATATTCCTAGGTCCAAACATTTCACAATGCACTGAACTTTTCGTTTTGGCGCCCTTTGGTCAAATATGACTGAAATTGGGGTCAACATTCATCGCTCCCCAAGCTGTGTTTATGATTTGCCCCAAAATTTTATTTGACAAAACTAAGCTATAGGTATCCCTCTTTCCTCATGTACAATAGCTTTGAGCTAGGTCGTGTACCATTGGCGATACAGAGGTTTTAATATGATGTACTTAAAATCGAGTAAAAACTTGAAAATAATTGAAAAATCTATAAAATATTCAGTTTTCATCTTTCTTCGAAGAAAAAAAGCTCCGAATAGTCGCTACTGTACGTACTTTTGAGCTGGCAAATTTGTTTGGTAAAATATGTTCTCAGTCTTGTGATATTTGACACTTTTTGTAGTGCACTCAATCGACCTTCGAAAACCGGAAATGACGTCAATTTTCACATTTTGGCGCCGTGCGCCTTAAATATTTATCTGATCGAGCTAAAACTTATAGCAATGGATTCAGCGTTCGAAACTGGTTCTACATCCTGATTTTAAGGAATTTGACAAAAAATCATTTTGCAAGTCATAGGCGACCCTATTATGGGCAAATCCCTCTTAAAAGCGTTAATTAAACATTGCCATTCAACAAATCGAACGGATGTTGAAGCAAATGTTGAAACCGTTTGCCCGGGCCCTTAGGAAAACTTAGGACAAAGTTCGTTGTTGTATGTGTCGTGACTAACCCTTTACATAGAAATATTTGCGTCCACACGAATCCACGTATCCGGAGGATTCAAGTAAAAGTATGCGGTTTCGGTGAACGGATTCACTGCATTCGTGTGGACGATAGGCCGATTCGCATCAAAAAGTATGCGGTTTCAAAAGTATCCGGATCCGTGTAGACGGGGTCTAAGTAAATCTCAAGCCTGGACGGCAAACCACAAAACTTGTTAGCATTGAGCCCATGCATATCTGCAATGCGGTGTCGCGCAAAAGCTCAGTTTTATGAAAAATAACTTTGCCCTTGAATCAGAGTAATTTTTTGTAGTTTGTGGAATTAAACTTCAGAATTCACAAGCGATAAACAGTGCAATACGGCTACAATTTTGACCTCCCATTCAATTCCCCTTCTGCTCCTGCTCAATATTGTATTCGTCCTCGACTTCACCGAGCTTCCCCGAGCATAACAACGCACCACAACTAACGTCTAACTGACAAGCCAACCTGACAACTGACAACTGATCCAAATTTTAACTGACAACTGACATGTAAACCTGCCATTCAGTTGTACCTGGCGTTGATTTAGTAAGCTAGACACTAAAAACGGCTGCGAGGAAGATTTGCATGTCTGTATAAATGTAACTGAGAAAGTTGTTAATCAAGTCAAAAGACTCCAACTAACAGCACTATGAACACGAAAATATCTCCTCTAGACCACCAGAAGTCCATCATGTCCATGATTCAAGGGATGTGGCATACACGATGTTTGAAAGTTTTAGTTGATCTTAAAATCCCTGAACTGCTTTGCAACACCAACAAAGACAGCTTGAGTATAGAAGACATCGCATCCGAAACAGGATGCACTTCTACTATCCAAATCTACCAGGTTCTGAGAGTACTCGCTCAATGGGGAATAGGAGTCGAAATGGAAAACAAGCATTTTGCAAAGAATCAGTCAATGGAACAGCTTCGAAAAGACAAAGGACCAAGCATGGGGCATGTTCTTGAGTACTGTTGCAACGAAGAGTTGTGGAAAGCAACCATGTCTTTTCCAGAAGCAGTAAAGAAAGATCGTCCTGCCTTTGTTCTCGAACACGGTATGGACCATTTTACGTACATGTTTGGCATTGAAAGTTGTCCTTATGATCCACAGAAGATGTCTAAATGCAACTTCTCCAATCATCTTATGGGCAGCAAAGAAAGAAGACGAGAACTAGCAGAGAACTACCATCCAGCCATGACGATGTGGTCCAACATGCAAATCCTTGCTGATGAACCATATCTTTCAAATGTTTACCAAGTGTTTCCCTGGTCGAACTGCAAGAAGCTAATGGATGTTGGTGGAAATTCAGGAGAGTTTCTTGCTTCCATTCTCAAGCAACCAGGATGTGAACATATTCAAGGCTACGTGGCTGATCTTCCAGTAGTCATCAACAAAGTACAACTAGATGCCCATAATCTAGGCTTGCCAACCAACCGTATTATCTTTATGAAGCAGGATATCACTCAGCCACTACAAGACGAATTCAAGAATCTCAAAGTCGATACAATTTTACTGAAGAATATCATAAACATGCTCGATGTGAAATCTGTTCCAACTGTGCTGAGAAACTGTGGAAGTCTGTTGAATAAAGGCGGTAGATGTCTTATAGCCTTGACATGCATCCCAGAGCCAGGTAACACAAGGCACAATATTGGAGAGAACGGCGTTCAATGGGGTTTTATTCAAATTCACGTTATGAGTCTGACAAGTGGTTTAAAAATGTCTAAAAACGAAAGGAAAAAACAGCTCACTGAAATTGGAGCCAGGTGTGGTTTAAAAGTATCTAAAGTTTATGATACATTTAATGGCGGTGTTACACTTTTTGAACTTCGACTGATTGAATGAGAAAAATAGTAACTGAGACTATAATTACAATTATACCCAGAATTAGCGAGGATTTCGTATGACTGAGACCGATTCAGTTCCGTGTGTTGCCGTGAGTTTTTCATCAGTCATACGAAACCTGCTCTATTTTAACGATAACAGTTTGGCACTATAATGATTGTAATTTTTAAATAATTATAACAATAAGTTGTGACATTTATTGTCTTTATACACGATAAATTAAAATCCAATTTACACAGCCGTATGCTGACGTGGTCATGTGTAAATTAAACACACAGTCAATGCCTTTAACATTGCCCACTAAATGATATAAGCTCGCTCTAAATGCTCAATACAAGCATCATTTATTTGTGAACATAAATTTCACAATTTTTTATCTATGTTTAATTACTGCAAGATATACTCATCAATTATATAGTCAAACAATGAAATTTTAACTGAAATGAACATATAAATAAAGAGACTAAGGGACACTTGTTGTAGTGTTAATGCTAGGGAAAACAATTCTTGGTTGAAACGGACCAACCATAGTTTATACTAACTATGGACCAACGGACTGCATGAAGGACAAGAATTACACGAGCGTACTGACAGAAACGAACAGCACTTATGAATAAAAGGCCGGTAAACACTTGTCGCCGCGACAGGTTGTAGTTACAAATCTCTTTGTGTTTCTTGTTATTGAATTTCAGTGAATTATTTTTCTCTCACGACAAAGTGTTTTCTCTTCTTCATGTCCGGCACATAAATTAGTTCTAGCTTAAATTCGGTCACACATTTTCAGCAACAAATAGAAGTAATACGCGCGAAGCAACCTGTTGCAGCGACAGGTTGGATCAGCTTGACGCCGAGTGTGTAAAGATTAGTCATCGTATACGTCAGCCCGTTGGTTGAAACTTAAAAGCCTGGGCAAGGTTGTCAGTTAACCCCACCCAGACCCTCCTTCAACGGGTTGGTTGGAAAGCATAGCTGTGATGAAAGGAAATCACTGGGTTACTAAGTGAATTCTCTAGTCAGTGTTTCATACAGATTTACGTGGACGAGATTTCAGTGTTTTATTTCAATGGTTTTAAGGTAGCTCGGCACTCATGGATTATATCTAATTGATCTCATCAGATAAAATTAATCATAATTCGTTGCTTGGGCTGGTAGGATAAAAATTGCAATAGTGGACCACTTTAAAGAATCGTTATAAGTTATTAAAAAAAAAAAAAAGTCTCCATACACACATTAGTTGATTGCAAAGCGCTATGAGCTATTCGAGAGATTTAGCGCTATATAATAATAATAATAATAATAATAATAATTTTTATTTATAAAGCGCAAATACAAATCTGTTCTAAGCGCTATATACATTGATTGTTACAAACAACAACAACAGTAACAAAAAGACGTAATTACAAAGAATAAGCTAATCTTTAAGAGTTGAACAGCACGTTGATGAAGGAGCTTTTGCAAGATGGCGAAGTTCAAAAAGTTTTGTTCTAGAATATGTGGCGGTTGACGGCGGTTTTGTTCTAGAATATGTGGCGGTTGACGGCGGTTTTGTTCTAGAATATGTGGCGGTTGACGGCGGTTTTGTTGTAGAATATGTGGCGGTTGACGGCGGTTTTGTTGTAGAATATGTGGCGGTTGACGGCGGTTTTGTTCTAGAATATGTGACGGTTGACGGCGATTTTGTTTTAGAATATGTGGCGGTTGACGGCGGTTTTGTTGTAGAATATGTGGCGGTTGACGGCGGTTTTGTTCTAGAATATGTGGCGGTTGACGGAGGTTTTTGTTTTAGAGTATGCATAGGCAGCCCATCTACTCCTTTCGAGGATTTTTTATTTTTCAATAAAGATTCAATGGAAAAAAATGCGCGCGACTATTTTGGTTTCTTCATTTGGCGCGCGCTTGTAGTCTTTGGGTTTCCTGTGGCGCGCTTGTAGATTGTGGGTTTCCTGTGGTCAATCCCGCGGGATGGATGGTCAGCAGGGTCAGGTACCTTGTATATTGTGACAAGGCATGAAACACGGGTCACGTGATGGATCGATGTGTGCCCCAGGTAGCTGGGACACTTTTTCGTGAAGCGCTCGGGATTTTTCATTCGTTTGACATTCGTAGAGTAGGTCGAACAGTCTCCGAAATTAAATAGAATGACGTCTTTACAACAAAACACAAAACAAAACAAAACAAAACAAATAGACGGAGGAACAGCGAAAAAGTTGTGTTTGCTCCCTGTTCACTTTTTAAAAATGGCGTTCAAAATGTCGAGTAAATATTTTCTTTTTGTTAAAAAGCTGATATAAACAAAGCAAAAACAACAAAAACACTCAATGCATCACATAAACAGAACAGGTAGTTCTAAAAGTCACTTTTATTGTTGAATAAGAGCGAAAAAAAGATCAAAAAAGTTTATATTTGACAGTTATGTCAAAGGATAAAGTAAGATATCTGTTCAGTGAAGAAAGTGAAGTTCAATTTCACATTTCTAAACAATGCAAACCCAAGCGAATGACAAGGCATCCAACGGACAAAGTTTAGCACACAAATTATTCACTTGAATAAATAAGCTTGCAAAAACAGATGGTTTACGATATAACTATAGTCAATATCTTAAGTATTCATCAATGCATTTTTGTTCTAAGCAGGATTACCTGACTATCATGGCGATTTCTGTTCGTCTGAATTTAGCCGTGAATTTTACTTGATTGAAAAATGTCCAAGCAATCCTCAACTCAAACCAGCCACATAATGCCGTCGATGCCAGTAGTGAGTAAATATCATCTGCTTGAGGTTAAAGGATGTCTAGATTTGTTTGTTAGTCAATAAATCCTTCATTATTACGACCAAAATCATCGGGGATTTCCCAACAAGAACCGGCCAACAATTAAACATGTTATTGACGACAAACTTGATCGTTTCATTAGCTTGCAAACTACATTGTTTTCCCCGTACCAGCTTTACCACTGATAAAAACATTGTGTTCACACATTACACAGTCAACCACTTTCCTTTGCTCGGTGTTTAAAGTAATTTCGGCCATTATGTGTAAAAAAATCCCTAAAAAAAAGCTTTTACGACGGACGAAGTATTTCCAGGTTAGTTTTAGGTAAAAATATTCCGAAAATTCGCCAAGATTTCGGAAAAATTCGTGCATTCACGACAGTTCACGACTTCCTCGAAACCTCTACGAATGTCAAACGAATGAAAAATCCCGAGCGCTTCACGAAAAAGTGTCCCAGCTACCTGGGGCACACATCGATCCATCGCGAGTTTTAGCGTCCAAGAGGAAATTCTCGTCATGTAATAAAGATTGAAGACTCAAACTCGTATGTTATCTGGAGAAAGATGATTGGTATTGTTATTCGTAGAAAAATCATTAATTCGTCTTTTAGGTGAAGAGATAGTAGCGAAATTGTGATTTATCACGTGACCGTGTTTCATACCTTGTCACAATATATACTTGTCTCCCGCGGGATTGACCACAGGAACCCCATAATCTACAAGCGCGCCACAGGAAACCCAAAGACTACAAGCGCGCGCCAAACGAAGAAACCAAAATAGTCGCGCGCATTTTTTTCCATTGAATCTTTATTGAAAAATAAAAAATCCTCGAAAGGAGTAGTCGGGCTGCCTATGGAGTATGTGGCGGTTTGACGGCGGTTTTGTTCTAGAATATGTGACGGTTGACGGCGGTTTTGTTCTAGAATATGTGGCGGTTTGACGGCGGTTTTGTTGTAGAATATGTAGCGGTTGACGGCGGTTTTGTTCTAGAATACTTTTCCAACTGCAGAATTCAGCAATATTTTGTTATAATTAAGAACAGAATAGCCATTAGGAAACACAGGTGTAGATGTAAAATGTTGTGAAGAAAGACTAGGCAAATCCAATAAAGAATGATCATTATTAGTGTTTTGAACCAAATGAAGTCGTTGAACTGTAGCTTTGAACTTGAGGTCAGAGTTAAACAAAGAAGGGCCAGGATTACAATGAATATCCATAGAAATAGTAATGTCAATCGGTGGATCATGACCAGGAATACATAAAGAAGTAAAACCATGTTTAGATATCTTTCCAACAGCAATACGAGACTTGAAGAAAACAGATTTAAGACGTAGTGAAGTTAACCGACAAACATTCCACGGAGACAAACATAAAACCATTGAATTTACCAATAAACCAAAGTGCTGAAGACTACTTGAATGAACATGTAGATAACAATCAATGTTACAATCATCCATGTAAAAATAAGGAACCACATAACAGCGAGAAACAATGAAAAACAATAAGATATACATAGATAAAAAATTTGAGGCAGCCATGTTAGGCGCGCGCGGATATGTTTTCCAAATATATAAATCAGGCATATAATTATTAGCCGGGAGGTATGAAGTCTAGGTGAGTCTAAGTATCTCGGATGCCTTCGTGCTGAAATTTAGGTATTTAAGCAATTGTTTGCAACAATTTTGCCCTTTTCTGCGAAGTTACGCAATAGGTACAGGATCTTAGATGAGTTTTTTTGCCCCCCCCCCCCTTCGGCGACGTTTACAAAAGTACAAAGTTTCCTCACTCCCTCTTCGCTTCGTCAAAATTCGATTTTCCCATAACTCAAACCGCCAGGGAGTTTCTTACAGTTTTAGGAAGAGCGTTGAATATACTTGAAGCACTATGTTGGAAAGTTCCTGATATGAAAGGTACTTTTTGCTTCACCTCACTGGATGAGCGCATATTACGTGCTGCAACGCGTTTTTCTAATCTAAGATATGGAGGCCAATTACTACAATGCAGTGCTTTAAATACTAACTTACATAGATGGAACTCTCTACGCTCTACAATTGGAAGCCAGCATAACTTTAGGATATCCCACAGGCATCCCAAGCTAGTAGTTCATTTTAGGGAGATTTAGTTCGTTTATATAGGGAATTTTTTTTTTTAGGGAGGTTTTGAGATTGCTAGACTGGTAGTTCGTTTTATGAAGATTTTGAGTCGTTTTAGGTTGATTTTGAGTCGTTTTAAAGAGATTTTGTGATCGCTCGACACATCCCCTAAAGAAAAATGATGTGGGTGTGGATATCATGTATATCTGCAAAACGCTCAATTACAAAGCTCGCAGATCGAGGCTAGCTGCACGCGTTGTAGTCGTTTAGCAAGATAATCAGGCATGGGATAGACTACTGAATCATTGAAATCTAATTTAGACAAAATAAAAGATTGAACTAGCTGCTTCTTTATATGAGATGGTGCAAAGTTTTTGAGTTTTCTAAGAACTGCTAAGGTTCCGTAGCAACTAGAGATCTTATCGTTAATGTCATTGTTCCATTTCAAATGTTGTTGGACTCCTGATCTCAGTTCCAAGAAGGCGAATTGTTATTGTTCTTTTAAGTACTTGGTCATTGACAGAAAGGTTGACTTGATAATCATCGAGTTCGTGATAATTAATTAATTCAAAACTAACTAACTGACTTGTTTACAGTTAGCGTGTACTAAATTAAGTTCTTTAAGTAATTTATGGTAATAAGTTGGTACAAAATTAGTACTAAATAAATCATTGTCATTGGACCTTTAATCTTTTATTACTTTGCAATACGTGGATGCACAACCAACAAATAAAAATAAACCTGACCTTTATTAAAACCATTATCAAAACCATATTTTATCAAAACCATTATTATTATGATCATTATTATCTCCATATATTGTCATAAACATTAGGTGCACTTTAATTCTAAAGACTTGGCTTCATTTTTCTGCAAATAAAAGAAAACAACCAAGAATCAGCCACTTATTCAAGAATGCAAGTGTTAACAGAAAAAAAGGCATTTCGTTGGCTACGTATATTTAGTTGTATTATCAAGAACTCTTTTAATATAACAAATAGTTACTCAATCAGATAGATTAAAGTTCAATCAGATAATTAAAAGCTATAAAAAGAACATATTTTATGCTAATTCTATTATTTTGTATTGTCTTGCACGCTTTTAGAGTTTATGATCTACTTAAATCAATCATATGTTGTGCGCTGCCTCAAACAAGGCTACACAATTGTCACACAATATGACATCACATGACATGAACTTTATCACTGATATACCTTTATCACTTGTATACCATTATCACTGATATACCATTATCACTGATATACCTTTATCAATGATATACCTTTATCACTGATATACCTTTATCACTGATATACCTTTATCACTGATATACCTTTATCACTGATATACCTTTATCACTAATATACCTTTATCACTGATATACCTTTATCACTGATATACCTTTATCACTGATATACCTTTATCACTGATATACCTTTATCACTGATATACCTTTATCACTGATATACCTTTATCACTGATATACCTTTATAACTGATATACCTTTATCACTGATATACCTTTATCGCTGATATACCTTTATCACTTGTATTCCTTTATCACTGATATACCTTTATCACTGATATACCTTTATCACTGATATACCTTTATCACTGATATACCTTTATCACTGATATACCTTTATCACTGATATACCTTTATCGCTGATACATCTTTATCACTTGTATTCCTTTATCACTGATATACCTTTATCACTGATATACCTTTATCACTGATATACCTTTATCACTGATATACCTTTATCACTGATATACCTTTATCGCTGATATACCATTATCACTGATATACCTTTATCACTGATATACCTTTATCACTGATATACATTTCTCACTGATATACCTTTATCACTGATATACATTTCTCACTGATATACCTTTATCACTGATATACCTTTATCTGGCTATTTGGACCAACACTTAAACACAATGTCGACATTGTAATTGCCTGCACCAGCACCAGGAACATTACTGATTACACAGGTTGCACCACCAGCACCATCCTGTTTACGGCTTGCATTGCATTGCTGCAAAAGTTCGCCAGCATCAGAAGAAGAACCACCGGAATAGGTTGCTTTATGAACAGTGAAATATTTCCCAGGCGAATTGCATTTCAGGGTGACAGGAAGAATACCAGATGCTAAAGAAAAATATAGATTAAAACAGCGTAAATGATAATGAAAATCATGATGATAGAACAATGGTTAGTGATGATGATGATAACAATGGTCAATAATGATGATATCAATAGTCAGTTTACAATAATCATAGTATTGTGAAAATACAAAAGCCGGTAAGTTACTAATGATTAGGATGCCATATACTCACCCGTGCAATCAGTTCTCAGTGTAGAACAACCGTCTGCATGAGAACCTGTTGAGATATAATGTTATTAACGTTGTCCACGTCAAGTAGAGATTGATATATTAACACTTATTTTCACATTAAGCCACAGGCAGCCCACGTAGTCATCGATCAATCTAAAGAAATTTTTCAAAGCGAATAAAATATTGTTTTACCGCGCGCCAAGCTGAAAGAGCCGATTAAAAAAAAGATTTTGTTTTTTGCTTGAGAGCGCTGTTGGGCTTCCTGCGTTGATTGGTTTGTCGTGCGGGATCTCACGCGACTTTCTCGCGCTGCAGAAATCGAAGATACTTGTAGCTTGATAAATTCTACCCTCTTCGACACCGCGCGACTTTGACGAAAAGCCACAGGAATCCCATCCACGCCATTCAAACAAATACACCACAGGAAGCCCGCCCGCGCGCTTAAAGAAAAACAAAAAACTTTTGTTCAATATGGCGCGCGAGGTGCGCGGTTAAAAATTATTTTATTGGCTTTAAAAAAAATCTTCCGATCGAATAGTTTGGCTACCTGTGGTGTAATGTCAAAGTTACCATTGTGAATCGATCAAATTATTTGAATTGGTTATCTCTATCATCGAAATTATTGTACATATTGTTATATTATATCTATTATATTAATATATTATACTACCAATGTATTTTAGACTTATAGTCTACCATGTTGGATAATAAAGTTATTATTATTATTATTAATGGTTATTGATCAGAAAATAGCAAGGAGTTATGGCAATATATTATCGTT
Organism: Metridium senile; assembly: GCA_949775045.1. Classification (NCBI taxonomy): domain Eukaryota; kingdom Metazoa; phylum Cnidaria; class Anthozoa; order Actiniaria; family Metridiidae; genus Metridium; species Metridium senile. The sequence goes on from OX459095.1 coordinate 59,934,466, forward strand.
AGCATTATCATCATCAATATCATTATCATCACCGTCATTACCGATAACATCATCATCATTGTAACATCATCATCATTGTTACATCATCATCATTGTAACATCATCATCATTGTTACATCATCATCATTGTAACATCATCATCATTGTTACATCATCATCATCATCATCACCATACATTCTATTTTTCTCATTACCATCTTTAGCTTCCTCTTCAAGTTTATTTGCATTCTTTTCTTGAACTAAAAATAAGCAGAACAGAATTAAAACAATGCCTTAATACTGGGCATCAAGAAAGGAACAGCAATTATTTGTTTGTTGTTTTTACCATCATCAACTTTCTCTTTGTCATTCTTTGTCATTTCAGGAGCTGAAATCAAGTAGAAATAATATTAATACTTTAGGCAACATATAATTCTATAACGACCAATTGCTTTATATTTTTACCATCCTCTAGTTCTTCGTCACTGAAGAAGTTCTCCTCTTTAACCTTATGATCTTGAAAACGTTTGAAAGAATTGACAGCTGAATAAAAGAAATCAAACATCAAAAACGAGTTAAAAAGAATTAGAGATTGGTTCAGCCCAGAACAATTGTTTTCATATTTGCCATATTTTGATTTGGTTCATTTGTCGCAAGTAATGAGATGCCTAATATATGAAATATAACGCATGGCCAAACACAACTCGTGAGATTTTCATCGATTAATTAGAATAAGGATGGGCCCGGTTTGTTCAAAGCTCGATTCAGTAATATCTTCGTGGTTAAATCCCTCTTTTATTAAAATATAACTTATAGAGTTAACTTCTGAGTTAGTGCATGCATGCTAATCCTGGGCTGTTGTTAACACTGGGCATAGTTTATAACTATAACTGGCTGAACTCTTTAATAATAGACCCGTTTTTCGAGCTAATCATTTGATAGCTTAATTGGTCAGTAGTATTAATAAATTTATTTGAAAAAGACTTATTTCCTCAGATCAAAAGTGACTTCTGAAAATTTCCCCAAATGATTTGCTAATTTCAAATGCATCGCCATGCCTCAGGCACTGAACGATGGAAACCTTCGAATTCCCTGCGAGCAATTTGCATTGCATGGATGATGAACTGAAATTCCTTGGTAAGTTTGTCATTAAAGAGTTACCAACTTCATCGTTATCGACTTCTTTGAGAGAGCGTGCAGCAACAACAGAAAGGAGCGTCACTGCTATTATACAGACCAACTGAAGCTTCATGGCTGCTGTCGATGTAAGAGCAAATGATAAATTAAAGTGATTACGGTGTAATGTAAGGTAAGACTTATATAGTGTATTTCACATCGTCAAAGTGCGCTTTACAATGTAATACCTGCTTATATATAAGCATTCCGCGTCTCAATGCACTTAACAATTAATTTTCATTTACTGTGTATTGTGTGGATATAAAGCGCATCTCAAATCGCCAAAGTGCGTTTTACAATTAAATGTCATTTACTAGATCAAATCTTCATCATTTAAATCATCATCAAGTACGTACTGAAAATTTGATTTGTCGTTTTGGCGTACGTGTGCAAGATATAAAGTTAGGAATTTATGCCTAGTGCAACCAATCTACCATGACTACAAAATCTTTTGAAGTCTTAACAAAAACAATTTCAGAAAGTTGAACAAAATACATTAACACAAATTCTAATTCAGAATGGAAAACTCTTTGCCGAGTGAGAGAATTTAAATATGGACAAATCTTCATTAATCCTATATTATGATATCTCATGTATATCTTTACAAGCCACACCTCCCTCGTCCTCCAATGAATTTACTATAGAATCTCATACTTCATTATTTTAAAGCGCGCTGATTGGCTGAGAACGAAACCGGATGCGATGGTATTTAGCGTGGAATACCCTTTCATCCGGTTTCTGAATCGCATGGCGGGAACGGCGGAACACGCGCGTCTGGTTTTTGAAGCTTGAATTGAAGAAATGAGATTCAAGGAAAATTCATTTTTGGACTCGGGAATTCCACGTTGAATTTCACTCGAAAAATCAATATCGCACTCATCGCTCCGCAGACTCCGCGATTCATGCGATATTGATTTCTCTCGTGAAATTCAACGTGGAATTCCCTCGTCCTCCAATAAATTTACCTATAGAATAATGATCATAATTATCAATTTACCAAATGGTTATATTTGATTTTTATGATATGTTTTTAGGAATTATTACTACTATTTATAACATAGATACATTCTAACACGCGCTATGATTGGCTAAAAAACCGTGGTTTATCAGAGTATAAACCACGCTTCTCTGTGGTCAGTGACTTTGCAAGAAAACTTACCGAAGTTTGAGAGTGAAAAGCAATAAAGACGAGACTTTTTTGAGACGAAAACATCGATTTAATTCATGACTTTGCTATTATATTCTTACACAAATAATGATTTAAAGTAAATATGATTTCTAGATAATTCAGAAACTCACATGAACTTCAAATATAATAGACAAAAATATCTAACCTTTTCGGGATTCGCTTTCAAATGTTCAGGTTATGATTGACAAATTAAAAATGTTCATTTTTCAAGTTAGAACGGCAAATCAAAAAACAGTTCATAGAAAATACATTTTCGAGTTGTTTATTTTTGATAAATGTCTTTTTGTGGCTAAATTGTTTTCTTTTTGTCATAAAATAACTTCATAGCGGAGCTCCGCGCGGGCCGAAGGCCCGCGCAAGCGGAGCACCATAGTTAAGAAAAAATGGTAACCCATCGAGTTGATTTTTCATGGACACCACATAGGATCGCGGGCGCGCACGTCCGTACAACGGCGTACGTCCGTGCCCATCGCGATACTGATTGGCTGTTACATTTCGGCGGGAAAGTGATGCGAATAGCAGAGCCCGATCGAAAGCAGGTTGTTCTTTTATCGACAAAAAAACTCAAACAAGCAACAACAAAATACAACATTTAAAATATCAATTGAGAAAGATGAGAAAGATGAACATCGAAGAAAACAAAGATAGTTTTGGCCGAAGAAGAAAATAAACTTGGGCCGGATACAAAAATGAAGAAATTTAACAGTAGAAAAGAAAACGACTGAAAGGCTAAGAAAACGTGTCTGTAGCTTCTTGGATGAATAAAGACTTAGTACCAAAGAAGAAAATAAACTTGAAGGAGACAAAAATGAGGAAATTTAACTAAAGAAAAGGAAAATAATGAAAGGCCAAGAACACGTGTCTGTGGATACAACTTCGTAGAAGAATAAGAATACAGCAACGTAAAAGATTTGAAAAAGAAGCGACTTTATTCGTTATGAAAACTATCTTCAAAATGCTTCCTTCAGCACAGTTTATTTATGGATTTTCAAGCTTGGCAGTTTAACTATGACCCATGTTTAATTCATCAAAACTGATTCAAGTACATACATGTATTCGTCAAAATATTATCGATGTCATTGAGAAGAAGAAAACCTCAGGAAAATAATCACCGATAAAGTAAGTTCAACGAATTATTTTTTCAAGTCAGTTTTTTGAATTGAGAGAAAAATTGTTTGATAACGAGCGTAAAAAAAAAAAACACCTAAAAAACTTGAAATAATTAAGCTTCAAATCGACCTTTGTTGGTTGATACTTAAGGTCTTTAATTCCACTTGAAAAGAACTTTCAGGTCGTTTGTGTTTTGTTTGAATTTTGAAGATTTGCCATGACTACTTTTTTTAATATTAAATCTAATGCGATGAAAATATTTTTTTTATAAAGAAATGTTCTAGAATTCCGTTTTTTCCTTTTAATACATAGTTATCATCCTATTTAGTACTTATTCAAGTAACGTTTTTGTTAATATGAAGCTCAAAATCTTGATTTTTCTCAGCGTTTTGTCTTGTGTTTGAAGCGAATTTGCCAGGTGAAGGTGCGTTGGCATTCGCAAACACGCCAATGTACGCGTGTCGTGACACAAAGTCACGCTTTCACGAAGTCTTCTGTGATTTGAACTCAAAAAGTAAAATCTAAAAATTCATATCTTTCAAAAACGCGCGAATACCCCTAATTTTGTTTCTCTAGAAAAGTTATAGTGATATCGAAGTTTTTTTCTAGGCTCATATTTTATAAACAAAAATTGTTTGGTTTGGATTTTTAGTCAATAATTCATCATGCACATAAAATATCTTTTTCATAATTTGAGCATAAAATTATTGAAAAATATAGTACTTTGTATGCGTGATAAATAAGGTTTTTGAATTTTTATCGAAAATATATATATCGCAGATTATTCTTTGCTCAGAAAGTAAATAATTCCGTTCCACTTATATCTATGATTTTGTAGTTGTCTTTTGCGGTTACGTAACTAAAATAATAACAGTTCAGATTGGGCATGGCCCATGCACAAAAACTATTTACATGCACATATTGATGTTGTAAGAACAATTTAAACTGGAGCTCCGCTATTAGGTATTACCTAATTTGTATATTAGCGGAGCTCCGCGCGGGCCGAAGGCCCGCGCAAGCGGAGCACCATAGTTAAGAAAAAATGGTAACCCATCGAGTTGATTTTTCATGGACACCACATAGGATCGCGGGCGCGCACGTCCGTACAACGGCGTACGTCCGTGCCCATCGCGATACTGATTGGCTGTTACATTTCGGCGGGAAAGTGATGCGAATAGCAGAGCCCGATCGAAAGTAGGTTGTTCTTTTATCGACAAAAAAAGTCAAACAAACAACAACAAAATACAATATTTAAAATATCAACTGAGAAAGATGAACATCGAAGAAAACAAAGATAGTTTTGGCGGAAGAAGAAAATAAACTTGGAAATTTAACAGTAGAAAAGAAAACGACTGAAAGGCCAAGAAAACGTCTGTAGCTTCTTGGATGAATAAAGACTTAGTACCAAAGAAGAAAATAAACTTGAAGGAGACAAAAATGAGGAAATTTAACTAAAGAAAAGGAAAATAATGAAAGGCCAAGAACACGTGTCTGTGGATACAACTTCGTAGAAGAATAAAGACTACAGCAACGTAAAAGATTTGAAAACGAAGCGACTTTATTCGTTATGAAAACTATCTTCAAAATGCTTCCTTCAGCACAGTTTATTTATGGATTTTCAAGCTTGGCAGTTCAACTATGACCCATGTTTAATTCATCAAAACTGCCCATCGCGATACTGATTGGCTGTTACATTTCGGCGGGAAAGTGATGCGAATAGCAGAGCCCGATCGAAAGCAGGTTGTTCTTTTATCGACAAAAAAAGTCAAACAAACAACAACAAAATACAATATTTAAAATATCAACTGAGAAAGATGAACATCGAAGAAAACAAAGATAGTTTTGGCGGAAGAAGAAAATAAACTTGGAAATTTAACAGTAGAAAAGAAAACGACTGAAAGGCCAAGAAAACGTCTGTAGCTTCTTGGATGGATAAAGACTTAGTACCAAAGAAGAAAATAAACTTGAAGGAGACAAAAATGAGGAAATTTAACTAAAGAAAAGGAAAATAATGAAAGGCCAAGAACACGTGTCTGTGGATACAACTTCGTAGAAGAATAAAGACTACAGCAACGTAAAAGATTTGAAAACGAAGCGACTTTATTCGTTATGAAAACTATCTTCAAAATGCTTCCTTCAGCACAGTTTATTTATGGATTTTCAAGCTTGGCAGTTCAACTATGACCCATGTTTAATTCATCAAAACTGATTCAAGTAATTACATACATGTATTCGTCAAAATATTATCGATGTCATTGAGAAGAAGAAAACCTCGACAGGAAAATAATCACCGATAAAGTAAGTTCAACGAATCATTTTTTCAAGTCAGTTTTTTGAGAGAAAAATTGTTTGATAACGAGCGTGAAAAAACACCTAAAAACTTGAAATAATTAAGCTTCAAAAAAGGAAAAATCCTTTCTCCGTTTTATCTCCTAGCTTTAGATTTACTTTTATTTCGTTGCCTTTGGTCGATTCAAAAAGAAATTTATTCATTACGTACTTTTTACAAACTCATAAACGGTTAACATAAAGATTAATTAAAATACAAACATAATTCAAAATTGGTTGAATATTTTTGTTTATTTAGCAATATTGACTATTTTATGGTTACTAAACGAGCCTGGTTTTTTTTTACAGAACAAAATGATGTTTTACACAAACTTTTTCATAATAAAATACCTTGTTTTAAGATCATTTTCTTTTCAAATCGATCCTGTGTTGGTTGATACTTGAGGTCTTTAATTCCACTTCAAAAGCACTTTGAGGTCGTTTGTGTTTTGTTTGAATTTTGAAGATTTGCCATAACTACTTTTTTAAAAAGTAAATCTAATGCGATGAAAAGGTTTTTTTTATATAGAAATGTTCTAGAAATCCGTTTTTTTTCTTTTAATACATAGTTACCAATTTTCAATTTTCTCATCAGTTATTTCAAGACAAACCTTTTTGTCAATATGAAGCTCAAAATCTTGATTTTTCTTAGCGTTTTGTCTTGTGTTTAAATCGATTGAAGGTGCCTTGGCGTTCGCAAACACGCCAATGTACGCGTGTCGTGACACAAAGTCACGCTGTCACGAAGTTTTCTGTGATTTGAACTCAAAAAGTAAAATCTAAAAATTAATATCTTTCAAAAACGCGTGAATACCCCTAATTTTGTTTCTCTAGAAAAGTTATAGTGAAATCGAAGTTTTTTTCTAGGCTCATATTTTATAAACAAAAAGTGTTTGGTTTGGATTTTTAGTCAATAATTCATCATGCACATAAAATACCTTTTTCATAATTTGAGCATAAAATTATTGAAAATTATAGTACGTTGTATGCGTGATAAATAAGATTTTTAAATTTTTATCGAAAATATATATATCGCAGATTATTATTTGCTCATAAAGTAAATAAAATTAAAAGTCCGTTCCACCTATGTCTATGATTTGGTAGTTGTCTTTTGCGGTTACATAACTAAAAAAATTACAGTTTAGATTGGGCATGGCCCATGCACAAAAACTATTTACATGCACATATTGATGTTGAAAGAACAATTTAAACTGGGAGCTCCGCTATTAGGTATTACCTAATTTGTATATTATTAATCCTACCGTAAATCTTCGCTAGTTGTAGCGGCCTCGTGGTTGCCTCATTTCTGGGTTGGACTTCACCAGTAGAAAGCTGCATTGTTATTGGCCCCATTAGACAGCACCGCTATTGTTTGGTTAGGTTTAGGACAATTGTTTGGAAAGACTCTATTGTTTTTCAAACCAATCCTAAACGATGTTCCGAGTCGGTGAAGACTCGCCCTCATTTCTTGTCATTTTGATAGTAAAAAAAACAACAGAGTAGCTATTGAGAGTAGCTTTGTAGCCATTCCTTAGTAGAGGAGCAGGTTCTTGAGTTTAACTGTGAGAGTTTGTCTTCGTTACCCTGTTTTCTAACTCCATTTTGTGTTGTTTTTTTTCCACGGTAAATTTGTCGATCTTTCGATGGCTGTTTTGTTTCTCTAGTCGCTGTTTTTTTCGCTTCTCTTCTCTCAACGGATGAAGCTTTGGCTTTTGTAAACAAGATTCATTCCTTTAACAGTTTAAATATTTAGGTTTTGAGCTTTAGAACGGATTTAAATCTAAAACTGACAGAGATTTCAAAGATTGTAAAATGTTCAGCTTTCCGTCCTTGGCATTGAAAAAAGCTACTTGAATGTTAGCTGTCACATTTTTGACCAATCAGAGAAGAGTTTTACTATTCTTGAGCCAATCAAAATTAGCGTTATATCGCGATTGCATCAAAGCGAAAATTTGCAAGAACAAAATAGATTTTTGCAAGAAAACATTTCGCTCGTAAATCTATGTAATAAACAATATAACTAAGGCTCAGCCGTGGTTTATACTCTGATAACTGCACTCTGGACAGTTGAAAACACTCGAAAATGATCAAAAAGCACTCGCTTTCAGCTCGTGCTTTTTGACATTTTCTCGTGTTTTCAACTGTCCATCGTGCAGTTATCAGAGTATAAACCACGGCTGAGCCTTAGTTATTTGGTAAATAACTCAAAGATTTCAAAAAATTTCACATCATATCGCCAAAGTGCGCTTTATACACAGTTAACTATCATTTACTATGCAAGTAATATATACAATATTAACGGCCGAACTATATAGGATATACAATTGCGAGTCGAAGACGAGTATATCTTATACAGGTCGGACGCAAATATTGCATAGTACTTATAAAATTCAAATGCGCTAGTTCTTTCATATTTTATTAAAATTGTCAATTGCAAGAGAAGAGTAACTCTGGTTGAGAAAATTAAAGTTAATACTTGTGCAAATCAGGACGATTTTAAATACAACCTTCAGGTCACGGACGTGAATTCTTTTGTGAAATTCTCATTAAATATTCATGAATGTAATAATGTGTGCTAATATCTAAGTAAATCGTTTGTAACCGAGCCTTCATGGTAGACCACAAAACTTGTTAGCATTGAGCCCGTGCATATCTGCAATGCGGTGACGCGAAAAAAGTAAACAAACTGCAATCCAAAGCTCCATTTGGTGAAATAACTTTGCCCTAAAAACGGAGTAATTTTTTGTGGAACTAAACTTCAGAATTCACAAGCGATAAGCAATGCAATAATTTTAGACTGACTGACAGATTTAAGGCCTATTTAACTATCAATATAAATTTTAGCGAACTTCTTTCGAACAAACAAATTAATTACGACGTCATGCAAATATTGTCTTTTATTATATAAACTTCAGTGAAATATCAGGTAATCTCCCGCGTGAAAAAGTGATATCTTCACATTGTGAAAATAACATGTTACCATCTATTTTTTAAGAATTTTTTTTATGCATATCTTGATAAACTTTTTGCTATTTCATTTGTCATGAGTTTACTCACTGGTGAGAAATCTCCGCGCGCCCATGTAATATCCTCTATATATATTCATTATTGTCTTACTCAAAACGTTTCTTTTTCAATAATTCTATTTTTTTTTTTGTAAGAGCATTGAGCTTTGATAATGCTCCTAAAATATTGCATTATTATTTATTATTATTATTCATTCACAAATATTTTATTTGTTTTCACCAGTAATCATAATTTCGGCATCGATAGGTCGTGCAATTTCACTAGTGTTTTTTTTTATAACGTCTATTCAAAGATGAAGAACAAGCCCCGACTGGCCAGGACTTGGAGTGAATAATGTCATGATATTGCGATCTAAGTAAATCTTTTGAAACCGAGTCTGCACGACAAACTACAAAACCTGTTAGCATTGAGCCCGTGCATGGCTGCAATAAGGTGTTGCGCAAAAAGTAAACAGTTCCATTTAGCAAAATAACTTTGCCCCAAAAACGGAGTAATTTTTGAAGCACCAATCCTGTCCCAATGGTCTGCACAGTCTCCTGTTCCTGTAATGCAGAAAAAATACAAGGATTGTAATCATTCAAGCACGCCAATCAGGGCCGTAGCACGGGGTGGGGGGTTCCGTGCCCCTTCCCCCCGAAAAAAACATGATTTGAGTGTATTGAATGCTAGTTATTTTTTTCAGGGCTATTTTCAGAAATCAATGGGTGAGCCATACCCCCAATGAATTTAAAAATATCACGATATCAGTGATAATTTAAACGTTCGCTCCAACAACTTCTTTCGAAGGAACGACTCGTAGAAAGAGTTAACAAATTAAACCCGTTTTGTGAAAAAATGATAACAGGGAAGGGCACCTTGTACTTATTATCGAATCTGTTTTTAAGTCTTATGTTTCAAGAATATTATGTTTTGATTGGCTAGTTCTTTCTGAAGGATTTACTTAGATGAAAATGTTCGCTTCAACAACGAGTAATAGGAAGAGTTCGCCAATTAAGCCCGCGTTGTATACAAAAAGTATTAAAGGAAGGGTTACTTCCTACTTTTTATCAAACCCGCATTTGAGCCTCAAGTTCTAAGATTATTATGTTTTAAACTAACAAAACTTATAAATTATTTCATTTAGATGTAAAATTATAGAGTTTTTTCACATTTAATGCCGTTTTCGATGGATTACAAATTTATAGAAAGCTCCCTATCCCGATCATGGGAGCATTAACGCACTAATATTTTCCCCTCGGTGTTACGAGGTGTACATATTCACTTCACGCTGATTGGATAGTTCCCTCTGAAGGATTTACTTAGATATAGTGAAAAATCATGATAATAATATGTTATGTTCCAACCCCACAGACTTCCCAATTCCCTTGTTTGGGCTTTGTAACGGTCTACTTGTCCATACCGGCCCTCAGTCAATAAGTACATAGTTCAATACTAATATACACATGACTGGTCCCGAGGGAAACAGAGTACAGCACTCTCGGGAAAATAAAACTAACTGTTTCCCTCTGGTCCAGTCATTAATTAAGTATTTTTTTATATAGCTGTCTATTTTATTGTCAACAAGGCCCTGTATTTCCTCACTAGAAAGACTGCATAATCTTTTTTTCTCTGCTTCGGATCCATTATAGTACACAAAGCTAAAACTTTTTGATTGTCCTTTAGCGGCCTGCTTCTCTCTGATTGGTCAAAAATATCACCCCACCACGTTTAGGACGTTCTGATCACGTGCAATTGAGCGGACTACTTCTCACCCCACCGATTTTATCACGTTTGCTGGGCACTTATATCCCGGTCGGGGAATAAGTGATCACTTAGATCCCGGTCGGGATACAGTTGGATTTAATCAGTATCACGTGAGCACCTACCGACCAATGAGGTTGTTCGTTATATCTGTAAAATAGACAGCTATATAACAAAAATGGTTAACCCCGTCCGGTCCTAAACTTAGTCAGTAAGTACATAGAACAATATTAAAACCTGTTAACCCCTTGCGATTACTAAGAAGCTCATACTCGTTCCCAGTGTCTTTTTTTCGCTTGTGGGTGGGGCGGGAATGGCTCTGGCATCGGACAGTCACATGACAAAAAATACCTTAAAATCATAGGTTGTTTAAAAAAAAGTCTTTAGAAGCCACAAAACCAACTGAATAATATCCTTTAAACATGAAAAATCATCTGCAACTTATTTAAGCCTTGTTTTTATAAATATAAATAATCACACTATAGACGTCATATCATTTGCATATCTAGACCTTTAATCTTTTATTACTTTGCAATACGTGGGTGCACAACCAACAAATAAAATTTAACCTAAATTTTATCTAAACCATTATCAAAACCATTATTTTTATTGTTATTATCTCTAAATATTGTCATAAACATTAGGTGCACTTTAATTCTAAAGATTTGGCTTCATTTTTCTGCAAATAGAATAAAAGAACAAAGAATCAGTTACTTTGTGAAGAATGCAAGTGTTAACGTTGTGTATATTTAGTTGAATATAGCTAATTAAATTAACTTCGTCGCTGAAACAAGCCTAAAGCCTTATCTTGAGAGCAAAAGTGGTCATGGGATTTTAACTAATTTCATGAGTTTTCAAGATTCCTAAACCGTAATTTGTGTTTTTGTTTCCACTGAGGAACACTTGCAAATACACGTTGAATGTTTTACACGCTTTGCAAGCCTCATTCGCCTCGATAAAAGATTTCCCACGATCCTTTTCGGTCTGACGATTAGGCTTTAGGCATTATAAATCAGCGACAACGTTAATTGAATTAGCTATATTCACTAATTATCAAATATAACTCATTAAATATAACAAATAGTTACTCAATCAGATAGATTAAAGTTCAATCAGATAGTTCGAGTACATTCAAACATTAAAAGCGTCCAATATCAAAGCTATAAAAAGAACATATTTTATGCTAATTCTATTATATATAAAATTATTTTGTATTGTCTTGCACGCTTTTAGAGTTTATGATCTAGTTAAATCAATCATATGTTGTGCGCTGCCTCAAACAAGGCTACACAATTGTCACACAATATTACATCACATGACATGAACTTTATCATTAATAAACCTTTATCACTTGTATTCCTTTATCACTGATATACCTTTATCACTGATATACCATTATCACTGATATACCTTTATCACTGATATACCTTTATCACAGATATACCTCTATCACTGATATACCTTTATCACTAATATATTTTTATCACTGATATACCTTTATCACTGATACACCTTTATCACTGATACACCTTTATCACTGATATACCTTTATCACTGATATACCTTTATCACTGATATACCTTTATCACAGATATATCTCTATCACTGATATACCTTTATCTGGCTATTTGCGCCAACACTTATACACAATCGTGACAGAGGCGCCAGCACTAGCACCAGGAACATTACTGATAACACAGGTTGCACCACCACTTTGAGGCTGATTAAGGCTTTGATTGCATTGCTGCAATAAATTGCCCGAATCAGAAGAACAACCACCTGAATAGGTTGCTTTATGAACAGTGATCCATTTCCCTGGCGAATTGCATTTCAGGGTGACGGGAAGATTACCAGATGCTAAAGAAAAATACAGATTAGAACAGCGTAAATGATCATGAAAATCATGATGATAGAACAATGGCCAGTGATGATGATAACAATGGTAAATGATGATGATGATAACAATGGTCAGTGATGATAATAACAATGGTAAATGATGGTGATAATAACAATGGTCAGTGATGATGATAACAATGGTCAGTGATGATAATAACAATGGTCAGTGATGATAATAACAATGGTCAATGATGATGATAACAATGGTCAGTGATGATGATAACAATGGTCAGTGATGATAATAACAATGGTCAGTGATGATGATAACAATGGTCAGTGATGATAATAACAATGGTCATTGATGATAATAACAATGGTTAGTGATGATGATAACAATGGTCAGTGATGATAATAACAATGGTCAGTGATGATAATAACAATGGTTAGTGATGATGATAACAATGGTCAGTGATGATGATAACAATGGTCATTGGTGATAATAACAATGGTCAGTGATGATAATAACAATGGTCAGTGATGATGATAACAATGGTCAGTGATGATGATAACAATGGTCAATGATGATAATAACAATGGTCAGTGATGATAATAACAATGGTCAGTGATGATAATAACAATGGTCAATGATGATAATAACAATGGTCAATGATGATAATAACAATGGTCAGTGATGATAATAACAATGGTCAATGATGATGATAACAATGGTCAGTGATGATAATAACAATGGTCAGTGATGATAATAACAATGGTCAATGATGATAATAACAATGGTCAGTGATGATAATAACAATGGTCAGTGGTGATAATAACAATGGTCAGTGATGATAATAACAATGGTCATTGGTGATAATAACAATGGTCAGTGATGATGATAACAATGGTCAGTGATGATGATAACAATGGTCAATGATGATGATAACAATGGCCAGTGATGATAATAACAATGGTCAGTGATGATAATAACAATGGTCACTGATGATGATAACAATGGTCAATGATGATAATAACAATGGTCAGTGATGATGATAACAATGGTCAATGATGATAATAACAATGGTCAGTGATGATGATAACAATGGTCATTGGTGATAATAACAATGGTCAGTGATGATGATAACAATGGTCATTGGTGATAATAACAATGGTCAGTGATGATAATAACAATGGTCAGTGATGATAATAACAATGGTCAGTGATGATGATAACAATGGTCAGTGATGATAATAACAATGGTCAGTGATGATGATAACAATGGTCAATGATGATGATAACAATGGTCAATGATGATAATAACAATGGTCAGTGATGATAATAACAATGGTCAGTGGTGATAATAACAATGGTCAGTGATGATAATAACAATGGCCAGTGATGATAATAACAATGGTCAGTGATGATAATAACAATGGTCAGTCATGATAATAACAATGGTCAGTGGTGATAATAACAATGGTCAGTGATGATAATAACAATGGTCAGTGATGATGATAACAATGGTCAGTGGTGATGATAACAATGGTCAGTGATGATAACAATGGTCAGTGATGATGATAACAATGGTCAATGATGATGATATCCATAGTCAGTCTACAATAATCATAGTATTATGAAAATACAAAAGCTGGTTAGTTAGTAATGATTAGGATGCCATATACTCACCCGTGCAATCAGTTCTCAGTGTAGAACAACCGTCTGCATGAGAACCTGTTGAGATATAATGTTATTAACGTTGTCCACGTAAAGTAGAGATTGATATATTAACAGTAGTACTATAATAGGTGACACCTAATTCTCTGTTATTTGTTTTCAGCTGCTAAAATTTATATTTAGTAATATATAAAATATGAGCGGGAGACCTTTTTAAGCCCTTCAAAAACTCATACATAATTAATGAGCTATTTGACCAATTAGATTAGCCTATTTGGTTACATGCTTGGACCTTTATATCTGATAAAGGTCATCTTTATTAGTATTCTTTATACACCTATTTCAAAAAACGTTGTCAGAAGGAGATCTGCAATTTGCAATCTGAGACCAAAATGAATTCTGGGGTACGGCAGTTTTTTCTCATTAAAAATTCGTTTGCGTGCACTTTCTGGCTTCGGATATGGAATATGGCGATGGTAAATATAAATCTGAAGGTGCTAAGAGCAAAAAAACAAAACACAGGGCCAATTCATTTTGGTCTCAGATTGCAGATTCAGATCTCCTTCTGACAACGTTTTTTGAAATAGGTGTATAAAGAATACTAATAAGAATGACCTTTATCAGATATAAAGGTCCATCATACTAGCAAAGGTCTCAGTTTTAACCGACTCATCATTGACCTTTACTAGAGGCATCATCCGAAACAATGCTATCAAGCTCCTACTATATTATACACGACCTTTCTCAAATGTGGGATGCCAAATGTGGTGCTTAGTGGTGTGTGGTGTGATATGAGAATGCGCAGTGTACCTTGCAAATAAAGTTTGTCTCCAGCTTGGACTTTTCTTAAAGAAACTTTTATAATTTAGTTTTGAATAAGTGTTGGAGTTTTTGAAGCCCTTCAATAAACTCGCAGGTCGTGTTTTATCAGGTTTTAAAACACTCGGCTACGCCTCGTGTTTTAAAACCTGATAAAACACTCCTGCTCGTTTATTAAACAGTACATAAAGGTCGGACGCGAATATTTTATATGACTTATCAAATCCCAACATTCATTTAAAACTCATTTACTAATTAGTTATTAAAGTTATTAAATTCATTTCCAATTGACGAAATCAATTTCCCTAAAAACGGAGTAATATTTGCAGTTTGTGTAACTAACTTCAGAATTCACAAGCTATAAATAAAACAATAGCTTTAGACATGACAGATTTTTTTGAAAAAAATGTTTTAGACATTTTTGCGCGGGACGCTATTTTAAGTCTATTTTCGAAAAGAAAAGATAAACACCTATATTTCGGCAAAGTTTAAGGATCTTATGATTATTAAAACAATCTAAAAATATACCTTTCTAAAGCAAATTCAGATTACGTTTCGATAAACTAGTTAGCTAATATTCTCTATGTTATGATTGTTATTATATGTAGGGACAGTTCTTTCTTCTGCTCCAGTAAACAGCAAAACTCTTACCTCGAATTACAGCTGACAGCACAACGCTGACCAGTACAAACATCAGGCTCTTAGAAATCATCTTCGGTAATACTAAAACAAAGATAAAGAAATCGATGTCTGCATGCACATTCTTTTTATTTAGCAATGTTATGAGCACTAACAACATTTATCTCAATAAAATAATATTTAGCGTAGCGTCCACGTGCCTTGACGTTCGCTAAAGATGGGAGGATTGTCGAAGAATCCCAATGAAACCAAAATTACACAAAAAAAAATACTAGAAAGACACAAAAACAATGCATACATTATTTTAATCATGTTTATTTCACCATTAAAGGTAGTTTTGGATACTTGGATTTCTTCAATGATTTTGTTTAATCCTGTCATTTATAGATCATTCTAGGTGATACAAGAAAATGCAACTAGCCAATCAGCGCGAAGCTAACAAGCTCAAGTTGTTAGCATAACCCATGACAGGAAAAAATTGCGCACCAAAACCTGCCTCAGTAGAGTAGGGTACAAATCATTTTTTTCGGTCAGAAAAATCGAAACTAAAACTCAGAAAACTTTTAAAAATCAATATGCAACAATATTTACAACATGATATCACCATTATCGTCAATAAAATAAAATCATTCTTGAAAATGTAAAGCATCAAATAAACTTTTTTTAATACGTCGTGGCTCCCCTCCCTCGAAATGATAATTGGTCAGTGCGGGTTTTGCATAGGTTTAGAAGCCATTAGGGACGACGGTCAACCACAGGGAGCCCACTCTCAGAGACTCACGGATGATCGGTTTACTCCACGTTTGTGTGTCAAGATTGAATATTAATTAGATAGTTTTGTCTTGAATAAAATTCCTTCACAACACAAATGTCTCCTATTTTTCTGCAATAATACATGTTTTGGATGATCATTTAATGTCCCTATATGAAAATTAGGAAATTTAAAAGATGACCCCTAGAAGATAACTGAGTCTTACAAAGGTGGGCGTGGCATCAAGATATTTTTACCCCTTAGAGATAACAGTTACACGTTTATAATTGGACATAATTATACGATTAAAGTCAATTAAAATTGTCTTTGCTGCTATTATTCTTATCTAACATCTTAAAAATATCCTAAAAGATACCAGCTTTGACTTCGGTTGCCCTAAAAGCTTTAAGACACCCTAAACGATACCAAACTCCTGATTTTGACCCCTAAAAGATACGAAGAGCACCATCGCCCTAAGATATAAGGGAGTATATAAGGGAGACTATAAGGATAGATTGGAAACTGAAGTTAAAGGTTCTGAGTCGTTCATAAAAAGCTAACAAAAACTAGTTGTTCTACACATGTGACACGTAGATATTCTCTAAACAAAACAAAAAACGGCTAAAAAATAAAATTAAATAAAAAAAAAATGTTCAAAAAATGTTATATTTCTTCTTTAGATTAAAAAGGAGAAATTTTCGAGAGAAAAAAACCCCTCAAAGACTCGAACTCTGGACCTTCGGTTTACAAAGCCACAATATTACCGTAGCGCAAAAAGGCACCAGTTATGACGTCATTCACTCACTCTTTCCCTCGACCCGATAGCATTGCATGTTCATGTACGATGAGAAGGTGCAAAAATCCCCAAAAATATTATTAAACAAAACGCAAAACGACTAAAAACAGCTGCTGGGGAGATTAGAAGTAAGCTGATCTATCAGGAAGCCGACGGTGCGCTCTTTTTCTCCACAGATACAAATACAGATACAGATACAGATACAGATACAGATACAGATACAGATACAGATACAGATACAGATACAGATACAGATACAGATACAGATACAGATACAGATACAGATACAGATACAGATACAGATACAGATACAGATACAGATACAGATACAGATACAGATACACCTATTTCAATAATCGTTGCAATCAATACTACAATCCACACTCTGAAGCCTGCTAAGGATGTCGGTAATATCAACATAATTTGAGATTTATCTGCAACAACTTGTTATGGGATATATTACACAATCAGTTACAACCAAAATATGCTATGAATAAATCGATAACAAGAGAAGAAATACCGACATCCGCAGGCTTCAGAGTGTAGACTGTAGCTTTGATTGCGACAACGATTATTGAAATAGGTGCAAAAACATCTGTATCTGTATCTCTATCCATCAATGCTTCGTTTTAGGGGTACATAGAATGGAAACAAGTCGAAACGCTACTGGGAATCGAACTGGGAGCGTCTCCGGCGGAACGCCGAGCGACAATCAGATACAATTGATTTCCAATAAACGTTTTTGCTTTAGATCACAATCAATACAACAACACATCAAACAAACTTAACTCACATATAATTCATGGTTAAGCAGGGACTCACCAAGCCACACAAAAAGAAAACATGATTGGAAGATATAGGTGAAGCTTTGCGTGAAAAAATTAACTCTCCGTAACACATAGATAACACTTATATGCATGGGCGTGTTATCTTGAAAAGACTTTGTAACTGCTTGGTTTCAACATACTAGGTAGGGATTCGACAATCGGACTTGACAAGAAATGCTTACAAAGCAGTTTTAAAAACTTACCTTGTAATATTTCGTTAGAAAGTCGAGCAGTTTGGTTTCTTTCCACTGAGCGGAGTACGTACCTGTGGCTGGACGATGACTATAGTCACTCTACGATTACTTCGCTTTTTGTGTAGTTGGCGTGACGCACACATTCCTTACAGTTTAGTTGATTTCCTAGGTTATGCCGACAATGACCATAGCATTGTTTTCCTCTAGCAAACCGTTTTTTAATTTTTATTCCTTTTTATCTTCGTGTTAAAACTATTACTGTTTTATTTTGCATAACATAAACATCCTCCAGTTGTTGTGACGAATGAAGTTATGTCCAGAAATGTATACAACACAAACAGTGTTAAAAAATAACACCCTAAATCTAAATCTAAGATTACATCATTAAAGTTCAGATCTTTTGCAACGATTCTGTGTCAAAAATATTTCAGAATGTACAATTTATAGTTGTTTTAAGCAATTCCAAAACAGTAGTTTTTCACTAATATGGAAGTCTTTTTACAGGATGCAAGTTTTACAGCATTACTTACAAAGCTATTAATAGAGACTGTCTCGGAAAAACCGAGAAAAATCAAACAAAGCTGCAGATATAAAAACATCGATTTTCTATATTTTTGCATATCAAAAGTCCCTAGGAAGAGGCTGGCAAAGTTTGTCTCATTAAAATATATTTGTTTTCGAGAATTAAATTGAGGATTTTAGTTTTTCACACCAAGACCGGAATAAACTATACTTTTGCAACAATTCTGTGTCAAAAATATTTCAGAATGTACAATTAATAGCTGTTTTTAAATAATTCCAAAACAGTAGTTTTTCACTAATATGGAACTCATTTTACAGGATCTGCAATGAGGCTTTAAAGTTGGTCTAGATCCCATGAGTGACGTCATAATTCCAAAAAAATCGACGTCAAATTTGCTTATTTTGTCAGGGATATTTCCAGATACGGTCGATCTTGCCTCAATTTATCAAATCGTACTAATTTTAGCTGTTTTGCATGGTTTGATGGAGTTATGGCAATAAGCAAAGCATCACTTTTTAAGCCCAAATTCTAAAGATTTGAAAGATGTGCGATGAAGTAATATTACAAAAATAATGATTTTGCGCAAACGGTTTTGCTACATGCATAGCAAACCGTTTTTTAATTTTTATTCTTTCAATGTATATAAATGTTTATCTTCGAGTTAAAACTATTGCTGTTTTATTTTGCAGAACATAAACATCTTCCAGTTGTTATGACGAATAAAGTTATGTCCAGAATTGTACAAAACAAACAGTGTTAAAATTAAACTATCACAGTCTCAGAAATCCTCGATCAGCTCCAGAAATTAACATAGCAAAAACAAATCATTTCAGAAGTAGACATTAATTCTATTTCTATTGGATCGTTCAAACATTCTTACAATGTGTGCAAGTTTTACAGCATAACTTACAAAGCTATTAATAGAGACTGTCTCGGAAAAAACGAGAAAAATCAAACAAAGCTGCAGATATAAAAAAATCGATTTTCTATATTTTTGCATATCAATGGTCCCTAGGAAGAGGCTGGCAAAGTTTTTCTCATTAAAAAAAATATTTGTTTTCGAGAATTAAATTGAGGATTTTAGTTTTTCCCACCAAGACGGGAATAAACTATGCAAATTATCGCATGAATATACGAACCAAAACCTCACTCCAGTATTTTACAAATAACACCCTAAATCTAAATCTAAGATTACATCATTAAAGTTAAGATCTTTTGCAACTATTCTGTGTCAAAAATATTTCAGAATGTACAATTTATAGTTGTTTTAAGCAATTCCAAAACAGTAGTTTTTCACTAATATGGAACTCTTTCTACAGGATCTGTAGAATCGACGTCAAATTTGCTTATTTTGTCAGGGATATTTCCAGATACGGTCGATCTTGCCTCAATTTATCAAATCGTACTAATTTTAGCTGTTTTGCATGGTTTGATGGAGTTATGGCAATAAGCAAAGCATCACTTTTTAAGCCCAAATTCTAAAGATTTGAAAGATGTGCGATGAAGTAATATTACAAAAATAATGATTTTGCGCAAACGGTTTTGCTACATGCATAGCAAACCGTTTTTTAATTTTTATTCTTTCAATGTATATAAATGTTTATCTTCGAGTTAAAACTATTGCTGTTTTATTTTGCAGAACATAAACATCTTCCAGTTGTTATGACGAATAAAGTTATGTCCAGAATTGTACAAAACAAACAGTGTTAAAATTAAACTACCACAGTCTCAGAAATCCTCGATCAGCTCCAGAAATTAACATAGCAAAAACAAATCATTTCAGAAGTAGACATTAATTCTATTTCTATTGGATCGTTCAAACATTCTTACAATGTGTGCAAGTTTTACAGCATAACTTACAAAGCTATTAAAAGAGACTGTCTCGGAAAAAACGAGAAAAATCAAACAAAGCTGCAGATATAAAAAAATCGATTTTCTATATTTTTGCATATCAATGGTCCCTAGGAAGAGGCTGGCAAAGTTTTTCTCATTAAAAAAAATATTTGTTTTCGAGAATTAAATTGAGGATTTTAGTTTTTCCCACCAAGACGGGAATAAACTATGCAAATTATCGCATGAATATACGAACCAAAACCTCACTCCAGTATTTTACAAATAACACCCTAAATCTAAATCTAAGATTACATCATTAAAGTTAAGATCTTTTGCAACAATTCTGTGTCAAAAATATTTCAGAATGTACAATTTATAGTTGTTTTAAGCAATTCCAAAACAGTAGTTTTTCACTAATAAGGAACTCTTTCTACAGGATCTGTAGAATCGACGTCAAATTTGCTTATTTTGTCAGGGATATTCCCAGATACGATCTGATCTTGCCTCAATTTATCAAATCGTACTAATTGTAGCTGTTTTGCATGGTTTGATGGAATTATGGCAATAAGCAAAACATCACATTTCAAGCCAAAATTCTATCGATTTGAAAGATGTGCGGTGAAGTAATATTACAAAAATAGTAATTTTGCATACACGGTTTTGCTACATAGCAAACCGTTTTTTAATTGTTATCCCTTCAATGTTTATCTTCGAGTTAAAACTATTGCTGTTTTATTTTGCAAAACATAAACATCTTCCAGTTGTTATGACGAATGAAGTTATGTCCAGAAATGTACAACACAAACAGTGTTAATGATCAAATTATCACAGCCTCAGAAATCCTCGATCAGCTCCAGAAATTATACATAGCAAAAACAAATCCTTTCAGAAGTAGACATTTAATTTCTATTTCTATTGGATCGTTCAAAAATTCTTACAAGGCGTGAAAGGTTTGCAGCATAATTACAAAAGAAAAACCGAGCAAAATCAAACAAAGCTGCACGCATGAAGAAAATTGATTGTCCATATTTTTGCATATCAATAGTAGGTTCATATTCAAAATCAACCTCTTGAATACTGAATTTCATTTGGCTACTGATGAATTCCTAGATACTCTTACATCTTTCTATTTCAGTCCCCATATCTTACACAGCCTACTCGTCTAACCCATCACTCATGATCAGTTACACTAATTGACAATATCTTCTTTAATTAGGAATTCATTTCAGAGGCAGCCCCCCCCCCCCCCCCCCCCCCCCTCCCAAACCCTACGAGACATACCATTTTACCTATTAATCAAAATCAGCATAACGTGTGGACCAATGTCCTACTCTGCGGCCACTTCTTGTTGATCTTGCTTGATATGTAAAATGTTTACTTTCGTTTTCGCTTTCACTGTTGATGTCTTCACTTCTAAGTTGTCAAGCTTAGAAGAAACACTAAGCCATGCAATTATAGAAATCAACAAGAATTTAACGCCAACTGCTCAGGCATTTTCAAGATTTTGTTCTAACAAAGGGAAGAAGAGAACAAGGAGCCAGAAAGAGAACAAGAGAAAAGCAAACAAGCGAAAAACAGAAAGACTTCAGGCAGCTGTCTTCAAATTGATTAAGGGCATTATCCTAGACAGTTTCACTGTTGAAAATCTCTGTTTCCCAGAAGGCTACACGATTACGTGCACATGCACTTTGCGAAGAGGAACTAAGTAAAGATAGCCTTGCAAAGTTTAATAAGAGAAGTGCCATTAAAAATTTAGAAATAATGAAGAATCAAGGACTATTTGCTCTGGATTCATATGAACTTATTGACAATACTATTGAAAGAATTCAAATGTTGTAGAAATATTACTGTTTCCTTTGTTAAACTGATAGAAACTAAAAAAAATTAATGTTGCTTTTTATACATACTACATGGCAATTAATATACTAGGTTTGCATGGAAACATGTTTTTTATCCAATTTGATAACACACAACTTACTTAAGTTTATACTTTTATACATTCGTGTATGTTCTTTACAAAAGAGAAATGGCCCACCCCCAACTCAGTGAAATTTAATTCCAACCCACCCCCTGTCATTGAAAAATATAAGCATGCCCCCCCCCCCTATGATTTCTCCCCCCCCCCCCCCCCCTCCACCCCCCACACACACACACATAAATAATGACCGGTCCCTTATGTCTACATGTGTAGCTAACAACTTCAACTTCTCTCCAATTACTTCACAAGAAATAGAAGATCAAATTGACCAAATCAAAACTAGCAAAGCCCCTGGACCTTATAGTATCACAATTTACATTTCTGAACCTTTAGTTCTCTTTGCTCTAGGTTTTGTCCCTGAAAGTATTAAGCTGTCAAGTTTCATCCCTGTCTTTATGCAAACAAACTTTCTCTTGATAAGTGTTAGGTGTTATGGGTTACCTGTGTAAAGGATATTATGGGATGTAGAGATAGCCTCGTGTAGTAAAGGTTATGTTGGCACGTTCACTGTGTTTACTGTATTTATCTTATCATAACATGGTACCAGGAGTAAACAAGCTGGAAAAATCGATTGTCTGAGTTAGAAATTCTGATAATTTCTACATTTATCGACTGCTGAGTTAGAAATTCTGATAATTTCTATCGTTTATCTGTGTTCGCGCCAAAATCACAACTCGACCAACCTGTGGCAAATTCGCTGGAATTTTGCGTTTTAATGGATTATCTGAGTTAGAAATTCTGATAATTTCTACACTGATCGACTGCTGCTGGTAAATTCGCTGGAATTTTGTGCTTTAATCCATTATCTGAGTTAGAAATTCTGATAATTTCTACATTTATCGACTGCTGCTGTTGACAAACATGTCTTACGAAGGTGCTGCTGGAGGACCACCTCCTCAAGGACATTTCACTGGAAATATAATGAACTTCGAACGTCCTAAGTTCGACGCTAAACAGGAAAATCGTCTAGAAGCTCTGAAAGCTTTCAAGAAAAAGTGTGGATTCATATTTAAAGGCAGTCTGATAAATATCTCTACCGAGCGAAAGTGTATACTGGTACAAGACTGGCTCGGCGAGGAAGGACAAAAAATCTATGACAGCTTAGACTGGCAAGAAGGCGAAGACGTAAACGACTACGATCTGATGTGGGATAAACTGGAAACTGCGGTAAGACCTGAATCGAATGTAATGAGATTGTTGCCGCTAAGAAGTTTAAAGAAAGAGTGCAAAAACCCGGAGAGACAATTAATGACTCTATCACT
This sequence comes from Metridium senile, assembly GCA_949775045.1. Classification (NCBI taxonomy): domain Eukaryota; kingdom Metazoa; phylum Cnidaria; class Anthozoa; order Actiniaria; family Metridiidae; genus Metridium; species Metridium senile. Next base: position 59,958,144 of record OX459095.1, read on the forward strand.
GACTTGATCATGCTTGTGAAGGACTGTAATTATGTAGATCAAGATCGACAAATTAGAGATCAATTTGTTTATGGCATTTCTGACGAAGAACTGAAAAAACGATTGCTTGAAAGAGGAAATACACTTACAAGGATTGAAGCGACAACTATTGGAAAAGCGTATGAAAACACCAAACAAGAGGTAAAGGACTGCTCTAAAACTCCAAAAGAAAGCGTGAAAGCTGTTAAAACTGAAAAAGGAAAGCCAAGGCAAACCTTTTTGTGTAATTATTGTGCTAACAAGAAAGGTGCTCATAGTTTTTCTGATAAAAAGCTCTGTCCTGCTTGGGGTGCAGTATGTAGAAAGTGTAAACTCAAAACCCATTTCCAAGATTCAAAGGAATGCAAACGTCTTATACAAAGAAACAAGTCAAGTAAAAAACACTCAAACTCATCAAAGAAACCAATGATACTGAAAGTGGAAGAGGAAGATGGTGAAGAACACTATTATGAAGTTGTGGACAAAATATGTGTGTTTAACCAGCAATGCAACCAAAAGAAAGCATTTGCAAACCTACATTTATCAAAGAAAAGAATTCCGGTTAACTGTCAGATTGACTCTGGTTCGACATGCAGTGTCCTGCCTGTGAATATCTACAAAGATATTAGTGGAGACCATAACCTTGAAGAACTAAACACTACAATTAAACCAGTCCTCGCTTTATATGATGAGCAAACAAAGATACAAACACTAGGAACAAGGAAAGTTCTTGTGCTTAACCCTGCAACCAACGAAGAAGTTATTATTGAATTTAGAGTTGTCGACAAGGACTTAACACCCTTGATTGGACTAACTGGCTCTGAAACACTACGACTTATTGAGGTCCTACGGGACAACATTGCACTCGTAGAACCAAGCAAGCCTACAATACCTGCAACAGCCGAAGAGCTGACAACACCACTAACATTGGAATCCATCCTGAACAACTACCCAGATCTATTTGAAGACAGTGTGGGGAAGCTTGACGGTGAACTACATCTGTACACAAGAGATGATGTTAACCCACACAAAACTGTACCTAGAGTGATTCCAGTTGCTGTCAAGGACAACTTTATTGCTGAAGTGAAAGACCTTGAAAAACAAGGAATTATTGAAAAAGTGACTGAGCCTACTGAGTGGGTAAGTGCACCCACAATTGTCAACAAACCCTCTGCTAAAAACAACATTAGACTCTGTATAGACAGCAGACCATTGAACATAGCACTGAAGCGCTCTGAGTATCCAATTCCAACTGTTGATCAACTGCTTACTGAAATAAACAATGCTAAAGTATTCTCCCTAGCTGACATCAAATCTGCTTTCTGGCATGTGCAGTTAGACAAAGAAAGTTCATTGCTAACAACATTTAATACCCCTCTGGGACGAATGAAATGGAACAGAATGCCGTTTGGCATAAGTGTTGCACCTGAGGAATTTCAACGACTGATTGATGAAAACCTGGAAGGACTTGAGGGTACTCGTGCAATTGCAGATGATATTCTTATCTGGGGTGATGGAAACAGTAAAGAAGAAGCAACAGCTAACCATGACCAGCGACTTATCGCACTTCTACAGCGTTGTCGACAAAAGAACATCAGACTGAACAAAGCAAAGTTTCAACTGAGGAAGACTGAGCTGAACTACATGGGTGTAGTACTGACAGACAAAGGAGTCAAACCTGACCCAAAGAAGCAAGATGGCATTGCATCAATGCCTGCACCAACCAACAAAGATGACCTGAGAAGATTACTAGTTGTTGTAACCTACCTCTCACGATTTTCTGAAGACTTATCAACCAAGTCTGAGCCTCTGAGGGCTTTACTGAAGAAAGACACTGTTCATTTGGGAAGAAAATGAACAGAAAGCCTTAGATGACATTAAATTTCTCATATCAAATGCTCCACTGCTGAAATACTTTAACCCGGCTGAACCAGTTGAAGTACAAGTCGACGCTTCATCAACTGGACTTGGAGCCTGTCTTATGCAACATGGACAGCATATACAATATGCATCTAGAGCATTAACTGACACTGAACGACGATACAGTCAAATTGAAAAAGAGATGCTAAGTATTGTGTTTGGACTCACTCGATTCCATACTTACACATATGGAAGAAAAGTGACTGTTTACAATGATCACAAACCACTAGCTGCTATATTAAGGAAACCTATAGCAGACAATCCTGTTCGACTTCAAAGAATGCTTTGCAGAATCATGGGATATGACATTGAATTCACCTATGTGAAAGGTAAAGACCTTTTTATTGCTGATGCTCTAAGCAGATCCCAGACGAAGGATCAACAGCGAAGCAAGATTGAACAGGACATTGAAGGGATCAAACAGATGAATGATGACCAGAGTGTAAAGGACCACTTAGCTGAAATAGCTGACGAAACTGCTAAGAAGAAAGTACTACAGACAGTAATTCATCACATCACTGAAGGCTGGAAGATCAGCAGAAGAAACATACCTGTGAACCTTCTACCTTATTGGACTGTAAAAGATGAACTGTCAGTAAACACTGGCATAATCTACAGAAATGACCGCATTGTAGTGCCAACTACACTGAGAAAGACACTGACTACAAAGCTACATCAAGCCCACATGGGGACAGAATCAACGCTTAGACGAGCTAGGACTGCCTTATGGTGGCCTGGGATGAACACACAGCTGAAACACTTTATTGCAACATGTGAAGTTTGCAAATGTTACCAGACAAAGAACCAGAAAGAAACTCTGATAAATCATGACATTCCTAATAGACCTTGGTCTAAAATAGCATCTGATATTTTTGAATGGAACAAAGGACATTATCTAGTTATAGTTGACTACTATAGTGACTGGATTGAATTTGACAAGATGAAAAACCAAACTGCAGCTGAAATCATTGATCTGGTGCAAAAGCAATTTGCTAGATGGGGAATACCTAATGAGATTGTTACAGACTGTGGTAAGAACTATGACTCGGGTGAATTCTCACATTTCTGTGACAGAAAGAGGATCAAGCACACAAATTCTTCTCCCCATTATCACCAAAGTAATGGAAAAGCTGAATCAGCTGTTAAGATTGCAAAAACACTGTTAAGGAAAACTCACAAAACAGAGTTAAATCCCTATGAAGCACTACTAGACCAACATAATACACCAACGGTTGGCATGACAACATCTCCTGCTCAACGATTTCTGAATCGGCGAACAAGAACAGAAATACCTATGAAAGGAACACTGTTGACACCAGAAATTGCTGAAAACGTATTAGAGGAGAAAGAAAGAAAAAACAAGAAATCTAAGGAACACTATGACAAGACTGCAAAAGATATGAATGAACTAAAGCCTGGAGACCCTGTAAGAGTACAACCTGTAGGATTAACCAAAGGACAAGAGTGGAAGAAAGGAACAGTGATACAAAACAAGGGATTTCGTTCATACAAAGTTGACATTCACGGAAAATTGTTAACACGAAACAGAGCACATCTAAAGCAAGAGAGCAAAGACACCAAACCTAAAGTGATTGCTGAACCTGCAAAACCCAAAGAAGTAAAGCCAGCAGATCAAAAGCCAAAGACTACCACCAAAAGTAGAAAGAACACTGAACTGATTACTGTTACTAGGACTAAATCAGGACGTTTAGTTAAACCTCCAAAGAGATATTCGTATTGAACGTAAAATTGTAAATTTTACTGGGGGGAGGGTGTTAGGTGTTATGGGTTACCTGTGTAAAGGATATTATGGGATGTAGAGATAACCTCGTGTAGTAAAGGTTATGTTGGCACGTTCACTGTATTTATCTTATCATAACAATAAGTTTAGCCTTAGATATGATAATTAAAATAAATACAAACGCTAAGTTAGTACAACGTTTCGACATCGTCAGATGTCATTATCAAGTGATTTTATTAATAAGATTACAAGTAAAGAAGTAGACTGATAAAGATATGCTACATTGATTATGTACAATAGAGTGGAATAAATTAAGTGAAGAGTTTAGCTTTGATCGAGTCTGTCTGAATGTTAAGGTTGGGTGATTATTCCTTTATCATCAACATTTCATAAACTAGGCAGTCAAATTTAGTTTTACATTTTTTCAAGATGGAAAAGATTTTGTTTCCTTATTTTTTTCATTTCAATCAAATTTGTTTTTTCATTCTTGTTTTGTCTTACTATTCCTCAATTTTAATAATCAATTTTAACATCAAAAATCTTTTCAGTTTTTCCTTTTCTTCAGTTTACTTTTTGCGACAAACTCACCAAAAACCTTTTGCATTCGCAAACTGTGATTGTGTCTAAATAATAAACATATAATGATAAACATATGATTTGGTGTTGCGCAAACACGGACAAAGGAAAAAAATATAGAATATGTATAAAATATATCAAACGAACAAAAAATAAATAAACACGTATTTTGAATTTATTTTCGTTTCATATCGTAAAATAGAAAATCTACAACAACAATATATATTTGTTTTAAATCGCCTCAAACTGGTCCCATAAAGTGATTACCAAATAATTATAAAAATACAAACAAATATCTATTTTATGAGTCTATTGTAGGAGCCGGTAGTGTTATGCAACGGTTAAGTGGCTTTTGTTCTAAGCCGGTGTACCAGCTTTCAAGTAGTCGGCGTTGGTGATAGTTGGTGCAATGTGTAATGGAGGCGGCAGAGTCCCAGTTAATGGAGTGGCCAGTATGTTTGTGATGTTCCGCAATGTGGTTGTTAGGGTCTTTGTTTTTCGTGGCACGTTTATGTTCAGTTAGTCTCGTGTTCAAATTTCTGCCGGTCTCACCGATGTAGGTAGCGTTACAGTCGGAACAAGCTATTTTGTAAATAGCTCCTTGTCTGTTAATGGGTTCGTCTTTGTCCTTAACGTTAGATACATACATACACTTTGAATGAAAATCTCTTCACATTGTCAAATAAACTAAAGTTATAATTTCAAATAAACATGGAAATAAATTTCACATACTGATCTGTTTGTTCTTGTTGGTTTTAAAAGTGTGCTCAGTGTAAATTCCAATGAGAAAAACAACATTTTTTGTTTTGAAAGAAAAGTTTTAACAACATTTTTTTCGGCGAGTCAGTTGATTGCTTCACGGCGAACTTTCGGCGCTCGTCGTTGAAATCGTCGCTCGTCCGTGAGATTTCCGTGCCCTAGCAAGCTGGGGCACACATCTATCCATCCACGCCATCGAGTTTCAGACCTTGTATCAAGATACTACTTTCTTCGATATTTTTGTCGTACGTGCGATTCCGCACGATCGAAAAATTGCTTGCAAACAGCCACAGGAATCCCATCCGCGCGCATTCAAACAAATACACCACAAGAGCCCCAACCGCGCGCTCAATTCAATGATCCTAACAAAAGATATTTATTCCAATATGGCGCTCGGCGCGCGGTTAAAAATAACTTTATTGTCATTACAAAAAAATCCTCAGATAGAATAGTTGGGCTGCCTGTGGTCAGTCGGCACGGCTTTCACTACTCAAATACAATTCAAATTCGCTTGAATTGCTGTATATATGTCAGTCTCATACAAGAGTTCAGCGAAAGGCTTTTGTTTTTAGCCACAGAAGTCAACCAAAGCTATGTTTTAACGGTTTTTTAAATTAGTAAAATATATATAAGCAAAATATGCAAACATGTAAATATATAAATATATATATAAGTATAGACCTACTAGCCTACGGTCTCGTGCAATTTGGCTCTTTGAAAAACACACGAGTGCGATTCCTTATTAATAATATACATGAAAAAAACTCAAGCTCTTTTTCAATTTTTTTGGTCAGTTTTCGGCTAGTAGCGAGCGCCAAAAATGACGTGTTGATGTCGTAAGCAAGCGCGCGCTCGAGCTCAAGCGGAAAATTCAAAACTTTCTACTCAAAACTTGGTCAGTTTTTTGTATTTTTCTTACAAATTTTCGACGATTTTTGAAAGAATTGCCACTTAAAGTGTTTTTTAAATTACTGTCAAGCATTAGTGACTAAAATGATTTAAGAATAAAGCCTATCATAATCGATTTATTTTTTTGTAATTTGCACTGTACTGAATGTAATTTGCTCTGTGTTACACTTTTCTGCACTGTGTTACACTTGAACTGCACTGCTCTCAGCCAATCAAATTCGAGTAATTTTTTCATGTATATTATTAACTTGCTAACAGAAATGTGAATAAAAAGTATTGTACTGTATTGTATTGAAATTCCTTCTTTTTAGCTAGCAAAACGACCCGGAAAGAAAGTGAACAGCACCTTGGTCCCTTTTTGGTCAAGATTGCTCAATAGTACTCAATAGTACACTGATTGGTTCATTGGGCACTGGTGTTAGTTTTGAGAATTACAATTTTAATCAGCAAATAAAACTACGTTTTTACGGAAAAACCTGCATTGCTATATTATAAAAGCAATAGAAGCCGGTTCCTATGACTCTACCAGTGAAATAGAGCACTTGGGATGTTGTTAGAAACACTCGAAAAAGTTATAAAATCACTCGCTTTCAGCTCGTGATTTTATAACTTTTCTCGTGTATATCGTAAGAATAGTAAATGTAGCCATGAACAAAAAGAACAAAATGGGGGTCACCGTGTTAGTTAAGGCGCTATAAGTAAAAACGTCGGTAAAATTCAAAAATTCTATTGTTTTGGCCGAGAGGGACTGGGCACTAGTCGCTTTCAAGACTCCCCTTTATCATTATTTAGTTTGTTTGAAGCTTAAAAGCTGAGAAAATGCATAAGTTGGCTTTGATTTTTCTTTCTTCCATGACACATTTTTCTTGAACAAGATGTGCGCGAGCGTGGTGCGCAGTAGCAAGTGTCCGGAACTACCTTAAGAATGAACAAATTCCAATCAGCAAATTGGGATTGAATGTGAAAACCCGAATAAGTTCCGACGTGTGACACTCGTTACAGGTCGGAGCGTACATGTGTCACGAAGACAAATTTACAATCTTTTCTAGTTTTCCTCTAGTTTGGTCTTTAACTTTTTTTTTTAGCTGTTCTGATCTTTCAATTTTATTTTAATTAATAATAACTATTGTTTACCAAAGGTTCATGTAAATTACTTGACACAAAGCAACTAAGATTTCTATTGGTTAGGATTTCATCTTTTCGTATTTTCCAATTTACTTTAACGTGAACAGGTTTATTCAGGTTTAGGCCTGGGCTCTATAAATACGGGGGGGAGGGGGGGGGGGGTTAAGGGGGGGCTCCGGCCGGAAAGGGCAGGGGTGCTTGTCGGAAATTTAAAAAATGACCCCTAGAAGATACCAGTGTCTTTTAAAGGTGGGTGTGACAACAAGATATTTTTACGGCCCTAAGAGATAACAGTTACACGTTTATAATTACTCGTGCCCAGGCCTTTGGCCGGCACGAGTCTTAAAATGCAACGCCGTCATTCTGTCATTTCGGCGTCGAAGATTTTCAAAGCGTGGCGATAACACTTTGCGACACTTTCTAGATGAATCGAGCTGAGGCCAAGGCGGCCATTTTACGAAGACATAAGCAAAATGGACATATATTTTATCGAATCAACACGCTTTCAATTCGTAAGAAAGCTGTCTTAGCACCAAAAACCGAAGAAATCAGCAAATATATGGTCGCTTCTCCTTCCATTCGTGAGGAAACTGTCCTAGCAGCGACAAACGAAGAGACTACAACTATGGTCGAAAAACCGGCAAAACAAATTACTAATACGATGAAAAACAGTTAAACATTGGTTTAACTCACAAATCAAGTACATGATTACGGTGGCCCATTAGGGACATGCTGCAAATAAAACAAGTTGCTGCAAATAAGAAACAAGTTGCTGCAAATAAAACGAGTTGCTGCAAATAAAATACGAGTTGCTGCAAATAAAACAAGTTGCTGCAAATAAAACGAGTTGCTGCAAATAAAATACGAGTTGCTGCAAATAAGAAACAAGTTGCTGCAAATAAAACGAGTTGCTGCAAATAAAATACGAGTTGCTGCAAATAAGAAACAAGTTGCTGTAAATAAAACGAGTTGCTGCAAATAAAAAACGAGTTGCTGCAAATAAAACACAGCAATTTGCGCGCACATGTGTCCGAGTAAGACTAGCGGAAAATTGAAAATTGAAAATCTCCAAGCGACCATGTAATGTTCTGTTTATTATATAATTATTAATGAAAATAAAATAAACCTTTTTTTGACACAAGAAGTTACCGTAAAGCGTTGTTGTGGTGTATTTAAATACTTTTTGGATACATGATGCATGAGTAAGTCTTAATAATATATTCAATAAGAAATCTTATTGTAGTAAAATAAGGACAAAGTTTATTTGTAATCACCTCAAATGCATTTATTCAATAAAATGTTTTACTCAAAATGAGAGCTATTGTATTTGTAGACGAAAATTACTTATTTCAGATGACATTGAATCAAATCCTGGCCCTCTAATTCAAGATAATATTGTGCAAACTGTTCCAAAAATTCCCCCAGTTTTACAATTGTTAGATGTTGATGGTGCAGGTGATCAAATGGGGGCTTTGCACCATTTAATTTGATAAGTCCTACAGGAATTAATTATACTACAATAAATATTGGTTATGTGGATGAAGTACATTATGTTTCAACTTTTGCATTGGATAATTATTCTTTAATATCTATAAATGAATCTGATGGTTGCAGTGATAACATAAACTCTCATTTACTCTATTGCTGGGAGTAAACCATATTTTCTTATTGCAGCATACGCAGTATGTTTCTGTGTTATAAAATCCTGTGGATATTGGAATTATGTAACATAGATGCCATCAATGAGCATGCTAAGCTGTATAATATTTGTAATAGTTTTGTACAAAATGATGCCAGTGATTTACCAAAATTAATGTTTTAAAGATATATGATACCATTATTGACCTAGAATGCACATAAGTCTACTGAACATCAAGTAGTTCTTCAAGTAAAACATTCCTCAAGAAGTGCATTATAGAAAATATTAATATCAAAACAAGCGGTTTCATGCTTTGTTTCTCTGGTTATTCTATATGTATTTTTCAAGAAAATAAAACAACTTACAACATATTACTGATGGCAACTGTCTTATTAAAACATTTTGTGACATAAAAGAACAAAGCTCCCAATGTCATGCAAAATATGTACTATATTTTCTTTCCAGTTCTCAAATATCCAGTGATAAACAAGGCAATACTCTCAGGAAATTTAAATTAAACAAACAAAAAATGCAAATTAACAATAAAAAGGGAGATGTAATCAAATATGGAACACGAAAAGAAAAAAATAAGGTTGCAAGTCACAGTAAAATCATACTGGGGAGTGTAGCTCAGGTCTCGATAGTATTTCATCCCTTATGCAGCTAAGAATCTAAGTACTCTAGTAGCACTGGTTTCATATTCATATTCGTTTTGCTTCAGCAACTTCATAACATTGTACACAAATTGTGTGCGTTCAGTGACAACTCTCTTAAATGCATTTCTGCCATTCAAAGCTGTAAACTAGTTCCAGCTGTCCCAAGCACATCACCTTGTATCCTATCCAGGGCACGAGTGCACGCACCATCAGGGCGTCTAGTTTTAACATAATTATACGATTAAAGTCAATTAAAATTGTCTTTGCTGCTATTCTTCTTATCTAATATCTTATTATCATTAAAAATAGCCTAAAAGATACCAGCTTTGACTTCGGTTGCCCTAAGACACCCTAAACGATACCAAACTCCTGATTTTGACCCCTAAAAGATACGAAGAGCACCATCGCCCTAAGATATTAATATCTTATTAACCGAGCGCGAGGGCCGTACGGGAAGTTATGGACCGAGTTTTTTTCCACTTTCTTATGGCCAGAGCGAGTAGCGCGAGAGCCCTAAAAAGTGGGGGGAAACGAGGTTCCATAACTTCCAGTACGGCCCGAGCAAGCGAGGTTAATAAGATATTTATTATATAGCAATTTTAGGGAAAAAAATTATAATAAATATATAGCAATTTTAGGGGGAAAATTTATAATAAAGAATAAATAGGAAACATAATATTACGACCTGTTCTTCTCCATATTTTCATGCGAACGTAGTTTTCTCATTGTCATCACAAAATAATCCGTCAAATAAGAAAATAAAAAGGCAAAAATATTGCGAAAGAACTAGTAAAATAAACAACAACAAAAATCTACCCGGTCCGTACGGAAAAAGTACGGCCCGCTTATTGACCAATGAGATCGTGGGTTATATCTTTGCTATATAATAAATATAGATTACTTCATAGAAAGTGCGGCGTACGGGGTTATATTCACGAGTTGTTTGTGTAAAACACGAACGAGCGAGTCTTCGAGCGAGTGAGTGTTTTTACACAAACAACGAGTGAAAATAACCCCGTACAAAGCACTTTCTATGATGTTTTCTCTTTATTATATATATAACTAGAATTCACATACAAACACGTTTATTTTGATTGAGTAAAAATGACAAATTTTGTCGAAACTTTCGTAAGTTTTAAGTTTATAAGTTAAGTAGATGCATGCAATGTCAACTATACACAATTAAATTGAAAAACTCCGCATGTCAGTTTATAAAAGGAAAATGGATATACAAAAAGTCAATATAAATATTAAAAATGTACTTTGATGGTTTTTCATTAGTCGCTGTCCGGCGAATCCAAAACGACGACGGCGCTTAGTTGTCGTTTCTTCACGAAAAGCTTCCCTTGTTCGTCTGAATTCTTGCCCTTCTATTATCGTTGTTGGGTAGTCTTTCTTTCGTAAGTAACGGTCAAAGCTCGATATGAACGACCTTAAAGTCGTCGGTTCGTATTCATCCCCATCTTTCTTCCCTACTTCAACGAGAAAAGCAGAAAGCAGCTCGTCTAAATCTCTTGGCTGGATTTCTTCCAGGTTTTGCTGCACATTTTTTGTTTCAAGATATTCAGTCAATAAAGCCAGGTCTCTCTTCGTCTTGCTTAGTGTGTTTTTGTTTTCTTGGTTTTGAATAAACTCATCTACCGGCACATCTAGTGACACAAAACGGCTCGCCATTTTGTTCACATCAACAAAGCTACAGAAAACGCAATTTTGTTTTGGCGGGAAGCCATTCAAATGTCACAATTGCTCGTTTTATGATTGGTTGGTTTGGTCAACTCTAAATTTTGATTGGTTATATTTTTACACTGTGAAAAGCTGTACGCGACGCTGATTGGTCGTATTGCATTTTTCACCAGTGAAATATAAAGCATAGAGATTTTTATAATAGAGATTTATTGTATGAAATTCTAGTTATATATATAATAAAAGGGAGTATATAAGGGAGATTATAAGGATAGATTGAAAACTGAAGTTAAGGGTTCCGAGTCCTTCATAAAAAGCTAACAAAAACTAGTTGTTATACACATGTGACACGAAGATTAGACTGCGAGCAGTCCCTACTTTTCTCTCCGGATTCAGAAACTTTTAACTTAAATAAAACGAGCGAGCGATAAGCTCCTCCCCCTTTTCGCCCCCAATCCCCGCGCGTACATGTTTTTTTTAATATATTATTAAGACTTACTCATGCATCATGTACTTGATTTGTGAGTTAAACCAATGTTTAACTGTTTTTCATCGTATTAGTAATTTGTTTTGCCGGTTTTTCGACCATAGATGTAGTCTCATCGTTTGTCGCTGCTAGGACAGTTTCCTCACGAATGGAAGGAGAAGCGACCATATATTTGCTGATTTCTTCGGTTTTTGGTGCTAAGACAGCTTTCTTACGAATGGAAAGCGTGTCGGATTCGATAAAATATGTCCATTTTGCTTATGTCTTCGTAAAATGGCCGCCTAGGCCTCAGCTCGATTCATCTAGAAAGTGTCGCAAAGTATATATGCTGTGTGTTATCGCCTCGCTTTGAAAATCTTCGACGCCGAAATGACAGAATGACGGCGTTGCATTTTAAGACTCGTGCCGTCCAAAGGCCTGGGCACGAGTAATTATAAACGTGTGACTGTTATCTCTTAGGGCCGTAAAAATATCTTGTTGTCACGCCCACCTTTAAAAGACACTGAGCCCAGGCCTAAACCTGAATAAACCTGTTTACCAGCTGTTCACGTTAAAGCAAATTGGAAAATACGAAAAGATGAAATCCTAACCAATAGAAATCTTAGTTGCTTTGTGTCAAGTAATTTACATGAACCTTTGGTAAACAATAGTTATTATTAATTAAAATAAAATTGAAAGATCAGAACAGCTGAAAAAAAAAAGTTAAAGACCAAACTAGAGGAAAACTAGAAAAGATTGTAAATTTGTCTTCGTGATACATGTACGCTCGGACCTGTATCGAGTGTCACACGTCGGAACTTATTCGGGTTTTCACATTCAATCCCAATTTGCTGATTGGAATTTGTTCATTCTTAAGGTAGTTCCGGACACTTGCTACTGCGCACCACGCTCGCGCACATCTTGTTCAAGAAAAATGTGTCATGGAAGAAAAAAAAATCAAAGCCAAATTATGCATTTTCTCAGCTTTTAAGCTTCAAACAAACTAAATAATGATAAAGGGGAGTCTTGAAAGCGACTAGTGCCAAGTCCCTCTCGGCCAAAACATTAGAATTTTTGAATTTTACCGACGTTTTTACTTATAGCGCCTTAACTAACACGGTGACCCCCATTTTGTTCTTTTTGTTCATGGCTACATTTACTATTCTTACGATAAACATTTTAGAATAAAAAATAAAATATTGATTGATTGGATTTTCTGAAATTTTAAAGGTTCCAGACTAGGCCTTGTTTAAGACATTTGTTATTGATATGTACATGCAGGTCATAAGATAGTTTAGTCATGCAGGTCATAAGATAGTTTCTTTTACGGTGGATGAAAGAGGACAAAGTTTGAATTATCTATATTAAGAGAAAGTTTGTTTGCATAAACAGATACTATAAGGTCCAGGGGCTTTGCTAGTTTTGATTTGGTCAATTTGATCTTCTATTTCTTCTGAAGTAATTGGAGAGAAGTTGAAGTTGTCAGCTACACATGTAGACATAAATGCCAAAGAAGAGGTGCCATTTAATTGATTTAATTTAAATTCATTAGGAAGGCTCTGTTCATCATATTTAGAGTAAACCCTCTTGAGAATCTTTATATTTTTAGGGAGAGTAGCAAATTTATTAATAATTATGAAATTTTGTAAATGGTCAGTCGAGTCATAAACAATGTTCCCACTAATTGTATGATGCTCAGTTGAATTAAAGAATATATTGTCAATTAGTGTAGCTGATCATGAGGGATGGGTTAGACGAGTAGGCTGTGTAAGATATGGGGACTGAAATAGAAAGATGTAAGAGTATCTAGGAATTCATCAGTAGCCAAATGAAATTCAGTATTCAAGAGGTTGATTTTGAATATGAACCTACTATTGATATGCAAAAATATAGACAATCAATTTTCTTCATGCGTGCATGCAGCTTTGTTTGATTTTGCTCGGCTTTTGTTTTGTAATTATGCTGCAAACCTTTCACGCCTTGTAAGAATGTTTATATGATCCAATAGAAATAGAAATTATATGTCTACTTCTGAAATGATTTGTTTTTGCTATGTATAATTTCTGGCGCTGATCGAAGATTTCTGAGATCGTGATAGTTTGATTTTAGCACTGGTTGTGTTGTACATTTCTGGACATAATTTCAATCGTCATAACAACTGGAAGATGTTTAATTTTTGCAAAATAAAACAGCAAAAGTTTTAACACGAAGAAAACATAAAAACGATTTAATTTCCTATGTAGCAAAAAAGTGTTGTGCAAAATTACTATTTATCCGCACATTTTTCAAATGGATAGCATTTTGGCTGGAAATCTGCTATGGTCATTGTCGGCATAACCTAGGTGATCAACTAAACGGTAAGGAATGTGTGCTTCACGACAACTACACAAAAAGCGAAGTAATCGTAGAGTGACTATAGTCATCGTCCAGCCACAGGTACGTACGCCGCTCAGTGGAAAGAAACCAAACTGCTCGACTTTCTAACGAAATATTACAAGGTAAGTTTTTAAAACTGCTTTGTAAGCATTTCTTGTCAAGTCCGATTGTCGAATCCCCTACCTAGTATGTTGAAACCAGGCAGTTACAAAGTCTTTTCAAGGTAACACGCCCATGCATATAAGTGTTATCTATGTGTTACGGAGAGTTAATTTTTTCACGCAAAGCTTCACCTATATCTTCCAATCATGTTTTCTTTTTGTGTGGCTTGGTGAGTCCCTGCTTAACCATGAATTATATGTGAGTTAAGTTTGTTTGATGTGTTGTTGTCTTAATTCTGATCTATTAGCAAAAAAAGTCCATTGGAAAACAATTGTATCTGATTGTCACTCGGCGTTCCGAGACGCTCCCAGTTCGATCCCCAGTAAAATCAGGCCAGTAATTCATATCCTGCAATAAGTTGAAATAAACAAATCTATCTATCTATCTAAATAAGACCTTATAGTTCAATAATAGGCCCTTTGCAGGACATGGTCACGTGTTTCATTCCTCCATTCTCTTTATGTCACAGAAAAATATACTTGGAACAGGAAAAACTAAAAGTTACCCCGATTACTAACCTTGAAACGTCGCTATCTTGCTTGATGTTCACAAACGAATAGGAAAAGAAAACCATAAAAAACGCTAACTTTTCATGTCAAAACAACATTTCAAGGAGGTAAGGAAGTATTAGATTGAATAGAAACTTAAAACTAAAGAATAATCGGCAAAGATGAAGTGTTTTGTGTTTCGTTTTGTAAGTTTTTTTTTACCCCGCGAGGCATGTTTGCTCTCAAAAATCATGCTGCTATGCGGTATCTAGGCACGTGACCAATTCTTGATCTAGGCATGTGACCAAGTCCTGCCAAGGGCCTATTAATTAGGTAAAATCAACCTTCTCCCTCCTCCCTCTATTTTTACCTCTTTTTATTTTTGCTGTTTCTCCCTCCTCCCTGATCCGTTCCTCTCCTCTGTGTGTGTGTTTTTGATTTTTGCTTATTGTGTTCTATTAACTTTAACTATGAATAAAATAATTAGTACTAATAACGGTACTAATTGGCGTACTCACAATGTTATTCACATTATCAAGTTTTTCGAAGTGAATGAATAGGCAATGATCAGATTGTTCCAGTGGTGACATAACTACATTTTTTCACGTTTTTTTACTTGCCTAACAATGATCTATAAATGACAGGATTAAACAATTCAAAATCATTGAAGAAATCCAAGTATCCGAAACTACCTTAAATGGTGAAATAAACATGATTAAAATAATGTATGCATTGTTTTTGTGTCTTTCTAGTATTTTTTTGTGTAATTTTGGTTTCATTGGGATTCTTCGACAATCCTCCCATCTTTAGCGAACGTCAAGGCACGTGGACGCTACGCTAAATATTATTTTATTGAGATAAATGTTGTTAGTGCTCATAACATTGCTAAATAAAAAGAATGTGCATGCAGACATCGATTTCTTTATCTTTGTTTTAGTATTACCGAAGATGATTTCTAAGAGCCTGATGTTTGTACTGGTCAGCGTTGTGCTGTCAGCTGTAATTCGAGGTAAGAGTTTTTCTGTTTACTGGAGCAGAAGAAAGAACTGTCCCTACATATAATAAAAATCATAACGTAGAGAATATAACCTAACTAGTTTATCGAAACGTAATCTGAAATTTGTTTTAGAAAGGTATATTTTTAGATTGTTCTAATAATCATAAGATCCTTAAACTTTGCCGAAATATAGGCGTTTACCTTTTCTTTTCGAAAAATAGACTTAAAATAGCGTCCCTGCACAAAAAAATGTTTAAAATGTTTTTTTCAAAAAAATCTGTCATTTCTAAAACTATTGTTTTATTTATCGCTTGTGAATTCTGAAGTTAATTACACAAACTGCAAATATTACTCCGTTTTTAGGGAAAGTTATTTCGCCAAATGGAACTTTTGAGTAGAGCATGTTTACTTCTTGCATAAAAATGAAAACTAGCGAGTAAACTAGTATAGGATGCGTCGGTGTTTGATTTTGAACGATAGGTAATATAATGAAATTTGTAACACCGTAAAAAATGTTGGCTTAACTTTACTGACGTTCTCGAGATTTAAGCCCTTCAACGGAGTAAAAGAGTTAGGCTAAGACCCCGGCTACACGGATCCGGATACTTTTGAAAACGCATACTTTTTGATGCGAATCGGCCTATCGTCCACACGAATCCAGTGAATCCGCTCACCGAAACCGCATACTTTTACTTGAATCCTCCGGATACGCGGATTCGTGTGGACGCAAATATTTCTATGCGGTTTCAACCGGATCGGATTCGTGTAGCCGAGGCCTGAGAGAGATACTGAGTATATTTAAGAAGCGGGAAAAGTGATGAACCAATCAAAATGCGACAGAAAATGTAGGAGGAGTTCAAGAACAATGGAAAAATTAATTGAAAGCGAATCATTCATTCATACCGAAAGGCTGCTGTGTACCTAAGGAATAAATTAGTCGCATTTCTTTAGATTTATGGTTATATTTAGCTCCAGTAATACGACATAAACCGAAAGCTGTCAGTGATTAATGTTATGACTAGCAGAATCAAAATGAATTTACGGTGTTACAAATTTCATTATATTACCTATCGTTTACTTCTTGCACATAACCGCATTTCAGGTGTGCACGGGCTCAATACTATCAAGTTTTGTGGTTTGTCTTACAGGCGTGGTTACAAAAGTTTTACCTAGATTAATTGTCAACATACAGTTCATAATAGTCATTCCATGTACCCTGTTACTTATTATATAGTTATCAAATTCATGAATAATTCATGACCTATTAGTCCAATCCATTGTGGTCACATGTACAGACCTTTAAATCCTAATAAAGGATTGATGTTTTATGCATTAGTTTCATTAACTTTGATAAAGATCTGATCCAATCTTTATCAAAGTTAATAGTGCTGATGGCACAAACACCAGCAAAGATCTCATCGCATCATCGACCTTTACCGGTTTTTCAAAACATCTCACTTTCCTATCAGCCTCCTACTGTACCTTGCAAGACCTCTTCTAAATGTGGGATGTCAAGAGTGACACAGTACGCACGATCAAAATGTAATGATCACGTCATTACTTGAAATGTGCATTAATCTTGGACTTCTCTTTAATAACTAGTAACTAATATTTTATGTAATAGATAAAATATGAGCGGGAGACCTTTATGGGCATTTAAAAAGACGCGCTACAGGCGAGCCTTTTTAAGCCCATAAAGGTCGGAGACGAATATTTTATATGACTTATCAAATCCCAACATTCATTTAAAACTCATTTACGAAGTAGTTATTAAAGAAAAGTCCAAGATTAAGGCACATTTCTAGTAATGACGTGATCCGCATTACATTTTGATCATGCGCACCCTGTCACTCTTGACATCCCACATTTGAAAGAGGTCTATTTAAAGTACAGTAGGAGGCTGCTAGGAAAGTGAGATGGTTTGAAAAACCGGTAAACGTCGATGATGCGATGAGACCTTTGCTGGTGTTTGTGCCATTAGCACTATTAACTTTGATAAAGATTGGATCAGATCTTTATCAAAGTTAATGAAACTCATGCATAAAACATCAATCCTTTATTGGGATTTAAAGGTGTGTACATGTGACCACAATGGATTGGACTAATAGATCATGAATTATTCATGAATTTGATAAATATTACATAAAAATATAAATTTTAGCAGCTGAAAACAAATACCAGAAAACTACGTATCACCTATTACAGTACTACTGTTAATATATTAATTTCTACTTTACGAGGACAACGTTAATAACATTATATCTTAACAGGTTCTCATGCAGACGGTTGTTCTACACTGCAAACTGATTGCACGGGTGAGTATATGGCATCCTAATCGTTAGTAACTAACCGGCTTTTGTATTTTCATAATACTATGATTATTGTAAACTGACTATGGATATCATCATCACTGACCATTGTTATCATCATCATTGACCATTGTTATTATCATCACTGACCATTGTTATTATCACCACTGACCATTGTTATTATCATCACTGACCATTGTTATCATCATCACTGACCATTGTTATTATCATCATTGACCATTGTTATTATCATCACTGACCATTGTTATCATCATCACTGACCATTGTTATTATCATCATTGACCATTGTTATCATCATCACTGACCATTGTTATTATCATCATTGACCATTGTTATTATCATCATTGACCATTGTTATTATCATGACTGACCATTGTTATTATCATCACTGACCATTGTTATTATCACCACTGACAATTGTTATTATCACCACTGACCATTGTTATTATCATCACTGACCATTGTTATTATCATCATTGACCATTGTTATCATCATCATTGACCATTGCTATCATCATTGACCATTGTTATCTTTTTTTTTTTTTTATTCACAAATAATATTTAATACAGTTATTATTATTTACAATTAAGGAGGATAAAACTTTAAGTGTTATCCACTAGAAGATTATTTAAATAATTTTTCACATAAATTAAACATAATTCTAGTTACTCAATAAAGATAAAGTACTATTTGGATAAATTAACAACTTATTGTATATATAATTGAGAAAAGAGAGAGAGAAGAAAAACAAAAAAAAACAAAAACACATAAATACATGACAACACACGCACTCACCACACACACACTAACCAAAAAAAAAAAACCACATAACTTCCCTGTGCTCAAATTTGATTTTAAATGTTTATAAGGTAAGAAATTTGTCCCACTTTTTGATATGTACATTTAATTTGTTCGTATTTAGAGCCACTTTGTATTCAATATTTTTGTATTGTCTTAGTTGATTTTTGAATAAAGATAATGATACTAACGGATTTGTTTTTTCTCTGACTTTATATAGTGTAAATTTATACAACAAAATGATAAAGTTTACTAATGTATCGTCAACACCTAATATTATATTAGTCATGATACAACTCGGTAAATTGATTCCGAATTCTTCTGCCCAATTTCGTATTATAAAGTAAAAGTTTTTGGATTCAATGCATTCAACAAAAAGATGGTCGATCGTTTCCGGATATACATGACATAGAGAACAAGAGGAGTAATTAATTATCTTGAAGCGATGTAGGTCATAATTTAGATATAATACGTTGTTCAATATCTTGTATTGAAACATTCTTAAATAAGTATCTATTGTCGTTTTATATATTCTATCATAAACCCTTTCCCATTCTATTACCAAAGTATTACCTATTCTTGCATTTAAATTTGATTGAGCTGTTGGTTTTTTGAATTCTCCTTGAATAATATGATCATATATTACCTTGGTCGTCATATTTTCTATGGAAATTAATTCATCTCTTAAAGCGAATTTATTTTTAGTTTGATTTTTGATTTCCCCAACATTTTGTTGATGTTGTGCTATGTATGTTATCCATGTTTTTGGTATAGCCTGATTTATCCCTGCCCATCTAAGATAGTCTTTATCTTGTACTCCGATGCTTTTTGCAAATGTCCATGAAAAAACGCCGTTATTGTCACATAAGTCTTTTATTTTATTAATATTGAGTTCGGACATAAAATTATAATATATGGATGTTTTGTCAGTTTTAATATAGCTATTATTCCAAATTGATTGGTTTAAAATTAAAGATAGATTTCCTTCAGGGTTTATTTTAACATAATCTGACCATGTTGAGAGTATTTGTTTTAAAAAAGGCGAGGCACATTTTGGTATTCTTAGACTATCAAAATTAGTCGAAACTTGACCAAGACCACCTATTGTTTTTAGGTAAAGCCCAGGAATTAGAGTAAATGTTTTTTCTTCTTTATAGTTCTTCAAAAGTTTTAAAAGATAGCTGATTTGCCTTGCTTTTAGATGTGCCTGAAAATCTGGTAGTTTTAGCCCTCCTTGGAGATAATCACCTAACCATTGACCATTGTTATCATCATCACTGACCATTGTTATTATCACCACTGACCATTGTTATCATCATCACTGACCATTGTTATTATCATCACCAATGACCATTGTTATTATCATCACTGACCATTGTTATTATCATCACTGACCATTGTTATTATCATTACTGACCATTGTTATTATCATCACTGACCATTGTTATTATCATCACTGTTACTTACGTATCTATTGTTTGACTCTATATGTTAATCTGTGACAAATTTGTTAATCATTAAGAAACTTAATCCTCTATATCGCTTATGCAACAACACGTTTTTGAACTACGCTACTTCATCGACCCTCGCTACATATCTATATCTATATTTACGATAATCTACAAATCTATCTACGTACACCAAAGTAAGTGATTTTTAACTTGATTACGAACGTTTTTTGATATGATTACATTATCGTTGTACCAAATACAGTACGTTATAAGACGTTGTGATTTATGTAAGCAATTAGTACAAACTAGCGTATATATTCATTAACTACGTATCATTGACGTATTATTGTACTTTCTACAGTCTTAGATTTATTGTATCTTGAATCGTAATTAAGTTAGCTTTTTCTATTATCATTATTTCAGTTCGAACCAGTAACAGTACCAGTAAGAATATCAGCAATCGCAATAAATCAATCTACTGTGTTCGAAAAGTGTACCGTCATCTATTGTTCCACCAACCCTGTAGTTGTAGACTACATTAGTTCGAATTTGCTACGTGAATTGTGCTATATATCAACGAAAATCTACTAAAGTGACTATGCCAAGGATAAATGGAATGATTGGAATGTAACATTGGTAAAGCACGTTTTGAGGTCTATTGCGTGACCAATGGAATGATCGGAATTTGATAATCCATCATGGAGGAGTTAAGACGATTAAAACGAGCTAGGAGCACAGCAAAGGGGCTCATAACAAAAAAGCAAAATGAAATAAAGGAACTGCTACTGAACATTGAAAACCTGGAAAGTATCAAAGAAAAAATTCCAGACTTAGATAGCGTATTCGAGGAATTTAAGGCCGCTCACGAAATCTATCATGCAAACTTAAGTGACGATTGCGATATCGACGAATCTGAGGAGTATTTTGCAGCGGAAATGTCAAGGGTTTGCGACCTGAAAGAGAGAATAGCAACTATAGCCGCATCAACCGCACAGAAGTCCCAAGAGACAGACGACGCGTACGACAACGTGAGTTTGAGCTCGAGCTCGAGCTCGAGCCGCAGCTCACGTTCGAAAAGGGACATTTTAGCAAAGAAGGCTGCACTCAAGGCGCAAGCTGCACTTCTCAAGAAACGACAAGCATTACAAGAAGAAGAGTTTCGTCTAAAGCAAAAGATGGAACAGCTCGATCTAGAAACCGAACTGGCAAAGGCTAACGCTGAAGCGAAGGCGTACAGTAGTGAAAGCAGCAGCGACTCGGAGTCTGGAACCGACTCTTCAGACGAAGAAATCAGTAAAGAATTCAACAAAGAAACGAAACCCACAATAAAGCCTGAACCTACAAAATCTCCAAGCAATCCTACTCCAGTGAATGAGACATCGGCTACTGCCAAGGAAAACGAAGGAGCGATCTTGAGCGTAATCACAGCGCAAGAAATGCAAACAAAACAGATCGAAAATCTCCTAGTTCAACAACAGCGACACACCCTTGCTTTGATGCTGCCACAGCCGGAAGTACCTACCTTCGATGGAAACCCAATTAATTACTGTAGCTTTATCCGTTCCTTCGAGAACCTGATAGAGCTTAAAACGGACAGCGACAGTGCAAGATTGTACTATCTTGTGCAATACACATCAGGAGATGTCCAAGAGCTAATGCGAAGCTGTCTGTCTATGCCTCCTGCAGAAGGATATCAAGAAGCTCGAAAGCTCTTAAAGCATAGGTATGGACAAGGTTACAAGATAGCTTCGTCCCTAGTGAACAAGATAACCGAGAGCAATCCAATAAGGACGGAATCCGGAGAAGCATTACGTAGATTTTCCACTCTGCTTACAAGCTGCAGAAACACGTTAAAGGAAATCGGCTTCTCGAGCAAAATAGAAAACCCCGACACGTTGAAACGCATCGTGGACAAGCTACCATTCGGACTACGACTCAAGTGGCGTGAAGTCGCAGACAGAGTAACAGAAAAAGAAGGAAGAGAGATAACCGTCGACGATTTAGCCTCATTCGTGGAGGACCGAGCTAGAGTAGCAGCCCATCCAATATTCGGCGACCTATCAAGCGACACTTTTAAGACCAGGAATAAAGCTGACGACCGAAACTCACGCAGAACAGCTGTCACGTTTGCAACTCAAGTCAACAGAGAAACGGCACAATCAAACGGCGGCATGACAATCCCACGTAAAGGACCCGAGTGCCCGTCTTGCCAAAGCAATCACTGGCTCTCTCAATGCACCAACTTTAGAGCAATGAGCTTAGAGGAAAGACATAAGCTCGTTCGTAACAAAGGATTGTGTAACAATTGCCTCACTTCCGGTCACATGGCCAACTCCTGTCCGAAGGCTAGCTTCTGTAGGATAGACGGATGTGCACAGAAACACTCGACCTTCCTTCACCCAAAACAAAGCGTCCAAGAATCGAAACACGACGGCATGAATGCCACAAACGGAAATTCGAAGCCGACTTTCAATCAAAGCTCCACACACGCACGTAACGGCTACGTCAAGAGCCAGCAATCCGTTCCTGCTCAAAGGGTAACGGCTCTCCCAATAGTCCCAGTCAAGGTAAAGGCACAAGGCTCCAATAACATAGTTGAGACGTACGCGTTCCTCGACGGGGGATCAAATACGACCTTTTGTACCGAAAAGCTCAAACGCCAACTCGACGTGCAAGGAAAGAAAACAACTTTATCCATTACTACCATAGAGAAGGCCAATAGCCAAACGGAATCTACAGTCCTCGGCCTTGAAGTCTCAGCACTAGACGGTACCGGTCGCGTTGAACTACCTACAGTTTTTTCCATCACAAGTCTCCCTGTCTCAACTGAAAGTCTAGCTACTCAAGTAGACGCGAGCAAATGGTCGCACCTCGAAGGCTTGGTCATACCGAGTATAGACGCAGACGTCGACCTGCTGATCGGCAGTGACGTTCCTCAAGCCCTACAACCAGAAGCAGTAAAGGGAGGTTCAGAAGGAGAACCTTACGCAATGAAAACCATTCTAGGATGGGCCATTGTCGGCCCATTGAAGAAACAATCTGATAACTTCCGCACGTCGAACTTCGTTCAATCCGACACCGCTCTTGAAGACCAATTCAAAATGTATTGCAACATGGAATTCAACGATGCACTCTACGACGAAAAGAAGACCATGTCTCAAGAAGATAAGCGTGCTTTGAAGGTTATGGAGGACACCATAAAACTAAAGGATGGTCACTACGAATTGTCGTTGCCTTGGAAACATGAACCGCCCAATCTTGAAAACAATAGACGTGTAGCTTTACATCGTCTCCTTCTGCTAAAGAAACGCCTTGCAAGAGACCCCAAGCTACATCAAATGTACTCCAAATTCATGGCCGCCCTTCTAGAGAAAGAGCACGCAAGAAAAGTCACCGACGTCCACGTCCCGGGAGATACCGTCTGGTACCTACCGCACCACCCGGTGTTCCACCCAAAGAAGCCAAACAAGGTCCGCGTTGTCTACGACTGTTCAGCCAAGCACCAAGGCAACGCTTTGAACAGCGAGCTCTTACAGGGGCCGGACCTGACTAACTCACTAGTTGGTGTGCTGACGAGATTTCGCGAGGAATCAGTGGCCCTAATGTCGGACATCGAGGAAATGTTCTACCAGGTTCGTGTCACAGAAGAAGACCGTGACGCGCTTAGATTCCTGTGGTTCAAGAATGGAAATCTGGACGGAGACATCGAAGAGTTCCAGATGAACGTTCACCTCTTCGGGGGAACATCGTCACCGAGTTGTGCAAACTTCGCTTTACGCAAAACCGCCGATGACAACTCAGGCGAATTCAGTCAGCTAGCCATCGAAACCGTCAAGAGAAATTTCTACGTCGACGACTGTCTGAAGTCTGTGGCAACAGAGAAGGCTGCTATCCAACTGGCGAAAGAGTTACGTGACTTGCTAGCGAAGGGAGGTTTCCGGTTGACAAAGTGGATGTCAAATTCACCTGCAGTCCTCTCATCCATCCCAGAGCAAGATAGAGCACCGTCAGTAAAGACTTTGGACTTTGACACCCCCTACATCGAAAGAGCTCTAGGTATTCAGTGGAATGTATCTTCTGACACCTTTGGCTTCACCATCACCATCAAAGACAAACCAGCTACAAGACGAGGTATACTCTCCATTGTCAGCTCGATCTACGATCCATTGGGATTCGTAGGCCCGTTCACGCTACCAGCAAAGATGCTGCTCCAAGACTTGTGCCGCCAGAAGCTAGGCTGGGATGATCCCTTACCGGAATCGGACCTACAACGGTGGCGGGACTGGCTAAAGGATCTACCAAGACTCGAAAACCTATCTATCCGTCGGTGCTTCAAACCGGAGGGATTCGGAGAAGTCACAGCAAGTCAACTACATCATTTCTCTGATGCTTCACAGCTTGGTTATGGCGCAGTGACCTACCTCAGATTAGTGAACAAAGATGGGAAGATCCATTGTTCGTTCGTCTGCGGGAAGTCCAGACTAGCACCTTTAAAACCCCTAACAGTACCAAGGATGGAGCTGTCAGCCGCTGTTTTAGCAACTAAACTAGACAAGATGATGAACCAAGAGCTGAGTGTGACACTCACAGACGAGTCTCTCTTTTGGACAGATAGCACCTGTGTTCTTGGCTACGTCGAAAACGAATGTAAGCGCTTCCACACGTTTGTTGCGAACCGGATAGCAGCAATACACGACGCGACATCACCACAGCAATGGAAATACGTTAATACAGAGTCGAACCCCGCTGACGAAGCGTCCCGAGGCCTGCCAGTGACCGAATCTCTGGATGAAGTTCGTTGGATTAAAGGGCCATCCTTCCTTTGGCAACCAGAGTCGACTTGGCCAAAACGACCGAATAACACAATAAAGATTCAAGATGACGACCTCGAACTCAAAAGAGAAGTCACTGCATGTGCAACACAAGTCAAGACACACGACGAAGTTTTTACAAAAATCTTCGAGAGATTTTCTTCTTGGATGCGCTTGAAGAAGTTTATAGCCTGGATGTTACGACTCAAAGAGAATCTTCGGAAAGCATCTAGTACACGTCGAGAACAAGGAGCTGTCATCACCTCCTCGAAGAAACCAGTTCCTATCACAGTAGATGAATTAGACGCAGCAGAGAAAGCGATCTTCAAGATCGTTCAGAATTCAGCCTTCCCTGATGAAGTCAACGCGTTGAGTTCACGTAAATCTACAGTCCTACAGTCAAGTTGTATTTACAACCTCAGTCCCCAGTTGAGCAACGGTCTACTATGCGTGGGAGGACGCTTGGCGAACGCACCTATCAGCGAAGAAAGCAAGCATCAGATTATACTGCCAAGTAAGCAATACGTCACCGAGCTGTTGATCAGACACCACCACGTCACCAGCGGTCATTGTGGTACAGAATACGTACTATCTCATATGAGGCAATCATACTGGATCGTTAAGGCTCGGTCAGCAGTACGTCGCGCAGTTGGCACATGCTTCCTCTGCCGAAAGAATCACGGCAAGGTACATCAGCAGAAGATGGCGGATCTCCCAAGAGATAGGGTGACCCCCGATAATCCACCATTTACGTCCGTTGGGATTGATTTCTTTGGGCCGTTCTCGGTACGGCGTGGACGAGCGACAGTAAAGAGGTATGGGGTTCTTTTCACCTGCCTTACCGTACGAGCCGTGCATATAGAAATCGCCCACAGTCTCGACAAAGACTCGTTCATCAACACCCTCAGAAGATTCATCGCAAGAAGAGGTCCCCCTAAAGAAATCAGAACCGACAACGGAACGAACTTCGTAGGCGGCGAAAGGGAGCTTCGTGAAGCAATTCAAGCGATGAATCAACAAGCCATCCACGAAGCGCTGCTGGCAAAGAATGTCAAGTGGACGTTTAACCCACCTTCAGGTTCTCATCACGGCGGTGTGTGGGAGCGTTGCATCCGGTCAACCAGAAAGATCCTCCAAGCGCTCTTGAAGGAGCAAACCATCTACGACGAGACCTTATCTACTCTGATGTGCGAAGTCGAGATGATAATGAATGGTCGTCCACTTACGAAGGTGTCCGACGACCCCCGTGATCTTGGAGCTCTCACTCCTAACCATCTTCTACTGCTGCGCCCAGGTTCAACCTTTCCACCAGGTGTCTTTACGAAGGAAGACTGCTACAGTCGCAGGAGATGGCGACAGGTGCAACACCTAGCTGACGTGTTCTGGAGGAGATGGGTTAAGGAGTACCTGCCAAGCCTACAAGCCCGTCAGAAGTGGATCCAGCAGCAGCCCAACCTGAAACTTAACGACGTGGTACTCATCGTTGATGACACCACCCGACGCAACTCGTGGCCGCTCGGTAGAGTGGTCGAAGTTTTCTGCAACAGCGTTGACGGCCTTGTACGTTCCGCGAGAGTCAAGACAAGGACGTCAACCCTCATGCGCCCAATCAGCAAATTGGTACTTCTGGAGGAAGCCTAAGAGCAATTAGCTCGAACATTGAACTATTTTAAAACCACTATATATCATATGTTATCGTTCAATATTGATTTAAGAAACTCTGATTATTATGATTTATATAAAGGCGGTTATGCCTTTAAGGGGCCGGAATGTTACTTACGTATCTATTGTTTGACTCTATATGTTAATCTGTGACAAATTTGTTAATCATTAAGAAACTTAATCCTCTATATCGCTTATGCAACAACACGTTTTTGAACTACGCTACTTCATCGACCCTCGCTACATATCTATATCTATATTTACGATAATCTACAAATCTATCTACGTACACCAAAGTAAGTGATTTTTAACTTGATTACGAACGTTTTTTGATATGATTACATTATCGTTGTACCAAATACAGTACGTTATAAGACGTTGTGATTTATGTAAGCAATTAGTACAAACTAGCGTATATATTCATTAACTACGTATCATTGACGTATTATTGTACTTTCTACAGTCTTAGATTTATTGTATCTTGAATCGTAATTAAGTTAGCTTTTTCTATTATCATTATTTCAGTTCGAACCAGTAACAGTACCAGTAAGAATATCAGCAATCGCAATAAATCAATCTACTGTGTTCGAAAAGTGTACCGTCATCTATTGTTCCACCAACCCTGTAGTTGTAGACTACAATCACTGACCATTGTTATTATCATCACTGACCATTGTTATTATCATGACTAACCATTGTTATTATCATCACTGACCATTGTTATTATCATCACCAATGACCATTGTTATTATCATGACTGACCATTGTTATTATCATCACTGACCATTGTTATTATCATGACTGACCATTGTTATTATCATGACTGACCATTGTTATTATCATCATTGACCATTGTTATTATCATCACTGACCATTGTTATTATCATCACTGACCATTGTTATTATCATCACTGACCATTGTTATTATCATCACTGACCATTGTTATTATCATGACTGACCATTGTTATTATCATGACTGACCATTGTTATTATCATCATTCACCATTGTTATCATCATCATTGACCATTGCTATCATCATTGACCATTGTTATCATCATCACTGACCATTGTTATTATCACCACTGACCATTGTTATCATCATCACTGACCATTGTTATCACCACTGACCATTGTTATTATCATCATTGACCATTGTTATCATCACCAATGACCATTGTTATTATCATCACTGACCATTGTTATTATCATCACTGACCATTGTTATTATCATTACTGACCATTGTTATTATCATCACTGACCATTGTTATTATCATGACTGACCATTGTTATTATCATCATTGACCATTGTTATTATCATTACTGACCATTGTTATTATCATTACTGACCATTGTTATTATCACCACTGACAATTGTTATTATCATCACTGACCATTGTTATTATCATCACTGACCATTGTTATTATCATCATTGACCATTGTTATCATCATCATTGACCATTGCTATCATCATTGACCATTGTTATCATCATCACTGACCATTGTTATTATCACCACTGACCATTGTTATCATCATCACTGACCATTGTTATTATCATCACCAATGACCATTGTTATTATCATCACTGACCATTGTTATTATCATGACTGACCATTGTTATTATCATGACTGACCATTGTTATTATCATGACTGACCATTGTTATTATCACCACTGACCATTGTTATTATCATCACTGACCATTGTTATTATCATCACTGACCATTGTTATCATCATGACTGACCATTGTTATTATCATCACCAATGACCATTGTTATTATCATGACTGACCATTGTTATTATCATGACTGACCATTGTTATTATCATCACTGACCATTGTTATTATCATGACTGACCATTGTTATTATCATGACTGACCATTGTTATTATCATGACTGACCATTGTTATTATCATCATTGACCATTGTTATTATCATCACTGACCATTGTTATTATCATCACTGACCATTGTTATTATCATCACTGACCATTGTTATTATCATCACTGACCATTGTTATTATCATGACTGACCATTGTTATTATCATGACTGACCATTGTTATTATCATCATTCACCATTGTTATCATCATCATTGACCATTGCTATCATCATTGACCATTGTTATCATCATCACTGACCATTGTTATTATCACCACTGACCATTGTTATCATCATCACTGACCATTGTTATCACCACTGACCATTGTTATTATCATCATTGACCATTGTTATCATCACCAATGACCATTGTTATTATCATCACTGACCATTGTTATTATCATCACTGACCATTGTTATTATCATTACTGACCATTGTTATTATCATCACTGACCATTGTTATTATCATGACTGACCATTGTTATTATCATCATTGACCATTGTTATTATCATTACTGACCATTGTTATTATCATTACTGACCATTGTTATTATCACCACTGACAATTGTTATTATCATCACTGACCATTGTTATTATCATCACTGACCATTGTTATTATCATCATTGACCATTGTTATCATCATCATTGACCATTTCTATCATCATTGACCATTGTTATCATCATCACTGACCATTGTTATTATCACCACTGACCATTGTTATCATCATCACTGACCATTGTTATTATCATCACCAATGACCATTGTTATTATCATCACTGACCATTGTTATTATCATGACTGACCATTGTTATTATCATGACTGACCATTGTTATTATCATCACTGACCATTGTTATTATCACCACTGACCATTGTTATTATCATCACTGACCATTGTTATTATCATCACTGACCATTGTTATCATCATGACTGACCATTGTTATTATCATCACCAATGACCATTGTTATTATCATGACTGACCATTGTTATTATCATGACTGACCATTGTTATTATCATCACTGACCATTGTTATTATCACCACTGACCATTGTTATTATCATCACTGACCATTGTTATTATCACCAATGACCATTGTTATTATCATCACTGACCATTGTTATTATCATGACTGACCATTGTTATTATCATGACTGACCATTGTTATTATCATCATTGACCATTGTTATTATCATTACTGACCATTGTTATTATCATCATTGACCATTGTTATCATCATCACTGACCATTGTTATTATCATCATTGACCATTGTTATCATCATCACTGACCATTGTTATTATCATCATTGACCATTGTTATTATCATCACTGACCATTGTTATTATCATCATTAACCATTGTTATTATCATCACTGACCATTGTTATTATCATCACTGACCATTGTTATTATCATTACTGACCATTGTTATTATCATCACTGACCATTGTTATTATCATCATTGACCATTGTTATCATCATCACTGACCATTGTTATTATCATCATTGACCATTGTTATTATCATCACTGACCATTGTTATTATCATTACTGACCATTGTTATTATCATCACTGACCATTGTTATTATCATCACTGACCATTGTTATTATCATCACTGACCATTGTTATTATCATCACTGACCATTGTTATTATCATCACTGACCATTGTTATTATCATCATTGACCATTGTTATTATCATTACTGACCATTGTTATTATCACCACTGACAATTGTTATTATCATCACTGACCATTGTTATTATCATCACTGACCATTGTTATTATCATCACTGACAATTGTTATCATCATTGACCATTGTTATCATCATCACTGACCATTGTTATTATCATCATTGGCCATTGTTATTATCATCACTGGCCATTGTTATTATCATCACTGACCATTGTTATCATCATCATCATTTACCATTGTTATCATCATCACTGGCCATTGTTCTATCATCATGATTTTCATGAACATTTACGCTGTTCTAATCTGTATTTTTCTTTAGCATCTGGTAATCTTCCCGTCACCCTGAAATGCAATTCGCCTGGGAAATGGTTCACTGTTCATAAAGCAACCTATTCAGGTGGTTCTTCTTCTGATTCGGGCAATTTATTGCAGCAATGCAATCAAAGCCTTAATCAGCCTCAAAGTGGTGGTGCAACCTGTGTTATCAGTAATGTTCCTGGTGCTAGTGCTGGCGCCTCTGTCACGATTGTGTATAAGTGTTGGCGCAAATAGCCAGATAAAGGTATATCAGTGATAAAGGTGTATCAGTTATAAAGGTATATCTGTGATAAAGGTATATCAGTGATAAAGGTATATCAGTGATAAAGGTGTATCAGTGATAAAGGTGTATCAGTGATAAAGGTATATCAGTGATAAAGGTATATTAGTGATAAAGGTATATCAGTGATAGAGGTATATCTGTGATAAAGGTATATCAGTGATAAAGGTATATCAGTGATAATGGTATATCAGTGATAAAGGTATATCAGTGATAAAGGAATACAAGTGATAAAGGTTTATTAATGATAAAGTTCATGTCATGTGATATAATATTGTGTGACAATTGTGTAGCCTTGTTTGAGGCAGCGCACAACATATGATTGATTTAACTAGATCATAAACCCTAAAAGCGTGCAAGATAATACAAAATAATAGAATTAGCATAAAATATGTTCTGTTTATAGCTTTGATATTGGACGCTTTTAATGTTTGAATGTACTCGAACTATCTGATTGAACTTTAATCTATCTGATTGAGTAACTATTTGTTATATTTAATGAGTTATATTTGATAATTAGTGAATATAGCTAATTCAATTAACGTTGTCGCTGATTTATAATGCCTAAAGCCTAATCGTCAGACCGAAAAGGATCGTGGGAAATCTTTTATCGAGGCGAATGAGGCTTGCAAAGCGTGTAAAACATTCAACGTGTATTTGCAAGTGTTCCTCAGTGGAAACAAAAACACAAATTACGGTTTAGGAATCTTGAAAACTCATGAAATTAGTTAAAATCCCATGACCACTTTTGCTCTCAAGATAAGGCTTTAGGCTTGTTTCAGCGACGAAGTTAATTTAATTAGCTATATTCAACTAAATATACACAACGTTAACACTTGCATTCTTCACAAAGTAACTGATTCTTTGTTCTTTTATTCTATTTGCAGAAAAATGAAGCCAAGTCTTTAGAATTAAAGTGCACCTAATGTTTATGACAATATTTAGAGATAATAACAATAAAAATAATGGTTTTGATAATGGTTTAGATAAAATTTAGGTTAAATTTTATTTGTTGGTTGTGCACCCACGTATTGCAAAGTAATAAAAGATTAAAGGTCTAGATATGCAAATGATATGACGTCTATAGTGTGATTATTTATATTTATAAAAACAGGCTTAAATAAGTTGCAGATGATTTTTCATGTTTAAAGGATATTATTCAGTTGGTTTTGTGGCTTCTAAAGACTTTTTTTTAAACAACCTATGATTTTAAGGTATTTTTTGTCATGTGACTGTCCGATGCCAGAGCCATTCCCGCCCCACCCACAAGCGAAAAAAAGACACTGGGAACGAGTATGAGCTTCTTAGTAATCGCAAGGGGTTAACAGGTTTTAATATTGTTCTATGTACTTACTGACTGAGTTTAGGACCGGACGGGGTTAACCATTTTTGTTATATAGCTGTCTATTTTACAGATATAACGAACAACCTCATTGGTCGGTAGGTGCTCACGTGATACTGATTAAATCCAACTGTATCCCGACCGGGATCTAAGTTATCACTTATTCCCCGACCGGGATATAAGTGCCCAGCAAACGTGATAAAACCGGTGGGGTGAGAAGTAGTCCGCTCAATTGCACGTGATCAGAACGTCCTAAACGTGGTGGGGTGATATTTTTGACCAATCAGAGAGAAGCAGGCCGCTAAAGTACAATCAAAAAGTTTTAGCTTTGTGTACTATAATGGATCCGAAGCAGAGAAGAAAAGGTTTTGCAGTCTTTCTAGTGAGGAAATACAGGGCCTTGTTGACAATAAAATAGACAGCTATATAAAAAAAACACTTAATTAATGACTGGACCAGAGGGAAACAGTTAGTTTTATTTTCCCGAGAGTGCTGTACTCTGTTTCCCTCGGGACCAGTCATGTGTATATTATTACTGAACTATGTACTTATTGACTGAGGGCTGGTATGGACAAGTAGACCGTTACAAAGCCCAAACAAGGGAATTGGGAAGTCTGTGGGGTTGGAACATAACATAATTTAATATTATTATGATTTTTCATTACATCTAAGTAAATCCTTCAGAGGGAACTAGCCAATCAGCGTGAAGTGAACATGCACACCTCGTAACACCGACGGGAAAATATTAGTGCGTTAATGCTCGCCTGACCGGGATAGGGAGCTTTCTATAATTTTGTAATCCATCGAAAACCGCATTAAATGTGGAAAAACTCTATAATTTTACACCTAAATGAAATGATTTATAAGTTTTAATAGTTTAAAACATAATAATCTTAGAACTTGAGGCTCAAATACGGATTGGATAAAAAGTAGGAAGTAACCCTTCCTTTAATACTTTTTGTATACAACGCGGGCTTAATTGGCGAACTCTTCCTATTACTCGTTGTTGAAGCGAACATTTTCATCTAAGTAAATTCTTCAGAAGGAACTAGCCAATCAAAACATAATATTCTTGAAACATAAGACTTAAAAACAGATTCGATAATAAGTACAAGGTACCCCTCCCTGTTATAATTTTTTCACAAAACGGGTTTAATTTGTTAACTCTTTCTACGAGTCGTTCCTTCGAAAGAAGTTGTTGGAGCGAACGTTTAAATTATCACAATATCGTGATATTTTTAACTTCATTGGGGGTATGGCTCACCC
This sequence comes from Metridium senile, assembly GCA_949775045.1. Lineage (NCBI taxonomy): Eukaryota > Metazoa > Cnidaria > Anthozoa > Actiniaria > Metridiidae > Metridium > Metridium senile. Next base: position 59,991,498 of record OX459095.1, read on the forward strand.
ATTGATTTCTGAAAATAGCACTGAAAAAAATAACTAGCATTCAATACACTCAAATCATGGTCCCCCCCCCCCCCCCCCCCCCCTGCTACGGTTCTGATTGGCGTGCTTGAATGATTACAATCCTTGTATTTTTTCTGCATTACAGGAACAGGAGACTGTGCTGACCATTGGGACAGGATTGGTGCTTCAAAAATTACTCCGTTTTTGGGGCAAAGTTATTTTGCTAAATGGAACTGTTTACTTTTTGCGCAACACCTTATTGCAGATATGCCCGGGCTCAATGCTAACAGGTTTTGTAGTTTGTCGTGCACACTCGGTTACAAAAGATTTACTTAGATCGCAATATTATGACATTATTCACTTGACGTCCTGGCCAGTCGGGGCTTGTTCTTCATCTTTGAATAGACGTTATAAAAAAAAAAAAACTAGTGAAATTGCACGACCTATCGATGCCGAAATTATGATTACTGGTGAAAACAAATAAAATATTTGTGAATGAAATAGCAAAAATCTTAACAAGTTATGCATAAAAAATTCTTAACAAATAGATGGTAACGTGTTATTTTCACAATGAGAAGATATCACTTTCGCGCGGAAGATTACCTGATATTTCTCTGAAGTTAATATAATAAAACACAATATTTGCATAAAGTCGTAATTAATTTGTTTGTTCGAAAGAAGTTCGCTAAATTTATATTGATAATTAAATCTGTCAGTTCTAAAATTACTGCATTGCTTATCGCTTGTGAATTCTGAAGTTTAATTCCACAAAAAATTACTCCGTTTTTAGGGTAAAGTTATTTCACCAAATGGAGCTTTGGATTGCAGTTTGTTTACTTTTTTCGCGTCACCGCATTTCAGATGTGCACGGGCTCAATGCTAACAAGTTTTGTGGTCTACCATGCAGGCTCGGTTACAAACGATCTACTTAGATATTAGCACACATTATAAAATTCATGAAAATTTAATAAGAATTTCACACAAGAATTCACGTCCGTGACGAAGGTTGTATTTAAAATCGACCTGATTTGCACAAGTTTTAACTTTAATTTTCTCAACCAGACTTACTCTTATCTTGCAATTGACAATTTTAATAAAATATGAAAGAACTAGCGCATTTGAATTTTATAAGTACTATGCAATATTTGCGTCCGACCTGTATAAGATATACTCGTCTTCGACTCGCCATTGTATATCCTATATAGTTCGGCCGCTCATATTGTATATATTACTTGCATAGTAAATGATAGTTAACTGTGTATAAAGCGCACTTTGGGGATATGATGTGAAAGTTTTTGAAATCTTTGAGGTATATAGTAATAATTCCTAAAAAACATATCATAAAAATCAAATATAACCTGTAGGTCACAAATCGTAGGCCGCCTCTGATAGGTAAATAAATATGACGTCATAGTATCTATATAAGTGAGAGACACGTGCGTGATTGTCATTACAGGGCGCACAAATGTTCGAACCTCTCTTTTTCTCTATCTACAGACTCTACATCTATAAAGTACTATCAAATATTGTAAACATACGATTAATCTACGAAATAAAAGGAGCGTTCGCACATGTGCATTATTAACATCTACATTATCGTTCGAACAAGTTACTACCCTGCAATCAACTGGACTTCACTGAGTGGATCTGTTTTATAATCAATCTTTATACGTCAATTAATACTTGTGGCTGCGTTTCTCTGAAGACTGGAAATGTCACGAAACTCAAGCGTAAGTGCAAGTATTCAAGCAAGTGTGCTTGAGCAAGAAAGGATTCTGCGAAAGGCAAGATCACACGCGAAGGGAGTCGTGACCAGATTACGAAATCAACTAAAGGAACTTATGTGGGACTTGAACAACACTGACGAGGTAAGAGAGAAAGTAAACGAACTCGAAGTCGCACTAAGAAAATTTAACGATGTACATCAACAATATCATTCTATACTAAAAGACGAAAATGAAAGGAAAGACTCTTGTGAGTATTACGCTTGCGAGGAATGCAAAGTTAGCGATATGCTATACACTATTGGCATTTGGATTCAAAATGCTCAACATAAATTAGAAAAAACACTTGAAGTACCCGAAGTTACACCCCAAGATTCTATCAGTAATATTACAACTAACATTTCTAGCAAATCTAAATCGAAATATACTTCACGAACATCTTCGCGCGCGAGTGCGAAGAGCGAAGAGAAAATAGAAAAGAAAGCCGCGTTAGAAGCAGAATTGTCTACGCTAAAGTTACGTCAAACGTTAGAAAGAGAACAACTTCAACTAAACGCCAAATACGAAGAAAATAAATTACTTCTAGAACAGAAGGAAAAGGAACTTTTATTAGCTACAGAAATGGCTAAATTTAACGCTGAAGAACGACTGCGTGATGAAACACGTAGCTTATCATCAGACAAGATGTCTAATTTCCCCCAGCAACCGCCAGATGAAAACCGAGTTAATGACAGTGATGAGTGCAAACTGAAATCGACAACTGAATTGAAAGAAAATGTACAAGTTAAAACTCCATGTTTTGAGGATATAAAATCTTCGTCTACTCCAAAAGTAATGGAAAATCATCACAAGAAATTAACTACATCTACTCCTACCGTTTACCCAAACGTACCGTCGTTTGAGTCGAAAGAACAATATTCAAATGGAATATCAGCAAACGATAACAACGCGACAACTTGTCAACAATACGTAAATCAATCTGAATATACCGTCAATCGTATGGCCGAATTACAACAACTGCAGCAACAACAAAATGAACAGGTGCAAGAATTACTTAAACAACAAAGAGAACAAACTGTAGCATTGACATTGCCTCGACCGGATATACCTGTATTCTCAGGCGACGCGATAGAATATTGTAATTTTATCAGGGCGTTTGAAAATTTGATCGAAGCGAAAACTACCAGCAGTAGCTCTAGATTATTCTATCTCATCCAGTATACTGATGGCGACGTGAAAGAACTAATGAGAAGCTGTTTATCTATGACTCCCGACGAAGGATATAACACTGCACGACAACTTCTAAAGAACAAATATGGACAGAGCTACAGGATTGCTACCGCTTATGTTGAAAAAATCACCAACACATCACCTATTAAAGCTGAAGATGGTTCTGCGCTACAAAGATACGCTGTAATGCTTACAAGCTGTAAGAACACTCTGAAAGAGATTGGATTTATCAATAAAATTGAAAATCCTGATTCACTGCAGAAAATTATCGAAAAATTACCATTCAACTTGCGACAGAGATGGCGTGACAAAGCCGATGAAATAACGGAAGTCAAGAAAAGAGAAGTTACTATAGAGGACATTGCAAATTTCATCGAGTTGAAGGCTAGAGCTGCTAACCACCCAATATTTGGAACAATTGTCAACGACTCAAAGAATCGTGATGTATACAAAGTTAACCAGAAATCTGCTGTTTTACCAAGAAGATCTACGACGTATTCTACGCAGAGTCAAGCGGACATATACACCTCGACTCCTGTCTATCAAGCGAAACCAGCTTCAACGTATTCTACCCATGCGCAACCGCACACCTCAAACGAGAACAGACTGACTGATCAAACTAAATCAAAGCCGACATGCTACATGTGTGAAGGAAATCACTGGTTGACTCAGTGTGAGATGTTCAAAGGAAAATCTGTTGAAGATAGGCACAAGTTTGTTCGCGAGAAAGGCTTGTGTGACAATTGTCTACATACTGGACATTTAGCAAAACGCTGTCCTAAGGACAATTTCTGTAAGGTTACTGACTGTACAATTAAACATCGTAAACATAGCACATATTTACACCCGCAAAATAGCGGCATATCTACAAGCAAGGAAACTGAGAAAACAGAAGTACCAAAATTCAACACTACTACAAAGGAGAACTGTTCTTCTTCGAAGAACCATTATATCAATGTGGCTGAAGGCCTATGTACAGCCACTGGGGCCGGTTCAATGAGAACAGGTCTAGCTATAGTTCCAGTAAAAGTAAAGGCTGCGACGAGTGACACTATCCTCGAGACATATGCATTGTTAGACTCAGGGTCAAATACGACCTTCTGTACCGAAAGTTTGATCAATCGACTCAAAATAACTGATCGAGAATACACTGAAACAACTTTGTCACTCACAACTATGGATTGTGAAGATGCACAGAGTAAGAGCAAAGTCGTCAGCTTAATAATTACGGACCTTGAAGAGAAGAACTCTATTGAACTTCCAACGGTATTCTCAAGGAAAAAACTTCCCGTTTCAAAGGAGGACGTGCCACGTCAAGACGATGTAAATAGATGGCCTCACCTTCATGGTATTGCATTAACTGAAATTGACGCAGATATTGAACTGTTAATCGGTAATGATGTTCCACGTGCGCTTGAGCCTAAAGAGGTTAAAGCTACTCAAAATGGAGGACCGTACGCTGTACGAACTCTACTTGGTTGGACCATAAACGGACCAATTGAACGTACTACTACTACAAGTCTACACCGCAAGGTTAATCGTATTCACTCAGACGCTGGTCTGAACTTACAGTTTGAACAGTTCTGCAATAGAGAATTTAATGATTCACACAACGACATCGACAGAGCAATGTCTCAAGAGGATATGCAAGCATTGCGTATAATGGAAGAGACAGTTAAACTTGACAACGGACATTACGAGGTAGCATTACCTTGGAGAGTCTATCCACCTGATCTACCCGACAATAAAGTAGTAGCTGAACGACGCTTATCAATATTGAAGAAAAAACTCGTCAACGATCATGAACTTCATCACAAATATTCAAAGTTTATGAACACTCTCTTAGAGAAGGGACACGCACAACCAGTACCTGAAGATCACTTGCAAAATGCTGAATTGCCAAAGTGGTATCTCCCACATCATTCAGTAATTAATCCACGTAAACCACAGAAAGTACGAGTTGTGTTTGACTGCGCTGCTAAATTTAGAGATACCTCTCTTAACGACTGTTTGATGCAAGGTCCTGATATGACGAACACGCTCATAGGAGTAATGACACGATTCAGAAAAGAACAGACAGCTATCATGGGAGACATCGAATCGATGTTCTACCAGGTAAACGTCACTCCAAAGGATCGTACCTTTTTACGTTATCTATGGTGGCCTGATGGCCAATTGACTCAAACACCGAAAGAATATCAGATGAAAGTACATTTATTCGGCGGCGCATCATCACCAAGCTGTGCCAGCTTTGGACTACGAAAGACTGCGGAAGACAATAGACTTGACTTTGATGAACAGACAGTTAAAGCTGTCAAAGACAACTTTTACGTCGATGATTGCCTTGTGTCAGTAGAAAATGAAGACAGTGCAATCAGACTAGTTGATCAACTACGCAACATGCTAAGCAGAGGAGGCTTTCGCCTCACAAAGTGGATCTCGAATTCACGACGAGTTCTTGAATCCGTCCCAGTTACAGAAAGAGCAAGCTCAGTAAAGGAACTTGATCTTGACCACTTACCAACCGAACGAGCACTCGGTATTCTATGGAATGTTGAACTAGACGTATTCAGTTTCAAGATAACTACTAAGGACAGTCCTCTTACTAGAAGAGGAGTACTATCAGTGATTAGCTCTGTGTATGACCCTCTGGGGTTTGTGTCTCCAGTTTTACTACCTGCAAAGGAACTGCTACAAGAGTTGTGCAGACAAGGGTGTGGTTGGGATGACCAGCTTTCACCGGAGCAGCAACGACGATGGTACTGCTGGTACGTTAGAGCAACTCCCTCAACTGGAAAACCTCACGGTTAATCGATGTCTGAAACCAAAGAACTTTGGCACTGTAGTGTCAACTCAACTACACAACTTCGCCGATGCTTCACAGACAGGCTACGGAGCTGTATCGTACTTACGAATTGTTAACAGTGATGGAGAAATTTACTGTACGTTCCTTATGGGAAAGTCAAGACTTGCACCCCTGAAAGCAATTACTATCCCTCGTCTAGAGCTTTCCGCAGCAGTAGTCGCCACAAGACTTAGCCACATGATTCATAAGGAACTGAACATAATTATTGACGAAACCTACTTCTGGACAGATAGCACGTGCGTGCTAGGATACATTCTCAATCAAGAAAACAGAATTACGATCACCCATGACGGATCACTACCAAGTCAGTGGTACCACATCGACACAAGTTTAAACCCAGCCGATGACGCCTCAAGAGGCTTATCTGCAAACGAGTTAATCCACAAAAGGCGATGGATTCAAGGGCCTGCCTTCTTATGGAAAGAAGAAAACGACTGGCCAAAACAACCTGATCTATCAAGAAAAGTTAAAGACGACGATCCTGAAGTTAAGACGGAATCTAAAGCCGCCACAGTTGTCAAAGATGACAAGTCCAACCCTATTGAACAGATAATTGAGCACTTCTCATCTTGGTATCGACTAAAGAAATGTGTTGCATGGATATTACGATACCGTGCAAATCTCCTGCATGCAGCAGCAAGACGTAAAGTAAACCAAGCAAGTCAAATCAAATCAACGAAACCTACACCTATAACAGTAAACGAAATACAGTCAGCTGAACATGAGATAGTTCGCTACGTACAGAAAAGAACCTTCCCTGACGAGTTGTCGAGCATCGGATCTACTAAATCTTCTCTGAAGAAATCTTCAATCTACAAGCTCCACCCGATTATTACAGAAGGACTACTCCGTGTCGGAGGACGTCTACAAAATGCACTTATAAGCGACGACGCCAAGCATCCAATCATAATTCCTAGAAATCACCACGTCTCAAGTCTGATAGCAAGATATTACCATGTCTGTGCCGGACACTCTGGAATAGAACACACGCTGTCCATGATAAGACAAGTTTACTGGTTAGTCAATGCCAGAGTCATCGTGAAACGAATAACCAATCAGTGCTTCGACTGCAGGAAACGACAAGCTCATCCAGAAACTCAACGTATGGCAGATCTTCCAGTGGACAGAGTAACTCATAGTAAGCCACCGTTCACGTATACAGGCGTGGACTGTTTTGGCCCGTTCACTGTTCGAAGAGCCAGAAGTCAAGTGAAACGGTATGGTGTATTGTACACCTGCTTAACGACACGTGCAATCCACATAGAGATTGTTTTTACAATGGAAGCTGATTCCTTCATTAGCTCACTTCGCCGTTTTATTGCAAGACGTGGAAAGCCAGAACTGATCCGATCGGATAATGGAACCAATTTTACTGCTGGCAACAAAGAACTTAAACAAGCCATTGAAGAATGGAACCAAGAACGAATTAACGAATTTCTCTTACAAAGAAATATCCAATGGAAGTTTAACCCACCTGCCGCTTCTCACCAGGGTGGTGTATGGGAGCGGTGTATTAGGACTGTCAGAAAGGTACTCAACGGTCTATTACAAGAACAAACTCTCGACGACGAAGGACTCTCGACACTGATGTGTGAAGTTGAATCAATTATAAACGGTAGACCAATTACAAGGTCTTCTGATGACCCAATGGATGCTGAAGCATTAACTCCAAACCATCTGTTACTGCTACGTCAAAGCCCTAATCTGCCTCCAGGGATCTTCAGTGAAGAAGATAACTACTCAAGACGTAGATGGCGTCAAATGCAATACATGGCCAATGTATTCTGGAGCAGGTGGATTAAGGAATACCTACCACAGTTACAACAAAGACAGAAATGGTTGAAACAGTCAAAGAACCTCAAAGTTGATGATGTAGTATTAATAGTAGATGACAAACTACCAAGATCAACCTGGCCTCTAGGACGCGTGACAGAAGTACACCAAAACCAACAAGACGGATGTGTAAGAAGTGTCAAAGTAAAGACCAAGAACTCTATTCTTGTTCGACCTATTACCAAGATTGTAATGTTGGAATCTATTCAAGAACTTTGAACATTCTAACAACACTAGTATTATTATACGTTCGATTTATATTTAAAGACGATTTGATCCCTTGATTCAGTATTGTGTAAATGTAACTAGTAACATTTAGGGGCCGGAATGTAGGTCACAAATCGTAGGCCGCCTCTGATAGGTAAATAAATATGACGTCATTGTATCTATATAAGTGAGAGACACGTGCGTGATTGTCATTACAGGGCGCACAAATGTTCGAACCTCTCTTTTTCTCTATCTACAGACTCTACATCTATAAAGTACTATCAAATATTGTAAACATACGATTAATCTACGAAATAAAAGGAGCGTTCGCACATGTGCATTATTAACATCTACATAACCATTTGGTAAATTGATAATTATTATCATTATTCTATATTAAGCGTGAGCGGGTCCGCGTGAAAACCATGCAGACCAGTCTACACCGCACATCACCGATTTTCTTCAAACTTAGCTCGATTGTACATCTTAGTTAACTTATTACTTTGGTGAGTTTTTTTGGCTTTAAATTAAAAAGGCTTAAAGTTACAACCGTTTGAGTATTTTACCCTAAAAACGGTCAAAATTTGCATAAAATATACCTAAAGTTTTACGGCCTCGTATTTCCTTTGCAGATTGTTTCCTGCACCAATATTCTGCCCACGTTTAGCACATTATCTTATTAGTACTTTAAGTTGAATAAAATGTCGTGAAATAAATATTGGGTTGTTTTATAAAGGATTGAGTTATTGCTATTTTTCATCTTTGACGAAAAGTGTAAAAATATACTCTAGAGAAGAGCTATTTGCACCTATCCGGCAGTTATTCATATAACTTTGAAACCTTTATCAGATAGTATGATGATAGAGACAATGTTTTATCGAAAAAAAAGTCTGTAAAGTATTTATTTTTTAAGCGAAAAATAACTAAGAAAATGATGAAATTTACATTGTTTGAAGTTGAAACAAAACTAAATATACAACAAATCTACAACACGCTAAATATGATCCCAATATAATGATAATAATCATAAGAATCAATTATATGAATTAAAATAATGATATTCATCTCAAGTCAGTCATATGGTCTACGTTCTTTCTCAGTCGCTGCTCCTCTACTTTGGAACTCTCTACCTCCTTCAATTACTGTCATTTCAAGTGTATCTTCGTTCAAGTCTAAACTCAAAACTCATTTATTTAAATTAGCTTTTACATTGTAATCATATCCATTTTTGTATTTTTGTATTTTGTATTTTTATTTTAAGCGCTTAGAACAGACTTGAATAAGCGCTATATAAGCTATAGACAGTTGATGCAAACTCGGCATGTTTTTGTGTGTATTTCTTTCGGAAAATAAAAAAAATTAAAAACAGCGTATAGTTAAAATATTTTAACATTGTACATTTATGACTTCTTAAATCGCCCTACTACATTAGCTGTTGTTTTAAGGTAAGTATTTTAAAACTTATCGGCTTTTTTAGTCGCAAATGGTCATTAGTCTTATAATTGGATACGTGTAAAAACGCGAAATTCGTGATACTGTATCTCTTCACCCTTAAAACTTTACAGAATTTTTTTTCTTTGTATTTGTTAACCATTATCAGTTGTACATAAAAGTCAAACTTTGTGGTTTTAAAAAATTGCCGGATCTTGTATATCGAATTGTTAAGAATGCATACTCAAAATGTAGATTTCATAGCCTGATATGTAAATAAGCAAAAATTTTCTTTAAATACATCTTTTGATACTTTGATACTGTCGTTGTATTTATTATATGTTGTAGTAGGTCTGTACGAATTCCAGGTAAGAAAAAAGCTATATTTTTAGAGAAATTGATTTGTAAAGTTGGTGTAAATTTCAAGCAATTTTTATCGTTCGTCTGACTACATTCCCTTAAACCTCGATATCTGCTAGAGAATTTAATATTTTTGTTTTATATTGCACACAGTTAATATTTACACTAAAATACATATCTCGGCCAAAAATGAAAGAAATCGGTGATACCCGTTGTAGACACATTTTTCGATTTTGCATGGTTTTCACACGGACTCGCTCTTAAATTAAAAAAATCCATAAAATGCTCATCAAAACTCCGAAGAAGCTGATACATTTTCGTTTCGATTTCAATTAGGGTAAAATTGTTTGAAATCCTTGAAGCTTCAATCTTACAGAATTCACAAATAAAGCTCTTTTTAAAGTTTATTGTTATCATTATTTAGTTATTACAGATTGTTTATCACATTTAATTCCAGTAACAAAGCTTATATAACTAATGTTGAATATGAGCTCAGTGGAGTTGCGTTGATCTTGGACGATTCATTACTTGGGCTCTCCAAAGGAAGCCCGAGTCTTAAAATAGGCTTTCGTGTTGTTGTGGCTACTGCATTCTGGGAATGCGTAGCCACTATGCTATCGTCTTGGTGAGTAAACTTTCCGAATTTGAGTGTTAACTCGACACAGGAAGCCCAGAACAGTATTAGGTGTTTACGAACTGCTTCGGCCAACTTCGCTCGAACTCCGTAACATTCGAAGTAGGAACGAGCGAGAACGAGCTGTGATTCGATTCAGTAGCCGATAGTAGCCGGTGCAAATTGGGCGGATTCGATATCAAATTTGCTGGAGTCGGAAAAATTTCGGAAACTCGCGTAGGCATGACGGTTTCTTATCGATTATTAAAAGTGTTGACATGACTGTTGACATGTGTTTCATCTTTCCTTGTCGGATTTGAAGGAGTGTTGTGTTTTTTTATACGTTGAATTTTCCCTATTTCTTATCACTATCCAGGCACAGCTTTCTGTGAATTATTGAAGTATTGTTTATCAATCGTTTTTCAGGTTTTCTGATGCTTTGTGGCGGTTTTTATGCTCTCAAAAAGACCGTTCAACCGAAGCGTTTATCGTTTCGCCAATGTCGATGCCTTAGCAAGTTGGTGATCGTTAACTCTTTTACAGCCAAACCTACTGAAGCGTTCCTATCGAGGTTGGAAGGCTATATTTATTCTTCCAAAATTGATTTTAAATTTGTTTTGAAATTTGCATAAATGAATCGAATCTTTTCAAAAACCGTCTCAAATCAAAACATTACTTTCAATGGGTTTTTTTTGGACAACGGAAACTTGCTAAACCTAGTCTGCTTACAGAAATATTGTTATAAATACTTACTAAAGTATTCTATTACAATAACATTATCAGTTATTGACCACCTTCGTGGAGCTAATAATCTCTTCCGAGAGAGCGAAAAAAAATAACAGTTATTGGCAAAGTACAAATCCATGGAATAAAGATATGTTCACATCATGACTATTTACATTCTTTGACTTGTTTATTCAGTGTAATCACATACTTTTTAAGTTCAATTTAAACCACATAGTAATCTTACTTGACTGCACATGTTTTGATAATACATATTGTGCTTCACCCACAACCAGTCATTGACTGCGTATTATTATTTATAGTAGACTCAAAATACTTCCAATAAAATACAGCACAGACAATAAAATACAATACAGACAAAATAAATTTTACTTTCATATAATAAAATATCTTATTATATAATTGTCAATGAAATACCTTTAGAGTGGTTTTCATTAACCCGTGAAACAAAGTGTAATAGGGAAAGAGTAATAAAGTGTATTACTGTGTAAAGCGGCGTTTACACGAGCAATTTTTCCTTGACAAGGAACAATTGCTCGTGTAGATGGAGTAAAATGAACAATTTTTCCTTGACAAGGAAAAGCTAGCATGTTGGCTTTTCCTTGACAAGGAAAAACATTTTTTTTATGCATATCTTGATAAACTTTTTGCTATTTCATTTGTCATGAGTTTACTCACTCGTTAGATATCAATTGAACATTCGAAGAGTAAATCTCCGCGCGCCCATGTAATATCCTCTATATATATTCATTATTGTCTTACTCAAAACTTTTCTTTTTCAATAATTCTATTTTTTTTTTGTAAGAGCATTGAGCTTTGATAATGCTCCTAAAACATTGCATTATTATTTATTATTATTATTCATTCACAAATATTTTATTTGTTTTCACCAGTAATCATAATTTCGGCATCGATAGGTCGTGCAATTTCACAATTTCACAATTTTTTTTTTTTTTATAACGTCTATTCAAAGATGAAGAACAAGCCCCGACTGGCCAGGACTTGAAGTGAATAATGTCATGATATTGCGATCTAAGTAAATCTTTTGAAACCGAGTCTGCACGACAAACTACAAAACCTGTTAGCATTGAGCCCGTGCATGGCTGCAATAAGGTGTTGCGCAAAAAGTAAACAGTTCCATTTAGCAAAATAACTTTGCCCCAAAAACGGAGTAATTTTTGAAGCACCAATCCTGTCCCAATGGTCTGCACAGTCTCCTGTTCCTGTAATGCAGAAAAAATACAAGGATTGTAATCATTCAAGCACGCCAATCAGGGCCGTAGCACGGGGTGGGGGGTGGGGGTGGGGGGTTCCGTGCCCCTTCCCCCCGAAAAAAACATGATTTGAGTGTATTGAATGCTAGTTATTTTTTTCAGGGCTATTTTCAGAAATCAATGGGTGAGCCATACCCCCAATGAATTGAATTTAAAAATATCACGATATCAGTGATAATTTAAACGTTCGCTCCAACAACTTCTTTCGAAGGAACGACTCGTAGAAAGAGTTAAACAAATTAAACCCGTTTTGTGAAAAAATGATAACAGGGAGGGGTACCTTGTACTTATTATCGAATCTGTTTTTAAGTCTTATGTTTCAAGAATATTATGTTTTGATTGGCTAGTTCTTTCTGAAGGATTTACTTAGATGAAAATGTTCGCTTCAACAACGAGTAATAGGAAGAGTTCGCCAATTAAGCCCGCGTTGTATACAAAAAGTATTAAAGGAAGGGTTACTTCCTACTTTTTATCAAACCCGCATTTGAGCCTCAAGTTCTAAGATTATTATGTTTTAAACTAACAAAACTTATAAATTATTTCATTTAGATGTAAAATTATAGAGTTTTTTTACATTTAATGCCGTTTTCGACAAATTTATAGAAAGCTCCCTATCCCGATCATGCGAGCATTAACGCACTAATATTTTCCCGTCGGTGTTACGAGGTGTACATATTCACTTCACGCTGATTGGATAGTTCCCTCTGAAGGATTTACTTAGATATAATGAAAAATCATGATAATAATATGTTATGTTCCAACCCCACAGACTTCCCAATTCCCTTGTTTGGGCTTTGTAACGGTCTACTTGTCCATACCGGCCCTCAGTCAATAAGTACATAGTTCAATACTAATATACACATGACTGGTCCCGAGGGAAACAGAGTACAGCACTAGTAGTATCAGAAAGAGAGTTGACCAACAACCGTGAAATTTATGCAAAATGGGAATGGAAAATATGGCGGGGAAATGTTTGGCGCGAATTTTTGGACAATGCCTAGAGAGTTGGATAAATGAACCATGGAATGCACTGATGCATCATATGGCGTGATCGAATGACTTGAAAATTAGCAACATAAAAACATGGACAAAAACGTGAAATTTATTCAAATGGCAATTGAAAAAATGGCGGGGAGATGTTTTGGCGCGAAATGCAGGGTGATCGGAATAATTATTTTTAGCACTAACAATTATTATAGAAACTATTTAATAAATCAGAACGTCGAATTGTATACAGTTATAAAGTGGTTATGGATCCTTTAGCACTTGTGGAGAAACTATTCATTACCACATATGCCGATCGAATTTGTCAAAAACTTGTTCAAATCAATGAAGAAGTATGTTACGATTGTCTTTTTATCAACTTGGAAAACAGCAGAAAAGATTGTGTGATGATGACTGATGATGAAAAAATAGAAATTTTCTTCCATCAAGCAATAAGTACCTTGGATATTGAAAAAATCAGCACTTCAGTTATGGATAATCTAAACCCCTATGATGTAACACCATGCACAAGGGCAAGAATATATCAGTGGTTAAATGGACGCCTACCAATATCATGGGACATTTACAGAAGAATATTTGAGACTGTTAAAGTCATGCGAATGTAACAAATGAAATTACAAAAAAAAAAAATAAGCATATTGAAAGTGTTATTTTTAGAAATAATCGTCACACATTATTTTAGCCTTAACTGACGTCATACGTGCAGCTATTTATTGGGGCATTGAGTTTCAGAAAATCATAATGTTGTTAACCATCATTCCGTTGATATACTGTTGGATACGAGACGCATTAGAGTCTCCACTGTGGTACATCAAAGATTGAGTAGATTTTGAAGACAAATATGGCCAAAGTTTTGAACAAGACGGTATTCATGACTGACGAGCCGGAACAAGTGTCACAAATCAAGATTAATCGGATATTCACTTATTTATATGTGGATTTATGCCGAAGATTAATCTACCAAGATTTTGAATGTGAAGGTTGTCAAGTCAACGTGACCAAGTTTGTTGCATCCTTAGTGAATATGAGATATTCAATCAACACTATGATGACATTAAGAACAGAGTGGACTTTGAATTATTCCACCAACTTCACGGATGGTTAGCGGAGATAGCGTGCATACCAATTAGTTTAGAAATCACACAGAGTATTAATCAATTAATCAACATGTCATCGGAAAACATTTGTTCAATGAATATGCGGATTGAAGGAGCCACAGATAAAGATGACATTAGGATCACTGAACTTGTTCAAGACTTGAGTGAACGGATAGTGGAATGTTTACCTTTAGATTTTGAAATCTATCCATGGTTGAAGGACTACTTGAGAGACTAGAAATATGTAAATAACAATCAATTTTAATAAAAGAGAATATGTAAATTACTAAACTAGAATTGAAACTTTGAATAAAAATGTTAACACTGCCTCATTTGAATCATTTGTGAAAGGGAACTCGTCACATACAGATATGGGTTGTGGGTGTCTGAAAGCCATTCCTGATTTGAAACTTGAAAATATTTTTCGAAAAGTTCGTTTTGTTCTTGCCTGTTGTGGCGGCAAGATAGTTATTGAAAACTCGCAGATTGATGCCCGTAGACCAACCAACTCCTCGAAAACCTCTATTACAACACAAATCGAGGAGGAAGCCTGGGAAGTGTAGACGGATTATTTCATGTTGCCAAAAAGAAAAATAAGAAGATTACGAAAAAATATGTGCAAGAATGGATGAGAGATCAACGAGTTTACTCCCTTCACAGACCTATGATTAAGAACTTCAGGAGAAATCGTGTTTTTGCCAAAACAATTGATTCGTTGTGGGAGATAGATTTAATCGACGTGCAATCACTACATAAATATAACAAAAATTACAAGTACTTAGTGACGTGCATCGATGTCTTGTCGAAATACGCATGGGTTGTTGCAATGAAAAACAAATCGGCCGATTCTCTACTTAAAGCGTTCAAAACAATACTAAAGGAGTCTGGTCGCAAACCAGAAAAGATTCACACAGACCGTGGAAGTGAATTTATAAACAAGAAATACCAATCCTTTTTAAAGCAAAAAGGCATCGGGTTCTATCACACATTCAACGAAACAAAGGCCAGTGTTGTGGAGCGTTTCAACCGAACACTGAAAACACGCATGTATCGATATTTCACATGGAAGGGAACCCTGAAATACATTGACGTATTACTTGAACTGGTGGAGTCCTATAACAACTCCTATCATCGAAGCATTCAAAGAACTCCAGCGTCAGTGAATAAAGACAACGCAAAACACGTCTGGTTTACATTATACAAAAAGCAGCCAAGCAAGAAAGGATATTCATTTCAAGTTGGCGATGAGGTTCGCATTTCTAAGATGAAGAAAACGTTTGAAAAGGGATATTTACCGAATTGGGGTGAAGAAATATTTACCATTTTCAAACGTATTCCACGCAATCCCCCCGTCTACAAATTGAAGGAATTCGATGGAGATGAGTTAGAAGGAACATTTTATGAACAGGAATTACAACGAATCAAAACAAAGGGAAAAGAAGAAGTGTATAAAATAGAAACAGTTTTAAAAAAGCGTAAACGTGGAAAAAATATTCAGTATTTTGTAAAATGGTTAGGATACCCAGAGAAATACAATTCATGGGTCAATAAAACCGACGTTGAGTAACGTGACTGTGTAATTGAACCATGGAGTTGGATTATCTCCGCACTTAGTTTACTTCTTACTTGTGAAGATTGTATTTCTTGTCTCGCCTATGTCTGATAAGTTTCTATCATATGTTTCAATTTTCCACTTCTATTTACATACTATCATTAAATGTCATTCTTATGGGAAATTTTATATAATCAGATAATAAATGTAGATACTTGTTTAGGATGAAACGTTTTATTATTATTATTGTTGATAATAAATTAGGGCAAAAGTATAATCAACCGGAGAAAGATGGTTTGAATTCAAATGAAAATCACAGTAAATAAAAATGATCTTACTGTAGCTATATTCCCCTATCGTGGATATCGGTGACTCTCGGTTTGACCTTTACGTTAAGTAAATTGAAAAGTCAAAGAGTGATCAATTTTCTTTTTAAACGTATGATAATCTCGTGATAACCCCATGAGCCAGCTTTGCCTGATAGGATAAAAATAAAAATTTAAAAAAAAAAATTAAAAATAAAAAAAATAATAAAAAAAATAATAATAAAAAAAAGGCTTACTTAACTATCAAATCTTTTAATTTATTATCATATTCTGAACGAAAAAGAAATGATAAAAACAAATCTCATTCATTTTATAAATGCTAACATGCGTTCATTGTGTCGGTCGTGACGGTCGTGACGGTCGTGTCGGCTATTTCGTTTCGAATTTGAAATAATTTTTTTATATATACCATTTGGATCATTTACGTAAAATGATTCTTTACAGAAATGAAAGTTTGTGTATATGACAAGTTTAAATAAAGTTTTAATGGTAGAATTGTTTAAACTGTATTTCTGAACCGGAGTTTAAAAAGAAAAGGAAGGGGGTGACTTATTTAGAATCATTCAGGATGGCGCAACGGAGACGAAAAGACTGTCCCATCCCCGGTTGTGGTACAACTCAATTATTGAGACTATCTCATCATTTAGCGAAAGTTCACCTATTAAATTCTGATGAACGGAAACCGTGGTTGGAACAAGCGCGAATTCAGAATATAAAACCCCCGTCAATCAAAAATGATTTAGTTCAGAATCAGCCATTGGCCAGTATGGATGTAACATTTAAAAATCCAACAAATATTCAAGTCGTAGGCCCTACATGCAGTGGAAAAACAGTGTGGACCAATAAATTATTGCGTCATGTGAATGAGGTGTTCAACGATACTATTGAAAAGATCAGGTATCACGTCCTTCAAAAGGTGAAGCTTAACCAACTTTCAAAACCAAGGCGCGGATCCCAAGGCCTATGTTGCTCTGTTCGAAATGCGATAGACTGGAAACTAGAATATTTAAACATGGATGGTATAAACAAATGATCATAAACTATTAGATAAAGAAATGAAAAAACGGTCAAGTACTCCACGTATTGTAAATTTAAACGAGACTAGAGGACGATATGACTTGTGTAATTTGCCAAGAAAGAAAACAAACAGAAAATCAAGTTCTTTCACAAGAGGAAAAAGTGAAACTAGTTCAAACGAGTGCTTTCTGACGTCGACTCCTTCACTACAAGTTGAAAGTGCCCATGTAGAAGAATCTGCTGCACTACTAGGCTCTGCAGACGCTATTTTGGCAGTCGCGCATTCAATGGAGACATTGGATGCGTATAAGATTGAGATCAATCGTACAAATGGCTTTGTATTTCTTTCTTGTAGCCCTTACGAACTTGTAGCGGCTATACAGGATTTTGACAGCACATTGGGTATTATGAAGGTAAATATAAATAGGAATTAAAATGGTAAATGAATATATCGTGTTTTTATTTTAAATAACTTAATCAACTCTTTAACTCCGACGAATTAAAGGACTAATTAGCTCGAAACGTCAGTAAAGTTAAGACAACGTTTTTTATGGTGTTACAAATTTCATTATATTTACCTAGCTATATCATTTAATTTGTTTATTTGTTTATTTGTTTAATTTTTTATATTATAAACACCGACGCAGCCTTTTACTAGTTTACTCGCTAGTTTCCATATTATATTTATTTACAAATGAATTATGTATTATTTTTCATTCATTCATTTATAATTATTTATTCATTTGTTTATTTTTTTGTTTATTTCATAATAGTCCTTTATTCTATCTGAATCGGCATGTGCTTTGTCTCTGAACTTTTTCCTTCCTTTATTACTAGCTTTTATAAATAATTATATATCATGTTTATTTTTTTTATTCTTAGGCCAACAAGTTCCACACAGTAGACAATGTGCAAAAATCCTTCATAGATGGTTATTTTTGGGTGGCTTCATGCACCTGTTGCCCTAGAGAACAGGAACTTTTTTCTTCTCTTCCATTCAAAGTAGCTCAGACATATGAAGGTTTGTCATCTATTTATGTATGAATGTGAACAATTTAATTAAATTGTTGCAGGGCTTGTTTTGAAACAGACTGGTTGGTGATATGCGGGTGAACACATTTTGCCATCCCTGGCCTCCACATATTCTTAAAATAAATATCTGCATTTATTGATTCACCTGAATCAACTATTGCATGGTATATTAATTGATTGAATTACAAATTCAATATCAATTATCTCTGCATCTTATATACTCATTTTAAGAGTACCAGGTTGTTTTAACATAATATTGTATGAGAATAACATTTAAGTGTAATAATATTTGTAGAATTTAATTTACATGCATATAGAAATATCTTGATATCTAAACAACATCACATTAATATCAATGACAAATAACTATATAAAGATAACAGGTCATAAACTCATTCTTGCACACCCCAAGCTCATTACATTGGTTATCATGTTCATGTACTAAGCAATTATTGGATGAGGTTGAGCATGGTATCGTAAATTATCAAGACCGAGGTCTGTGTTATCTGCCAAAGCCTCCTGGCTGAGGCAGATAATACTGACTCGAGGTCATGATAATTTATGATACCATGCGAAAACCGAATTCAATAATTTTTATTTATTATAGATTTTTTAAAGTAAAAGTACAATTATTATAATCAGGCAAAATAGACAACAACAAGCAAATCTTGCTGACATTTTCACATCAACAGAGAGAGCCTGTGCTCTCGGCCAATCAGATTGAATGTAGTTAGTAAAATGTATATATATATATATAAAATAATAGTATTTGTCAGAAATCAACTATAAAACAATAATTAGAGTATGTTACATTTTGATTATCAATATAATTATGATATGCGAAGAATCAGTATCATTTAAAATTAATTATATAAGCACTAATGTAACTTAATTAATTTACTGCTATTTTTTTCTCCAATATTTTTTTTTTCAGAATTTAAAACAGCTTTTCCAGTTTGCATTCATGTACAAGCAACAAAACATTTTCTTGACAATTTACAAGCTTATAATGATTTGCACCTTTCATCTTTTCAAAATTTGCAAGGTATGTTAATGAAATTTGTTTAAATATTTGCAATTAATTGTAACTTATTTTTAATTAATTGTACCTTAAATGTATTGTTATGTCAATCTTTAGAGTGATCTGTACACAATATATTATGGTATTAAATTAGTACAGTAAACACCCCCATGTATATATATTAAGAACCTGCATGTTTTTTAAGAAGCAGTTTAATTGGCTTTAAATAAGTTTACCTATTTTAGACTAAAATTTAAAAGCAGCTAGGTTCTTATAATTTTTAAAATGTATCTTTATTATAATTAATTTATCTATTTATTATCATTTTAGTTTGAATCTGATGAAAATAGCTATTACAAGGGTCTACAAAGATCACAAAAAATACATTTTTTTAAAGAGAATTTGAAGCTCTAGCTTAATATTTTACATATATATATATTGCAATTTTTGATCTCCCACAATGAGCACAGCTCTTGGAGAAAACTCAGAGTAAAATATGTTTAAATAAAATATATAGATATAACAGGTTCCCATATAAATCTGTACTTTCCCATTTAAATCTGTACTTATGCAAATTGTGTTGATGTGTGCTAAACACACAGATCAACCAATCAGAGAAGTTCACTTCAGAAATAATATACTTTGATTGGTTGATCTGTGTGTTTAGCACACATCAACACAATTTGCATAGTACAGATTTAAATGGGAAAGTACAGATTTAAATGGGAACCTGTTAATTATATAAAAAAATATCCTGACGAGTGAGCCTCACAACTCACGAAACAGGCTTGTCGAGATGAATTTGTAGTTGTATTTACTCCTATCCTAACATATATATATATATATAATTAAATTCACTTCTGTATAAACTGTTCATGCAATCACAGTATTTTTTTACTTGAGGGTTAGGGTTATTGCACGTGGGTGTTCACTGTACTTAAGCTATAGTAAAAAATATATATAATAATATACAATATACATTACACTTATATTAATTAACACTGGTCATAATAATCTCTACAATTATAATTAAAATGTCTATGTATAGTTTAGTAAATGAACAGGAGTGTTTTAATTATCAGGATTTAAACCATGCGGTGAAGCCAATAAAACATAATCTGCAAGTTTATTGAATGGTTTAAAAAACTCCAACCTATGTTTTGTGTTTTTGTAAAAAATTAATCAAGGATTTATGAAAGTTTATTAGAGAAAATTCAGGTTAAAGATTATGTATATTAGGGTAAATCTTTATCAGGATTTAAAACACTCGTCATGGTTACGATTTCTTTTATCAATTTGGACAAAATATATAATCAATGAATTATTAATGAGTTTTTTGAATATTATAGTCATATATTATATTGCTTATTGTGATTGACTGTCATCATACTCACTGCCATACATCTATATATATATATATATATATATATATATATATATATATATATATATATATATATATATATATATATATATATATATATATATATATATATATATATATATATATATATGTATATATATGTATGAGTGATACTTATATTAGATAGATCTATGTTCTAATATGAAGTTCTTTTTTTTCTAGGTGATCACAACTATGTGGTAAGATAATTTTCAATAATAATAATAATAATGATGATGATGATGATGATGATGATGATGATGATGATGATGATGATGATTATGATTGGAAAAAAATAATATAATAAAGCATTTTATTTTAATAGGGTACTATATAGCTAGAATTACACAAGTGGCTTTCCTCTAGACCCTACATGTAATTATTACATGCATAGTTTACATATACACATAGTACATAAACATCCAATAAGAAAGATAAACAAGTAAATGAAAATGTTAAAATTACAAAACAGTTTAAAAATTCCTTAGTTGAAAAAAGTACAACCTAAGATAAGTTCAAGCTTTTTGAAAGACATTAGACGTTTAGATAATTATAGATTTGAATGACGAGAGTGATGTAAATGACTTGATAATATAGGGAAGTAAGTTCCATTCACTAGAGGGCAGATAAAAAAAAGTTCATAAATGTTAGTGTATAAAATAATGTAATATATTTTTTTTTTGGAGTTGACATAGATTTCTACTTTAGCATTATGCATAGCTCACTCCCACACGGGTTAGAGCACTATGGAACTATGTCTCTTCAAGCTCACTTCTTCGGATGTGTTCTATAACTGCACTGATGAGCTGTAATACAGCGAAACACGTGTCTGCAGATTGAATAGCTCTCCCACTTTGGTGGAATCGAGCACTTTTTTTGGAGTTGACATAGATTTCTACTTTAGCATTATGCATAGCTCACTCCCACATGGGTTAGAGCACTATGGAACTATGTCTCTTCAAGCTCACTTCTTCGGATGTGTTCTATAACTGCACTGATGAGCTGTAATACAGCGAAACACGTGTCTGCAGATATATATATATATACACCTACTTGCAGTAAGGTTGTCATACAAAAATATACATTTGTTATAAAGAAAATAGAACATTTGTGATTTAGTACGATAGGAATTGATTAAAAGACAAAAGAAGATCACTCAAGCTGAACTCTCTCTTTTGTCTTTTAATTAATTCCTTTCGCACTAAATCACAAATGTTTTATTTTCTTTGTGACAAATGTTCTATTTTGTATGACAACCTTACTGCAAGTAGGTGTATATATATATTTTATATATATATATATATTAATGTAAATATATATTGTTTCCTATTGAGTATTAATCATGTTTTATATTGACCTAATGGATATTTTTTGTGCTTGAAAGGCTAATTTAGAAATTCATGAAATAAATGCTGATGTGGTCTGTGTTAATGCTGGTAGTTTTGGATCCAAGAACTATGGTTATGTTGGAATCATACAAGACAAAATGGAATGTTTGTCATGTAGATATGATAACCATAGCTGTCTCCACATGAAGACTATTGAAGATGCTATTTCAAAATCAGATCCAAGTTTACCTTCTACTATCTTCAATATGATTGCCAAGACAAAAAGGGAACCTCTACAGATGGGGAGTACTAGTGCTACTGGTCCTTTGACACATTCTCACCATGCCATTCCTTTTGTTGTCCCTGTTTATCTTCAGAGAATTTTACGGGATGGACTGTTGCAAGAATGTTTCTTGCAACCTACCTTATATTGCATGTTTCCTCCTGTTGTTGCTGGCCATGTTTGTTCTGTCTGTGGATCTCCATGGAGTTCTCAAAATCCTGTACACATGAATTGGGTTGATAAAAGGCCTATTGTATTTACCTCAAACACAATATTTCACTGTTCAGGTACACAAGCTTGCAGCATTATATATATTTGTGTTACTTATAATTCTTCAAAATGTCATTTAACTGGTTGTTTTTCCCACTATATGCATTTTGCAGGACCTATAGCCATGTGAACTTGTCAATCAATAAATATAAGAGAATAACCAGCTAGTAGAAAATATATTGCTAAGACGAATAGGCATTTTGACTTTTAAATATCACATGTTTATAAACACATGCAGACAATATGTTAATTTTTTTTCATTTAGTTTATTTTAGGAAATGTTCAAATCCTGAATGTTCAAGTGTCCTTCATTTAGATGGGAAAGAATATGGTGTTTTATGGATTGGAAAGCGAATGATAAGCTATGAAGTTCTCAGGGATTTCATGCACCTGTTTCTTAGCTCTGGGTTTGTGATGTCAATTCCATATATTTATACTGTACTTGGAAAATAGTTCTAATACCTTTCATTATTCGTCTCATATAGAATCACTCTTCATACATATTTTGAAATCTGGGGGCAGCGTCACCTTGACTGTGGGAACTCTTTTAATTCTTACATCGATTACAATTCTTGGAGATTCGCATGGTTTGCATTTCTAGATCTTCTAGATGTGGATTATAATGAAGGTGCATTACTCTAGAGTTTGATTTGTATCATTCAAAATTTTATTTGTATTATTCAAGATTTTTTATTCAATTTTTAATTTGTATTATTGTCTCCAAACAGGTTGGATGTGTCCCATTTGTGGAAAAGAACCACAAACTGTTATATGTGATGCCACAAGTATTGCATTTCAAAGCAGATTTTTTGCTTTGAAATGTGATACATTTGGACTAAATACTGATCTTGAAGCTATTCCACAAACAAGATAAGTAAAAAAGCTGCGATTTTGAGCATCTTATAATTTCATTGTCATAAATATATGCCTAAAGTCACATAACGTTCCCATAAAGTTAACTTTAAATGTATGACACAGGTTACTTTATATTAATTTACCTACTGCGGTATGATGTATTCCTTTAAATTTATGTGCTTTTCTCCTTTTGTCTCCAATAGTCACAATAAGCGGGTCATGATCCCAAATAGTGAGACAAGAAAACTTTTGCAGGCCTATGTCAAGAATGACAATTTTGACAATGCTGCAAAACATCATCTTTACGCCCTTCTTAGGGTACATTGTCCTTCCCTATGCAATTTCCTCCATTGGGTTGATAAGGAGAAGAACACCACAGGAGAGTTAGAACCACAAATTGCAGCCTTGCTCAATGCAATAAGCTGCAATTCTCCTCTATGTGCTCTCATACATCCTGATGAAGAGCTCCTTTCCATTCTGAGAGAATTGACCTTGGAAGATTGTGGAAGGAGTGTGTTTGCAAATCCCAGCAAAATGAAGACCCTTCAGAACATGTGCCCAATTCTTTTCCGCTTTGTTACAATTCTCGATCAGTCCATACCTGAGCCATGTAAATATTTGTTGGAAGATATGATTAGTAAAGCACACTTCCAGCACCACCACAACCACCCAGCTCCACATTGGAAAAGGAAGCACACCCATTGTCATACTTTCCAGGTCTTCCTCTCCGTCGTAAGAGAGCTACATTTGTAGTTGATGCTAAAAGGGCTGCAGAAGGAGCTGCTTGTACTAAACTCTCCCGTGGCCACCCGAGCCTATTGCCAGGAATATTTACCATTTTCTGTCAACATGGTGGGTGTTTCATGACGTTACTTGCTGTTATATAATTACATTATGTGTGTTGCATTGTTTTGAATGAAGGTAAAAGTAAAAAAAAATTGTATAGTCGATTAAATATTTCTATTTTTGCTTACTGTAGGAATATGTTATGGATTTGAGGTGATGGTATTCCATGAGTCTCCGAATGTACCCTTCACTATTTTATGGACACGCTTTGAGAGGGGTAAAAAATATATAGTATAAATACACAAGTGATTATAGAGAATCGCGCGCGGTGATTGGTCAACCCATTTTTCTTCAAAAAAGGCTGGTTAATTTCAAGTTTTGAAATACGCACTTTTGTATTTATACTAAAACAATTATCCACAGGTACTATACCTCAGGTTCAGTAAATAATAACCTTGACTCCGCCTCGGCTATTATTCACCGACTATTCAATTTGCCTTTGGAGAATAATTGCTAATTTGAAATATTACTTGATGAATACTTTACCGAGATTTTAATGAACAATTTCTTTTCATTACAGCCCCTAGAGTTTTCATATATGACAATGCCTGTAATTTCCAAAAGTACTGCTTAAATAGAGATCCAAATTTCTTCAAAGATTGCTGGTGCTTAGTAGATCGTTTCCATTGGAAAAATCATAAAGGTATTTAATTACCTTCGTTATATTGTCTTATGTATATTTAAAATTAGAATAGCTTGTTATTGTATATCTTGACTATAACATGTCCTTACACGGTCTTACAATTTTGTTTAGGTTGTTCTGACGGTTATAAGATGTCGTTGTACCCACAGTTTGACTCTCTCAACAGCCAAATTAATGAACAGCGAAATTCGTCTCTCAAAAAGCTTAAGTCTTCCCTCTCCTATATGAACTCAAAGAACTTCATGAACCATGTCAAATTCTTCTTATGGAATCTTAACAGAAAAGCAATCTCTAAGTTGTCTATCCCCACCAGCTAATTATATATAACTTATATAAATAATTAAAGTGTTTAAAATAATTTCTTGATACACCTACTTGCAATAAGGTTGTCATACAAAAAAATACATTTGTTATAAAGAAAATAGAACATTAGGATTTAGTACGATAGGAATTGATTAAAACTGCAAAAGAAGATCACTCAAGCTGAACTCTCTCTTTTGTCTTTTAATTTATTCCTTTCGCACTAAATCACAAATGTTCTATTTTCTTTGTGACAAATGTTCTATTTTGTATGACAACCTTACTGCAAGTATAGGTGTATACATGACAAACATATATGATGATCGCCGTCAGTAATCTCAGTAAGCAATATTGCTTTCGAGAAGCCTGTAACAACCCCTGGACTTCAACGAGATTCAAACCCAAACAGAAATATTTATGTCAATGTTTCGTATATTGTTGGATTGGATCGGATATGTTACTCCACAAGATATGTAATTCCAGCAATTTGAATCCTTTTAATATTTAGATTCTATCCAGCTGTTTTTTTTTAAGTTGCTACCCTACCCTGAATCCAAAATTAATCGCACATATGTGCCACTACGTTGTATTTGACAATAGAGCAGATACATTTATGTAAATATAGTGAATAACAACACAATATTTTTTTACCTTCAGATAAATATTAAATTCTCAGAAATAGCGAAGCTAATCTAGCTGAGCAACTATTCATGTTTGACCATATTTGCAAACAAGACTAACTATGAATATATACAGTAACTGGAATTGAAGAATATGTAATTAATAAGAGCTAATAAGGTAGCATTTGAATCAATAGATCTCTGAAATATATAAATCTGAATAATTGTGAAATTATTACTGATTTTATTATAATTATTATAACAATTATACCATTGTACATAATATGTTCATGAAATCAATACATGGGAGTGTATAAAAACTATCTATCTATTGTAATGTCAATTACAAACAAATAGCTTCTAAATATATAAAATGGTTCCAGTAATAGTATACTATACTCTGTGATAAACATCAATCTCATATAATTATGTAGTTTTACATTATGTGTTTTATTTTCGCCCGCCAAGGTACGAGCAATTAATATGTGGTATATCAATTTCGGCTGTACGCAACAAGTATAAAAAAATATAGGGTTGGTTGTTCAGTTAGCTCTTGCTTATTGGGAGATCCTTCTTCGTGAGGACAGAGGGCCCACGTTGTACAATGAAAGAAAAAAGAAGAAGAATACAATAGAAAGTGAGGCAGTATATTAGAGTGAAGTCATACATCCCTTGGTTATTAGGGTAAACGGTAAAAGGTGTAGCAGTATAACCAAGGGATGTATGACGACGGTACCTTGGTTATACTGCTTCACATTTTCAGCCCTAATAACCAAGGCATGTATGACGAAGGTACCTTGGTTATACTGCTTCACATTTTGAGCCCTAATAACCAAGGCATGTATGACGACGGTACCTTGGTTATACTGCTTCACAATTTCAGCCCTAATAACCAAGGCATGTATGACGAAGGTACCTTGGTTATACTGCTTCACAATTTCAGCCCTAATAACCAAGGCATGTATGACGAAGGTACCTTGGTTATACTGCTTCACATTTTGAGCCCCAATAACCAAGGCATGTATGACGAAGGTACCTTGGTTATACTGCTTCACAATTTCAGCCCTAATAAACAAGGCATGTATGACGACGGTACCTTGGTTATACTGCTTCACATTTTGAGCCCTAATAACCAAGGCATGTATGACGAAGGTACCTTGGTTATACTGCTTCACATTTTGAGCCCCAATAACCAAGGCATGTATGACGAAGGTACCTTGGTTATACTGCTTCACAATTTCAGCCCTAATAAACAAGGCATGTATGACGACGGTACCTTGGTTATACTGCTTCACATTTTGAGCCCTAATAACCAAGGCATGTATGACGACGGTACCTTGGTTATACTGCTTCACATTTTGAGCCCTAATAACCAAGGCATGTATGACGAAGGTACCTTGGTTATACTGCTTCACAATTTCAGCCCTAATAACCAAGGCATGTATGACGAAGGTACCTTGGTTATACTGCTTCACATTTTGAGCCCCAATAACCAAGGCATGTATGACGAAGGTACCTTGGTTATACTGCTTCACAATTTCAGCCCTAATAAACAAGGCATGTATGACGACGGTACCTTGGTTATACTGCTTCACATTTTGAGCCCTAATAACCAAGGCATGTATGACGACGGTACCTTGGTTATACTGCTTCACATTTTGAGCCCTAATAACCAAGGCATGTATGACGACGGTACCTTGGTTATACTGCTTCACTTTTTGAGCCCCAATAACCAAGGCATGTATGACGACGGTACCTTGGTTTTACGGCTTCACATTTTGAGCCCTAATAAACAAGGCATGTATGACGATGCACGCCATAAAGTTAACCCTAACCCTACTAAGGGTTTGAGAAAATGTACATTTCCTATATAAGACCAGCTAGGGTTTAAAATGACAGCTTTAATGAAAAAATCCAATTTTGAAAATAATTGTCGAATGTGAATACAAATGGTATCATTTGAAAGATATCGACGAGACATATTAAAAAATATGACTGACATGATCAGGGACCGCGCCCTAGTCAAGTTATGACGTCATAAATCGTTTGCCAGTTTCGGTAAAGCCCGTGTAGCTTTTGAACTATAGGTAATATCAAAGTCATATGTGCACCATCAACTAGAAAAAGCTGTCAGCTTTAGGGCAATAACATTTTTATACCAATCGAAGCCCCTTCAAAATTGAGTTGATTGACAGATCTGGCATCATAACACGTGATGGGCGTGGTCAATCGAAAAACCAAGAACATCCCTGTGTATGTCGTAGCAAGAGCTTTCAGCTGATATGAATTTTGTGTTGCATGGCATGCTTTTTAACCATCCGTAAAGTTAACCCTAACCCTAGAGCTACTATATACATTTCCTATATAAGACCAGCTAGCTAGGGTTTAAAATGACAAAAAATAAAAAATCCAATTTTGAAAATAATTGTCGAATGCGAATACAAATGGTATTATTTGAAAGATATCGACGAGACAAAAAGTGAAGCATGCAGTATACGGCCGCAAGGTACCGTCGTCATACATGCCTTGGCTATTAGTGCTAAAAATGTGAAGCAGTTTAACCAAGGTACCGTCGTCATACATGCCTTGGCTATTAGTGCTAAAAATGTGAAGCAGTTTAACCAAGGTACCGTCGTCATACATGCCTTGGCTATTAGTGCTAAAAATGTGAAGCAGTTTAACCAAGGTACCGTCGTCATGCATGCCTTGGTTATTAGTGCTAAAAATGTGAAGCAGTTTAACCAAGGTACCTTCGTCATACATGCCTTGGTTATTAGCGCTAAAAATGTGAAGCAGTATAACCAAGGTACCGTCGTCATACATGCCTTGGTTATTAGCGCTAAAAATGTGAAGCAGTATAACCAAGGTACCTTCGTCATACATGCCTTGGTTATTAGCGCTAAAAATGTGAAGCAGTATAACCAAGGTACCTTCGTCATACATGCCTTGGTTATTAGGGCTCAAAATGTGAAGCAGTATAACCAAGGTACCTTCGTCATACATGCCTTGGTTATTAGGGCTGAAATTGTGAAGCAGTATAACCAAGGTACCGTCGTCATACATGCCTTGGTTATTAGGGCTCAAAATGTGAAGCAGTATAACCAAGGTACCTTCGTCATACATGCCTTGGTTATTAGCGCTAAAAATGTGAAGCAGTATAACCAAGGTACCTTCGTCATACATGCCTTGGTTATTAGCGCTAAAAATGTGAAGCAGTATAACCAAGGTACCTTCGTCATACATGCCTTGGTTATTAGGGCTCAAAATGTGAAGCAGTATAACCAAGGTACCTTCGTCATACATGCCTTGGTTATTAGGGCTGAAATTGTGAAGCAGTATAACCAAGGTACCGTCGTCATACATGCCTTGGTTATTAGTGCTAAAAATGTGAAGCAGTTTAACCAAGGTACCTTCGTCATACATGCCTTGGTTATTAGCGCTAAAAATGTGAAGCAGTATAACCAAGGTACCGTCGTCATACATGCCTTGGTTATTAGCGCTAAAAATGTGAAGCAGTATAACCAAGGTACCTTCGTCATACATGCCTTGGTTATTAGCGCTAAAAATGTGAAGCAGTATAACCAAGGTACCTTCGTCATACATGCCTTGGTTATTAGGGCTCAAAATGTGAAGCAGTATAACCAAGGTACCTTCGTCATACATGCCTTGGTTATTAGGGCTCAAAATGTGAAGCAGTATAACCAAGGTACCTTCGTCATGCATCATTTGGTTATTGGGGCTCACTAATGCACAAACGTTTTCAATATGTTGAGTAAATGTCTTTTTGTTAGTTGCGGGCACTAGAGAACAGTAAACTCTCAGAAGTACGTCGGTTTGTGTTAGTCAATTGACCAATAATCCACACAGTGGTCTGCGAATAAAAAATAATATAATATCAGATTTGAGTGGTTTGTTTACCAGGATGTTTTTGGTGAAGGGAGAGATACCTCGGTGACAAGTACCAGATTTTTGAAATTTTCGTTTCGTCTTGGATCTTCTCGAGTCGATTCTGGGAAGAGTGTTGTCAGCTGTGAAAACAGTTTACTTTTAAACTCACCAGAGCGGTGTACAATCTATAAGCGAATGGAATAAATAAAATTAATCACGATTTTAAGGTGTTAGTCTTATAACCAGATACAAGTGCCTACATACTAATTTGGGAGACTGAGACCCACAACTTCCACATTAGTTATTTAACACACAACATTGATCATTCAAAATGGTTGAGCAGAGACCATTACCCGATGATTAATGCTAATTGAAATAGGTAGATATTCCCACATGTAAATATGCGTTCAAAATTTTTAATCCTTCGAAAATAATTTGTAAATTATATAGATACCGTGTCTTCTTTTCCTGGTCCAAACCGTTGCAAATTCTGGAGGTGTCTACCCGCTACTGTCGCTCTGGATGGATTGCGCTTATATAGCGCCAGACGCTTACACGGCAAGACACCGGTTAGCACATTTTTCAAGTATTCCTGAATATGTAGATGAGTTAGATGTAGATGATTAAAAAAAATTAATTTTATATAAAATCACGTCGAACGTAATAGCACAGTTAGGTATATAATCTTACAAGGAGAGCCTTATTGTTGAAAAATCGTCTCAAAACCTTCTTGTCTTGTATTTCCTGTAACCTAATTTGAAAGAAAAAAGACCATTATCAACTTGGCGCCAATAATCTGAGTAACGATTACTCAATACGCACCAACGCGGGTCCACGTAGTCAGCACAGCCACACGAAAATAGTCTTTGTGTGCGAGACACGATGAACTGGCAGCATTTAGGGTGATACCAAATTAAACAGTGGCGGCATTGTGCTAGCTCTGCATTACCGATAATGGCTTTATCATGTTCGTCCCATTGGCAATCACCACATATAAACCCGTCCACTTTGGTATCACAGAATGTGTTGAATGCTTTAAATAAGGGATAAATGAATTTTTTGATTAGTTGGCATATCATCCATTTTGCACGACTGATCCAGCATAGTGACATGATTTTGTATGACTGACAAAAGTTAGTGCCGTGTGCGTGTCGCGACGGTTTTCAGTATTTGACGCGCCTTGTAGTGTCTTGCATTGACCGCGTTCGTGCCGGGAGCTGGCTTTTCACAGTCATACGAAACTGCTGTAACTAACATAGGCGCCTGAAGCTGAAATTATAAATGATATATATAAAGAATCGATATATAATATATATATATATAAAAAGATCAATCTGTTAACTAATTTATGTTGGTAGGTTATATAATGAAATTTGTAATACCGTAAAAAATGTTGACTTTAATTTATGTTGGTGTAAACCATAGATCGACCTTGTGAGGCCGGTCCCGTTTTCATCAACACTTTTTGGAGGGTCAGTGGCCCTTCGTTCTAGCTCCCAGTTGCGCAAAAAAATAAAAATCAAAGATTTCTTACCAGTACTGCTCTCTTTACAATACATAAGAGGGCAAAAATGGTTGGCAACTACGGTGTCCTCCGTGCTTCTGCACCACAAAAGGTGCACAGGCTGTTCTTGTACCAGAGGACTAACCGGTTGCACAGTACCATCGTAGGCTTCATAGCCCCGCTCTGTACAGTGCATAATAATTGGCACGCCAATAAAGTTGCAGGCCATCTGTACTTGTAGCAATCCTGTTCATGACAAAATGTGTAACAAGTATATTAAGAGTATTATAATCGTGTTGCAAAGTATAGGAGAACATTATCGATAAATCGCTTTAGGAAATAGTTACTTAATTGCAAAATTATTATATGTCAATCGTTGGTACAGGCATTTCATAGGAAAAATTATACATGTATAATAATCATTTAAAAAGCTAATCATGAGCATTCATGAGCATTAATACATTAATTTATTTTAAGTTTGGGTTACTTTTGACCTTTATTCATAGTCGCCTGGAGATGAGATCATTGAATAAATGTAACTATTGATTTCCATATATGGCCGGTAATGCGGAAAAGGCCGAGCAAAATTTGTATGTGCACGTTAATATATAGAACTAGCTAAAAAAAACCTGAATATCTTCCATCCTTGATGGTTTCCATGACCTCCCGTCGAAATAAAGCTTTTGCTCTATCAATGCCAGTTAATTGCTGGGATATAGAGGAAGTGACGTCGTCGGTCGTGATTGAAAGGAGAAATTGTTCTGGCTCCTCGTGGTTCATTATCTACCAAATAAGTTGCACCAAAAATTAATATTATTATTTAAAACGGTTCGAAGATCAAACGTACATGTATGTTAAATACAGTTGGCATGCAAACAAGTCTCTATTCGTCTGCATGGCTTCAAATATCAGCTAAATAAAATGCAATCTCAGCTTTGTATCCTATAGTTGCAAGTCATTATCAATTTACCTTATCAAGGTGGAAGGACTCATTTACACAACCGTCCACGATTGACCCGAGTTTTATCAGGGCCCAGTCCTGTTCCGCATAATTCGTGAACAGTACAGCTAGAGAATGGAACAAACAATTTCCATCCTTTGCCACTTGGGCTGGCTCCATCCCCTTTTTAAGAAGTTCTCCTGGTACACTGTGGCGGACGCTTGAAATTAAAATAGAATAACAATGAAAGACGAAATTTTCAATGAATCAATCAATAAGTTATCCATTACTATAACATACTAAAATACTGTGAATAACGGCCTCACATTTTAATATATTAAACATTTCAAACAATGGTGATTAATAAATTATTGCTACTTTAATACATACAGACTCGTGTTTACACCTTTTACATGTATTAAAAGCTGGACAGTAAAAATTAGTATAGTTATTCAAATCGGCCACCTTGATTCGATTTGATGTATGAATACCTCATTTCCACTTGGTATGTCTTTACACCTTTGTTGTGCACAATCTTGATGTTTGAACAAATCTGTGAACGAATGTACTTGCACAGCTTACTGAACAAGTTCCATTCGTTCACAGATTTAAGGACTTCCATTATCTTATCACATTCTGTTGGGGTGAATAGTGCAACCTGAAAGTAAATTAAACATTTTCACTTCTACATCTTTTAAGAGTGTTTATAATAAATTCAAAGCAAATCCATTTCGTCTCATGAGTTAGAAGGGCGTCAAATTAAATGATTGGGTCTCAAATATATATGTGGGTCTTAAATGTTATACATCTTCATAATAAATTTCGAAAACACATACATTGCATCAAAGCTTTTAAATTTGAGCAATTTATTACCTCGTTCATAATAGTTTCCAAGATGGCCATTTCTCTACATAAAGGGACCGGATTTGATGGAATGGCTGTTGGTTCAGCCGTTTGGTTTACTGCTATAGAAGCTTTGGTTTGCACTGTGAAAGAATAATGTGTTGGCTCTTCATTAAAACGGCGTGTGTCTACTGATATATACTGTGCAGGATTAATAAGCTAGGAGCTGTAGAGCAAGAGAGCTAGGAGTGGTAATAAAAACAAAAGCAAAATGTGTGCATGGCTAAATATTTTTTTTAACTTTTCAAATGCTCTACAGCTTCCAAGGCGTTAATTGACGCAAGCGGCCGGACTTTCTATATATTCCTTACGTGAAATTATAAGTCTAGTAAATAAATCTAAACCATACCTTGTTTTTGATATGCAGTTTCATATGCATTAATCACAGCATTGAGCTCCCACAACTTCATTTTAGGTTTTCCGTTGTTGGGATCTCTGAAAGTGATGCTCTTCGGCCACCAATGGGGAACAGCATCACTTCCATTCCATTTTGCCCTCTTTACTTCTGCGGAATGGCATGTAAATTTTCATGAATTGATGTTTTTGGATTGCTGAAGTTGCGTATAATTTGTGATAACGATGATCATAAAAAAACATTACGTTTACCTCACCATTCCTTCATCTCATTATCTATTTGACCTCTTATTACATTCTATTTTTCAGTACTTTTCAATCGTTTTCTTTAATTTGTTTTGTAAGTATAATTCTTGAATACAAGTGAAGCTGATGACCTCATCAGGCCCATTTGATTATATCCAATTATTGAAAATCTATGAATACTAACGGTTTTTTGTGGTTAAGGCAATGACAAGCTGCCTCTTGCCATATATGTTTAAGGACCGCCAGTCCTCAATATCCGTCAATGCAATATCATCAGGATTGTTGCTTTTTTCTGCAAACGTATAATGTTTAAAGACAAGAATACATAAACATCATTATAATTAGTCTGTGCGCATTGAGGAAATTTAAAATTATATATCTTACCGCTTAAAACATTGGCTTCAGGCTGCAAAGTAGCCTGCATGAAAGTGCTGATTACAGCACTATCTCTTCCAAATGCTTCCATGTGTGGAGGTCCTTACGTGTAATCGAGGAAAAAAAGCATTAATTAATAAAAAAAATAAACGCCATCGTGCGCGGTACGGATGGGCAGAATCGAGAAACGTCTTTCTCGAGTATTCTGACAGTCCGATCCACGCCACAAGTGCTTTATAACAGCACACGATACAACATGCAATATTTCCTTTACTAATACTATTTCTAAGAATTAGAATATAATAAAATAATATTCACATATTTGATAAACATACAAAAGCGCTTGGTGTGTACTCTCATAAAGCACACCTCAACTTGCGCTGTTTCTAATAGCTGTTTTCATAAATTGTCGATAGACCACTGAGTGAGAAAAATATGGCAATATGTGACGATTGGGATCGCGTCTTACCAGCAAAATATATCTGGCCACTTGAATAGGCCAAAAAAACCATTGGGCACTTCGTTTTCTGGTACCACTTGCTTAGCTGAAATTTTTTTTATAACCATATGTCTTTATTTAAACAATGAACAAATAAAACCAGTCACATATCATATTTGAACTTTTCTGAAAATTGAGTAGTTTATTCAAACTTGATACAAAATTTTACAAACAATGGTTACTGTGTGATAATATGAACTTTACTTGAAAAAAAAAACCCTCCAAGGAGGCTCGAAATGGTTTCTGTATACATCTATATACTTACTTTATATTGCATGTTATGCAGCATTATTGTGAAACTACACAGTTAACCGATATATCATTTTAAAGCTTATGGATCTAGAAAATCAATTTGTTTTAACTTATTGCGTTGTCATGACAGGGCCTGAAATTCCTTTATTAAAGCTGATATCTCAAAATCCTTTAGGTGAAAGTTTTTTTGAACTTGTACATGTCTAGTTCCTTACCTGTTCTTGCAACTGAGGAAACTTTTAAAATATATAAAAAATGATTTTTTTCTAGATATAAATGGATTTTCATTACAGGATTAATGGATTTTTCTTAAACTGGATCTACTAAATCTAAACCTTAATTGGAACAAATTGCCAAAAAATAAAAAACATCTACCACAGAGGGGTCTTGTAAAATTGGCGATATTGCGCGCGCGCTCAAAAAAACATTTCGAGCCTCCTTAAGGAGGCTCGAAATGGTTTTTTGACCGAGCGCGCAATATCGCCAATTTTACAAGACCCCTCTGACGCGTACAAAATGTATTTCTATTAATATCAACACAATTAAATGGTAGATTTTTTTAATTTTTTGGCATTTTGTTCCAATTAATGTTTAGATTTAGTAGGTCTTTTTTAAGAAAAATCTGTAATGAAAAACCATTTATATCTAGCAAAAAATCATTTTTTAAATATTTTAAAGGTTTCGCATTACAGATTTTTTTAATTTTTCCTCAGTTGCAAGAACATGTAGGGAACTAGACATGTACAAGTTTTAAAAAACTTTCACCAAAAGGATTTGGAGACATCAGCTTTAATAAAAGAATTTAAGGTCTTTTTTACAGCAGCCTGCTGTTGTCATGACAACGTCAAACGCAATAATTTAAAACAAATTGATTATCTAGATCCATAAGCTTTAAAATGATATATGGGTTAACTGTATAGTTTCACAATAATGCTGCATAACATGCAATATAAAGTAGGTATATAGTTATATACAGAAACCATTTCGAGCCTCCTTAAACAACTCGTTAGTTTACAGACAGCCTAACTGGGTTCCTTGAAGGTTGTATAGAATTTACATACAAACCATATAATATGTTTTAGGGTTTTTTGAAATGTGTTTTATAGGAAAGAGAAATTTAAATGACTCAAAAATGAAATTCAGAATTACAATGTACCTTATTCTTTATACTTTTCAAGTTTCGCCTGTCATACTGGGCTCTGATTTTAGGGTTTTGAATAAACCCAGTCTTAGTACTCTAAAGAAAATTGATTATAATTAAGTTATCTTTAATACTGTAAATTAAGAATAGCAAAGGGTAACTTGAGGGAGCATAGGGTAATAAGAGCTGCATACACAAATATGATAAAGAGGATATTACATGGGCGCGCAGAGATACAAATTTTATCTTCGAGTGTTTAAATGAGATTTTCAACATGAGAAGATAAAATTTGTATCTCCAAGCGACGAGCGACCATGTAATGTTCTGTTTATTATATAATTAATATTATCAATGAAAATAAATTAAAAAATTTTTTGAGACAAGAAGTTTCTGTAAAGCTTGTAACCATAGTGATGATATTTATATACATATATATTCACAATAAAAATATCCACCATTGTTACTATTATAATCATCATTTTCATTTTATTGAATTGTGTGCTCATTTCAGGTTAAAATTACAACTGACAATATAACTGATCTCAATATGGTTGGCAGTTTTGGATCATAATTTACATCATTTATATACATTGTGTGGAATTATCATTATTGATTTGTTTAAGTTGAGTAGCTACAACATGAAAAAAAAACAAAGTGTTTTACAAATAAAACAATGTGTATCTGGACTATTAACATAAGACTCAATAAAACTGGCTTCTATGCTGCAATGATAAGTGGTCATGTGACAGATGTAATTTACAAAAACTGTCAACCTTTTAAAACTAACCATGCATATAAGTATATACTTAAACTGCAGAAAGGATGTAATAGATAATTATACAAATATATCTGATAAGATGCAAAACACACTTTCAACCTTTATTTGGGTTCATTGCATGCAATGATTGCCAAAAATAATTTTATGCCTTCTAGAAAAAAATAGAATTGTATAATTTATTGTGAGTTGCAACCTTTCTGCAATTGAGTCCTTTATAATCATCACTTTTATTATTATCATTATCTTCACATATATAGCTACAAATTAAATATTTCGCGTAGCCTAAAGATATAAGTTAACTTGCTTAACAAATTAGAGTTTCATTATCCATTATTATTACTGTCTATTTCAAATTTGGTTTTATACAGTTCACAAAGAGTATTGCAGAAAAAATTCTGGGCAATAGTCTAAGCCCTCTAATTTGAGGATTATGTACAAACCATAATGTAATTATTATAATGATTATTATAACTATTCTTTATAATTATCATAGAGTACAAACATTAAAAGTGTGCAACATAAATACCACTAAATACTGCTAAATTATGCAAATTCTTTTGTTCTCTATTGTTTAATCAACACTATTTAGTGGTAAATAGTACAAAGTATTGCACACTTTTATTGTTTGTACTCTAATTGTTATTACTATTAATTTAAATTATGATCAACTTTTTTATTTATATTGTCATTGTTAATATCAAATCTACTATATATAAGTGTATTATACAATTGAATGTCAATATTGAATATCTACACTTATATTCCAGAGTCTGTCAAGAGTACAATGTACCTCTTCCAACTTGTCAGCTGGAGTAGTATCCATGTCATGGTCACTGTCCTGTTTAATAAAGAAAGAGGAATAAATGAAAAGATAAAAGATATGTACATGCATTTTTAACTTTGCATGTTTAGATAAAACTCAGCCTTCAATATACTCTGAATTATGATTATTTTATTCTATTAGAAGTCTGTTTGTTTGTAGAAAAAAAAAACACAATACAATAATTTTATTGCTCATTCATATATTTTTTATAAGATTTTTATTACACTATTAAAGATTGAAGCAAAATATTTAAATAATAACTATATAAGGATAAATAGATATGTAAATCTGATTAAATAATATAAAGATTAACAATTTAAGTGAAAAAGTAAGAAAGGAATAAAGATCGAGAGATTATATTGAGTAATTGTCAAATAAAGTCAGGGCAGTGTTCTTGTGATTCGGTGTATACGCTTTACTGATATCGCTTCTGATATTCATGGCAGATGTCGAGAGCAAAAGCACAAAGATATGTATCCAAATGCAAGAAATAATTAATTAATAATATATTTGTAATGTATTATATATATATATTTGATGTGAGCTCCCTAATTAAGCTGTTACTGCTGAATACGCTTGAATAAATAAATAAAAACAATTCCCGTACATAAAACAGTACGTATCTAACTTTATTATAATCTACCATTAACAAATTTATCGAGGCTAAAACTAATCAAAGACTAGAGAAAATTGCTGAAGATAGTATTATAATCATAATTGTAGAAAGTAAGGCGTTTAGATTTGTTGTTACCTTATTCGAACGTCGAAGAGAGCGACAATTACGACATAATTATAATTATCTATATTTTAAAGTAGATCATACAGTATATACTATCCAAACTTACATCTAGCTCTTCATTGGAATAATCGATATCATTTACTTCGTCCGCCATCTTGAAATTTTGTTCCCAGTACCTGCTCGGTTTTATCATCTCACTTGGGATCCGCGCCTTGGTTTTGAAAGTTGGTTAAGCTTCACTTTTCGAAGGACGTGCTACCTCAAAAGATCGTCTATTGTTATGGAGAATTTCAACCTAGATTCGTAGCCATGGAGAGAGAAATCCCAAACATTCAGTTTGTGGAGGGATTTCCGGACGATATCTATACCCTGTTTGATAAGACACCTGGATTATTGGTTATTGATGACTTGATGAATGAGAGCACCAATCAAGATACCATGGTGAATGTAATAACCAAAGGTTGTCATCACCACAATATTTCAACCATTTTTCTAGTTCAAAATCTTTTCCCACCTGGAAAACATTCAAGAACCATCTCCCTCAACACACACTACATCGTGGCGTTTAAACATCCACGAGATTCATTAGGGGTGTCGATACTAGCCAGACAAGCGTTTCCTAGCAACACAAAATACGTCATGGAAAGTTACAATAATGCCGTTCAAGTTCCGTACGGTTATTTGTTGTTTGATTTACACCCCTCTACGCCTGATAATATAAGACTGCGAACTTCGATTTCCCCCGGGGAGTTGCAGGTGGCATACGTGAAACTTACATAAACCTATCAACTGGACATTTTGAGTCATTTGGTCATGTCTCGGCGTATGAGAAACAACTTGGATCTATTAAACGTTTTAGCACGATCAAATAAGAAACAAAGAAAAGCCATCCTACAAAACTGTCACGTGGATCTTGTCAAGTGTTTAGCGGAAATTTCACTCAATTTAGTGAGGGGCGTGATACCCATCAACGCATCTCAGAAAAAGAAACTCAAACGTTACCGGAGAGTGTTACACGCGTTAGCAGATAAAAAAGTATCTCTAACAAAGAAAAGAAAGGAATTGAATCAACACGGCGGAAATCTTCTAACCCTTCTTCTGCCTCCAGTCCTATCTACCCTGAGCAGTCTGTTAACAAAATGAAGCACAGTCGAAAAATGGTTCTAGTTCCAGAGGAAGTGATGGATCTTATTCAGCGAAATTCGGACATTCGTACATCGCCGTTAGTTAAATCCATGGGCGCACTGAGTCAAAACATGACTCAAACTTTGAACAGTGACTCACTCCCGGATGATCTCAAACTCAAGAATCATGAACAACTGTTTCAACGATTTCTCAACTTACAAAAACAAAGAGAAAGTCACGTCCCCATGGTAAGAATTCAACCTACAGCAGAGTCTATGCCCTCAACCTCGATACCACAGGGAGCCCAACAACCACAGGAAACCCAAGAACAATCACAGTCGATTTCAGACGCCGAAATAGTGAGAACGGTGCCCAAAAAATTCAAGACTCAAGCGGAAGGGTTGTTGCAGTGGATGAAGAAATCCCCCAATACCGTCTGTTGGGATGATAGGGGCGTGGTCTCCTTGGAGGGAAAACCCGTAGAGGGGTCTAGTATTACCGATCTTGTCAACGATGCATTGCGTTCTCGAAAAGGTTTTTCGCCTACTGGGAGGGATGATTTTACTAAAGTCTTAGCCAGAATGAATACTCCCGAAGAATTTATCAGAAATGACAACAGGAGAATGTTTATGTCTTCCTACAAGTCGGGGAGGAGATTACTACCCACCACGCCCGAAATAGAAAAACCATCGTTGTTTCCGACCCCACCTACTCGACCGAGGAAAAGGCCCATATCTCCTGCATTGCAGAGGGGACGTTTGAAAGTTACACCCTCAGGAAGAAAGGAACTCAAATGGATTTCATATGATTAATGTAGAAATAGTATGAATGAAGAATAAACCATTTGAACTCAATTGCCTTTTATTGTCTCAGTAATTTTAATACAAATTCATAGACCTTTATAAATCCACATATAAATAAGTGAATATCCGATTAATCTTGATTTGTGACACTTGTTCCGGCTCGTCAGTCATGAATACCGTCTTGTTCAAAACTTTGGCCACATTTGTCTTCAAAATCTACTCGATCTTTGATGTACCACAGTGGAGACTCTAATGCGTCTCGTATCCAACAGTATATCAACGGAATGATGATTAACAACATTATGATTTTCTGAAACTCAATGCCCCAATAAATAGCTGCACGTATGACGTCAGTTAAGGCTAAAATAATGTGTGACGATAATTTCTAAAAATAACACTTTCAATATGCTTATTTTTTTTTTTTGTAATTTCATTTGTTACATTCGCATGACTTTAACAGTCTCAAATATTCTTCTGTAAATGTCCCATGATATTGGTAGGCGTCCATTTAACCACTGATATATTCTTGCCCTTGTGCATGGTGTTACATCATAGGGGTTTAGATTATCCATAACTGAAGTGCTGATTTTTTCAATATCCAAGGTACTTATTGCTTGATGGAAGAAAATTTCTATTTTTTCATCATCAGTCATCATCACACAATCTTTTCTGCTGTTTTCCAAGTTGATAAAAAGACAATCGTAACATACTTCTTCATTGATTTGAACAAGTTTTTGACAAATTCGATCGGCATATGTGGTAATGAATAGTTTCTCCACAAGTGCTAAAGGATCCATAACCACTTTATAACTGTATACAATTCGACGTTCTGATTTATTAAATAGTTTCTATAATAATTGTTAGTGCTAAAAATAATTATTCCGATCACCCTGCATTTCGCGCCAAAACATCTCCCCGCCATTTTTTCAATTGCCATTTGAATAAATTTCACGTTTTTGTCCATGTTTTTATGTTGCTAATTTTCAAGTCATTCGATCACGCCATATGATGCATCAGTGCATTCCATGGTTCATTTATCCAACTCTCTAGGCATTGTCCAAAAATTCGCGCCAAACATTTCCCCGCCATATTTTCCATTCCCATTTTGCATAAATTTCACGGTTGTTGGTCAACTCTCTTTCTGATACTACTAGCACTCTCGGGAAAATAAAACTAACTGTTTCCCTCTGGTCCAGTCATTAATTAAGTATTTTTTTATATAGCTGTCTATTTTATTGTCAACAAGGCCCTGTATTTCCTCACTAGAAAGACTGCATAATCTTTTCTTCTCTGCTTCGGATCCATTATAGTACACAAAGCTAAAACTTTTTGATTGTCC
Organism: Metridium senile; assembly: GCA_949775045.1. Taxonomy (NCBI): domain Eukaryota; kingdom Metazoa; phylum Cnidaria; class Anthozoa; order Actiniaria; family Metridiidae; genus Metridium; species Metridium senile. The sequence continues at coordinate 60,033,086 of OX459095.1, forward strand.
TTTAGCGGCCTGCTTCTCTCTGATTGGTCAAAAATATCACCCCACCACGTTTAGGACGTTCTGATCACGTGCAATTGAGCGGACTACTTCTCACGTTTGCTGGGCACTTATATCCCGATCGGGGAATAAGTGATCACTTAGATCCCGGTCGGGATACAGTTGGATTTAATCAGTATCACGTGAGCACCTACCGACCAATTAGGTTGTTCGTTATATCTGTAAAATAGACAGCTATATAGCAAAAATGGTTAACCCCGTCCGGTCCTAAACTTAGTCAGTAAGTACATAGAACAATATTAAAACCTGTTAACCCCTTGCGATTACTAAGAAGCTCATACTCGTTCCCAGTGTCTTTTTTTCGCTTGTGGGTGGGGCGGGAATGGCTCTGGCATCGGACAGTCACATGACAAAAAATACCTTAAAATCATAGGTTGTTTAAAAAAAAGTCGTTAGAAGCCACAAAACCAACTGAATAATATCCTTTAAACATGAAAAATCATCTGCAACTTATTTAAGCCTTGTTTTTATAAATATAAATAATCACACTATAGACGTCATATCATTTGCATATCTAGACCTTTAATCTTTTATTACTTTGCAATACGTGGGTGCACAACCAACAAATAAAATTTAACCTAAATTTTATCTAAACCATTATCAAAACCATTATTTTTATTGTTATTATCTCTAAATATTGTCATAAACATTAGGTGCACTTTAATTCTAAAGACTTGGCTTCATTTTTCTGCAAATAAAATAAAAGAACAAAGAATCAGTTACTTTGTGAAGAATGCAAGTGTTAACGTTGTGTATATTTAGTTGAATATAGCTAATTAAATTAACTTCGTCGCTGAAACAAGCCTAAAGCCTTATCTTGAGAGCAAAAGTGGTCATGGGATTTTAACTAATTTCATGAGTTTTCAAGATTCCTAAACCGTAATTTGTGTTTTTGTTTCCACTGAGGAACACTTGCAAATACACGTTGAATGTTTTACACGCTTTGCAAGCCTCATTCGCCTCGATAAAAGATTTCCCACGATCCTTTTCGGTCTGACGATTAGGCTTTAGGCATTATAAATCAGCGACAACGTTAATTGAATTAGCTATATTCACTAATTATCAAATATAACTCATTAAATATAACAAATAGTTACTCAATCAGATAGATTAAAGTTCAATCAGATAGTTCGAGTACATTCAAACATTAAAAGCGTCCAATATCAAAGCTATAAAAAGAACATATTTTATGCTAATTCTATTATATATAAAATTATTTTGTATTGTCTTGCACGCTTTTAGAGTTTATGATCTAGTTAAATCAATCATATGTTGTGCGCTGCCTCAAACAAGGCTACACAATTGTCACACAATATTACATCACATGACATGAACTTTATCATTAATAAACCTTTATCACTTGTATTCCTTTATCACTGATATACCTTTATCACTGATATACCATTATCACTGATATACCTTTATCACTGATATACCTTTATCACAGATATACCTCTATCACTGATATACCTTTATCACTAATATATTTTTATCACTGATATACCTTTATCACTGATACACCTTTATCACTGATACACCTTTATCACTGATATACCTTTATCACTGATATACCTTTATCACTGATATACCTTTATCACAGATATATCTCTATCACTGATATACCTTTATCTGGCTATTTGCGCCAACACTTATACACAATCGTGACAGAGGCGCCAGCACTAGCACCAGGAACATTACTGATAACACAGGTTGCACCACCACTTTGAGGCTGATTAAGGCTTTGATTGCATTGCTGCAATAAATTGCCCGAATCAGAAGAACAACCACCTGAATAGGTTGCTTTATGAACAGTGATCCATTTCCCTGGCGAATTGCATTTCAGGGTGACGGGAAGATTACCAGATGCTAAAGAAAAATACAGATTAGAACAGCGTAAATGATCATGAAAATCATGATGATAGAACAATGGCCAGTGATGATGATAACAATGGTAAATGATGATGATGATAACAATGGTCAGTGATGATAATAACAATGGTAAATGATGGTGATAATAACAATGGTCAGTGATGATGATAACAATGGTCAGTGATGATAATAACAATGGTCAGTGATGATAATAACAATGGTCAATGATGATGATAACAATGGTCAGTGATGATGATAACAATGGTCAGTGATGATAATAACAATGGTCAGTGATGATGATAACAATGGTCAGTGATGATAATAACAATGGTCATTGATGATAATAACAATGGTTAGTGATGATGATAACAATGGTCAGTGATGATAATAACAATGGTCAGTGATGATAATAACAATGGTTAGTGATGATGATAACAATGGTCAGTGATGATGATAACAATGGTCATTGGTGATAATAACAATGGTCAGTGATGATAATAACAATGGTCAGTGATGATGATAACAATGGTCAGTGATGATGATAACAATGGTCAATGATGATAATAACAATGGTCAGTGATGATAATAACAATGGTCAGTGATGATAATAACAATGGTCAATGATGATAATAACAATGGTCAATGATGATAATAACAATGGTCAGTGATGATAATAACAATGGTCAATGATGATGATAACAATGGTCAGTGATGATAATAACAATGGTCAGTGATGATAATAACAATGGTCAATGATGATAATAACAATGGTCAGTGATGATAATAACAATGGTCAGTGGTGATAATAACAATGGTCAGTGATGATAATAACAATGGTCATTGGTGATAATAACAATGGTCAGTGATGATGATAACAATGGTCAGTGATGATGATAACAATGGTCAATGATGATGATAACAATGGCCAGTGATGATAATAACAATGGTCAGTGATGATAATAACAATGGTCACTGATGATGATAACAATGGTCAATGATGATAATAACAATGGTCAGTGATGATGATAACAATGGTCAATGATGATAATAACAATGGTCAGTGATGATGATAACAATGGTCATTGGTGATAATAACAATGGTCAGTGATGATGATAACAATGGTCATTGGTGATAATAACAATGGTCAGTGATGATAATAACAATGGTCAGTGATGATAATAACAATGGTCAGTGATGATGATAACAATGGTCAGTGATGATAATAACAATGGTCAGTGATGATGATAACAATGGTCAATGATGATGATAACAATGGTCAATGATGATAATAACAATGGTCAGTGATGATAATAACAATGGTCAGTGGTGATAATAACAATGGTCAGTGATGATAATAACAATGGCCAGTGATGATAATAACAATGGTCAGTGATGATAATAACAATGGTCAGTCATGATAATAACAATGGTCAGTGGTGATAATAACAATGGTCAGTGATGATAATAACAATGGTCAGTGATGATGATAACAATGGTCAGTGGTGATGATAACAATGGTCAGTGATGATAACAATGGTCAGTGATGATGATAACAATGGTCAATGATGATGATATCCATAGTCAGTCTACAATAATCATAGTATTATGAAAATACAAAAGCTGGTTAGTTAGTAATGATTAGGATGCCATATACTCACCCGTGCAATCAGTTCTCAGTGTAGAACAACCGTCTGCATGAGAACCTGTTGAGATATAATGTTATTAACGTTGTCCACGTAAAGTAGAGATTGATATATTAACAGTAGTACTATAATAGGTGACACCTAATTCTCTGTTATTTGTTTTCAGCTGCTAAAATTTATATTTAGTAATATATAAAATATGAGCGGGAGACCTTTTTAAGCCCTTCAAAAACTCATACATAATTAATGAGCTATTTGACCAATTAGATTAGCCTATTTGGTTACATGCTTGGACCTTTATATCTGATAAAGGTCATCTTTATTAGTATTCTTTATACACCTATTTCAAAAAACGTTGTCAGAAGGAGATCTGCAATTTGCAATCTGAGACCAAAATGAATTCTGGGGTACGGCAGTTTTTTCTCATTAAAAATTCGTTTGCGTGCACTTTCTGGCTTCGGATATGGAATATGGCGATGGTAAATATAAATCTGAAGGTGCTAAGAGCAAAAAAACAAAACACAGGGCCAATTCATTTTGGTCTCAGATTGCAGATTCAGATCTCCTTCTGACAACGTTTTTTGAAATAGGTGTATAAAGAATACTAATAAGAATGACCTTTATCAGATATAAAGGTCCATCATACTAGCAAAGGTCTCAGTTTTAACCGACTCATCATTGACCTTTACTAGAGGCATCATCCGAAACAATGCTATCAAGCTCCTACTATATTATACACGACCTTTCTCAAATGTGGGATGCCAAATGTGGTGCTTAGTGGTGTGTGGTGTGATATGAGAATGCGCAGTGTACCTTGCAAATAAAGTTTGTCTCCAGCTTGGACTTTTCTTAAAGAAACTTTTATAATTTAGTTTTGAATAAGTGTTGGAGTTTTTGAAGCCCTTCAATAAACTCGCAGGTCGTGTTTTATCAGGTTTTAAAACACTCGGCTACGCCTCGTGTTTTAAAACCTGATAAAACACTCCTGCTCGTTTATTAAACAGTACATAAAGGTCGGACGCGAATATTTTATATGACTTATCAAATCCCAACATTCATTTAAAACTCATTTACTAATTAGTTATTAAAGTTATTAAATTCATTTCCAATTGACGAAATCAATTTCCCTAAAAACGGAGTAATATTTGCAGTTTGTGTAACTAACTTCAGAATTCACAAGCTATAAATAAAACAATAGCTTTAGACATGACAGATTTTTTTGAAAAAAATGTTTTAGACATTTTTGCGCGGGACGCTATTTTAAGTCTATTTTCGAAAAGAAAAGATAAACACCTATATTTCGGCAAAGTTTAAGGATCTTATGATTATTAAAACAATCTAAAAATATACCTTTCTAAAGCAAATTCAGATTACGTTTCGATAAACTAGTTAGCTAATATTCTCTATGTTATGATTGTTATTATATGTAGGGACAGTTCTTTCTTCTGCTCCAGTAAACAGCAAAACTCTTACCTCGAATTACAGCTGACAGCACAACGCTGACCAGTACAAACATCAGGCTCTTAGAAATCATCTTCGGTAATACTAAAACAAAGATAAAGAAATCGATGTCTGCATGCACATTCTTTTTATTTAGCAATGGTATGAGCACTAACAACATTTATCTCAATAAAATAATATTTAGCGTAGCGTCCACGTGCCTTGACGTTCGCTAAAGATGGGAGGATTGTCGAAGAATCCCAATGAAACCAAAATTACACAAAAAAAAATACTAGAAAGACACAAAAACAATGCATACATTATTTTAATCATGTTTATTTCACCATTAAAGGTAGTTTTGGATACTTGGATTTCTTCAATGATTTTGTTTAATCCTGTCATTTATAGATCATTCTAGGTGATACAAGAAAATGCAACTAGCCAATCAGCGCGAAGCTAACAAGCTCAAGTTGTTAGCATAACCCATGACAGGAAAAAATTGCGCACCAAAACCTGCCTCAGTAGAGTAGGGTACAAATCATTTTTTTCGGTCAGAAAAATCGAAACTAAAACTCAGAAAACTTTTAAAAATCAATATGCAACAATATTTACAACATGATATCACCATTATCGTCAATAAAATAAAATCATTCTTGAAAATGTAAAGCATCAAATAAACTTTTTTTAATACGTCGTGGCTCCCCTCCCTCGAAATGATAATTGGTCAGTGCGGGTTTTGCATAGGTTTAGAAGCCATTAGGGACGACGGTCAACCACAGGGAGCCCACTCTCAGAGACTCACGGATGATCGGTTTACTCCACGTTTGTGTGTCAAGATTGAATATTAATTAGATAGTTTTGTCTTGAATAAAATTCCTTCACAACACAAATGTCTCCTATTTTTCTGCAATAATACATGTTTTGGATGATCATTTAATGTCCCTATATGAAAATTAGGAAATTTAAAAGATGACCCCTAGAAGATAACTGAGTCTTACAAAGGTGGGCGTGGCATCAAGATATTTTTACCCCTTAGAGATAACAGTTACACGTTTATAATTGGACATAATTATACGATTAAAGTCAATTAAAATTGTCTTTGCTGCTATTATTCTTATCTAACATCTTAAAAATATCCTAAAAGATACCAGCTTTGACTTCGGTTGCCCTAAAAGCTTTAAGACACCCTAAACGATACCAAACTCCTGATTTTGACCCCTAAAAGATACGAAGAGCACCATCGCCCTAAGATATAAGGGAGTATATAAGGGAGACTATAAGGATAGATTGGAAACTGAAGTTAAAGGTTCTGAGTCGTTCATAAAAAGCTAACAAAAACTAGTTGTTCTACACATGTGACACGTAGATATTCTCTAAACAAAACAAAAAACGGCTAAAAAATAAAATTAAATAAAAAAAAAATGTTCAAAAAATGTTATATTTCTTCTTTAGATTAAAAAGGAGAAATTTTCGAGAGAAAAAAACCCCTCAAAGACTCGAACTCTGGACCTTCGGTTTACAAAGCCACAATATTACCGTAGCGCAAAAAGGCACCAGTTATGACGTCATTCACTCACTCTTTCCCTCGACCCGATAGCATTGCATGTTCATGTACGATGAGAAGGTGCAAAAATCCCCAAAAATATTATTAAACAAAACGCAAAACGACTAAAAACAGCTGCTGGGGAGATTAGAAGTAAGCTGATCTATCAGGAAGCCGACGGTGCGCTCTTTTTCTCCACAGATACAAATACAGATACAGATACAGATACAGATACAGATACAGATACAGATACAGATACAGATACAGATACAGATACAGATACAGATACAGATACAGATACAGATACAGATACAGATACAGATACAGATACAGATACAGATACAGATACAGATACAGATACAGATACAGATACAGATACACCTATTTCAATAATCGTTGCAATCAATACTACAATCCACACTCTGAAGCCTGCTAAGGATGTCGGTAATATCAACATAATTTGAGATTTATCTGCAACAACTTGTTATGGGATATATTACACAATCAGTTACAACCAAAATATGCTATGAATAAATCGATAACAAGAGAAGAAATACCGACATCCGCAGGCTTCAGAGTGTAGACTGTAGCTTTGATTGCGACAACGATTATTGAAATAGGTGCAAAAACATCTGTATCTGTATCTCTATCCATCAATGCTTCGTTTTAGGGGTACATAGAATGGAAACAAGTCGAAACGCTACTGGGAATCGAACTGGGAGCGTCTCCGGCGGAACGCCGAGCGACAATCAGATACAATTGATTTCCAATAAACGTTTTTGCTTTAGATCACAATCAATACAACAACACATCAAACAAACTTAACTCACATATAATTCATGGTTAAGCAGGGACTCACCAAGCCACACAAAAAGAAAACATGATTGGAAGATATAGGTGAAGCTTTGCGTGAAAAAATTAACTCTCCGTAACACATAGATAACACTTATATGCATGGGCGTGTTATCTTGAAAAGACTTTGTAACTGCTTGGTTTCAACATACTAGGTAGGGATTCGACAATCGGACTTGACAAGAAATGCTTACAAAGCAGTTTTAAAAACTTACCTTGTAATATTTCGTTAGAAAGTCGAGCAGTTTGGTTTCTTTCCACTGAGCGGAGTACGTACCTGTGGCTGGACGATGACTATAGTCACTCTACGATTACTTCGCTTTTTGTGTAGTTGGCGTGACGCACACATTCCTTACAGTTTAGTTGATTTCCTAGGTTATGCCGACAATGACCATAGCATTGTTTTCCTCTAGCAAACCGTTTTTTAATTTTTATTCCTTTTTATCTTCGTGTTAAAACTATTACTGTTTTATTTTGCATAACATAAACATCCTCCAGTTGTTGTGACGAATGAAGTTATGTCCAGAAATGTATACAACACAAACAGTGTTAAAAAATAACACCCTAAATCTAAATCTAAGATTACATCATTAAAGTTCAGATCTTTTGCAACGATTCTGTGTCAAAAATATTTCAGAATGTACAATTTATAGTTGTTTTAAGCAATTCCAAAACAGTAGTTTTTCACTAATATGGAAGTCTTTTTACAGGATGCAAGTTTTACAGCATTACTTACAAAGCTATTAATAGAGACTGTCTCGGAAAAACCGAGAAAAATCAAACAAAGCTGCAGATATAAAAACATCGATTTTCTATATTTTTGCATATCAAAAGTCCCTAGGAAGAGGCTGGCAAAGTTTGTCTCATTAAAATATATTTGTTTTCGAGAATTAAATTGAGGATTTTAGTTTTTCACACCAAGACCGGAATAAACTATACTTTTGCAACAATTCTGTGTCAAAAATATTTCAGAATGTACAATTAATAGCTGTTTTTAAATAATTCCAAAACAGTAGTTTTTCACTAATATGGAACTCATTTTACAGGATCTGCAATGAGGCTTTAAAGTTGGTCTAGATCCCATGAGTGACGTCATAATTCCAAAAAAATCGACGTCAAATTTGCTTATTTTGTCAGGGATATTTCCAGATACGGTCGATCTTGCCTCAATTTATCAAATCGTACTAATTTTAGCTGTTTTGCATGGTTTGATGGAGTTATGGCAATAAGCAAAGCATCACTTTTTAAGCCCAAATTCTAAAGATTTGAAAGATGTGCGATGAAGTAATATTACAAAAATAATGATTTTGCGCAAACGGTTTTGCTACATGCATAGCAAACCGTTTTTTAATTTTTATTCTTTCAATGTATATAAATGTTTATCTTCGAGTTAAAACTATTGCTGTTTTATTTTGCAGAACATAAACATCTTCCAGTTGTTATGACGAATAAAGTTATGTCCAGAATTGTACAAAACAAACAGTGTTAAAATTAAACTATCACAGTCTCAGAAATCCTCGATCAGCTCCAGAAATTAACATAGCAAAAACAAATCATTTCAGAAGTAGACATTAATTCTATTTCTATTGGATCGTTCAAACATTCTTACAATGTGTGCAAGTTTTACAGCATAACTTACAAAGCTATTAATAGAGACTGTCTCGGAAAAAACGAGAAAAATCAAACAAAGCTGCAGATATAAAAAAATCGATTTTCTATATTTTTGCATATCAATGGTCCCTAGGAAGAGGCTGGCAAAGTTTTTCTCATTAAAAAAAATATTTGTTTTCGAGAATTAAATTGAGGATTTTAGTTTTTCCCACCAAGACGGGAATAAACTATGCAAATTATCGCATGAATATACGAACCAAAACCTCACTCCAGTATTTTACAAATAACACCCTAAATCTAAATCTAAGATTACATCATTAAAGTTAAGATCTTTTGCAACTATTCTGTGTCAAAAATATTTCAGAATGTACAATTTATAGTTGTTTTAAGCAATTCCAAAACAGTAGTTTTTCACTAATATGGAACTCTTTCTACAGGATCTGTAGAATCGACGTCAAATTTGCTTATTTTGTCAGGGATATTTCCAGATACGGTCGATCTTGCCTCAATTTATCAAATCGTACTAATTTTAGCTGTTTTGCATGGTTTGATGGAGTTATGGCAATAAGCAAAGCATCACTTTTTAAGCCCAAATTCTAAAGATTTGAAAGATGTGCGATGAAGTAATATTACAAAAATAATGATTTTGCGCAAACGGTTTTGCTACATGCATAGCAAACCGTTTTTTAATTTTTATTCTTTCAATGTATATAAATGTTTATCTTCGAGTTAAAACTATTGCTGTTTTATTTTGCAGAACATAAACATCTTCCAGTTGTTATGACGAATAAAGTTATGTCCAGAATTGTACAAAACAAACAGTGTTAAAATTAAACTACCACAGTCTCAGAAATCCTCGATCAGCTCCAGAAATTAACATAGCAAAAACAAATCATTTCAGAAGTAGACATTAATTCTATTTCTATTGGATCGTTCAAACATTCTTACAATGTGTGCAAGTTTTACAGCATAACTTACAAAGCTATTAAAAGAGACTGTCTCGGAAAAAACGAGAAAAATCAAACAAAGCTGCAGATATAAAAAAATCGATTTTCTATATTTTTGCATATCAATGGTCCCTAGGAAGAGGCTGGCAAAGTTTTTCTCATTAAAAAAAATATTTGTTTTCGAGAATTAAATTGAGGATTTTAGTTTTTCCCACCAAGACGGGAATAAACTATGCAAATTATCGCATGAATATACGAACCAAAACCTCACTCCAGTATTTTACAAATAACACCCTAAATCTAAATCTAAGATTACATCATTAAAGTTAAGATCTTTTGCAACAATTCTGTGTCAAAAATATTTCAGAATGTACAATTTATAGTTGTTTTAAGCAATTCCAAAACAGTAGTTTTTCACTAATAAGGAACTCTTTCTACAGGATCTGTAGAATCGACGTCAAATTTGCTTATTTTGTCAGGGATATTCCCAGATACGATCTGATCTTGCCTCAATTTATCAAATCGTACTAATTGTAGCTGTTTTGCATGGTTTGATGGAATTATGGCAATAAGCAAAACATCACATTTCAAGCCAAAATTCTATCGATTTGAAAGATGTGCGGTGAAGTAATATTACAAAAATAGTAATTTTGCATACACGGTTTTGCTACATAGCAAACCGTTTTTTAATTGTTATCCCTTCAATGTTTATCTTCGAGTTAAAACTATTGCTGTTTTATTTTGCAAAACATAAACATCTTCCAGTTGTTATGACGAATGAAGTTATGTCCAGAAATGTACAACACAAACAGTGTTAATGATCAAATTATCACAGCCTCAGAAATCCTCGATCAGCTCCAGAAATTATACATAGCAAAAACAAATCCTTTCAGAAGTAGACATTTAATTTCTATTTCTATTGGATCGTTCAAAAATTCTTACAAGGCGTGAAAGGTTTGCAGCATAATTACAAAAGAAAAACCGAGCAAAATCAAACAAAGCTGCACGCATGAAGAAAATTGATTGTCCATATTTTTGCATATCAATAGTAGGTTCATATTCAAAATCAACCTCTTGAATACTGAATTTCATTTGGCTACTGATGAATTCCTAGATACTCTTACATCTTTCTATTTCAGTCCCCATATCTTACACAGCCTACTCGTCTAACCCATCACTCATGATCAGTTACACTAATTGACAATATCTTCTTTAATTAGGAATTCATTTCAGAGGCAGCCCCCCCCCCCCCCCCCCCCCCCCTCCCAAACCCTACGAGACATACCATTTTACCTATTAATCAAAATCAGCATAACGTGTGGACCAATGTCCTACTCTGCGGCCACTTCTTGTTGATCTTGCTTGATATGTAAAATGTTTACTTTCGTTTTCGCTTTCACTGTTGATGTCTTCACTTCTAAGTTGTCAAGCTTAGAAGAAACACTAAGCCATGCAATTATAGAAATCAACAAGAATTTAACGCCAACTGCTCAGGCATTTTCAAGATTTTGTTCTAACAAAGGGAAGAAGAGAACAAGGAGCCAGAAAGAGAACAAGAGAAAAGCAAACAAGCGAAAAACAGAAAGACTTCAGGCAGCTGTCTTCAAATTGATTAAGGGCATTATCCTAGACAGTTTCACTGTTGAAAATCTCTGTTTCCCAGAAGGCTACACGATTACGTGCACATGCACTTTGCGAAGAGGAACTAAGTAAAGATAGCCTTGCAAAGTTTAATAAGAGAAGTGCCATTAAAAATTTAGAAATAATGAAGAATCAAGGACTATTTGCTCTGGATTCATATGAACTTATTGACAATACTATTGAAAGAATTCAAATGTTGTAGAAATATTACTGTTTCCTTTGTTAAACTGATAGAAACTAAAAAAAATTAATGTTGCTTTTTATACATACTACATGGCAATTAATATACTAGGTTTGCATGGAAACATGTTTTTTATCCAATTTGATAACACACAACTTACTTAAGTTTATACTTTTATACATTCGTGTATGTTCTTTACAAAAGAGAAATGGCCCACCCCCAACTCAGTGAAATTTAATTCCAACCCACCCCCTGTCATTGAAAAATATAAGCATGCCCCCCCCCCCTATGATTTCTCCCCCCCCCCCCCCCCCTCCACCCCCCACACACACACACATAAATAATGACCGGTCCCTTATGTCTACATGTGTAGCTAACAACTTCAACTTCTCTCCAATTACTTCACAAGAAATAGAAGATCAAATTGACCAAATCAAAACTAGCAAAGCCCCTGGACCTTATAGTATCACAATTTACATTTCTGAACCTTTAGTTCTCTTTGCTCTAGGTTTTGTCCCTGAAAGTATTAAGCTGTCAAGTTTCATCCCTGTCTTTATGCAAACAAACTTTCTCTTGATAAGTGTTAGGTGTTATGGGTTACCTGTGTAAAGGATATTATGGGATGTAGAGATAGCCTCGTGTAGTAAAGGTTATGTTGGCACGTTCACTGTGTTTACTGTATTTATCTTATCATAACATGGTACCAGGAGTAAACAAGCTGGAAAAATCGATTGTCTGAGTTAGAAATTCTGATAATTTCTACATTTATCGACTGCTGAGTTAGAAATTCTGATAATTTCTATCGTTTATCTGTGTTCGCGCCAAAATCACAACTCGACCAACCTGTGGCAAATTCGCTGGAATTTTGCGTTTTAATGGATTATCTGAGTTAGAAATTCTGATAATTTCTACACTGATCGACTGCTGCTGGTAAATTCGCTGGAATTTTGTGCTTTAATCCATTATCTGAGTTAGAAATTCTGATAATTTCTACATTTATCGACTGCTGCTGTTGACAAACATGTCTTACGAAGGTGCTGCTGGAGGACCACCTCCTCAAGGACATTTCACTGGAAATATAATGAACTTCGAACGTCCTAAGTTCGACGCTAAACAGGAAAATCGTCTAGAAGCTCTGAAAGCTTTCAAGAAAAAGTGTGGATTCATATTTAAAGGCAGTCTGATAAATATCTCTACCGAGCGAAAGTGTATACTGGTACAAGACTGGCTCGGCGAGGAAGGACAAAAAATCTATGACAGCTTAGACTGGCAAGAAGGCGAAGACGTAAACGACTACGATCTGATGTGGGATAAACTGGAAACTGCGGTAAGACCTGAATCGAATGTAATGAGATTGTTGCCGCTAAGAAGTTTAAAGAAAGAGTGCAAAAACCCGGAGAGACAATTAATGACTCTATCACTGACTTGATCATGCTTGTGAAGGACTGTAATTATGTAGATCAAGATCGACAAATTAGAGATCAATTTGTTTATGGCATTTCTGACGAAGAACTGAAAAAACGATTGCTTGAAAGAGGAAATACACTTACAAGGATTGAAGCGACAACTATTGGAAAAGCGTATGAAAACACCAAACAAGAGGTAAAGGACTGCTCTAAAACTCCAAAAGAAAGCGTGAAAGCTGTTAAAACTGAAAAAGGAAAGCCAAGGCAAACCTTTTTGTGTAATTATTGTGCTAACAAGAAAGGTGCTCATAGTTTTTCTGATAAAAAGCTCTGTCCTGCTTGGGGTGCAGTATGTAGAAAGTGTAAACTCAAAACCCATTTCCAAGATTCAAAGGAATGCAAACGTCTTATACAAAGAAACAAGTCAAGTAAAAAACACTCAAACTCATCAAAGAAACCAATGATACTGAAAGTGGAAGAGGAAGATGGTGAAGAACACTATTATGAAGTTGTGGACAAAATATGTGTGTTTAACCAGCAATGCAACCAAAAGAAAGCATTTGCAAACCTACATTTATCAAAGAAAAGAATTCCGGTTAACTGTCAGATTGACTCTGGTTCGACATGCAGTGTCCTGCCTGTGAATATCTACAAAGATATTAGTGGAGACCATAACCTTGAAGAACTAAACACTACAATTAAACCAGTCCTCGCTTTATATGATGAGCAAACAAAGATACAAACACTAGGAACAAGGAAAGTTCTTGTGCTTAACCCTGCAACCAACGAAGAAGTTATTATTGAATTTAGAGTTGTCGACAAGGACTTAACACCCTTGATTGGACTAACTGGCTCTGAAACACTACGACTTATTGAGGTCCTACGGGACAACATTGCACTCGTAGAACCAAGCAAGCCTACAATACCTGCAACAGCCGAAGAGCTGACAACACCACTAACATTGGAATCCATCCTGAACAACTACCCAGATCTATTTGAAGACAGTGTGGGGAAGCTTGACGGTGAACTACATCTGTACACAAGAGATGATGTTAACCCACACAAAACTGTACCTAGAGTGATTCCAGTTGCTGTCAAGGACAACTTTATTGCTGAAGTGAAAGACCTTGAAAAACAAGGAATTATTGAAAAAGTGACTGAGCCTACTGAGTGGGTAAGTGCACCCACAATTGTCAACAAACCCTCTGCTAAAAACAACATTAGACTCTGTATAGACAGCAGACCATTGAACATAGCACTGAAGCGCTCTGAGTATCCAATTCCAACTGTTGATCAACTGCTTACTGAAATAAACAATGCTAAAGTATTCTCCCTAGCTGACATCAAATCTGCTTTCTGGCATGTGCAGTTAGACAAAGAAAGTTCATTGCTAACAACATTTAATACCCCTCTGGGACGAATGAAATGGAACAGAATGCCGTTTGGCATAAGTGTTGCACCTGAGGAATTTCAACGACTGATTGATGAAAACCTGGAAGGACTTGAGGGTACTCGTGCAATTGCAGATGATATTCTTATCTGGGGTGATGGAAACAGTAAAGAAGAAGCAACAGCTAACCATGACCAGCGACTTATCGCACTTCTACAGCGTTGTCGACAAAAGAACATCAGACTGAACAAAGCAAAGTTTCAACTGAGGAAGACTGAGCTGAACTACATGGGTGTAGTACTGACAGACAAAGGAGTCAAACCTGACCCAAAGAAGCAAGATGGCATTGCATCAATGCCTGCACCAACCAACAAAGATGACCTGAGAAGATTACTAGTTGTTGTAACCTACCTCTCACGATTTTCTGAAGACTTATCAACCAAGTCTGAGCCTCTGAGGGCTTTACTGAAGAAAGACACTGTTCATTTGGGAAGAAAATGAACAGAAAGCCTTAGATGACATTAAATTTCTCATATCAAATGCTCCACTGCTGAAATACTTTAACCCGGCTGAACCAGTTGAAGTACAAGTCGACGCTTCATCAACTGGACTTGGAGCCTGTCTTATGCAACATGGACAGCATATACAATATGCATCTAGAGCATTAACTGACACTGAACGACGATACAGTCAAATTGAAAAAGAGATGCTAAGTATTGTGTTTGGACTCACTCGATTCCATACTTACACATATGGAAGAAAAGTGACTGTTTACAATGATCACAAACCACTAGCTGCTATATTAAGGAAACCTATAGCAGACAATCCTGTTCGACTTCAAAGAATGCTTTGCAGAATCATGGGATATGACATTGAATTCACCTATGTGAAAGGTAAAGACCTTTTTATTGCTGATGCTCTAAGCAGATCCCAGACGAAGGATCAACAGCGAAGCAAGATTGAACAGGACATTGAAGGGATCAAACAGATGAATGATGACCAGAGTGTAAAGGACCACTTAGCTGAAATAGCTGACGAAACTGCTAAGAAGAAAGTACTACAGACAGTAATTCATCACATCACTGAAGGCTGGAAGATCAGCAGAAGAAACATACCTGTGAACCTTCTACCTTATTGGACTGTAAAAGATGAACTGTCAGTAAACACTGGCATAATCTACAGAAATGACCGCATTGTAGTGCCAACTACACTGAGAAAGACACTGACTACAAAGCTACATCAAGCCCACATGGGGACAGAATCAACGCTTAGACGAGCTAGGACTGCCTTATGGTGGCCTGGGATGAACACACAGCTGAAACACTTTATTGCAACATGTGAAGTTTGCAAATGTTACCAGACAAAGAACCAGAAAGAAACTCTGATAAATCATGACATTCCTAATAGACCTTGGTCTAAAATAGCATCTGATATTTTTGAATGGAACAAAGGACATTATCTAGTTATAGTTGACTACTATAGTGACTGGATTGAATTTGACAAGATGAAAAACCAAACTGCAGCTGAAATCATTGATCTGGTGCAAAAGCAATTTGCTAGATGGGGAATACCTAATGAGATTGTTACAGACTGTGGTAAGAACTATGACTCGGGTGAATTCTCACATTTCTGTGACAGAAAGAGGATCAAGCACACAAATTCTTCTCCCCATTATCACCAAAGTAATGGAAAAGCTGAATCAGCTGTTAAGATTGCAAAAACACTGTTAAGGAAAACTCACAAAACAGAGTTAAATCCCTATGAAGCACTACTAGACCAACATAATACACCAACGGTTGGCATGACAACATCTCCTGCTCAACGATTTCTGAATCGGCGAACAAGAACAGAAATACCTATGAAAGGAACACTGTTGACACCAGAAATTGCTGAAAACGTATTAGAGGAGAAAGAAAGAAAAAACAAGAAATCTAAGGAACACTATGACAAGACTGCAAAAGATATGAATGAACTAAAGCCTGGAGACCCTGTAAGAGTACAACCTGTAGGATTAACCAAAGGACAAGAGTGGAAGAAAGGAACAGTGATACAAAACAAGGGATTTCGTTCATACAAAGTTGACATTCACGGAAAATTGTTAACACGAAACAGAGCACATCTAAAGCAAGAGAGCAAAGACACCAAACCTAAAGTGATTGCTGAACCTGCAAAACCCAAAGAAGTAAAGCCAGCAGATCAAAAGCCAAAGACTACCACCAAAAGTAGAAAGAACACTGAACTGATTACTGTTACTAGGACTAAATCAGGACGTTTAGTTAAACCTCCAAAGAGATATTCGTATTGAACGTAAAATTGTAAATTTTACTGGGGGGAGGGTGTTAGGTGTTATGGGTTACCTGTGTAAAGGATATTATGGGATGTAGAGATAACCTCGTGTAGTAAAGGTTATGTTGGCACGTTCACTGTATTTATCTTATCATAACAATAAGTTTAGCCTTAGATATGATAATTAAAATAAATACAAACGCTAAGTTAGTACAACGTTTCGACATCGTCAGATGTCATTATCAAGTGATTTTATTAATAAGATTACAAGTAAAGAAGTAGACTGATAAAGATATGCTACATTGATTATGTACAATAGAGTGGAATAAATTAAGTGAAGAGTTTAGCTTTGATCGAGTCTGTCTGAATGTTAAGGTTGGGTGATTATTCCTTTATCATCAACATTTCATAAACTAGGCAGTCAAATTTAGTTTTACATTTTTTCAAGATGGAAAAGATTTTGTTTCCTTATTTTTTTCATTTCAATCAAATTTGTTTTTTCATTCTTGTTTTGTCTTACTATTCCTCAATTTTAATAATCAATTTTAACATCAAAAATCTTTTCAGTTTTTCCTTTTCTTCAGTTTACTTTTTGCGACAAACTCACCAAAAACCTTTTGCATTCGCAAACTGTGATTGTGTCTAAATAATAAACATATAATGATAAACATATGATTTGGTGTTGCGCAAACACGGACAAAGGAAAAAAATATAGAATATGTATAAAATATATCAAACGAACAAAAAATAAATAAACACGTATTTTGAATTTATTTTCGTTTCATATCGTAAAATAGAAAATCTACAACAACAATATATATTTGTTTTAAATCGCCTCAAACTGGTCCCATAAAGTGATTACCAAATAATTATAAAAATACAAACAAATATCTATTTTATGAGTCTATTGTAGGAGCCGGTAGTGTTATGCAACGGTTAAGTGGCTTTTGTTCTAAGCCGGTGTACCAGCTTTCAAGTAGTCGGCGTTGGTGATAGTTGGTGCAATGTGTAATGGAGGCGGCAGAGTCCCAGTTAATGGAGTGGCCAGTATGTTTGTGATGTTCCGCAATGTGGTTGTTAGGGTCTTTGTTTTTCGTGGCACGTTTATGTTCAGTTAGTCTCGTGTTCAAATTTCTGCCGGTCTCACCGATGTAGGTAGCGTTACAGTCGGAACAAGCTATTTTGTAAATAGCTCCTTGTCTGTTAATGGGTTCGTCTTTGTCCTTAACGTTAGATACATACATACACTTTGAATGAAAATCTCTTCACATTGTCAAATAAACTAAAGTTATAATTTCAAATAAACATGGAAATAAATTTCACATACTGATCTGTTTGTTCTTGTTGGTTTTAAAAGTGTGCTCAGTGTAAATTCCAATGAGAAAAACAACATTTTTTGTTTTGAAAGAAAAGTTTTAACAACATTTTTTTCGGCGAGTCAGTTGATTGCTTCACGGCGAACTTTCGGCGCTCGTCGTTGAAATCGTCGCTCGTCCGTGAGATTTCCGTGCCCTAGCAAGCTGGGGCACACATCTATCCATCCACGCCATCGAGTTTCAGACCTTGTATCAAGATACTACTTTCTTCGATATTTTTGTCGTACGTGCGATTCCGCACGATCGAAAAATTGCTTGCAAACAGCCACAGGAATCCCATCCGCGCGCATTCAAACAAATACACCACAAGAGCCCCAACCGCGCGCTCAATTCAATGATCCTAACAAAAGATATTTATTCCAATATGGCGCTCGGCGCGCGGTTAAAAATAACTTTATTGTCATTACAAAAAAATCCTCAGATAGAATAGTTGGGCTGCCTGTGGTCAGTCGGCACGGCTTTCACTACTCAAATACAATTCAAATTCGCTTGAATTGCTGTATATATGTCAGTCTCATACAAGAGTTCAGCGAAAGGCTTTTGTTTTTAGCCACAGAAGTCAACCAAAGCTATGTTTTAACGGTTTTTTAAATTAGTAAAATATATATAAGCAAAATATGCAAACATGTAAATATATAAATATATATATAAGTATAGACCTACTAGCCTACGGTCTCGTGCAATTTGGCTCTTTGAAAAACACACGAGTGCGATTCCTTATTAATAATATACATGAAAAAAACTCAAGCTCTTTTTCAATTTTTTTGGTCAGTTTTCGGCTAGTAGCGAGCGCCAAAAATGACGTGTTGATGTCGTAAGCAAGCGCGCGCTCGAGCTCAAGCGGAAAATTCAAAACTTTCTACTCAAAACTTGGTCAGTTTTTTGTATTTTTCTTACAAATTTTCGACGATTTTTGAAAGAATTGCCACTTAAAGTGTTTTTTAAATTACTGTCAAGCATTAGTGACTAAAATGATTTAAGAATAAAGCCTATCATAATCGATTTATTTTTTTGTAATTTGCACTGTACTGAATGTAATTTGCTCTGTGTTACACTTTTCTGCACTGTGTTACACTTGAACTGCACTGCTCTCAGCCAATCAAATTCGAGTAATTTTTTCATGTATATTATTAACTTGCTAACAGAAATGTGAATAAAAAGTATTGTACTGTATTGTATTGAAATTCCTTCTTTTTAGCTAGCAAAACGACCCGGAAAGAAAGTGAACAGCACCTTGGTCCCTTTTTGGTCAAGATTGCTCAATAGTACTCAATAGTACACTGATTGGTTCATTGGGCACTGGTGTTAGTTTTGAGAATTACAATTTTAATCAGCAAATAAAACTACGTTTTTACGGAAAAACCTGCATTGCTATATTATAAAAGCAATAGAAGCCGGTTCCTATGACTCTACCAGTGAAATAGAGCACTTGGGATGTTGTTAGAAACACTCGAAAAAGTTATAAAATCACTCGCTTTCAGCTCGTGATTTTATAACTTTTCTCGTGTATATCGTAAGAATAGTAAATGTAGCCATGAACAAAAAGAACAAAATGGGGGTCACCGTGTTAGTTAAGGCGCTATAAGTAAAAACGTCGGTAAAATTCAAAAATTCTATTGTTTTGGCCGAGAGGGACTGGGCACTAGTCGCTTTCAAGACTCCCCTTTATCATTATTTAGTTTGTTTGAAGCTTAAAAGCTGAGAAAATGCATAAGTTGGCTTTGATTTTTCTTTCTTCCATGACACATTTTTCTTGAACAAGATGTGCGCGAGCGTGGTGCGCAGTAGCAAGTGTCCGGAACTACCTTAAGAATGAACAAATTCCAATCAGCAAATTGGGATTGAATGTGAAAACCCGAATAAGTTCCGACGTGTGACACTCGTTACAGGTCGGAGCGTACATGTGTCACGAAGACAAATTTACAATCTTTTCTAGTTTTCCTCTAGTTTGGTCTTTAACTTTTTTTTTTAGCTGTTCTGATCTTTCAATTTTATTTTAATTAATAATAACTATTGTTTACCAAAGGTTCATGTAAATTACTTGACACAAAGCAACTAAGATTTCTATTGGTTAGGATTTCATCTTTTCGTATTTTCCAATTTACTTTAACGTGAACAGGTTTATTCAGGTTTAGGCCTGGGCTCTATAAATACGGGGGGGAGGGGGGGGGGGGTTAAGGGGGGGCTCCGGCCGGAAAGGGCAGGGGTGCTTGTCGGAAATTTAAAAAATGACCCCTAGAAGATACCAGTGTCTTTTAAAGGTGGGTGTGACAACAAGATATTTTTACGGCCCTAAGAGATAACAGTTACACGTTTATAATTACTCGTGCCCAGGCCTTTGGCCGGCACGAGTCTTAAAATGCAACGCCGTCATTCTGTCATTTCGGCGTCGAAGATTTTCAAAGCGTGGCGATAACACTTTGCGACACTTTCTAGATGAATCGAGCTGAGGCCAAGGCGGCCATTTTACGAAGACATAAGCAAAATGGACATATATTTTATCGAATCAACACGCTTTCAATTCGTAAGAAAGCTGTCTTAGCACCAAAAACCGAAGAAATCAGCAAATATATGGTCGCTTCTCCTTCCATTCGTGAGGAAACTGTCCTAGCAGCGACAAACGAAGAGACTACAACTATGGTCGAAAAACCGGCAAAACAAATTACTAATACGATGAAAAACAGTTAAACATTGGTTTAACTCACAAATCAAGTACATGATTACGGTGGCCCATTAGGGACATGCTGCAAATAAAACAAGTTGCTGCAAATAAGAAACAAGTTGCTGCAAATAAAACGAGTTGCTGCAAATAAAATACGAGTTGCTGCAAATAAAACAAGTTGCTGCAAATAAAACGAGTTGCTGCAAATAAAATACGAGTTGCTGCAAATAAGAAACAAGTTGCTGCAAATAAAACGAGTTGCTGCAAATAAAATACGAGTTGCTGCAAATAAGAAACAAGTTGCTGTAAATAAAACGAGTTGCTGCAAATAAAAAACGAGTTGCTGCAAATAAAACACAGCAATTTGCGCGCACATGTGTCCGAGTAAGACTAGCGGAAAATTGAAAATTGAAAATCTCCAAGCGACCATGTAATGTTCTGTTTATTATATAATTATTAATGAAAATAAAATAAACCTTTTTTTGACACAAGAAGTTACCGTAAAGCGTTGTTGTGGTGTATTTAAATACTTTTTGGATACATGATGCATGAGTAAGTCTTAATAATATATTCAATAAGAAATCTTATTGTAGTAAAATAAGGACAAAGTTTATTTGTAATCACCTCAAATGCATTTATTCAATAAAATGTTTTACTCAAAATGAGAGCTATTGTATTTGTAGACGAAAATTACTTATTTCAGATGACATTGAATCAAATCCTGGCCCTCTAATTCAAGATAATATTGTGCAAACTGTTCCAAAAATTCCCCCAGTTTTACAATTGTTAGATGTTGATGGTGCAGGTGATCAAATGGGGGCTTTGCACCATTTAATTTGATAAGTCCTACAGGAATTAATTATACTACAATAAATATTGGTTATGTGGATGAAGTACATTATGTTTCAACTTTTGCATTGGATAATTATTCTTTAATATCTATAAATGAATCTGATGGTTGCAGTGATAACATAAACTCTCATTTACTCTATTGCTGGGAGTAAACCATATTTTCTTATTGCAGCATACGCAGTATGTTTCTGTGTTATAAAATCCTGTGGATATTGGAATTATGTAACATAGATGCCATCAATGAGCATGCTAAGCTGTATAATATTTGTAATAGTTTTGTACAAAATGATGCCAGTGATTTACCAAAATTAATGTTTTAAAGATATATGATACCATTATTGACCTAGAATGCACATAAGTCTACTGAACATCAAGTAGTTCTTCAAGTAAAACATTCCTCAAGAAGTGCATTATAGAAAATATTAATATCAAAACAAGCGGTTTCATGCTTTGTTTCTCTGGTTATTCTATATGTATTTTTCAAGAAAATAAAACAACTTACAACATATTACTGATGGCAACTGTCTTATTAAAACATTTTGTGACATAAAAGAACAAAGCTCCCAATGTCATGCAAAATATGTACTATATTTTCTTTCCAGTTCTCAAATATCCAGTGATAAACAAGGCAATACTCTCAGGAAATTTAAATTAAACAAACAAAAAATGCAAATTAACAATAAAAAGGGAGATGTAATCAAATATGGAACACGAAAAGAAAAAAATAAGGTTGCAAGTCACAGTAAAATCATACTGGGGAGTGTAGCTCAGGTCTCGATAGTATTTCATCCCTTATGCAGCTAAGAATCTAAGTACTCTAGTAGCACTGGTTTCATATTCATATTCGTTTTGCTTCAGCAACTTCATAACATTGTACACAAATTGTGTGCGTTCAGTGACAACTCTCTTAAATGCATTTCTGCCATTCAAAGCTGTAAACTAGTTCCAGCTGTCCCAAGCACATCACCTTGTATCCTATCCAGGGCACGAGTGCACGCACCATCAGGGCGTCTAGTTTTAACATAATTATACGATTAAAGTCAATTAAAATTGTCTTTGCTGCTATTCTTCTTATCTAATATCTTATTATCATTAAAAATAGCCTAAAAGATACCAGCTTTGACTTCGGTTGCCCTAAGACACCCTAAACGATACCAAACTCCTGATTTTGACCCCTAAAAGATACGAAGAGCACCATCGCCCTAAGATATTAATATCTTATTAACCGAGCGCGAGGGCCGTACGGGAAGTTATGGACCGAGTTTTTTTCCACTTTCTTATGGCCAGAGCGAGTAGCGCGAGAGCCCTAAAAAGTGGGGGGAAACGAGGTTCCATAACTTCCAGTACGGCCCGAGCAAGCGAGGTTAATAAGATATTTATTATATAGCAATTTTAGGGAAAAAAATTATAATAAATATATAGCAATTTTAGGGGGAAAATTTATAATAAAGAATAAATAGGAAACATAATATTACGACCTGTTCTTCTCCATATTTTCATGCGAACGTAGTTTTCTCATTGTCATCACAAAATAATCCGTCAAATAAGAAAATAAAAAGGCAAAAATATTGCGAAAGAACTAGTAAAATAAACAACAACAAAAATCTACCCGGTCCGTACGGAAAAAGTACGGCCCGCTTATTGACCAATGAGATCGTGGGTTATATCTTTGCTATATAATAAATATAGATTACTTCATAGAAAGTGCGGCGTACGGGGTTATATTCACGAGTTGTTTGTGTAAAACACGAACGAGCGAGTCTTCGAGCGAGTGAGTGTTTTTACACAAACAACGAGTGAAAATAACCCCGTACAAAGCACTTTCTATGATGTTTTCTCTTTATTATATATATAACTAGAATTCACATACAAACACGTTTATTTTGATTGAGTAAAAATGACAAATTTTGTCGAAACTTTCGTAAGTTTTAAGTTTATAAGTTAAGTAGATGCATGCAATGTCAACTATACACAATTAAATTGAAAAACTCCGCATGTCAGTTTATAAAAGGAAAATGGATATACAAAAAGTCAATATAAATATTAAAAATGTACTTTGATGGTTTTTCATTAGTCGCTGTCCGGCGAATCCAAAACGACGACGGCGCTTAGTTGTCGTTTCTTCACGAAAAGCTTCCCTTGTTCGTCTGAATTCTTGCCCTTCTATTATCGTTGTTGGGTAGTCTTTCTTTCGTAAGTAACGGTCAAAGCTCGATATGAACGACCTTAAAGTCGTCGGTTCGTATTCATCCCCATCTTTCTTCCCTACTTCAACGAGAAAAGCAGAAAGCAGCTCGTCTAAATCTCTTGGCTGGATTTCTTCCAGGTTTTGCTGCACATTTTTTGTTTCAAGATATTCAGTCAATAAAGCCAGGTCTCTCTTCGTCTTGCTTAGTGTGTTTTTGTTTTCTTGGTTTTGAATAAACTCATCTACCGGCACATCTAGTGACACAAAACGGCTCGCCATTTTGTTCACATCAACAAAGCTACAGAAAACGCAATTTTGTTTTGGCGGGAAGCCATTCAAATGTCACAATTGCTCGTTTTATGATTGGTTGGTTTGGTCAACTCTAAATTTTGATTGGTTATATTTTTACACTGTGAAAAGCTGTACGCGACGCTGATTGGTCGTATTGCATTTTTCACCAGTGAAATATAAAGCATAGAGATTTTTATAATAGAGATTTATTGTATGAAATTCTAGTTATATATATAATAAAAGGGAGTATATAAGGGAGATTATAAGGATAGATTGAAAACTGAAGTTAAGGGTTCCGAGTCCTTCATAAAAAGCTAACAAAAACTAGTTGTTATACACATGTGACACGAAGATTAGACTGCGAGCAGTCCCTACTTTTCTCTCCGGATTCAGAAACTTTTAACTTAAATAAAACGAGCGAGCGATAAGCTCCTCCCCCTTTTCGCCCCCAATCCCCGCGCGTACATGTTTTTTTTAATATATTATTAAGACTTACTCATGCATCATGTACTTGATTTGTGAGTTAAACCAATGTTTAACTGTTTTTCATCGTATTAGTAATTTGTTTTGCCGGTTTTTCGACCATAGATGTAGTCTCATCGTTTGTCGCTGCTAGGACAGTTTCCTCACGAATGGAAGGAGAAGCGACCATATATTTGCTGATTTCTTCGGTTTTTGGTGCTAAGACAGCTTTCTTACGAATGGAAAGCGTGTCGGATTCGATAAAATATGTCCATTTTGCTTATGTCTTCGTAAAATGGCCGCCTAGGCCTCAGCTCGATTCATCTAGAAAGTGTCGCAAAGTATATATGCTGTGTGTTATCGCCTCGCTTTGAAAATCTTCGACGCCGAAATGACAGAATGACGGCGTTGCATTTTAAGACTCGTGCCGTCCAAAGGCCTGGGCACGAGTAATTATAAACGTGTGACTGTTATCTCTTAGGGCCGTAAAAATATCTTGTTGTCACGCCCACCTTTAAAAGACACTGAGCCCAGGCCTAAACCTGAATAAACCTGTTTACCAGCTGTTCACGTTAAAGCAAATTGGAAAATACGAAAAGATGAAATCCTAACCAATAGAAATCTTAGTTGCTTTGTGTCAAGTAATTTACATGAACCTTTGGTAAACAATAGTTATTATTAATTAAAATAAAATTGAAAGATCAGAACAGCTGAAAAAAAAAAGTTAAAGACCAAACTAGAGGAAAACTAGAAAAGATTGTAAATTTGTCTTCGTGATACATGTACGCTCGGACCTGTATCGAGTGTCACACGTCGGAACTTATTCGGGTTTTCACATTCAATCCCAATTTGCTGATTGGAATTTGTTCATTCTTAAGGTAGTTCCGGACACTTGCTACTGCGCACCACGCTCGCGCACATCTTGTTCAAGAAAAATGTGTCATGGAAGAAAAAAAAATCAAAGCCAAATTATGCATTTTCTCAGCTTTTAAGCTTCAAACAAACTAAATAATGATAAAGGGGAGTCTTGAAAGCGACTAGTGCCAAGTCCCTCTCGGCCAAAACATTAGAATTTTTGAATTTTACCGACGTTTTTACTTATAGCGCCTTAACTAACACGGTGACCCCCATTTTGTTCTTTTTGTTCATGGCTACATTTACTATTCTTACGATAAACATTTTAGAATAAAAAATAAAATATTGATTGATTGGATTTTCTGAAATTTTAAAGGTTCCAGACTAGGCCTTGTTTAAGACATTTGTTATTGATATGTACATGCAGGTCATAAGATAGTTTAGTCATGCAGGTCATAAGATAGTTTCTTTTACGGTGGATGAAAGAGGACAAAGTTTGAATTATCTATATTAAGAGAAAGTTTGTTTGCATAAACAGATACTATAAGGTCCAGGGGCTTTGCTAGTTTTGATTTGGTCAATTTGATCTTCTATTTCTTCTGAAGTAATTGGAGAGAAGTTGAAGTTGTCAGCTACACATGTAGACATAAATGCCAAAGAAGAGGTGCCATTTAATTGATTTAATTTAAATTCATTAGGAAGGCTCTGTTCATCATATTTAGAGTAAACCCTCTTGAGAATCTTTATATTTTTAGGGAGAGTAGCAAATTTATTAATAATTATGAAATTTTGTAAATGGTCAGTCGAGTCATAAACAATGTTCCCACTAATTGTATGATGCTCAGTTGAATTAAAGAATATATTGTCAATTAGTGTAGCTGATCATGAGGGATGGGTTAGACGAGTAGGCTGTGTAAGATATGGGGACTGAAATAGAAAGATGTAAGAGTATCTAGGAATTCATCAGTAGCCAAATGAAATTCAGTATTCAAGAGGTTGATTTTGAATATGAACCTACTATTGATATGCAAAAATATAGACAATCAATTTTCTTCATGCGTGCATGCAGCTTTGTTTGATTTTGCTCGGCTTTTGTTTTGTAATTATGCTGCAAACCTTTCACGCCTTGTAAGAATGTTTATATGATCCAATAGAAATAGAAATTATATGTCTACTTCTGAAATGATTTGTTTTTGCTATGTATAATTTCTGGCGCTGATCGAAGATTTCTGAGATCGTGATAGTTTGATTTTAGCACTGGTTGTGTTGTACATTTCTGGACATAATTTCAATCGTCATAACAACTGGAAGATGTTTAATTTTTGCAAAATAAAACAGCAAAAGTTTTAACACGAAGAAAACATAAAAACGATTTAATTTCCTATGTAGCAAAAAAGTGTTGTGCAAAATTACTATTTATCCGCACATTTTTCAAATGGATAGCATTTTGGCTGGAAATCTGCTATGGTCATTGTCGGCATAACCTAGGTGATCAACTAAACGGTAAGGAATGTGTGCTTCACGACAACTACACAAAAAGCGAAGTAATCGTAGAGTGACTATAGTCATCGTCCAGCCACAGGTACGTACGCCGCTCAGTGGAAAGAAACCAAACTGCTCGACTTTCTAACGAAATATTACAAGGTAAGTTTTTAAAACTGCTTTGTAAGCATTTCTTGTCAAGTCCGATTGTCGAATCCCCTACCTAGTATGTTGAAACCAGGCAGTTACAAAGTCTTTTCAAGGTAACACGCCCATGCATATAAGTGTTATCTATGTGTTACGGAGAGTTAATTTTTTCACGCAAAGCTTCACCTATATCTTCCAATCATGTTTTCTTTTTGTGTGGCTTGGTGAGTCCCTGCTTAACCATGAATTATATGTGAGTTAAGTTTGTTTGATGTGTTGTTGTCTTAATTCTGATCTATTAGCAAAAAAAGTCCATTGGAAAACAATTGTATCTGATTGTCACTCGGCGTTCCGAGACGCTCCCAGTTCGATCCCCAGTAAAATCAGGCCAGTAATTCATATCCTGCAATAAGTTGAAATAAACAAATCTATCTATCTATCTAAATAAGACCTTATAGTTCAATAATAGGCCCTTTGCAGGACATGGTCACGTGTTTCATTCCTCCATTCTCTTTATGTCACAGAAAAATATACTTGGAACAGGAAAAACTAAAAGTTACCCCGATTACTAACCTTGAAACGTCGCTATCTTGCTTGATGTTCACAAACGAATAGGAAAAGAAAACCATAAAAAACGCTAACTTTTCATGTCAAAACAACATTTCAAGGAGGTAAGGAAGTATTAGATTGAATAGAAACTTAAAACTAAAGAATAATCGGCAAAGATGAAGTGTTTTGTGTTTCGTTTTGTAAGTTTTTTTTTACCCCGCGAGGCATGTTTGCTCTCAAAAATCATGCTGCTATGCGGTATCTAGGCACGTGACCAATTCTTGATCTAGGCATGTGACCAAGTCCTGCCAAGGGCCTATTAATTAGGTAAAATCAACCTTCTCCCTCCTCCCTCTATTTTTACCTCTTTTTATTTTTGCTGTTTCTCCCTCCTCCCTGATCCGTTCCTCTCCTCTGTGTGTGTGTTTTTGATTTTTGCTTATTGTGTTCTATTAACTTTAACTATGAATAAAATAATTAGTACTAATAACGGTACTAATTGGCGTACTCACAATGTTATTCACATTATCAAGTTTTTCGAAGTGAATGAATAGGCAATGATCAGATTGTTCCAGTGGTGACATAACTACATTTTTTCACGTTTTTTTACTTGCCTAACAATGATCTATAAATGACAGGATTAAACAATTCAAAATCATTGAAGAAATCCAAGTATCCGAAACTACCTTAAATGGTGAAATAAACATGATTAAAATAATGTATGCATTGTTTTTGTGTCTTTCTAGTATTTTTTTGTGTAATTTTGGTTTCATTGGGATTCTTCGACAATCCTCCCATCTTTAGCGAACGTCAAGGCACGTGGACGCTACGCTAAATATTATTTTATTGAGATAAATGTTGTTAGTGCTCATAACATTGCTAAATAAAAAGAATGTGCATGCAGACATCGATTTCTTTATCTTTGTTTTAGTATTACCGAAGATGATTTCTAAGAGCCTGATGTTTGTACTGGTCAGCGTTGTGCTGTCAGCTGTAATTCGAGGTAAGAGTTTTTCTGTTTACTGGAGCAGAAGAAAGAACTGTCCCTACATATAATAAAAATCATAACGTAGAGAATATAACCTAACTAGTTTATCGAAACGTAATCTGAAATTTGTTTTAGAAAGGTATATTTTTAGATTGTTCTAATAATCATAAGATCCTTAAACTTTGCCGAAATATAGGCGTTTACCTTTTCTTTTCGAAAAATAGACTTAAAATAGCGTCCCTGCACAAAAAAATGTTTAAAATGTTTTTTTCAAAAAAATCTGTCATTTCTAAAACTATTGTTTTATTTATCGCTTGTGAATTCTGAAGTTAATTACACAAACTGCAAATATTACTCCGTTTTTAGGGAAAGTTATTTCGCCAAATGGAACTTTTGAGTAGAGCATGTTTACTTCTTGCATAAAAATGAAAACTAGCGAGTAAACTAGTATAGGATGCGTCGGTGTTTGATTTTGAACGATAGGTAATATAATGAAATTTGTAACACCGTAAAAAATGTTGGCTTAACTTTACTGACGTTCTCGAGATTTAAGCCCTTCAACGGAGTAAAAGAGTTAGGCTAAGACCCCGGCTACACGGATCCGGATACTTTTGAAAACGCATACTTTTTGATGCGAATCGGCCTATCGTCCACACGAATCCAGTGAATCCGCTCACCGAAACCGCATACTTTTACTTGAATCCTCCGGATACGCGGATTCGTGTGGACGCAAATATTTCTATGCGGTTTCAACCGGATCGGATTCGTGTAGCCGAGGCCTGAGAGAGATACTGAGTATATTTAAGAAGCGGGAAAAGTGATGAACCAATCAAAATGCGACAGAAAATGTAGGAGGAGTTCAAGAACAATGGAAAAATTAATTGAAAGCGAATCATTCATTCATACCGAAAGGCTGCTGTGTACCTAAGGAATAAATTAGTCGCATTTCTTTAGATTTATGGTTATATTTAGCTCCAGTAATACGACATAAACCGAAAGCTGTCAGTGATTAATGTTATGACTAGCAGAATCAAAATGAATTTACGGTGTTACAAATTTCATTATATTACCTATCGTTTACTTCTTGCACATAACCGCATTTCAGGTGTGCACGGGCTCAATACTATCAAGTTTTGTGGTTTGTCTTACAGGCGTGGTTACAAAAGTTTTACCTAGATTAATTGTCAACATACAGTTCATAATAGTCATTCCATGTACCCTGTTACTTATTATATAGTTATCAAATTCATGAATAATTCATGACCTATTAGTCCAATCCATTGTGGTCACATGTACAGACCTTTAAATCCTAATAAAGGATTGATGTTTTATGCATTAGTTTCATTAACTTTGATAAAGATTTGATCCAATCTTTATCAAAGTTAATAGTGCTGATGGCACAAAACACCAGCAAAGATCTCATCGCATCATCGACGTTTACCGGTTTTTCAAAACATCTCACTTTCCTATCAGCCTCCTACTGTACCTTGCAAGACCTCTTCTAAATGTGGGATGTCAAGAGTGACACAGTACGCACGATCAAAATGTAATGATCACGTCATTACTTGAAATGTGCATTAATCTTGGACTTCTCTTTAATAACTAATAACTAATATTTTATGTAATAGATAAAATATGAGCGGGAGACCTTTATGGGCATTTAAAAAGACGCGCTACAGGCGAGCCTTTTTAAGCCCATAAAGGTCGGAGACGAATGTTTTATATGACTTATCAAATCCCAACATTCATTTAAAACTCATTTACGAAGTAGTTATTAAAGAAAAGTCCAAGATTAAGGCACATTTCTAGTAATGACGTGATCCGCATTACATTTTGATCATGCGCACCCTGTCACTCTTGACATCCCACATTTGAAAGAGGTCTATTTAAAGTACAGTAGGAGGCTGCTAGGAAAGTAAGATGGTTTGAAAAACCGGTAAAGGTCGATGATGCGATGAGGCCTTTTTGGTGTTTGTGCCATCAGCACTATTAACTTTGATAAAGATTGGATCAGATCTTTATCAAAGTTAATGAAACTCATGCATAAAACATCAATCCTTTATTGGGATTTAAAGGTGTGTACATGTGACCACAATGGATTGGACTAATAGATCATGAATTATTCATGAATTTGATAAATATTACATAAAAATATAAATTTTAGCAGCTGAAAACAAATACCAGAAAACTACGTATCACCTATTACAGTACTACTGTTAATATATTAATTTCTACTTTACGAGGACAACGTTAATAACATTATATCTTAACAGGTTCTCATGCAGACGGTTGTTCTACACTGCAAACTGATTGCACGGGTGAGTATATGGCATCCTAATCGTTAGTAACTAACCGGCTTTTGTATTTTCATAATACTATGATTATTGTAAACTGACTATGGATATCATCATCACTGACCATTGTTATCATCATCATTGACCATTGTTATTATCATCACTGACCATTGTTATTATCACCACTGACCATTGTTATTATCATCACTGACCATTGTTAT
This sequence comes from Metridium senile, assembly GCA_949775045.1. Classification (NCBI taxonomy): domain Eukaryota; kingdom Metazoa; phylum Cnidaria; class Anthozoa; order Actiniaria; family Metridiidae; genus Metridium; species Metridium senile. The sequence goes on from OX459095.1 coordinate 60,064,320, forward strand.
CATCATCACTGACCATTGTTATTATCATCATTGACCATTGTTATTATCATCACTGACCATTGTTATCATCATCACTGACCATTGTTATTATCATCATTGACCATTGTTATCATCATCACTGACCATTGTTATTATCATCATTGACCATTGTTATTATCATCATTGACCATGTTATTATCATGACTGACCATTGTTATTATCATCACTGACCATTGTTATTATCACCACTGACAATTGTTATTATCACCACTGACCATTGTTATTATCATCACTGACCATTGTTATTATCATCATTGACCATTGCTATCATCATTGACCATTGTTATCATCATCACTGACCATTGTTATTATCACCACTGACCATTGTTATCATCATCACTGACCATTGTTATTATCATCACCAATGACCATTGTTATTATCATCACTGACCATTGTTATTATCATCACTGACCATTGTTATTATCATCACTGACCATTGTTATTATCATGACTGACCATTGTTATTATCATCACTGACCATTGTTATTATCATCACCAATGACCATTGTTATTATCATCACTGACCATTGTTATTATCATGACTGACCATTGTTATTATCATGACTGACCATTGTTATTATCATGACTGACCATTGTTATTATCATCATTGACCAGTGTTATTATCATCACTGACCATTGTTATTATCATCACTGACCATTGTTATTATCATGACTGACCATTGTTATTATCATGACTGACCATTGTTATTATCATGACTGACCATTGTTATTATCATCATTGACCAGTGTTATTATCATCACTGACCATTGTTATTATCATCACTGACCATTGTTATTATCATCACTGACCATTGTTATTATCATCACTGACCATTGTTATTATCATCACTGACCATTGTTATTATCATGACTGACCATTGTTATTATCATGACTGACCATTGTTATTATCATCATTGACCATTGTTATCATCATCATTGACCATTGCTATCATCATTGACCATTGTTATCATCATCACTGACCATTGTTATTATCACCACTGACCATTGTTATCATCATCACTGACCATTGTTATCACCACTGACCATTGTTATTATCATCATTGACCATTGTTATCATCACCAATGACCATTGTTATTATCATCACTGACCATTGTTATTATCATCACTGACCATTGTTATTATCATTACTGACCATTGTTATTATCATCACTGACCATTGTTATTATCATGACTGACCATTGTTATTATCATCATTGACCATTGTTATCATCATCATTGACCATTGCTATCATCATTGACCATTGTTATCATCATCACTGACCATTGTTATTATCACCACTGACCATTGTTATCATCATCACTGACCATTGTTATCACCACTGACCATTGTTATTATCATCATTGACCATTGTTATCATCACCAATGACCATTGTTATTATCATCACTGACCATTGTTATTATCATCACTGACCATTGTTATTATCATTACTGACCATTGTTATTATCATCACTGACCATTGTTATTATCATGACTGACCATTGTTATTATCATCATTGACCATTGTTATTATCATTACTGACCATTGTTATTATCATTACTGACCATTGTTATTATCACCACTGACAATTGTTATTATCATCACTGACCATTGTTATTATCATCACTGACCATTGTTATTATCATCATTGACCATTGTTATCATCATCATTGACCATTGCTATCATCATTGACCATTGTTATCATCATCACTGACCATTGTTATTATCACCACTGACCATTGTTATCATCATCACTGACCATTGTTATTATCATCACCAATGACCATTGTTATTATCATCACTGACCATTGTTATTATCATGACTGACCATTGTTATTATCATGACTGACCATTGTTATTATCACCACTGACCATTGTTATTATCATCACTGACCATTGTTATTATCATCACTGACCATTGTTATCATCATGACTGACCATTGTTATTATCATCACCAATGACCATTGTTATTATCATGACTGACCATTGTTATTATCATGACTGACCATTGTTATTATCATCACTGACCATTGTTATTATCACCACTGACCATTGTTATTATCATCACTGACCATTGTTATTATCACCACTGACCATTGTTATTATCATCACTGACCATTGTTATTATCATGACTGACCATTGTTATTATCATGACTGACCATTGTTATTATCATGACTGACCATTGTTATTATCATCATTGACCATTGTTATTATCATTACTGACCATTGTTATTATCATCATTGACCATTGTTATCATCATCACTGACCATTGTTATTATCATCATTGACCATTGTTATCATCATCACTGACCATTGTTATTATCATCATTGACCATTGTTATTATCATCACTGACCATTGTTATTATCATCATTGACCATTGTTATCATCATCACTGACCATTGTTTTTATCATCAGTGACCATTGTTATCATCATCACTGACCATTGTTATTATCATCATTGACCATTGTTATTATCATCACTGACCATTGTTATTATCATCATTGACCATTGTTATTATCATCACTGACCATTGTTATTATCATCACTGACCATTGTTATTATCATTACTGACCATTGTTATTATCATCACTGACCATTGTTATTATCATCATTGACCATTGTTATCATCATCACTGACCATTGTTATTATCATCATTGACCATTGTTATTATCATCACTGACCATTGTTATTATCATTACTGACCATTGTTATTATCATCACTGACCATTGTTATTATCATCACTGACCATTGTTATTATCATCACTGACCATTGTTATTATCATCACTGACCATTGTTATTATCATCACTGACCATTGTTATTATCATCATTGACCATTGTTATTATCATTACTGACCATTGTTATTATCACCACTGACAATTGTTATTATCATCACTGACCATTGTTATTATCATCACTGACCATTGTTATTATCATCACTGACAATTGTTATCATCATTGACCATTGTTATCATCATCACTGACCATTGTTATTATCATCATTGGCCATTGTTATTATCATCACTGGCCATTGTTATTATCATCACTGACCATTGTTATCATCATCATCATTTACCATTGTTATCATCATCACTGGCCATTGTTCTATCATCATGATTTTCATGAACATTTACGCTGTTCTAATCTGTATTTTTCTTTAGCATCTGGTAATCTTCCCGTCACCCTGAAATGCAATTCGCCTGGGAAATGGTTCACTGTTCATAAAGCAACCTATTCAGGTGGTTCTTCTTCTGATTCGGGCAATTTATTGCAGCAATGCAATCAAAGCCTTAATCAGCCTCAAAGTGGTGGTGCAACCTGTGTTATCAGTAATGTTCCTGGTGCTAGTGCTGGCGCCTCTGTCACGATTGTGTATAAGTGTTGGCGCAAATAGCCAGATAAAGGTATATCAGTGATAAAGGTGTATCAGTTATAAAGGTATATCTGTGATAAAGGTATATCAGTGATAAAGGTATATCAGTGATAAAGGTGTATCAGTGATAAAGGTGTATCAGTGATAAAGGTATATCAGTGATAAAGGTATATTAGTGATAAAGGTATATCAGTGATAGAGGTATATCTGTGATAAAGGTATATCAGTGATAAAGGTATATCAGTGATAATGGTATATCAGTGATAAAGGTATATCAGTGATAAAGGAATACAAGTGATAAAGGTTTATTAATGATAAAGTTCATGTCATGTGATATAATATTGTGTGACAATTGTGTAGCCTTGTTTGAGGCAGCGCACAACATATGATTGATTTAACTAGATCATAAACCCTAAAAGCGTGCAAGATAATACAAAATAATAGAATTAGCATAAAATATGTTCTGTTTATAGCTTTGATATTGGACGCTTTTAATGTTTGAATGTACTCGAACTATCTGATTGAACTTTAATCTATCTGATTGAGTAACTATTTGTTATATTTAATGAGTTATATTTGATAATTAGTGAATATAGCTAATTCAATTAACGTTGTCGCTGATTTATAATGCCTAAAGCCTAATCGTCAGACCGAAAAGGATCGTGGGAAATCTTTTATCGAGGCGAATGAGGCTTGCAAAGCGTGTAAAACATTCAACGTGTATTTGCAAGTGTTCCTCAGTGGAAACAAAAACACAAATTACGGTTTAGGAATCTTGAAAACTCATGAAATTAGTTAAAATCCCATGACCACTTTTGCTCTCAAGATAAGGCTTTAGGCTTGTTTCAGCGACGAAGTTAATTTAATTAGCTATATTCAACTAAATATACACAACGTTAACACTTGCATTCTTCACAAAGTAACTGATTCTTTGTTCTTTTATTTTATTTGCAGAAAAATGAAGCCAAGTCTTTAGAATTAAAGTGCACCTAATGTTTATGACAATATTTAGAGATAATAATAATAAAAATAATGGTTTTGATAAAATATGGTTTTGATAATGGTTTAGATAAAATTTAGGTTAAATTTTATTTGTTGGTTGTGCACCCACGTATTGCAAAGTAATAAAAGATTAAAGGTCTAGATATGCAAATGATATGACGTCTATAGTGTGATTATTTATATTTATAAAAACAGGCTTAAATAAGTTGCAGATGATTTTTCATGTTTAAAGGATATTATTCAGTTGGTTTTGTGGCTTCTAAAGACTTTTTTTTAAACAACCTATGATTTTAAGGTATTTTTTGTCATGTGACTGTCCGATGCCAGAGCCATTCCCGCCCCACCCACAAGCGAAAAAAAGACACTGGGAACGAGTATGAGCTTCTTAGTAATCGCAAGGGGTTAACAGGTTTTAATATTGTTCTATGTACTTACTGACTGAGTTTAGGACCGGACGGGGTTAACCATTTTTGTTATATAGCTGTCTATTTTACAGATATAACGAACAACCTCATTGGTCGGTAGGTGCTCACGTGATACTGATTAAATCCAACTGTATCCCGACCGGGATCTAAGTTATCACTTATTCCCCGACCGGGATATAAGTGCCCAGCAAACGTGATAAAACCGGTGGGGTGAGAAGTAGTCCGCTCAATTGCACGTGATCAGAACGTGCTAAACGTGGTGGGGTGATATTTTTGACCAATCAGAGAGAAGCAGGCCGCTAAAGTACAATCAAAAAGTTTTAGCTTTGTGTACTATAATGGATCCGAAGCAGAGAAGAAAGGGTTTTGCAGTCTTTCTAGTGAGGAAATACAGGGCCTTGTTGACAATAAAATAGACAGCTATATAAAAACCCACTTAATTAATGACTGGTCCCGAGGGAAACAGTTAGTTTTATTTTCCCGAGAGTGCTGTACTCTGTTTCCCTCAGTACCAGTCATGTGTATATTAGTATTGAACTATGTACTTATTGACTGAGGGCCGGTATGGACAAGTAGACCGTTACAAAGCCCAAACAAGGGAATTGGGAAGTCTGTGGGGGTTGGAACATAACATAATTTAATATTATTATGATTTTTCATTACATCTAAGTAAATCCTTCAGAGGGAACTAGCCAATCAGCGTGAAGTGAACATGCACACCTCGTAACACCGACGGGAAAATTAGTGCGTTAATGCTCGCCTGACCGGGATAGGGAGCTTTCTATAATTTTGTAATCCATCGAAAACCGCATTAAATGTGGAAAAAACTCTATAATTTTACACCTAAATGAAATGATTTATAAGTTTTAATAGTTTAAAACATAATAATCTTAGAACTTGAGGCTCAAATGCGGATTTTATAAAAAGTACGAAGTAACCCTTCCTTTAATACTTTTTGTATACAACGCGGGCTTAATTGGCGAACTCTTCCTATTACTCGTTGTTGAAGCGAACATTTTCATCTAAGTAAATCCTTCAGAAGGAACTAGCCAATCAAAACATAATATTCTTGAAACATAAGACTTAAAAACAGATTCGATAATAAGTACAAGGTACCCCTTCCTGTTATAATTTTTTCACAAAACGGGTTTAATTTGTTAACTCTTTCTACGAGTCGTTCCTTAGAAAGAAGTTGTTGGAGCGAACGTTTAAATTATCACAATATCGTGATATTTTTAAATTCATTGGGGGTATGGCTCACCCATTGATTTCTGAAAATAGCCCTGAAAAAATAACTAGCATTCAATACACTCAAATCATGTTTTTTTCGGGGGGAAGGGGCACTTAACCCCCCACCCCCTTCCCCTCCCCGTGCTACGGCCCTGATTGGCGTGCTTGAATGATTACAATCCTTGTATTTTTTCTGCATTACAGGAACAGGAGACTGTGCTGACCATTGGGACAGGATTGGTGCTTCAAAAATTACTCCGTTTTTGGGGCAAAGTTATTTTGCTAAATGGAACTGTTTACTTTTTGCGCAACACCTTATTGCAGCCATGCACGGGCTCAATGCTAACAGGTTTTGTAGTTTGTCGTGCAGACTCGGTTACAAAAGATTTACTTAGATCGCAATATCATGACATTATTCACTTGACGTCCTGGCCAGTCGGGGCTTGTTCTTCATCTTTGAATAGACGTTATAAAAAAAACAGTGAAATTGCACGACCTATCGATGCCAAAACTATGATTACTGGTGAAAACAAATAAAATATTTGTGAATGAAATAGAAAAAATCTTAACAAGATATGCATAAAAAATTCTTAACAAATAGATGGAAACGTGTTATTTTCACAATGAGAAGATATCACTTTCGCGCGGAAGATTACCTGATATTTCTCTGAAGTTAATATAATAAAACACAATATTTGCATAAAGTCGTAATTAATTTGTTTGTTGGAAAGAAGTTCGCTAAATTTATATTGATAATTAAATCTGTCAGTTCTAAAATTATTGCATTGCTTATCGCTTGTGAATTCTGAAGTTTAATTCCACAAAAAATTACTCCGTTTTTAGGGTAAAGTTATTTCACCAAATGGAGCTTTGGATTGCAGTTTGTTTACTTTTTTCGCGTCACCGCATTTCAGATGTGCACGGGCTCAATGCTAACAAGTTTTGTGGTCTACCATGCAGGCTCGGTTACAAACGATCTACTTAGATATTAGCACACATTATAAAATTCATGAAAATTTAATAAGAATTTCACACAAGAATTCACGTTGTATTTAAAATCGTCCTGATTTGCACAAGTTTTAACTTTAATTTTCTCAACCAGAGTTACTCTTATCTTGCAATTGACAATTTTAATAAAATATGAAAGAACTAGTGCATTTGAATTTTATAAGTACTATGCAATATTTGCGTCCGACCTGTATAAGATATACTCGTCTTCGACTCGCCATTGTATATCCTATATAGTTCGGCCGCTCATATTGTATATATTACTTGCATAGTAAATGATAGCTAACTGTGTATAAAGCGCACTTTGGGGATATGATGTGAAATTTTTTGAAATCTTTGAGGTATATAGTAATAATTCCTAAAAACATATCATAAAAATCAAATATAACCATTTGGTAAATTGATAATTATGATCATTATTCTATATTTAAAAATTAAAAAAATCCATAAAATGCTCATTAAAACTCCGAAGAAGCTGATACATTTTCGTTTCGATTTTGGAAGACCATTTCAATTAGGGTAAAATTGTTTGAAATCCTTGAAGCTTCAATCTCACAGAATTCACAAATAAAGCTCTTTTTAAAGTTTATTGTTATCATTATTTAGTTATTACAGATTGTTTATCACATTTAATTCCAGTAACAAAGCTTATATAACTAATGTTGAATATGAGCTCAGTGGAGTTGCGTTGATCTTGGACGATTCATTACTCGGGCTCTCCAAAGGAAGCCCGAGTCTTAAAATAGGCTTTCGTGTTGTTGTGGCTACTGCATTCTGGGAATGCGTAGCCACTATGCTATCGTCTTGGTGAGTAAACTTTCCGAATTTGAGTGTTAACTCGACACAGGAAGCCCAGAACAGTATTAGGTGTTTACGAACTGCTTCGGCCAACTTCGCTCGAACTCCGTAACATTCGAAGTAGGAACGAGCGAGAACGAGCTGTGATTCGATTCAGTAGCCGATAGCATGTAGAGATTTTGTCTGCGCATGCGTTTGTTTTGATGCTAAAATTCCTTTTCACGTCGAATGAAAGAATTTTATGCTGACATGGAACATTTAGTTTGCAATCTCATCTTGCACAACTATGTTCAAGAACCGAATTACTGAGATATCAAATGTTGACCGTCTACTAGTGCGCTGTAGTTAATTATTTCAATCGAACAAACTCCGGATGGAAAAATATCACACGTCAAAGTCTGACAAAAGTGAAAAGAAAGACCAGAACTGCGTACTTGCAAGTGGCATGTTGGACGATGAACCAATGTGCAGGTCAAAACTTTTAGTAGAAGTTATAACCAATACGCTACTTTGTGCATTGCATTATATTAGGAGATATTAGACGCCTTAGATCGTCAAGTAAACCGCCGTGTTGATGTCAATATCAGCAATATTGAGTGCGAAATCCTTATAATTCATCATAGAATTTATATCTTAAACATCGTGCCCCAAAAAAACGTTTAAAGAAATTGACATTTCCATGTTTACTTCTCGCAAAACTGAGCTATTTTGGAAGAAACTTGTTGTCCCTGGATATGATTACAAGCAATGTTTACAACATGGTTTAGGCCCTGTTTCACTGTGATAAATTTGACGAACTTCAACAACCTGTATTTTATAATCTAAAAGATTTATATAGAATGTAATTATATATTTCGATTTTATGGGAGCCATTAAGGTTTTTGCCTATAAAGCCAACTTTAATTCTTAATTCAAGAATAAAAAATAGTTCGCTAAAATTTGCATGTTGTTTTGAGCGAAAATATGCATAAAACCACGTACACAAAATCGCTTTGGATTACATTGCGGGACCAAAAGTTACTACCTAAAAAGCTTAGTTTTGCAAAATATAAACATGTAAAAAGCTATTTCTGAAGTAAATTCGCTGGGGCACGATGTTTAAGATATAAAAATTCTAAGATGAATTCTAAGGATTTCGCACGCACTCGAGGTAATCAAGGCAGTTTTATTGACGATCGAGGGCGTCTAATATCTCCCAATATGAATAAATTAGCGCCCAAACTTGTATTCGAAAGTTCGAAGTTCTGGTCCTTTTATCCACTTTTGTCAGACTTTGACGTGTGATATTTTTCCATCCGGAGTTTGTTCGATTGAAATAATTAACTACAGCGCACTAGTAGACGGTCAACATTTGATATCTCAGTAATTCGGTTCTTGAACATAGTTGTGCAAGATGAGATTGTAAACTAAATGTTCCATGTCAGCATAAAATTCTTTCATTCGACGTGAAAAGGAATTTTAGCATCAAAACAAACGCATGCGCAGACAAAATCTCTACATGCTGTAGCCGGTGCAAATCGGGCGGATTCGATATCAAATTTGCTGGAGTCGGAAAAATTTCGGAAACTCGCGTAGGCATGACGGTTTCTTATCGATTATTAAAGTGTTGACATGACTGTTGACATGTGTTTCATCTTTCCTTTTCGGATTTGAAGGAGTGTTGTGTTTTTTATACGTTGAATTTTCCCTATTTCTTATCACTATCCAGGCACAGCTTTCTGTGAATTATTGAAGTATTGTTTATCAATCGTTTTTCAGGTTTTCTGATGCTTTGTGGCGGTTTTTATGCTCTCAAAAAGACCGTTCAACCGAAGCGTTTATCGTTTCGCCAATGTCGATGCCTTACTGAGCAAGTTGGTGATCGTTAACTCTTTTACAGCCAAACCTACTGAAGCGTTCCTATCGAGGTTGGAAGGCTATATTTATTCTTCAAAAATTGATTTTAAATTTGTTTTGAAATTTGCATAAATGAATCGAATCTTTTCAAAAACCGTCTCAAATCAAAACATTACTTTCAATGTTTTTTTTTTGGACAACGGAAACTTTCTAAACCTAGTCTGCTTACAGAAATATTGTTATAAATACTTACTAAAGTATTCTATTACAATAACATTATCAGTTATTGACCACCTTCGTGGAGCTAATAATCTCTTCCGAGAGAGCGAAAATTCCCTTAAAAAATAACAGTTATTGGCAAGGTACAAATCCATGGAATAAAGATATGTTCACATCATGACTATTTACATTCTTTGACTTGTTTATTCAGTGTAATCACATACTTTTTAAGTTCAATTTAAACCACATAGTAATCTTACTTGACTGCACATTTTTTGATAATACATATTGTGCTTCACCCACAACCAGTCATTGACTGCGTATTATTATTTATAATTAATAGTAGACTCAAAATACTTCCAATAAAATACAGCACAGACAATAAAATACAATACAGACAAAATAAATTTTACTTTCATATAATAAAATATCTTATTATATAATTGTCAATGAAATACCTTTAGAGTGGTTTTCATTAACCCGTGAAACAAAGTGTAATAGGGAAAGAGTAATAAAGTGTATTACTGTGTAAAGCGGCGTTTACACGAGCAATTTTTCCTTGACAAGGAACAATTGCTCGTGTAGATGGAGTAAAATGAACAATTTTTCCTTGACAAGGAAAAGCTAGCATGTTGGCTTTTCCTTGACAAGGAAAAATTGTCAAGGATGAAGTTTGCTCGTGTAGACGGACAACAAGGAAAATGTGTCAAGGAATAATGTGTCGGGAAACATCAGCGGTCTCGGGACCACAAAACATACTGTTTCCCGAGGTTTCAGTCTATAAGTGTTTTGTTATATACCAAATGTCAAAGAAAAAATGAGCCATCTCGCTTTCTTGCACTTGCGTAGAACTGATTTAACAAGTGGTTTACTTCAGGTTTGCTTACTGGCTCTTCAAAGACGTCGGCAGAAACTCCTTTTTCTCTAAGCAAAAATCCCTTAACTTTTCACGGCTAGTTTGGTGGAGTTCTTTGTGGATTTAGATTCTTTTTCGTCCAAAAACTTTGCAATATCTTCCTCTGCTTTGCTTGCAAATCTCTTACTTTCCTCCAAGTTGTCTTTCTGGTTCAACGATTTTGAAACGCGCGCGCTGTGCTGGGATTTTCCCGCTTTTTACTCAATCGACTTCCGGTAATCGACTTCCGGTTTTGTTATTTCCCGGTAAATAACATATTGTTGCCCGCTGAGAGTCGTTGCCGCGGAAACATCCAAATTTGTTCACGTTCACGTGATACCTTTCCTTTCAATCAGAGTGCGAGAAAAATGAACTTTGACAGTTGGTATATAACAATGTCTTTTATTATATTTACTTCAGTGAAATATCAGGTAATCTCCCCGCATGAAAAAGTGATATCTTCACATTGTGAAAATAACATGTTATTTCACATGTAAAATAACACGTTGCCTCATATCTTTTAAGAATTTTTTTTATGCATATCTTGATAAATTTTTTGCTATTTCATTTGTCATGAGTTTACTCACTCGTGAGATATCAATTGAACTCTCGAAGAGTAAATCTCCGCGCGCCCATGTAATATCCTCTATATATATTCATTATTGTCTTACTCAAAACTTTTCTTTTTCAATAATTCTATTTTTTTTTGTAAGAGCATTGAGCTTTGATAATGCTCCTAAAATATTGCATTATTATTTATTATTATTATTCATTCACAAATATTTTATTTGTTTTCACCAGTAATCATAATTTCGGCATCGATAGGTCGTGCAATTTCACTGGGTTTTTTTATAACGTCTATTCAAAGATGAAGAACAAGCCCCGACTGGCCAGGACGTCAAGTGAATAATGTCATGATATTGCGATCTAAGTAAATCTTTTGTAACTGTAAGATTTCGTTACATTCGCCATATATGGAACTGAGTGACCGTTGTCATAGAAACGCACCTCGTGCGATAGAACTAAAAAAAACACTTAGAACACATAGAAGATAGAACCACATAGAACATATAGAACAAGAAACACTAGAACTCGAACCACGGATTAGAACTTGCGTTTATATTTGTAAACAATCAGAGTAAAGAATATTACAGTCCCAAATAAAGAATATTACATGGTCCTTCGAAGCCGATCGTGGATCAGAATTTGGAAGCGGATAACTGGATAAAGACAACTGGATAATTTGCCGCGTGAAACTCGACAACAACACGAGATACGATGACTGAAATGCTATCGAAAGAACAGTTTGTGAAAGCAAAGAGAATACGGGGTGGACACAGAGCCCATCTTACTTCAACTTTGAACCTCTGTGAAGAAAGTTTGCAAAGCTACAGCCCTGATCGGCATGATTTACGTCTAAAATTGAAGCAACTGAAAATAACACTCGAGGACAAACTTAAGACACTCAAGACTTTAGATGATCAAATACTACAGTGTGTTGACGAAGAAGGAGAAATTGAAGAAGAAATAACAGAAGCCGGTAAATTAAAAGACTCAGTTTATGAAGTTTTAGTCAAAATTGATGATGTTCTTACGCGTGCAGAACCGTCGACTAACAGTTCTTCGACAAACAACAACAACACTGGCGCCAACGCAAATGTGGTCCGTGGAGCGAAAGCTAAACTTCCTAAACTTGAACTAAAGAAATTCGACGGAGAAGCCTACAATTGGCAGGAATTTTGGGACGCATTTAATTCTTCTATTCACGAGAACAAGGATTTAAACAAAGTGGACAAATTTAATTACTTGAAGTCGATGTTGGAAGGATCTGCGTACGCGACGATCGCTGGAATTTCGCTTACCGAAGCGAATTATGACATTGCCGTCAACTTGCTAAAAGAAAGGTATGCTCAGAAACAAGTCATTATAAACTCTCATATCGATAACATTCTTAAATTAGATCCAGTGAGCAATAGTCAAGCAGTGAGTGAATTGAGAAGATTTTACGACAAGATTGAGACACATTGTAGAGGTCTAGCAGCTCTCGGTGTTGAATATTCCTCGTATGGAACAGTGTTAGTTAACATTATATTCCAAAAACTACCCGAAGACATAAAGCTAATCATTAGTCGAAAACTCGGAAATGATGAGTGGAAAATTCAAGATTTATTAGACATTTTGAACAATGAACTGAAAGCCCGCGAGAAATGTTTATCTTCGAACGCAACCAGACATGTGCAAGATCAAAGACAGCCCGCCCGCCATAGAAATCAACATAATTTTCCCGCCACTAAAAATACACATGCACGCGACGACAACTCTATTCCCGCCACTGCATCGGCATTGTTGACTACTCAAATAACTTGCGTATTTTGCAAAGGCGAACATTATTCTGATAAATGTAACGTCATAACAAGTCTACAAGAAAGAAGAAATGTTTTAAAAAGGGAAGGACGGTGTTTTTTATGTTTACGTCGCGCTAAACATCTTGCTCGTGAATGCCAATCGTCAAAGAAGTGTTTTCATTGTAAAGGAAATCATCACGCTGCCTTGTGTGAGAAACGAACAAGTTCGATTGACTTTCAATCTACAGAAGAATCACGTAAGCAAGACACCTCTCAAACTAAAGAACGCAGTACTAATCAACCCAACAATACTACATTTCGTGGAATTAACCCAGAATCTAACGTCCCAGAAAATAGTGTTCTCTTGCAAACGGCAATGGCAGAAGTGTGCAACCCTCAAGACAAAGATAGAAAAACGATATTGCGCATCATCATTGATCCTGGATCGCAACGTACCTACATAACGAAAGGAGCAAGTCAAAGTTTACAACTACCCATTAGAAATACAGAGAACATTGTCATAAAAACATTTGGAAACGACGACGACCAAAGTCTACAATGCAACCTGGTTAATCTACGTGTAAAGAGCCTACAATCACAGTTTACGTTGGACATCAACGCATTAGAAGTTCCATTTATTTGTTCCCCGCTACAAGGACAAGCTGTAAAATGGGCAAAGAATCACTACCCACATCTTCAGAACCTACAACTTGCAGACTACACAGCGAGTGAACAGCTACATGTTAACATCTTGTTAGGAAGCGACACCCTCTGGCGTGTGGTTACCGGAGACGTGAGAAAGGGAGTCGGTGAAGGCCCTGTTGCTATTGAGACACACCTTGGTTGGGTACTCTCAGGACCCGTAACTGTTCCACAGAACCGCTTGTCAAGTGTCAATTTTAATGCGACACATGTTCTTAATGTCTGCACCCCTACTGACATTAACATTGATACAAAGATAAATCAACTCTTTGATTTAGAATCACTAGGAATAAAGGAGAAAGAACCTGTTCACGAAGTCTTCGAAAGAGACATAGTGTTTGAAAATGGACATTACACAGTTAAACTGCCATGGAGAGAACATCACGACATTTTACCAGCCAACTTTGATCTTAGCGCAGGAAGGCTGACATCTGTGTTGAAACGCCTCAGAAACGACGATGAACTTTTACAGACATATGACAAAGTGATACATGATCAAATCGACAGTGGAATTGTGCAAGCAGTTCACCCAAACCTAGAAAACGTTGAAACAGGCAAAGTACATTATCTCAGTCATCACGCAGTCATCAGAAAAGAAGCTTCAACAACGAAAGTAAGAGTTGTAATGGATGCAAGCGCAAAGGAGAAACCTAACTCACCAAGTTTGAACGATTGCCTACACACTGGACCAAGTTTGTTACCGAACATTATAGACATTTTGTTACGCTTTAGATGGCATAGAGTTCCATTAGTTGCCGACATAGAAAAGGCATTCCACATGATTCACGTCGATGAAGAAGATCGTAATGCCCTCAGATTTCTTTGGATCCAAGACGTCAACTCAGAAAGGCCTAAACTGATGAATTTGCGTTTCTGTAGAATTGTTTTTGGACTGAACTGCTCACCATTTCTACTAGAAGCGACACTACGTCATCATATTACAAACTTTAACTTTCAAGATCCTGCGATAGCTAACAAATTGATTCAAGATATGTATGTGGACGATCTTGTAACCGGAAGTGACACTGTAGAAGATGCTGTACAGACATACACGAATGCTAAAGAATGTCTTTCAAGTGGAGGATTCAATCTGAGGAAATGGCGAACCTCAAATACATCGTTGATGAACATTATAGAGACTGATTTGAACAACACTGAAGTGAGACCAGAACTAAGTAAAGTTGTCAGTGATCAAACTACGTACGCTCAACAAATGATCGGAGAACCTCAAGAGCTTAAGGAGTCTCATCACAAAGTACTTGGTGTAAAGTGGAACTTACTTACAGATACAATAGTACTTGACTTTGAACGACTAGTAGAAACAAGTAAAGCACTGCTGCCTACGAAACGAAATCTATTGAAACTCAGTGCGATGTTTTTTGATCCCTTGGGATTGATTTCACCCGTTATACTACAATTGAAGATTCTACTTCAAGACATTTGTACCTTGGAAATCGATTGGGACACACCCATGAATGAAGAATTACAGCGACGCTGGAAGAATATATTTCGAGACATTGGAGGAGCGCAAGTCATCGAAATACCACGTTTTTACTGTTATGAACTTACAGACACTGTAGAACAGTATACACTGCATGGATTCTGTGATGCTTCAACGAAAGCCTATTGTGCTGTGGTGTATATATTGATTAAGTCTGGATCAGGTTACAGATGCAGATTTGTAACTAGCAAAACAAGAGTAGCTCCACAGGAGAAACTAACTATTCCCAGACTCGAGCTCATGGCCGCCTTGATATTAGCAAGATTGATGAATAGTGTTAAAACTGCTCTTCAAACCCAAGCCTCTTTGTACACTTTCTTTTGGTCAGATAGTCAAATTGTACTCGCATGGCTGAAGAATGATCAAACCTTCAAACAGTTTGTGAGCAATCGCATTAAGGAAATCCTACAACTGACGTCACCTGATATGTGGAACTATTGTCCGACAGCTACTAATCCAGCCGACATTGGATCGCGTGGACTACCAGCAACACAACTAAAGGAAAGCGAGTTATGGTGGAACGGACTGGACTGGATTGCTGAACCGCAGAGTTGGCCAAACCAAAAGCGAGAAGACAACTTACAATCATCCGACGATTATCGAGAAGAGCTAAAGAAAGAGAAGACCGCCGTGTTAATCAACGCAAACGATGAGAGCTCATTACCAAACATTGACAAAGTTATTGATCCAACAACATACAGCTCAGCAAACACGTTATACAGAGTAACTGCTTATGTACTCAGATTTATTGCAAATCTCAAATCAAAGAATCAACTTGGAGAGAAAAATGACATTGAATTAAACTGCACAGAAATCCAACGAGCTGAAACCACGTGGATAAAATGTGTCCAGAGATCTTTAAAGAACGATAGGAACTTTGAACAACTTCAAACTCAACTTGGACTTTATGAAGACACTGAAGGAATTGTGAGATGTAGAGGACGTATTGGAAACTCAGAACTTAGATTTGAAACCAAATTTCCAATTTTGATGCCAAGAGATCATCATTTGACAACCCTTGTTATTTTGCAGTCACATAATAAAGTCTTCCATCATGGACTCAAGTCTACACTGAACGAGTTCAGATCGAAATACTGGATGACAAAAGCGAAGCAGAAGATAAAGATGATGTTATCACGTTGTACTACCTGTAGAAGATTCGAATCAATCGCATATAAATACCCACCGAAGACACACTTACCTGAATATCGAGTTAAAGGACAAACAGCATTCTTGAACATTGGAACTGATTTAGCTGGACCGCTGTTTGCGAGAAATACATTGACGGAAAAGACTTCATGAGAAGATTACGACTTTCACAGTGAACATTTAGAAACATTAGAAAACATTAGAACATTAGAAATTTTGTTAGATAGCTTGCTAGTGCCACGCACTAGCAAGGAGGGGGAGTGTAAGATTTCGTTACATTCGCCATATATGGAACTGAGTGACCGTTGTCATAGAAAC
This sequence comes from Metridium senile, assembly GCA_949775045.1. Classification (NCBI taxonomy): domain Eukaryota; kingdom Metazoa; phylum Cnidaria; class Anthozoa; order Actiniaria; family Metridiidae; genus Metridium; species Metridium senile. The sequence goes on from OX459095.1 coordinate 60,081,175, forward strand.
GCACCTCGTGCGATAGAACTAAAAAAAACACTTAGAACACATAGAAGATAGAACCACATAGAACATATAGAACAAGAAACACTAGAACTCGAACCACGGATTAGAACTTGCGTTTATATTTGTAAACAATCAGAGTAAAGAATATTACAGTCCCAAATAAAGAATATTACAGTAACCGAGTCTGCACGACAAACTACAAAACCTGTTAGCATTGAGCCCGTGCATGGCTGCAATAAGGTGTTGCGCAAAAAGTAAACAGTTCCATTTAGCAAAATAACTTTGCCCCCAAAACGGAGTAATTTTTGAAGCACCAATCCTGTCCCAATGGTCAGCACAGTCTCCTGTTCCTGTAATGCAGAAAAAATACAAGGATTGTAATCATTCAAGCACGCCAATCAGGGCCGTAGCACGGGGAGGGGAAGGGGGTGGGGGGTTAAGTGCCCCTTCCCCCTGAAAAAAACATGATTTGAGTGTATTGAATGCTAGTTATTTTTTCAGGGCTATTTTCAGAAATCAATGGGTGAGCCATACCCCCAATGAATTTAAAAATATCACGATATTGTGATAATTTAAACGTTCGCTCCAACAACTTCTTTCGAAGGAACGACTCGTAGAAAGAGTTAACAAATTAAACCCGTTTTGTGAAAAAATTATAACAGGGAGGGGTACCTTGTACTTATTATCGAATCTGTTTTTAAGTCTTATGTTTCAAGAATATTATGTTATTATGTTTTGATTGGCTAGTTCCTTCTGAAGGATTTACTTAGATGAAAATGTTCGCTTCAACAACAAGTAATAGGAAGAGTTCGCAAATTAAGCCCGCGTTGTATACAAAAAGTATTAAAAGAAGGGTTACTTCGTACTTTTTATCAAATCCGCATTTGAGCCTCAAGTTCTAAGATTATTATGTTTTAAACTATTAAAACTTATAAATCATTTCATTTAGGTGTAAAATTATAGAGTTTTTCCACATTCAATGCGGTTTTCGATGGATTACAAAATTATAGAAAGCTCCCTATCCCGGTCAGGCGAGCATTAACGCACTAATATTTTCCCCTCGGTGTTACGAGGTGTGCATATTCACTTCACGCTGATTGGCTAGTTCCCTCTGAAGGATTTACTTAGATATAATGAAAAATCATCATAATAATATGTTATGTTCCAACCCCACAGACTTCCCAATTCCCTTGTTTGGGCTTTGTAACGGTCTACTTGTCCATACCGGCCCTCAGTCAATAAGTACATAGTTCAATACTAATATACACATGACTGGTCCCGAGGGAAACAGAGTTCAGCACTCTCGGGAAAATAAAACTAACTGTTTCCCTCTGGTCCAGTCATTAATTAAGTGTTTTTTTATATAGCTGTCTATTTTATTGTCAACAAGGCCCTGTATTTCCTCACTAGAAAGACTGCAAAATCTTTTCTTCTCTGCTTCGGATCCATTATAGTACACAAAGCTAAAACTTTTTGATTGTCCTTTTGCGGCCTGCTTCTCTCTGATTGGTCAAAAATATCACCCCACCACGTTTAGGACGTTCTGATCACGTGCAATTGAGCGGACTACTTCTCACCCCACCGGTTTTATCACGTTTGCTGGGCACTTATATCTCGGTCGGGGAATAAGTGATCACTTAGATCCCGGTCGGGATACAGTTGGATTTAATCAGTATCACGTGAGCACCTACCGACCAATGAGGTTGTTCGTTATATCTGTAAAATAGACAGCTATATAACAAAAATGGTTAACCCCGTCCGGTCCTAAACTCAGTCAGTAAGTACATAGAACAATATTAAAACCTGTTAACCCCTTGCGATTACTAAGAAGCTCATACTCGTTCCCAGTGTCTTTTTTTCGCTTGTGGGTGGGGCGGGAATGGCTCTGGCATCGGACAGTCACATGACAAAAAATACCTTAAAATCATAGGTTGTTTAAAAAAAAGTCTTTAGAAGCCACAAAACCAACTGAATAATATCCTTTAAACATGAAAAATCATCTGCAACTTATTTAAGCCTGTTTTTATAAATATAAATAATCACACTATTGACGTCATATCATTTGCATATCTAGACCTTTAATCTTTTATTACTTTGCAATACGTGGGTGCACAACCAACAAATAAAATTTAACCTAAATTTTATCTAAACCATTATCAAAACCATATTTTATCAAAACCATTATTTTTATTATTATTATCTCTAAATATTGTCATAAACATTAGGTGCACTTTAATTCTAAAGATTTGGCTTCATTTTTCTGCAAATAGAATAAAAGAACAAAGAATCAGTTACTTTGTGAAGAATGCAAGTGTTAACGTTGTGTATATTTAGTTGAATATAGCTAATTAAATTAACTTCGTCGCTGAAACAAGCCTAAAGCCTTATCTTGAGAGCAAAAGTGGTCATGGGATTTTAACTAATTTCATGAGTTTTCAAGATTCCTAAACCGTAATTTGTGTTTTTGTTTCCACTGAGGAACACTTGCAAATACACGTTGAATGTTTTACACGCTTTGCAAGCCTCATTCGCCTCGATAAAAGATTTCCCACGATCCTTTTCGGTCTGACGATTAGGCTTTAGGCATTATAAATCAGCGACAACGTTAATTGAATTAGCTATATTCACTAATTATCAAATATAACTCATTAAATATAACAAATAGTTACTCAATCAGATAGATTAAAGTTCAATCAGATAGTTCGAGTACATTCAAACATTAAAAGCGTCCAATATCAAAGCTATAAAAAGAACATATTTTATGCTAATTCTATTATTTTGTATTGTCTTGCACGCTTTTAGAGTTTATGATCTAGTTAAATCAATCATATGTTGTGCGCTGCCTCAAACAAGGCTACACAATTGTCACACAATATTATATCACATGACATGAACTTTATCATTAATAAACCTTTATCTCTTGTATTCCTTTATCACTGATATACCTTTATCACTGATATATCATTATCACTGATATACCTTTATCACTGATATACCTTTATCACAGATATACCTCTATCACTGATATACCTTTATCACTAATATACCTTTATCACTGATATACCTTTATCACTGATATACCTTTATCACTGATATACCTTTATCACTGATAGACCTTTATAACTGATACACCTTTATCACTGATATACCTTTATCTGGCTATTTGCGCCAACACTTATACACAATCGTGACAGAGGCGCCAGCACTAGCACCAGGAACATTACTGATAACACAGGTTGCACCACCACTTTGAGGCTGATTAAGGCTTTGATTGCATTGCTGCAATAAATTGCCCGAATCAGAAGAAGAACCACCTGAATAGGTTGCTTTATGAACAGTGAACCATTTCCCAGGCGAATTGCATTTCAGGGTGACGGGAAGATTACCAGATGCTAAAGAAAAATACAGATTAGAACAGCGTAAATGATCATGAAAATCATGATGATAGAACAATGGCCAGTGATGATGATAACAATGGTAAATGATGATGATGATAACAATGGTCAGTGATGATAATAACAATGGCCAGTGATGATAATAACAATGGTCAGTGATGATAATAACAATGGTCAGTGATGATAATAACAATGGTCAGTGATGATAATAACAATGGTCAGTGATGATGATAACAATGGTCAGTGATGATAATAACAATGGTCAGTGATGATAATAACAATGGTCAGTGATGATAATAACAATGGTCAGTGGTGATAATAACAATGGTCAGTGATGATAATAACAATGGTCATTGGTGATAATAACAATGGTCATTGGTGAAAATAACAATGGTCAGTGGTGATAATAACAATGGCCAGTGATGATAATAACAATGGTCAGTGATGATAACAATGGTCAGTGATGATAATAACAATGGCCAGTGATGATAATAACAATGGTCAGTGATGATAATAACAATGGTCATTGGTGATAATAGCAATGGTCAGTGATGATGATAACAATGGTCAATGATGATGATAACAATGGTCAGTGATGATGATAACAATGGTCAATGATGATAGCAATGGTCAATGATGATAATAACAATGGTCAGTGATGATGATAACAATGGTCAATGATGATAATAACAATAGTCAATGATGATGATAACATTGGTCAATGATGATGATAACAATGGTCAGTGATGATGATAACAATGGTCAATGATGATAGCAATGGTCAATGATGATGATAACAATGGTCAATGATGATGATAACAATGGTCAGTGATGTTAATAACAATGGTCAGTGATGATGATAACAATGGTCAGTGATGATGATAACAATGGTCAGTGATGATAATAACAATGGTCAATGATGATGATAACAATGGTCAGTGATGATAATAACAATGGTCAGTGATGATAATAACAATGGTCAATGATGATAGCAATGGTCAATGATGATGATAACAATGGTCAGTGATGATGATAACAATGGTCAGTGATGATGATAACAATGGTCAGTGATGATAATAACAATGGTCAATGATGATGATAACAATGGTCAGTGATGATAATAACAATGGTCAGTGATGATAATAACAATGGTCAGTGATGTTAATAACAATGGTCAGTGATGATAATAACAATGGTCAGTGATGATAATAACAATGGTCAGTGATGATGATAACAATGGTCAGTGATGATAATAACAATGGTCAGTGATGATAATAACAATGGTCAGTGATGATAATAACAATGGTCAGTGGTGATAATAACAATGGTCAGTGATGATAATAACAATGGTCATTGGTGATAATAACAATGGTCATTGGTGAAAATAACAATGGTCAGTGGTGATAATAACAATGGCCAGTGATGATAATAACAATGGTCAGTGATGATAACAATGGTCAGTGATGATAATAACAATGGCCAGTGATGATAATAACAATGGTCAGTGATGATAATAACAATGGTCATTGGTGATAATAGCAATGGTCAGTGATGATGATAACAATGGTCAATGATGATGATAACAATGGTCAGTGATGATGATAACAATGGTCAATGATGATAGCAATGGTCAATGATGATAATAACAATGGTCAGTGATGATGATAACAATGGTCAATGATGATAATAACAATAGTCAATGATGATGATAACATTGGTCAATGATGATGATAACAATGGTCAGTGATGATGATAACAATGGTCAATGATGATAGCAATGGTCAATGATGATGATAACAATGGTCAATGATGATGATAACAATGGTCAGTGATGTTAATAACAATGGTCAGTGATGATGATAACAATGGTCAGTGATGATGATAACAATGGTCAGTGATGATAATAACAATGGTCAATGATGATGATAACAATGGTCAGTGATGATAATAACAATGGTCAGTGATGATAATAACAATGGTCAATGATGATAGCAATGGTCAATGATGATGATAACAATGGTCAGTGATGATGATAACAATGGTCAGTGATGATGATAACAATGGTCAGTGATGATAATAACAATGGTCAATGATGATGATAACAATGGTCAGTGATGATAATAACAATGGTCAGTGATGTTAATAACAATGGTCAGTGATGATAATAACAATGGTCAGTGATGATAATAACAATGGTCAGTAATGATGATAACAATGGTCAGTGATGATAATAACAATGGTCAGTGATGATAATAACAATGGTCAGTGATGATAATAACCATGGTCAGTGGTGATGATAACAATGGTCAGTGATGATAATAACAATGGTCAATGATGATAATAACAATGGTCAGTGGTAATGATAACAATGGTCAATGATGATGATAACAATGGTCAGTGATGATAATAACCATGGTCAGTGATGATGATAACAATGATCAGTGATGATAATAACAATGGTCAGTGGTGATAATAACAATGGTCAGTGGTGATAATAACAATGGTCAGTGGTGATGATAACAATGGTCAGTGGTGATAATAACAATGGTCAGTGATGATGATAACAATGGTCAGTGATGATAATAACAATGGTCAGTGATGATAATAACAATGGTCAGTGGTGATAATAACAATGGTCAGTGGTGATAATAACAATAGTCAGTGATGATGATAACAATGGTCAGTGATGATAATAACAATGGTCAGTGGTGATAATAACAATGGTCAGTGGTGATGATAACAATGGTCATTGGTGATAATAACAATGGTCAGTGATGATAATAACAATGGTCAGTGATGATGATAACAATGGTCAGTGATGATGATAACAATGGTCAGTGATGATGATAACAATGGTCAATGATGATAATAACAATGGTCAGTGATGATAATAACAATGGTCAGTGATGATAATAACAATGGTCAGTGATGATAATAACCATGGTCAGTGGTGATGATAACAATGGTCAGTGATGATAATAACAATGGTCAATGATGATAATAACAATGGTCAGTGATGATAATAACAATGGTCAGTGATGATAATAACAATGGTCAGTGATGATGATAACAATGGTCAGTGATGATGATAACAATGGTCAATGATGATAATAACAATGGTCAGTGATGATAATAACAATGGTCAGTGATGATAATAACAATGGTCAGTGATGATAATAACCATGGTCAGTGGTGATGATAACAATGGTCAGTGATGATAATAACAATGGTCAATGATGATAATAACAATGGTCAGTGATGATAATAACAATGGTCAGTGATGATAATAACCATGGTCAGTGGTGATGATAACAATGGTCAGTGATGATAATAACAATGGTCAATGATGATAATAACAATGGTCAGTGATGATAATAACAATGGTCAGTGATGATAATAACCATGGTCAGTGGTGATGATAACAATGGTCAGTGATGATAATAACAATGGTCAATGATGATAATAACAATGGTCAGTGGTGATGATAACAATGGTCAATGATGATGATAACAATGGTCAGTGATGATAATAACAATGGTCAGTGATGATGATAACAATGATCAGTGATGATAATAACAATGGTCAGTGGTGATAATAACAATGGTCAGTGATGATAATAACAATGGTCAGTGATGATAATAACAATGGTCAATGATGATGATAACAATGGTCAGTGGTGATAATAACAATAGTCAGTGATGATGATAACAATGGTCAGTGATGATGATAACAATGGTATGTGATAATGATAATAACAATGGTCAGTGATGATAATAACAATGGTCAGTGATGATAATAACAATGGTCAGTAATGATGATAACAATGGTCAGTGATGATAATAACAATGGTCAGTGGTGATAATAACAATGGTCAGTGGTGATAATAACAATGGTCAGTGGTGATAATAACAATGGTCAGTGGTGATAATAACAATGGTCAGTGGTGATAATAACAATGGTCAGTGGTGATAATAACAATGGTCAGTGGTGATGATAACAATGGTCAGTGGTGATAATAACAATGGTCAGTGATGATGATAACAATGGTCAGTGATGATAATAACAATGGTCAGTGATGATAATAACAATGGTCAGTGGTGATAATAACAATGGTCAGTGGTGATAATAACAATAGTCAGTGATGATGATAACAATGGTCAGTGATGATAATAACAATGGTCAGTGGTGATAATAACAATGGTCAGTGGTGATGATAACAATGGTCATTGGTGATAATAACAATGGTCAGTGATGATAATAACAATGGTCAGTGATGATGATAACAATGGTCAGTGATGATGATAACAATGGTCAGTGATGATAATAACAATGGTCATTGGTGATAATAACAATGGTCAGTGATGATAATAACAATGGTCAGTGATGATGATAACAATGGTCAGTGATGATGATAACAATGGTATGTGATAATGATAATAACAATGGTCAGTGATGATAATAACAATGGTCAGTGATGATAATAACAATGGTCAGTAATGATGATAACAATGGTCAGTGATGATAATAACAATGGTCAGTGATGATAATAACAATGGTCAGTAATGATGATAACAATGGTCAGTGATGATAATAACAATGGTCAGTAATGATGATAACAATGGTCAGTGATGATAATAACAATGGTCAGTAATGATGATATCAATGGTCAATGATGATGATAACAATGGTCAGTGATGATGATATCCATAGTCAGTTTACAATAATCATAGTATTATGAAAATACAAAAGCTGGTTAGTTAGTAATGATTAGGATGCCATATACTCACCAGTGCAATCAGTTCTCAGTGTAGAACAACCGTCTGCATGAGAACCTGTTGAGATATAATGTTATTAACGTTGTCCTCGTAAAGTAGAGATTGATATATTAACAGTAGTACTATAATAGGTGACACCTAATTCTCTGTTATTTGTTTTCAGCTGCTAAAATTTATATGTAGTAATATATAAAATATGAGCGGGAGACCTTTTTAAGCCCTTAAAAAATTCATGAATAATTAATGAGACATTTTCAAAAGAAATCATGACCATGACGAGTGTTGTAAATCTGATACAACACTAGTGTTGTATATCCTGATTTGCATAAGTTTTAACTGGTAATTTTATGGCAAAATTTATTTTAATCTTGAAAATTTTGGTAAAATATGAAAGAGCTAACCTAGACATTTTTTAAGTAGTTTACAACATTCGCGTCCGTGTTGTATCGGCAATACAATCGCGCGCTCATTAGTATTCAAGGGCAATATACATTAGTATTCAAGGGCAATATATAGATATTGCCCTCAAATGGGGGCAATATCTGTATAAAGCCCTGGAATTGATAATGAACAGGGTAATACGCGATATAAAGCCCTAAAAGTAACAATGAAAACCGATGTAATCATGTAATAACTGCCGATACAACACGGCTGCTCATGTTGTAAACATTACTTCAAAAACTCATACATAATTAATGAGCTATTAGACCAATTAGATTAGCCTATTTGGTTACATGCTTGGACCTTTATATCTGATAAAGGTCACCTTTATTAGTATTCTTTATATAAAGAATACTAATAAGGATGACCTTTATCAGATATAAAGGTCCATCATACTAGCAAAGGTCTCAGTTTTAACCACTCATCATTGACCTTTACTAGAGGCATCATCCGAAACAATGCTATCAAGCTCCTACTATATTATACACGACCTTTCTCAAATGTGGGATGCCAAATGCGCAGTGTACCTTGCAAATAAAGTTTGTCTCCAGCCTGGACTTTTCTTCAAGAAACTTTTATAATTTAGTTTTAAATAAGTGTTGGAGTTTTTGAAGCCCTTCAATAAACTCGCAGGTCGTGTTTTATCAGGTTTTAAAACACTCGGCTACGCCTCGTGTTTTAAAACCTGATAAAACACTCCTGCTCGTTTATTAAACAGTACATAAAGGTCGGACGCGAATATTTTATATGACTTATCAAATCCCAACATTCATTTAAAACTCATTTACTAATTAGTTATTAAAGTTATTAAATTCATTTCCAATTGGCGAAATAAATTTCCCTAAAAACGGAGTAATATTTGCAGTTTGTGTAATTAACTTCAGAATTCACAAGCTATAAATAAAACAATAGTTTTAGACATGACAGATTTTTTTGAAAAAAATGTTTTAGACATTTTTGCGCGGAACGCTATTTTAAGTCTATTTTCGAAAAGAAAAGGTAAACATCTATATTTCGGCAAAGTTTAAGGATCTTATGATTATTAGAACAATCTAAAAATATACCTTTCTAAAGCAAATTCAGATTACGTTTCGATAAACTAGTTAGGTTATATTCTCTACGTTTATGATTGTTATTATATAGCTTTATATGTAGGGACAGTTCTTTCTTCTGCTCCAGTAAACAGCAAAACTCTTACCTCGAATTACAGCTGACAGCACAACGCTGACCAGTACAAACATCAGGCTCTTAGAAATCATCTTCGGTAATACTAAAACAAAGATAAAGAAATCGATGTCTGCATGCACATTCTTTTTATTTAGCAATGTTATGAGCACTAACAACATTTATCTCAATAAAATAATATTTAGCGTAGCGTCCACGTGCCTTGACGTTCGCTAAAGATGGGAGGATTGTCGAAGAATCCCAATGAAACCAAAATTACACAAAAAAAATACTAGAAAGACACAAAAACAATGCATACATTATTTTAATCATGTTTATTTCACCATTAAAGGTAGTTTTGGATACTTGGATTTCTTCAATGATTTTGTTTAATCCTGTCATTTATAGATCATTCTAGGTGATACAAGAAAATGCAACTAGCCAATCAGCGCGAAGCTAACAAACTCAAGTTGTTAGCATAACCCATGACAGGAAAAAATTGCGCACCAAAACCTGCCTCAGTAGAGTAGGGTACAAATCATTTTTTTCGGTCAGAATAATCGAAACTAAAACTCAGAAAACTTTTAAAAATCAATATGCAACAATATTTACAACATGATATCACCATTATCGTCAATAAAATAAAATCATTCTTGAAAATGTAAAGCATCAAATAAATTTTTTTTTAATACGTCGTGGCTCCCCTCCCTCGAAATGATAATTGGTCAGTGCGGGTTTTGCATAGGTTTAGAAGCCATTAGGGACGACGGTCAACCACAGGGAGCCCACTCTCAGAGACTCACGGATGATCGGTTTACTCCACGTTTGTGTGTCAAGATTGAATATTAATTAGATAGTTTTGTCTTGAATAAAATTCCTTCACAACACAAATGTCTCCTATTTTTCTGCAATAATACATGTTTTGGATGATCATTTAATGTCCCTATATGAAAATTAGGAAATTTAAAAGATGACCCCTAGAAGATAACTGAGTCTTACAAAGGTGGGCGTGGCATCAAGATATTTTTACCCCTTAGAGATAACAGTTACACGTTTATAATTGGACATAATTATACGATTAAAGTCAATTAAAATTGTCTTTGCTGCTATTATTCTTATCTAACATCTTAAAAATATCCTAAAAGATACCAGCTTTGACTTCGGTTGCCCTAAAAGCTTTAAGACACCCTAAACGATACCAAACTCCTGATTTTGACCCCTAAAAGATACGAAGAGCACCATTGCCCTAAGATATAAGGGAGTATATAAGGGAGACTATAAGGATAGATTGGAAACTGAAGTTAAAGGTTCTGAGTCGTTCATAAAAAGCTAACAAAAACTAGTTGTTATACACATGTGACACGTATATATTCTCTAAACAAAACAAAAAACGGCTAAAAAATAAAATTAAATAATATATAATTATATTTCTTCTTTAAATTAAAAAGGAGAAATTTTCGAGAGAAAAAAAAAACCGACAAGACTCGAACTCTGGACCTTCGGTTTACAAAGCCACAATATTACCGTAGCGCAAAAAGGCACCAGTTATGACGTCATTCACTCACTCTTTCCCTCGACCCGATAGCATTGCATCTTCATGTACGATGAGAAGGTGCAAAAATCCCCCAAAATATTATTAAACAAAACGCAAAACGACTAAAAACAGCTGCTGGGTAGATTAGAAGTAAGCTGATCTATCAGGAAACCGACGGTGCGCTCTTTTTCTCCACAGATACAGATACATATACACCTATTTCAATAATCGTTGCAATCAATACTACAGTCCACACCCTGAAGCCTGCTTAGGATGTCGGTAATATCAACATAATTTGGTATTTATCTGCAATAACTTGTTATGGTCATATAACACAAACAGGTACAACCAAAATATGCTATGAATAACTCGATAACATGAGAAGAAATACCGACATCCTTTGCAGGCTTCAGAGTGTGGACTGTAGCTTTGATTGCAACAACGATTATTGAAATAGGTGTATATGTATCTGATGAATCTCACATTGGTGGACAGAGACACAGATGCAAAAACATCTGTATCTGTATCTCTATCCATCAATGCTTCGTTTTACGGGTACACAGAATGGAAACAAGTAGCCGGTCCAGTCATTATACGGATTGACCCATCACTAATTGCAACAGAAGGTTTTTCTTCACAATCCGACCTGGAATAGCATCTACTACAAAATCATATTGAATCTATGCAGGGGAACATCCTGAAAATCGCCTTTCGACATGAAAACGATGCTCCAAACCGGAAGTTGCTCTATTTTGCCTTTTCACTGCTGATAGTTGTATAAAATCATCTAGAATAAATTTTTAAAGACAGTTTAACCTTGATTTATACAAATATACTAGAGATAATTCCGGGGGGGGGGGGGGTGGGGGGTGCTCGGTATAATCTCTAAATTGGAAAGGGGTATTGGAGTGAAGATTTTGCTAATTTGTATGTTCGTTTTCATTGACAAGTGGTTATTTATATTTTTTTAATATAACATTTTATAATAGCGATTTTGAAGTGGTGTTTTTTTCTGTACTTTTGTAGGCCCTGTTGCTATACTTCCAAATTACATATACCCATCGTTGTCATCGCCTAGCCTCTGTCTGGATTGGTACATGCAGAGCTTACTTTAACCAGAACCAATAAAACGCTCCAATGTGTTGTTATTACTGCATGTGCATCTCTTAGTGCTGTGCTCAGTATACTCGTACTTAGAAATGAGGATGTAATGTTTGCTTATACTGATAGCACATTCTGCGTCACTCTCAACGCGCTTTACAATCAAGGCCGGTACTCACTTGGAGACAAGTGGCTGTGATACGACGCGGGGTCGACAGGTTGCAGAAACAATTCTCTTCCTGTGACTAATGTGAAAATGTTTGTCCTACGACAGATTTGTTTCTTTTCGAAAAGCCACATAAATTCAATCTGGTTTGAACTTTAATATGTGTGCAATACACACAAAGAGACTTGTTGTTTGGTATGTCCCAGCCTTTAATCCCTTATATACAGAGTGCTATTTAAAGGGGTAATGACTTTGCAGCCACGTAACATATAAACATGAAAGAATATTTGTAGTTAGAATGTATAAGTATAAGTAAGTCACTGAGAGAGGTCACGGCAAGGATTTGATACGCGTCATCAGTGGTTCTTTTATTTCCCAATAATGCAGGTAAGAGTAGTTTTAGTGTCGTGAAGCACGTGTAGAGATTTTGCACGGGATATTTTCAAGTCAGTTAAATTTCCTAGATTATTTTAAGACTCTGGTTGTTGGTCCCGGCCTCCCACATATAAACCGAAGCACTACAGTTGCTGTCACCACAGGAACAATCTGATCATTGCCTATTCATTCCCTTCGAAAAACTTGATAATGTGAATAACATTGTGAGTACGCCAATTAGTACCGTTATTAGTACTAATTATTTTATTTATAGTTAAAGTTAATAGAACACAATAAGCAAAAAAAAAAACCACACACACACATAGAGGAGAGGAACGGATCAGGGAGGAGGGAGAAACAGCAAAAATAAAAAGAGGTAAAAATAGAGAGAGGAGGGAGAAGGTCGATTTTACCTAATTAATAGGCCCTTTGCAGGACTTGGTCACATGCCTAGATCAAGAATTGGTCACGTGCCTAGATACCGCATAGCAGCATAATTTTTGAGGGCAAACATGCCTCGCGGGGTAAAAAAAAACTTACAAAACGAAAAACAAAACACTTCATCTTTGGCGATTATTCTTTAGTTTTAAGTTTCTATTCAATCTAATACTTAAAATTCTTCCTCTATAAATCTGTCGTCCGTCTTACCTCCTTGAAATGTTGTTTTTGACATGAAAAGTTAGAGGTTTTTATGGTTTTCTTTTCCTATTCGTTTGTGAACACCAAGCAAGATAGCGACGTTTCAAGGTTAGTAATCGGGGTAACTTTTAGTTTTTCCCGTTCCTAGTATATTTTTCGATGTTTTTTTTGTGACATAAAGAGAATGGAGGAATGAAACACGTGACCATGTCCTGCAAAGGGCCTATTATTGAACTATAAGGTCTTATTTAGATAGATAGATAGATTTGTTTATTTCCACTTATTGTAGGATATGAATTACTGGCCTGATTAATATTGTGATATTATGATTTTTGAGGGCAAACATGCCTCGCGGGGTAAAAAAAACTTACAAAACGAAAAACAAAACACTTCATCTTTGGCGATTATTCTTTAGTTTTAAGTCTCTATTAAATCTAATACTTAAAATTCTTCCTCTATAAACCTGTCGTCCGTCTTACCTCCTTGAAATGTTGTTTTTGACATGAAAACTTAGCGGTTTTTATGGTTTTCTTTTCCTATTCGTTTGTGAACACCAAGCAAGATAGCGACGTTTCAAGGTTAGTAATCGGGGTAACTTTTAGTTTTTCCCGTTCCTAGTATATTTTTCGATGTTTTTCTGTGACATAAAGAGAATGGAGGAATGAAACACGTGACCATGTCCTGCAAAGGGCCTATTATTGAACTATAAGGTCTTATTTAGATAGATAGATAGATTTGTTTATTTCCACTTATTGCAGGATATGAATTACTGGCCTGATTAATATTGTGATATTATTTGGGCCATTTTATGGGAATTACAAACTATTAAATGGTTCAAATTTGTACCATTTGATACCACTCTAATGAATAGCCTCAATAGCTTATTTTTATGAAGAACAAAGAAAATCAGGGAGTAGGGAGAAAAACTGGTATAAAATTTGGGAGGAAGCATATTTTAATCCGATCCATGTTCCTCTCCCCTCCACACATGCATGAAATATGAATTACTTAATTCTAGTACTCCGGTGTAATGGATATGATTATGAAACAATTTTCGATCCTTCACAAATTAAGCTATGAAATAAATATCTAAAGTATGATTTTTTTTATTTGTGATGATTGATAAAATACCAAGCTTGCATTAAACTAAAAGAATCATCTACTTTTAGTAGTGTTGAACACTCTATTTTATACATTTTACTGAGCAAAAACCAATAGCCTCGTCTTCATGTACAGCTAAGACCGGCTACAGATAGCTTTTAACAAATTTATTTTTTGGCCACTTCCCCTACTATGATTTCATATGATTTTTGATATGTTGTAGAGGAAGGTTTTCTCATGGGAAAAACGTTGAAAAACCTTCTGTTGCAATTAGTGGTGGGTTGACCCATTTTTTTCGATAAAATGACTGGACTAAAGTCGAAACGCTACTGGGGATCGAACTGGGAGCGTCTCGGAACGCCGAGTGACAATCAGATACAATTGTTTTCCAATGGACTTTTTTTGCTATAGATCAGAATTAAGACAACAATACATCAAACAAACTCAACTCACATATAATTCATGGTTAAGCAGGGACTCACCAAGCCACACAAAAAGAAAACATGATTGGAAGATATAGGTGAAGCTTTGCGTGAAAAAATTAACTCTCCGTAACACATAGATAACACTTATATGGGCGCGTTATCTTGAAAAGACTTTGTAACTGCCTGGTTTCAACATACTAGGTAGGGATTCGACAATCGGACTTGACAAGAAATGTTTACAAAGCAGCTAAACTTACCTTGTAATATTTGAATGTCGAGCAGTTTGGTTTCTTTCCACTGAGCGGCGTACGTACCTGTGGCTGGACGATAACTATAGTCACTCTACGATTACTTCGCTTTTTGTGTAGTTGGCGTGACGCACACATTCCTTACAGTTTAGTTGATCACCTAGGTTATGCCTACAATGACCATAGCATTGTTTCCCTCTTTAACGATCAGATTTCCAGCCAAAATGCTATCCATTTGAAAAATGTGCGGATAAATAGTAATTTTGCACAACACTTTTATGCTACATAGGAAATTAAATCGTTTTTATGTTTTCTTCGTGTTAAAACTATTGCTGTTTTATTTTGCAAAAATTAAACATGTTCCAGTTGTTATGACGAATCAAGTTCTGTCCAGAAATGTACAACACAAACAGTGCTAAAATCAAACTATCACGATCTCAGAAATCCTCGATCAGCTCCAGAAATTATACATACAAAAACAAATCCTTTCAGAAGTAGACATATAATTTCTATTTCTATTGGATCATTCAAACATTCTTACAAGGCGTGAAAGGTTTGCAGCAAAACAAAGCTGCAGGTATGAAGAAAATTGAATGTCTATATTTTTGCATATCAATAGTAGGTTCATATTCAAAATCAACTGCCTCTTGAATACTGAATTTCGTTTGGCTACTGATGAATTCCTAGATACTCTTACATCTTTCTATTTCAGTCCCCATATCTTACACAGCCTACTCGTCTAACCCATCACTCATGATCAGCTACACTAATTGACAATATCTTCTTTTATTATATCCATTTTGATATCACCAAGCAATCCTGTACTCTGATTGGCTCTCAGCAGCTATGATATGAGCATGAATTGCATCATTTTTTTAATTTATTGCACCATTTGTAAAAACCGGATCGGGGACGGGGACGCGGGTTAGTACGATCCGAAAAACCCGGCTATTTTATAAATAAATACTCTAAGTTTATCTCAGATTTAGAGTTTACTTAGTTTGTATAGGTAATTACGGTGCAATTTAGCTCTGTGAAAGACAAATGAGTGCAAATTAACCCAAATTGAAGAAAAGAAGAGACAACAACACTCAAAACAACTGAAATATCGTCAATGCATACCGTACTAAATCATTTTATTTTCTTCTTGAAAAACAATTATTACACTTATCTTAATATCAAGGACAACAACAAATATTAGTTTATAACATATAAAGCTTTCTTTAGTACAAAAGACGTCAAAAACTTGAGGTAAAAACAAAGTTTGAAAAGTTGTACTTTGCCGTTTCTGCTGAAAAAACGATGATTTACTCCACTTTATTAAAGCATTTTACTCGAAATTGAACAATGACACCACTATCAATTAAACAAAATATTACCTTTTGCTGGTTAATGTGAAGAAAAAAGTCAGTATTTTATCTGATTTCATCTTGAAAGTGTAGTGAATTTTATCGTGGTCGACGGCTGAGAAAGGCGACATCATTATCGATGGAAAATCTTCTCAAAATGGTTATTTGCAATCTTGAAACTCCACACATACAAACTCTTAGTCCCATTCATCAATGAGGAAGCTTTTGTTATTCGTAATAAGCATTTTTTGATAGTTTTTGAACAGTTTTTTCTCTGTTTTTGGCCATATGTCCACCATCTTGGATTTTTGTCACGAATTTTCAGTTGTGAAGAAAACTCTATTCTGATTGGTTGAAAAAACATTTCTATTGTTTCTTAGCCAATCAGCATCGTGTTATCACTGCACTGAATTATGTCGGGTTTAACATAGTTTTTGCACTGAATTACCTCTAAAATGCACAGAAAATCGAGTAATTTTTTCATGTTTTTTATTAGATATCAAAATGGATATAATAAAGTGATAATTGAACTTCGTGTCGTGCAATTTTGGTCTGATATCAAACTTGCAATTACAAATCACACTCCCGCTACGCGGTCGTGTGATTTTGTAATCGCGCGTTTGATATCAGACCAAATTGCACTCCACTTAGTTCAATTACCATTATTAATTAGTCAACTGAGCATCATACCAAATTTCATAATTAGTCGGGCTAGAAGGCCCGACTCTAGGTTTACCTTTTAGTCTATCTATCTATAAGCATGCTCTATCTGTCATGTCTCGTATAGTCCCCCATGATGCTTTGGGAACGAACACAGGAAGCCCAAAGTAGAATTGTTTAGCGTCCTGTGTTGATTTTATGACTAGCCCGACTTCACGCTCATAGAGCGTCTAGTTATTAATAAATTTGCTACTCTCCCTAAAAATATAAAGATTCTCAAGAGGGTTTACTCTAAATATGATGAACAGTGCCTTCCTAATGAATTTAAATTAAATCAATTAAATGGCACCTCTTCTTTGGCATTTATGTCTACATGTGTAGCTGACAACTTCAACTTCTCTCCAATTACTTCACAAGAAATAGAGAGGAGAGGAACGAATCAGGGAGGAAGGAGAAACAGCAAAATTAAACAGGGAGGGTGAAAAGGAGGTAGAAATTGAAGGAGGAGGTAGAATCAAAATATAAAGGGAGGAGGGAGAAGGTCGATTTTTCCTAATTAATAGGCCCTTTGCAGGACTTGGTCACGTGCCTAGATACCGCATTGGAGTAAAAAGATGCCTGCGGGGTAAAAAAAAATTACAACACGAAAAACAAAACACTTCATCTTTAGAGATTTATTCTTTAGTTTGAATTTTCAATTCAATCTTATAATTGAAATTCTTCCTCTATAAACCTGTTGTCCGTCTTACCTCTTTGAAATGTTGTTTTTGACATGAAAAGTTAGCGTTTAATTTTTTATGGTTTTCTTTTCCTCTTGTTTTGTGAGTATCCCAATGTACATTTCTGAACCTTTAATTTTCTTTGCTCAGGCTTTGTCCCTGAAAGTATTAAGAGAAGATTTCTGTAAATACCATGCAAACGCGGCAACACTCAAAAAATCGATTTTGCTCATATTTTAACCATAGGTAGCCCTCAACATGAAACAAGTCATGATGCCTTTAATTAAGAAAAATACTGCATATTTTACGAGAAAATCGCAAAAAACGAAATTTCGTCATATCGCTGCTCCGAGACGCTAATTTTTATGTCAACTTTGACGGCCCCGTATGGCAAAATTAATTACTTTGATGACTCCAAACTTTCATAATATTGTTTAATGGTATCTTAACTTTAAACTCAAGCTTTTATAGAAATATTGAGTTACCTAAAGATATTATTCTATTAGTTTTTCTATGTCATACTTTTCGCCTTAGAAAAAGTAGGGTAAAAACAAAAAAATATTTTACTATGTGCAGCACAAAATTTTTCAATAATAATCTAGGTTCTGAATGTTAAGGTATTGAATATATAACTGTGAAAAATTCAGCTTGGGTAAATGTAATTGAGCGAAGTTATTGAGCTGCGAACTTTCGCAAAATCTTGCTTATTATGCATATTCTACTGTCGGCTAACACATTCAATTTGCCAAGTCGCGGACGTGATTTGCATAAATAATCACATTTTCTTTCTTTTTAGCAGCAAAATGCTATCAAATAAAATCAGTACAACCCAAGCAATGTTTACCTTTTATTTATTTTTAAAAAATATTGCATGTTTTACGAGAAAAGTCTCGAATGATATGACGAAATTTCGTTTTTTGCGATTTTCTCGTAAAATATGCAGTATTTTTCTTAATTAAAGGCATCATGACTTGTTTCATGTTGAGGGCTACCTATGGTTAAAATATGAGCAAAATCGATTTTTTGAGTGTTGCCGCGTTTGCATGGTATTTACAGAAATCTTCTCTTAATACTTTCAGGGACAAAGCCTGAGCAAAGAAAATTAAAGGTTGTTGTATGGGGTCACACATACGAATCTACCATAAATTAAACCACTTCTTATCTTACAAAAGAAATTGATACGAATAAATAAATGACTTTCAGTGACTTCAAGGCACACACTAACCCTATGTTTTTATTATTATTTATACAGTGTACGGAATTACGCACCTTCCCCCCTAAGGGACTGTTTTTGTTATTCATTAGTTGCATGTTTTGAGAGAGTGACGAGTGTGAGTGCGAAAGAGAGAGAACCGAAGTCAAACTGATACATTATATGGTATGGATGTAATATATGGTCAAAACAGTTAGTAAAAAGATGTTAAAGTCAATACAAAGATGTCAAATTCATTACATACAGCTTTTATCATGCTATTGAAAGGCGAAAATGGTATGGCTCACACACCAGAGCTTGTCTCCAAATAAATGTTTATCAAACTAAAACTTCCAGAATTTGTTCATTTCTACACTGGTCCGTTCATGTACGATCTCCATATGGGAAATCTACCGATCTGTTTTTCTTCCTTTTTTACCCAAGTAAAGCAAAAACATAACTATAATACTAGATTGGCTTCCAAGTGTTCCTTTTCGCTTCCAAAAGTAAGAACTAATTTTGGGAAATTCAATATAAGATATTCGGGAGAAAAATGCTGGAATTTAATTGATCAAACTCTAAAAAAAAAATATATAAATATATTTAAAAAGAGGCTGAGTGATGAATTACTCCGCTCACATCATACTCTTGCCGAGACTATCAATATTTTTTTTACTATATATATTTTTACCCTAAAAAGTACGCCGATCACCCCTACCACTTGGACAAGAGTACCCCTCCCGGTCTACTATTGCACCAATAATTCCTTATTATCATTCAATTTATATTTTTTCCTTGTATTTATTGCAACTTTTTCTTTCTTTCTTATCGTACTACAACTAAATCATCTATATTTATTGTAATTTATCTGTATTTGTTGTCTTGCCATTGACTGTTAAATGATCTGAGGAATACCACAAAGATAACAAAGATCTTGGTTAAGAGTCGACTCCTAGCAACAAAGATCCTATAGGTAGTTTAATGTTAGTATCTGATGGATATGTTGTAGTATCGTCAGCGTAGAGGCGCAAAGATGAAATATGTTGAAAAACTGTTGAACAAAAGCGGTCCCATTAGACATCCTTGAGGAACACCGCATCGGCTCCTCGCATTGTGACGGGGTATTCTATAATAATATGTTCTTGAAAGATCTATTTTGGTTTTAATGCAATAAACGTATGTCCTCCACCACAACCAACAAGAACGGCTTGATGTCGTTCAGGTAATGGTATATGTCTTGGTTGATGGACATTGACTTCATCCTTAAATCCACATATACCATGTTCGTTCCATCCCCAACTCAAAACCTCGCCACTTTCTAGAGAGACATAAAACTAATTAGTACTAAACATACACCTTTTTTCAAAAACGTTGTCACAGCTTAAGCAACAAGGATCAAGCAAAGACCGAAATGAATGCTGGTTTTTATGCGTTTTATTATACACCCTTTACGAGAAAGTTTGTCACCCGTGAAAAGCACACAAGCTAGTGGCGCAAAGGATCATGGATCAGTTCAAAAACTAAATGTACATTCGGTACGCCTTTCTTGTTGTCTAATAAGTCAAAACGGCTATTTCTCAATAACACATTGACAAGTGTATAAATGTGGCCATGAAATCCACCTCTGCGTTCTAATAAAGTATACATATGTTGCCCATAGTCCCCCTGCGCTACTAGCTTGTAGGCTTTTCACTTCACGGGTGACAGTTTCTAGGAAAGGGAGTATAAAACACAGCCCCATATACACAAAGCGACACCAAAATGATGCCCAACTTTTCCAAAGCGTTTCTGCTTTTCCAAATGTGTGAATTATATATTAATTCATTGAATGATTGATAAAAAAAAACAAGATAAAAGTATAAACATGAACAAACTTGTTTTATACATAAATAGAAATGTTTCTGATAATTAATTTTTCCCAATGATCATGTCATCGATATCCAAAATATGTCCACTCACTCTTAGCGTTTATTCCAGTAAGACTCATGTCTATATAATATGATTGTTTATTATATAAATAACAGTAGTTTTTTAGGGATGTCTGCAACTGAGAATATCGTATTTGAACACATGTAAACATACGATAATTTTAAATGTGAAAATACCATTTTTATCAGTTTTGCATAATTTATTTTGTTTATATATGGCTACGTTTACACGTTTACACGGTCAAATATGCATCCTGTAGAATCAAGGACGATTTTTCAGCAGGCCCAGTCAAAAAGTTGCCCTGTACGGCATCGCCAGAAAAGTCGAACCAAATAGGGAGGAGCCTAATATGCAGATGTTATCAAGCATATATAGATGCCAATCAAATGCATTGTCTTTTGTCAAACATGATTTGCTTACGGTACTTATGAAAATAGAAGGATATCATTCAATCGCCTTCAGGGGCCAGAAAATTCAAGCTGTAGTGAGCTACGATGGAATAACATTTTCCATATCAATGTGTTTTTTTAACAAAACTGTCGTTCGTGTGCTCTTGCATATTAATTTTGTTATTGAAATACAAAGAATTTGTCACATATTTGAATATCGCGACTCAAATACAATAGCTTATAATTACGCTCTATTGAGATGACTGTTTGGTGCAAACAAAACACGAACGTCAACAAAACATTTGCCAATGTCTTGAAACCTGAATAATACCGAAACAAATTGTCTAAAACCGACATGAGTTTGTGGCCGATTCATTTGAAAATAGGGAGACCATATTAACATATGACCAATGAATGAAACCAGAGGGGGAAAACAGACAATAAGCATATTAGTCAAGGAGCATGTGTACTTCCGTGGGACTTTCATGAAGAAAGTTGACAACCTATCTAGATATGTTCAGGGACACCCAAGGAACAAGAAAAAAATTGTTGACAATCTGTCAACTCGCTATTATCGATTTTATGGGAGTTTAAAAATACACCCAGCATGAAAACGAGGCTGGGATGTTATTGCCCCCAAAAAACATGTTATGATTGAGCAGTCATCATGACACTGACAGGCATCAACATATAGCCTCCAGCCAACAGTTTTATATTGTTGTTGCTTTAGTCACGTGACCAGAAAGTGGTTGCATGAAAACGAGGCTGGGTATTTTAAATGCTTTTATTTGCTATATTTCTGTGCTTTATTTAAAGTTAATTTGTACTAAATGTTTATCAAAATACTTTAAAAACTGTTTAGAAGTGTTGGCAATCAATATCACGTCATCAGCAGCATCAAATCGAGGCTAGTGAGGTAACTCAATTAAGTATCATGCTAATTAATGTTTTTTGAAAGGAATTTCATTTAAATACCTTAGAACAACAAAATATGATTTTTTTATAAGTCTTCGCAATTCTCCACTATTAATAATCTGTGTTTTATAACACCATTTAGAGTTATATTTACTTTGTCTGATGCTGGAGACAGTTGTATCAGTACTGGTTACATATCAAAATGCAGCCCACGTAGCCAGCTTTGTAGTGGGTCCTTTCCTATGGCTTCAAGAGAAACAGGTTGTTTGAGTGAAAGAATTGTGGTTAGACCTGATTGTTGATCTGTTGAAGTGGATTTGTATCACTGATGACCAAATATATATTTGAAATAAATAATGTGAAAGTGTAATGGTATAATAGTGTAATGCAGTCAATTCTTCATAGTGATGGATGGTTCCAAACTTGGTAAATACAGCAATAAAGATGTTTCTGACCTATTTATATATACTGGTATCTCTAAATGTATTTTGTTCTCTACGGTATGTGTTTTATTCTCTAATTATTCAATTAAATCAATAAGTCAATCACAGACTTGGACTTTACCGACGATATTGCGCTGCTATCCAACAATGTTGATCAGACAGAGAGACTAGCTGATGGCCAGTGTAGAGAAGAGTGCAATCAAATCGGACTATTTTAATGACAAGACCAAGGTGATGTTTTGCAGCGTGACACTCTTCAAGTGATGGAACGGCACTTGATAATGATGATGATTTCAATTATCTAAGGCTAGTGGATTAACTCAAACGATAAGGACATCACAGTGCGCAAAGCTCCTGTCTGGAAGGCACTGAACGATATGAACAAGGTCTGGAAATCTAGAATATCTCTTTAGTTAAAGCGTAGGCTATTTGTGGCTACCGTTGAGTGTGTCCTCCTCTATTGGTGTGAAAGCTGGTCACTGACGTCATCCTTACTGGGAAGATCCCTTGATGGCTTCTACACTTGAATGCTGCGTGCTGTGCATAATATCAGGTGGCATAGCTACATAGCAAATGAAGACCTATCCTGGATATGGAACCCTCCCTATAATCCCGGAACAGGTTGCCTGGCAGAGACTTGGTCTTTCAGGTCACTGTTACAGGCACAAGAACTTGCCTGCTTGGGAGTTTGTGCTCTGGGAGCCCTCCCACAGACACAGAACCATCCTGGTCACACTGTGATAGTCAGCATTTATCAACACTCTCAAGCGAGACGTGGGTGCTCCAAGCACCACTGAGCCAGCCACAGGCATGGCTGATCCCCAGGATTGGAGTTCCAGGAAAATGATTTAATTAATTCCATTATTAGCACTGCATATGTAGTTCCATAACCATAACAAACTACGTCATTGTACGGCCACCTATAGCAATGCAATGTGCTGCTTATATAGTGCTTTATTCACGCGAATCTCCATGTGCTTATTAAAATAAGCCAACATAAACATAATCAATGGCCCTAAGCCCATATCTGTCCTTTTTGGCTGTCAAGTACCGTAAAATGAAATCCAATTTGCAATAAGTTCATGACAGTCCTATTTCTGGCCATGAGAAATTGTGGAAAAGGCTAATTACAGTTTGTTTTGGTCTAAATCAAGCCATATTTCTCCAGGGAAAAATGATGTTATTATTATACAGTTAGAATCCAGCCTACCAGCCAGCCTCTCTCTTATAAGATATAATAATAATATAATAATCTTCTAGCAAATATAATACATGCAGCTATTTTGGTTAACGTTTTAGTTATTATATACAGCCTGTACCTATCTTCCTGGTAAAAACAATCACTTGTAATCTAAATACGAAAGAGGTGCTTATTAAAATAAGGTACTTAATTATTAAAATAAGGTATATGTCTGTCTATGACAGCTATGGATCTAACATGAGTTCAATTCGCTTATAAATTGAATCATATTTTGTTGTTTTTGCTAAATGCGGAAAGTTATTTTT
Source organism: Metridium senile (assembly GCA_949775045.1). Classification (NCBI taxonomy): domain Eukaryota; kingdom Metazoa; phylum Cnidaria; class Anthozoa; order Actiniaria; family Metridiidae; genus Metridium; species Metridium senile. Next base: position 60,105,638 of record OX459095.1, read on the forward strand.
AAACGATATCCCTTTCAAAATCATATATTAACAATATTTAATTGAGTTACCTCACTAGCCTCGATTTGATGCTGCTGATGACGTGATATTGATTGCCAACACTTCTAAACAGTTTTTAAAGTATTTTGATAAACATTTAGTACAAATTAACTTTAAATAAAGCACAGAAATATAGCAAATAAAAGCATTTAAAATACCCAGCCTCGTTTTCATGCAACCACTTTCTGGTCACGTGACTAAAGCAACAACAATATAAAACTGTTGGCTGGAGGCTATATGTTGATGCCTGTCAGTGTCATGATGACTGCTCAATCATAACATGTTTTTTGGGGGCAATAACATCCCAGCCTCGTTTTCATGCTGGGTGTATTTTTAAACTCCCATAAAATCGATAATAGCGAGTTGACAGATTGTCAACAATTTTTTTCTTGTTCCTTGGGTGTCCCTGAACATATCTAGATAGGTTGTCAACTTTCTTCATGAAAGTCCCACGGGAGCTATTTTTTTGACATTTGCTCCTTGACTATATTGGCTCTTAGCTTGAGACCGTAATAATAGAGTAATTTTGAGCAAATCGGTCATTTGACAAAGGAATGAGGGCTGGAAACCATACAAAGTTATAAGTTGTAAAACCGACACACATTTTAACGTTTTGGCGTTGTTTCTGTGTTTTTATTATAGCATGTAATTAGGTTAATCAACCTAGAGGGGAAAAGTTGTTTTAATGACGCGGTTGCCGAGTTATCAAGGATAGGAAATTCTGGTTCCCTACATTCTCTGTTAACTTGAGAGCATAAGCCTCTAAGTGTCGCGTTACTAATGCGCATGACCGTTCGGTTTTTCTGGCGATGGTGTAAACAGTTTGATGGGTCAAAAACTCGTCCGGTACCGATGATCTGATGGTCTCGTCTGAACAGAACGAAAATATTGATCGGTTCCTTGTGAACAGCATGTCCAGGTCGATCTTTTAACCGGTCAAAAATTCGTCCGGTACCGTGTAAACATAGCCTAATAAACAGAATAATAGATGGGCGCTTGGAGATATAGAATTTATCTTCGAGTATTTAAATTCAATATCGCATTCGTTCACTACACTCACTCGTGAGATATATATGTGAACACTCGAAGGTAAATTCCATATTACTGCGCGCCCATGTAATATCCTCTATTTGTACACAAACAAACCCGTTCACATCAATGTAAAAAAGATATTTGATATTGATATTTGATTTCTTACCAAGTAGGGCAATATTGTGTTCTGCACCGCATACAATCTAGTAAACAGAAAAATTATTGATCCATATACTATTCTTCATTATAGGTAATATAATGAAATGTGTAAACACCGTAAAAGATGTTGACTTAACTGTACTGACGTTTCGAGCTTTAGCCCTTCGTCGTCCTTTTTACTCCGACGAAGGGCTAAAGCTCGAAGCGTCAGTAAAGTTAAGTCAACATTTTTTACGGTGTTACACATTTCATTATATTACCTATCGTTTATATCAAACACCGACGCAGCCTATACTAGTTTACTTGCTAGTTTCCATCTATCCTTCATTAAACAATAATGATTACATTTATATAGCGCAGTTTTCGAGTTATTTTGATGCAATAGGATATAGCGACTTTACTATACAAGTGAAAATGTTTTCAGACATTCCTTTGAAATTCTTATTTTAATTATAAAAAAAGATTTTTCTTTAAAAATAGTAGGATCATTGACACTAAGTTTGTAGCAAACGAAAACAGTGAAATAAGCATTCTTTTATACTAACAGTAGATTATATAGCCATAAAGCCAATGACCTATTTATAGTTAGCTATAGCTTGTACTAAGGGAGCATTCATTATTTATGCCGGGGGGCGGGCAAAAACAAAGTTCCAGCATTTGCCAGCCCCCTCTCTGGAATAAATAATGAATGCTCCCTAATCGGGAGATAAAACTAAGCACTGGTTGACATTATTTAGCAATCACACGTGAAGAGTCCATCTCACATTGCAACGTGACTATTGTTGTTTGTCGAAGATTACTTCCCACTTCCTTTGCATATTCACTTCCTATTTCACCACAATCATTCCCTCTCACTTCCCTCTTCATTTGCCAATTCACTTTCATTCCATCTAAATCCTTTCTTTCATTTTCCCATTCACTTTCATTCTACCACAATCCTTCCCTTCCGAGATTTGCCAAGTCACTTCCATTCAACCAAATCATTCCCCCTTCATTTGTCCATTCACTAAATCCTTCCCCCCTCATATCCCCCCTCCTTTGCTTTTCTCTTCGTCTCTCACTTCCCTTGAAAACCGTTTCGCTAAAATGGTCGAGAATACAAAGCAAGATGTGGGCGACTGTGAACATATTGTTATTATAAAAGCCAATCATACGATGTGAAATACGCTGTACACTTTACATTACTTGTTTGGTGTTTTTGAGGCTTGGTATTTGTGTAGGTTTACAGCTATATCGTTGTGCCACAACCTGATCTCCTAACCCTAGTTGACCATAGTCACTTCTTCCCCAGCTTAAAACCTTGTCACTTTCTGTCAAGAAGAAAGAAAATAAGTTATAAAAGTACAAACACGCTAAACATTTTAGCAAAATATAGTCATTACACTGTACTTATAAATCATTCCTGTTTCTTTATCCCTTTTTTTATCCAGATGTTACTCATTCCTTTTAGCATTCGATCATTGCTTAGTTCCTCGTTCTTTCCTTCCTTGCATTTTTTCCTGCCTTCATTTCTTCTTCATTCATTCTCTTTCCATTTTCTTCATTTTTTCCCTTTTCCATTGGCTTATCCGTATTTTAAATTCAATTCAATTTTGTATTCAAATCTTTCTTAGTTTCTATCATTCTTTCTTTTCTTTTTTTCTTTATATATATATCTCTCTTTCTTTCTTTCTTTCTCTCTTTCTTTCCTTCTTTCTTTCCTTCCTTCCTTCCTTCTTTCTTTCTTTCTTTCCTTCCTTCTTTCTTTCTTTCTTTCTTTCTTTCTTTCTTTCTTTCTTTCTTTCTTTCTTTCTTTCTTTCTTTCTTTCTTTCTTTCTTTCTTTCTTTCTTTCTTTCTTTCTTTCTTTCTTTCTTTCTTTCTTTCTTTCTTTCTTTCTTTCTTTCTTTCTTTCTTTCTTTCTTTCTTTCTTTCTTTCTTTCTTTCTTTGTTCCTCCGTACTAATAACATTCAACCTGTTCTTGCGATGAGATAGCTCCATCCACTAAGTATACAATCTACTTTCTCATTGGATAAATCTCCACCAATCAGCCGAGGTTCCTCAGATGAGTTGGCAACGTCGACAGGGATTCCGCACTGGCCATGTTGGTTAGAACCCCAACAATATACGTGACCGTTTTCTGATATTATAGACAGAATTATGAAGCAATTAGAATTTATTACACTGACAACGAAGAGTCCATGACTGAACTGGATATCAATCAAATATAGTCTCCGTTATTTTCAGCTTCAGCTGTGACAATTATACTTGAAGTATGCCTATATACACCTATTGCAAAAATCGTTGTCGCAAACAAAGCCACAATCCACACTCTGAAGCCTGCAAAGGATGTCGGTATTTCTTCTCTTGTTATCGATTTATTCATACCATATTTTGGTTGTAAGTATTTGTGTCATATCACCATTACAAGTTGTTGTTGATATAAATAGGCTTTTGAGGCAATAGAGTGTGGACTGTAGCTCCGGCTGCGACATCCATTTTTGAATTAGGTATATAAAATAAACATCCAAACAACCATGTGAAGAAGGGTTTTAAAACTGTTACCTGTAAGAGCAGCTGAATGATGTGAGCCTGCAACTACTTGAATACATCTCTCCTTAAGATGACAAACTACAAACAGCAACAATGAGTCAATATTTACATCTTTATCATTCTTTTATAGCCGGAAAATGAAATGTTAAAATTTGGGTATCTTGTTTACTGATAAATCCGTGGGTGTCAGTTGGGAGTTTGAAATTGACCCATAAAAGGCATCCCCTCTCTCTACTACCCTGGGCGGTTGACTGCATCCCCTCTCTCTACTACCCTGGGTGGTTGACCACATCCCCTTTCTCTACTACCCTAGGTGGTTGACTGCATCCCCTTTTCTCTACTACCCTGGGTGGTTGACCGCATCCCCTTTTCTCTACTACCCTGGGTGGTTGACCACATCCCCCTTCTCTACTACCCTGGGTGGTTGACCACATCCCCTTTCTCTACTATACTGGGTGATTGACCACATCCCCTTTCTCTACTACCCTAGGTGGTTGACCGCATCCCCTTTTCTCTACTACCCTGGGTGGTTGACCGCATCCCCTTTTCTCTACTACCCTGGGTGGTTGACCAAATCCCCTTTCTCTACTACCCTAGGTGGTTGACCGCATCCCCTTTTCTCTACCACCCTGGGTGGCTGACTGCATCCCCCTTCTCTACTACCCTGGGTGGTTGACTGCATTCCCTCTCTCTACTACCCTGGGTGGCTGACTGCATCCCTTTTCTCTACTACCCTGGGTGGTTGACAGCATCCCCTCTCTCTACTACCCTGGGTGGTTGACTGCATCCCCTTCTCTACTACCCTGGGTGGTTGACTGCATTCCCTCTCTCTACTACCCTGGGTGGCTGACTGCATCCCTTTTCTCTACTACCCTGGGTGGTTGACCAAATCCCCTCTCTCTACTACCCTGGGTGGTTGACCGCATCCCCTTTTCTCTACCACCCTGGGTGGTTGACTGCATCCCCTTCTCTACTACCCTGGGTGGTTGACCGCATCCCCTTTCTCTACTACCCTGGGTGGTTGACTGCATCCCCTTCTCTACTACCCTGGGTGGTTGACCGCATCCCCTTTCTCTACTACCCTGGGTGGTTGAATGCATCCCCCTTCTCTACTACCCTGGGTGGTTGACTGCACTCCCTCTCTCTACTACCCTGGGTGGCTGACTGCATCCCTTTTCTCTACTACCCTGGGTGGTTGACTGCATCCCCCTTCTCTACTACCCTGGGTGGTTGACTGCATTCCCTCTCTCTACTACCCTGGGTGGCTGACTGCATCCCCTTTCTCTACTATCCTGGGTGGTTGACCGCATCCCCTTTCTCTACTACCCTGGGTGATTGACTGCATCCCCTCTCTCTACTACTCTAGGTGGTTGACCACATCCCCTTTCTCTACCACCCTTGGTTGTAAACACTATTAAGAGTTACTGGCTTTGTTTTTGCTTTGTTTCTTGCTTTGTTTTCATATCCAAATGATTCTCTTGGGATATAATGGACATTACCTTGTGTTGGTTTTGTGATTTTCCTGTCTGTTATTACTGGTATTCCTAGTTGTCCTTTCTTGTTTTTGCCCCACGACCACACCGTACCATCATCTAAAATCAATCAAACACTAACATGTCATACAAGAATTTTAAAAAGGTTTGTGTTGCCAAAATCATCATCATTACCACCATATAAACCAATATCATCACCATAATCAATATCATAATCACCTCTATAATCAATATTTTCATCATCACTTCCATCATAATCAATGTCATTATCATCACCATATTCTTTAATCAATATCATCAGAACCATTATAATCATCATCATCATCATCACAATCAATGTCATTGCCATTTATCATCACTATTAATAATATAATCATCATCATCATCATCATCATCATCATCACAATCAATGTCATCGCCATTTATCATCACTATTAACAATATAATCAACATCATCATCATCATCACCATATATTTTAATCAATATCATCAGAACCAACATAATCAATATCATCATTGTTGTTGTTCTATTGTTGACATACCAAGAACTGCTAATGAATGCCATAACCCAGCTCCAACATGCAACACAGTTCTTCCGACCTACTGGGAAAGAACAATTGGTTTAACTTCCACAAACAAAACTGATTAAAACCTCCTTCATAATCAATGTCATCATCATCATCATCACCATATATCATAATCAATATCATCATCATCATAATCAATATCATCATAATGATTGTAACCAATATCATTAGAACCATTATAATCAATATCATCATCATCATAATCAATGTCATCATCATCATCATCACCATATATCATAATCAATATCATCATCATCATAATCAATATCACCATAATGATTGTAACCAATATCATTAGAACCATTATAATCAATATCATCATCATCATAATCAATGTCATCATCATGATCATCACCATATATCATAATCAATATCATCATCATCATAATCAATATCATCATCATCATCATCACCATATATCATAATCAATATCATCATCATCATAATCAATATCATCATAATAATTTTAACCAATATCATCAGAACCATTACAACCAATATCATCAGAACCATTACAACCAATATCATGAGAACCATTACAACCAATATCATCAGAACCATTACAACCAATATCATCAGAACCATTACAACCAATATCATCAGAACCATTACAACCAATATCATCAGAACCATTACAACCAATATCATCAGAACCATTACAACCAATATCATGAGAACCATTATAACCAATATCATCAGAACCATTACAACCAATATCATGAGAACCATTACAACCAATATCATTAGAACCATTACAACCAATATCATCAGAACCATTACAACCAATATCATGAGAACCATTACAACCAATATCATCAGAACCATTACAACCAATATCATAAGAACCATTAGAACCAATATCATCAGAACCATTACAACCAATATCAGAACCATTACAACCAATATCATCAGAACCATTACAACCAATATCATCAGAACCATTACAACCAATATCATCAGAACCATTACAACCAATATCATCAGAACCATTACAACCAATATCATCAGAACCATTACAACCAATATCATGAGAACCATTACAACCAATATCATGAGAACCATTACAACCAATATCATGAGAACCATTACAACCAATATCATGAGAACCATTACAACCAATATCATGAGAACCATTATAACCAATATCATCAGAACCATTACAACCAATATCATCAGAACCATTACAACCAATATCATCAGAACCATTACAACCAATATCATGAGAACCATTATAACCAATATCATGAGAACCATTATAACCAATATCATGAGAACCATTATAACCAATATCATGAGAACCATTATAACCAATATCATCAGAACCATTACAACCAATATCATCAGAACCATTACAACCAATATCATCAGAACCATTACAACCAATATCATGAGAACCATTACAACCAATATCATCAGAACCATTACAACCAATATCATCAGAACCATTACAACCAATATCATCAGAACCATTACAACCAATATCATGAGAACCATTATAACCAATATCATCAGAACCATTACAACCAATATCATCAGAACCATTACAACCAATATCATCAGAACCATTACAACCAATATCATCAGAACCATTACAACCAATATCATCAGAACCATTACAACCAATATCATGAGAACCATTACAACCAATATCATGAGAACCATTATAACCAATATCATCAGAACCATTACAACCAATATCATCAGAACCATTATAACCAATATCATCAGAACCATTACAACCAATATCAGAACCATTACAACCAATATCATCAGAACCATTACAACCAATATCATCAGAACCATTACAACCAATATCATGAGAACCATTACAACCAATATCATGAGAACCATTATAACCAATATCATCAGAACCATTACAACCAATATCATCAGAGCCATTACAACCAATATCATCAGAACCATTACAACCAATATCATCAGAACCATTACAACCAATATCATAAGAACCATTACAACCAATATCATCAGAACCATTACAACCAATATCATCAGAACCATTACAACCAATATCATCAGAACCATTACAACCAATATCAGAACCATTACAACCAATATCATCAGAACCATTACAACCAATATCATCAGAACCATTACAACCAATATCATCAGAACCATTACAACCAATATCATCAGAACCATTACAACTAATATCATCAGAACCATTACAACCAATATCATCAGAACCATTACAACCAATATCATGAGAACCATTACAACCAATATCATCAGAACCATTACAACCAATATCATCAGAACCATTACAACCAATATCATCATTGTTGGTGCTTCTAATACACATAAAAACTTCATAATTTGTGTACCAACATAAAAATGAGAATAGCCATGTAAACAAGAAGGCTAGGAGATTACATATTTTGATCCAGTCTATAAATAAAGTGGATGAATAAATATTTAATTACATGATATTTTTACCTGACATGGTGTCGGTGAGGGATAGATACAATTGTCTGTTTCGAGTCCAAGTTGACCAAAGTTATTACAGCCAAACACAAATAGCTCACTATCAACTAAAGAAAAAAATGTATTTTTGACTTTTGGTCAATACATTTTGCTCTCAAATGCTACATCCAAGTTGAGAGTTGTATGATTTTTAAAAATATTATATATTATATATTTAAAAATATTGAATTGGATGTGAGAGTGAGAGTGAGTGAGCCTCACAGAATTGGTAGTAAAGATTAGGATTACTACAATTAAAGAGGGGACATCATTTGATGCTGTATTTTCTAGATTATGTACTACAAGTTTTAGCCGAATATTTTGGGTGGTATGGTTGTTAGATTGGTTTTAACATAGCACTACCATATAAGGAATTGTGTTCTTTGCTGTTTTTTATGCTTATTTTGAGGCAGAAAATAATCACCTGTACAATTTCAATCACACTATCATATAATGTTTGAAACTATGCCTTAAACAATCTAGAAAAACCATCACATATATTGTATAAGTAACCACAACTCCCGGGGGTACTCCCTTTGTCCGAGTGGTAGGGGTGATCAGCGGAGGTTTTGTAAACGACCCCTAAAAGGTATGCACAGAAAAAAAAAACTGTTAAAGCCTTGTTGATTTCAACCCCTAAAAGGTATGGCTGTGTGATGTTCTTGCCAGCCAATCTTACCTTTAGCAACAAAAGCAAATGACCCTTACAGGTACGGAATCATGTTACGTAACTGTTTTTTGAGCAAGAACCCTAAAGGACCCTAAAAGGTACGCACAGGAAATACTCTAACCCTAAAAGATGTGCCAATCACCCCTATCACTTCGACAAAGGGAGTACCCCGGGCCACAACTGCTTTGGATCATGCAATCCATGTTCCCTGTAATTGAAGCAGGTGTATACATGTATAATTATAATTATTATTTTTGTTCTTTATATTGTAAACAGCACCTAGAGCAATTTTCTGGATATGCGCTTTATTATTATTATTATTATTATTATTATTATTATTATTATTATTATTATTATTATTATTATTATTATTATTATTATTATTATTATTATTATTATTATTATTATTATTATTATTATTATTATTATTATTATTATTATTATAAAGAAAGTCCAATGCGATTAGTTAAAACTTGCTTGTAGAAAATTCTACAATACCTGTAATTACTAATGTATGGTTCCAGCCACAGACAACCAATTTCACTGCTGGTATCTTACTAGATATAGGTGTAAAATGTTGTCTGTCAGAAGTATCATTTAAACCTAGTTGACCTTTGCTGTTCCATCCACAAGAATAGATTCTCCCATCACCTGAAGGACAGTAATGAATGTACAATGACACTACACAGATATATACTTTACAGTAGCTGCTTTATAAACAAATAGATAAATAAAAATAAGAAAAATATAAGAAAAAAAGAAAGAAAGAAAGAATGAATGAAAGAAAGAAAGAAAGAAAGAAAGAAAGAAAGAAAGAAAGAAAGAAAGAAAGAAAGAAAGAAAGAAAGAAAGAAAGAAAGAAAGAAAGAAAGAAAGAAGTTAACAATAAATAAATTAGATGCTTTACATTGTAAAACCGAATCTATATACATTGAACATCCTCTCATTTACTTACTATCAATAATAACTGTGTGGCCACCTCCACCAGCTAAAGATTGTATGTCTTGATTTATTGAAGGTAGTCGTGTAGGGCAAGATATATCATCCATATGTCCATGGCCAAGCTGACCATAACTATTTGCACCCTGTATGCACAACAATTATTATTATTATTTGGTGAATATCAAGGTTGTCAAACATCTTACCAAGATCAAGGTATGATCTTACAAGAATGAAGATCATGGCATGTTACCCACATGCATGCAAACTTTCAAGTTTCTGCCAAGATTTAATTAAGATTTTATCCAAGATCCTTGAATAATAATACTGAATAATACTACATTGGTATTTATTAAAAAAATTCTCAGTCGCGTCAAAATAAAAAATGTTTATTTATTTGTTTATGCCCGGGTTTATGTAAACTTCTCAAAATTGATTTCTTCTTTGGAACATTTGCTGTTACTTAAAATAAAAATGAAATTTGTTCAATTCATTGAAATATACCATTTCAATAGAGCACGAATAACATATACGTTTTCACATGAAAATTGTATAAGCTGTGCAGCAATTATCAATTTTAATATATTATAGTTGTTGGTCGGAATAAAACCAGAAAAGTTAAAACCAATATTAATAATGAGAGGTTATCTTGCGTTTCTATTTACATTCAAGTAACGTGGCAAAAAGAACAGATAAAATAAAGAAGTAAACAAGAATAAACTAATAGTAAATTGCAATCATTGTTATGATACATATGATATTTTCTTTGTATGCTTACCCAAGATAGCAATGTCGAAGCAGCCATTTTGAAACCACAGGAAACCCGCGTATCAAGGGTTTTGTTTTACACAGGAAGCCCGTGTGTAGCCGACTTTATCCAGATTCGCAGGCGCACTGAATTTCGAGCGACAACCAATCTTTATACCTAAGCACAGCCTAAGCACAGCCTAAGCACATGTATTAAACGGTCTTTACAGTGATAGGTAATATAATGAAATTTGTAACACCGTAAAAAATGTTGACTTAACTTTACTGACGTTTCGAGCTTTAGCCCTTCGTCGGAGTAAACAGTGGAACCCCGCCTTACTGCCACCCACTTAATACGGCCACCCCGTTATTGCGGCCAATTTTTTAGGTCCCGACGAAATGCATGCCCATACATTTTCTATAAAATTTACCCGCTTAATACGGCCACCCCGTTAATACGGCCACTTTGGGCTGTCCCTTCGGTGGCCGGATTAACGAGGTTCTGTATTTTGAAAGAGACCTTTTAACACCTTGTCGGACAATTATTCACGTGTCTCTATCATTGCAAGCACAACGTTTGTCTCGCTTCAATGCAAAGGCCCGGCTACCTTTCAAGATGGCGCAAGGAACTGTGAAAGGGACTATAATTATAGATTCTTCAAATAATAAATCATAGTTGTTACGATGATTTACAGTTTATCCAAATATCTAAATATTTTAATCTAAATAGGATTTGTTTGATCAACCAATGGTTCTGCCTAAAGATTGTCTGTTTGTTTTTTTAACTCAGTTCGACTTTTTCTTTCAATGTCTCTAAGGTAGCTGCATCACATGACTCATCAGTCTTTTCCTCATCAGGTACAGGCTTAGTAGGATTACTCTCAGGCTCGACATGGTTCTGTATAAGTGGTTCTCAAACTTATTAATAATTCATGAGGTAATCAGCCAACCAGGTGTCTCGAATTAGATCACCCGGAAAGCCCGCTCCAAAGTACTTTGAAATCATTCCAAAGTCCGCTCCAAAGTACTTTGAAATCATTTCAAAGTCCTCCGTACTTGGAAATGATTTAATATACTTTGGTAATGCTTTATATAGTGACACTTAGAAATATTAGCCCAGAAAAACATAGTTCCTTATTTAACTTTACTTTTTAAAGGATTAAAAGACTCTTGAAATATTTTCATGGTAACCAGTACCGAGACTCGAACTTCTAGCCACTAACTTACTAATTCCTATTAAGCCACAAGCTAATTCGTTGACCAGAACGGAATGTTTTAAACTGTTATAGAAATTATCCATGCATGCATAACTATCAGATAATAGTTTCATTATAATAAAATGGCTAAATATCTATAGACGAAGATTCCTCCCAAATAATTATTGAGTTTGAGAAATCGTTCAAAGTCCTCCAATTCGGACCGGACGGGATTTCAAGTTCTTGCAATTAGTTCCAGTCCTCGGCTGCGCCTCGGACTGGAAGTAATTGCGCGGACTTGAAATCCCGTCCAGTCCTCATTGTCGGACTTTAAACATTACTTCCTCCTCTTTAAAGTCTACCTCTGCCATCTCACTAAATGATTTTTAATATTTGTCCTTTTATTAGAATAGTCAGTGTTACTCTATGGGCCATTTCCTGGGACTGTCTCTGACTGGTATAACTGACTAAAGCTAGGAAAGTTAAGCTTTCTTTTACTCCATGGGCCGTTCTAATCAGCTAATTCGAGATTTTTAATATCTTCTCTCCAAGGTTTAAAACAATACTGCAAGAAAGGAAGAAAGAAACCAACCAGACAAATCCCACCAGCAGTAAGGAAGGCAGGTTTGTACGAACCTGTTTTGTCAGCAATAAACCCTAGGAAATATAAAGTATTGTTACAGCATAACGCGTCTTACTGGGCCACCCAATTAAAGTTTTGTACAAGTTAATTATTTGCTACACCTTTTCAAATTTAAACATCCTGGGAGATTTTTCAGACACTTATAAACTTCACTCTTGTCTTCGCGCGCTTTTAGCCTGATTGTCAGAGCGGGCCTGGGTCCTACGCTATCGCTTTCTCCCCAAACTTGTCGCTTTGAACCTTTCAAAGAGTTTACCGTTCGTCACTCGGCGTGTCTTTTACATTAAAGTGCTTATAACCCCTAAAAACAGACCAATTTCATCAAATTCTAGACTTCGAGAGAATATAAATGATATATGTCCCAGGTCATTTGGATAAATATTGGCCGAGTTATACAGGTTTGAAAGTGCCGTTATGGAGTTCCTGTGCCAGGTAGCACGTGAGTTGGGAGAACTAGGTCGAGAGTTTATCGTGACGTCAAAAATTACTCTGAGCTTGCGTATGCGTTCTAAAGCGACTTGTTGAAGTTGTCAGACGCAATACAAGTCGAACATTTTGTCGAACACTGTTTTAGAAAGTATATTTTAATTTTAATTTGTTCTTCGTTTATTCTCAAAGTTGATTTTGACAGTTTTACCTGGTAATCTTTGACGTCATTTCCGGTGATTCGACCCAGACCCAAAAATCCCGGCCAGGGCGTGGCCACAGTAATATTTAAAACTCTATAAAATATTCCCAATTGCTTCAAATCAAATTCTGACAACGGTAATTATTTATTGGAGGCTTGTAGATTGTACCAATTTTTCCCAATTCTAGGGGTTATAAGCACTTTTAAAAGGTCAAATTCTCGCTTTCTGATTGGTTAACTTGTACAAAACTTTAATTAGGTGGCCACGGTAAGGTGCGTAACACTATGCGTGTTGTTATTACTATCACTGCCAATACTATTATGACTAACTGTTAATAGCATACCTATTAAGGGGGGTCCTGTCAGGTTTCCAATTGATATCACCAACTGACCAAATGGGAAAGACACTGATCTGAGTCTTGGTTCAACAGTTGTTAGTAACAATATCACTATGGTAACAAGAACACCACAGCCTAATCCAAGGAACACGGAATAGATGATAAAATGGTAATACTCTGTGGCTAATGGCAATAGTAACATACTGACAGCCATGGTCAGTGAACCAACTTGATTTACATGTAAGGGGTTGACAGATGGTATATCAATGACACGACCAGCCATAATAGACGAACTTAATGATGATAATCCTATAGCGATGAACAAGTTGGATGATTTGGATGGTGGAATACCAACCTCTATACAGTAGTTTACCTATTGAGATAAAATGGTTAATTGAATGGTAAGGAATGGATGGAATAGGATGGTTAGATGGGATAGGATGCATGGAATAGGATGGTTGGATGGGATAGGATGCATGGAATAGGATGGTTGGATGGAATAAAGAGTGGACAGGACGTGATGGAATAGGATGAATGGACAGGATGGTTGGATGGAATAGGATGAATGGACAGGATGGTTGGATGGAATAGGATGAATGGACAGGATGGTTGGATGGAATAGGATGAATGGGCAGGATGGGTGGATGGAATAGGATGAATGGACAGGATGGTTGGTTGGATGGAATAGGATGAATGGACAGGATGGTTGGATGGAATAGGATGAATGGACAGGATGGTTGGTTGGATGGAATAGGATGAATGGACAGGATGGTTGGATGGAATAGGATGAATGGGCAGGATGGGTGGATGGAATAGGATGAATGGACAGGATGGTTGGATGGAATAGGATGAATGGACAGGATGGTTGGTTGGATGGAATCGGATGAATGGGCAGGATGGGTGGATGGAATAGGATGAATGGACAGGATGGGTGGATGGAATAGGATGAATGGACAGGATGGTTGGATGGAATAGGATGAATGGACAGGATGGTTGGATGGAATAGGATGAATGGACAGGATGGGTGGATGGAATAGGATGAATGGACAGGATGGTTGGATGGAATACGATGAATGGAGAGGATGGCTGGATGGAATACGGGACGAATGGACAGGATGGTTGGATGAATGGAATAGGATGTATGGATGGAATAGCATGTGAGGATTGGACAGCAAGGATTGTTATACACTACTTACCAAATGTACATGGGTCACAAAGGCTGAGATAGTTTGTAATAGCAGAGAAACAACAGCAATGATGTACACAGGCTTTTTGCTCAGTTCCTTCAGTCCTTTACAAAAACCAATCTCCTTTGGTTTATGGTGTACATCTCCTTCATTTGCTGGCTGGACATTTGGGTCATAGCTTAGAACTAATAGCAAAACAACCACAAAAAATGATGCTATTATTCGATACATTACTCTAAACCCATACAAGCTTATTAGTAGTTGCATGAGTGGACCTAGAGTCAACACACCAAGGTTTAAACCACCAGTAACCATTCCAAGAGCAATGCCTTGTCTTCTATTAAAGTATTTAGTCATAGCTAGTACACTTGATGTAAAGATCATAGAACAGCCAACACCAAATAGAATACTGTAGCTGAAGAACACATGGACAAGACTTGATGTGAAAGATGTCAGGACCAGACTCAATAAACACATGATTGTACCAGCTAATGCACCAAGGCGCATGCCAATGCGTGACACTACTTTTGAACAGATAGGAATACTTGCAAAGGTTAGTGATGATGGAATAGAGCCAGCCCATGCTACAACAAAACAAATACAAAAGAGTTTAAAGGAATTATGGATGGAAATATAAATGCTTAAAATTTTGATTGAGCGAATGAAAAATATATAACTTGATAAATGAATCTATGATTGTATGAATGAATGCATGGATCAATATTTTTTTAAGTACATCACGTGACATTCCCTTGAGAATTTAAGTGAATAATAATTTTAATAATAATAATTTATGTATGGATGCAAGAAATAAAAATGTAAGGAGAAAACATATGATGGATGAAATGGAAGCATAGATGAATGAATGAAAAATTGTTAAACATAAATGTCAAAATGGTCGATACAACTATCAATCAATCAGGACAATGATACTAGTTAAAGACACAAGGAATATATCAATGTTTCTCTTACAGCGCGACGCGCCTTACCGTTGCCACCAGACTAACAATTTTGACAGTTTTCTGACACTTTTTTGATTGAGAGGCGGAGTTAATTTGATTTAGCGCGCGAAACTAAAAACTGATGTAAACAAGATTACCTAGTCTTGACTGACAAAAGAACATGAATTTTCAAGGAATACGTAAGTGCAATTTCAAAATAAATCTTCCTGAAACAATCACGGTTTGCTGAAATGTTATTTCGTTTTCAATTAACCAATATTCTTTCGCTTTCTGCAGCAAATATTCAATTGCGTTTGAACACGAACGGAGGCATTTACGACAATGGAAGATTAATGCCTACTCTTGTCCGTGAGAGAATATTAGATTTAAACCACCAAGGCCTAGGACAGCGCGCTATTGCAAGAGAAGTCCGAACAAGTCATACATTTGTAAAAAATGTTGTTCAAAGCTACGAGCAAACCAATTCGTCAAATCCTATACCTAGGACTAGTTTCGTTGAACCTAAAATTGACACAACTGTTCTCGAATACATCGAGGTTCAAAAGCATATAAAACCAAGTGTTTACGCTTCCGAGATCCAGCAAAGGCTACTGTTGGATGGAGTTGTGCACCCAAATGACTTGCCGGGAAAATCGCAAATCAACAAGCGTCTCAGAAATGATCTGCTCTTCAGCAAGAAAAAACTGACGGTTCGTCAACTTGAAGCAGAAAAGCCAGGCGCTATAGATCGTCAAAATGAATATTTACAGACGATATCTACATACTCAGCAAGCAAGCTTCATTTTTTTGATGAATCGAGCGTGATAAAGACGACATGCAATCGCAAATACGGCACCGCTAGGGTTGGTGAGCGAGCAATTGAAGTACAGCGGTACGCGTCTAACGCCACATTCACCATAAATTTACTTCATTCTGTTGTGGGTGTTGACACTTTCAATATTCTTCCAGGTGCGTCAAATGGATTGGAACTTCTTAATTTTTTTGACGATGCTTTACAGGTACAACGGGCCGATGGTAGTGCTGCTTTAGAGCGTGGCGATGCTGTAGTAATGGACAATTGTGGCTTTCATCACGCCCGCCACATTGAACCGTTGCTGCGAAATATGCTCACTGCTTGCGGAATTGATTTGATTTACCAGCCACCGTACTCTCCACACTTCAATACGTGCGAGTATTGTTTCAACCAGATCAAACAGTTCCTTCAACGACACCAGTTGTTAGCAACAAATGAAACTGAAGTGGCAATTGGCGAAGCAATTTGCAATATTACACCAGAAAACTCAGCAGGCTACTTCAGGAAGTGTGGCTATCTGATATAAAAACAACCAAATACTGCGTAATGATAACCAAAAAATATTTGAATATGATTCGTTGTTATCGATCTATGATAAAGAGAGGAATCAGAGTGAGTGACGTATCATTAGATTTTTGAGGGGGGGGGGGGGGGGGGGAGTGGGTCCTGGGCAATTTTTTTGCAGGATATTTTTTTCCCCATTCTACGTATGTGCAGGAATTTTTTTTTTTTTTTAAACATGCACGAATGTTTTTTTGTCATTGTTGCTGTGCACGATTTTTTTTTCTCTAAGGCTGTGCTCGAATCTTTTTTGCGGTATTTGCCCCCCCCCCCCCTCCCCCCTCCCCCCTCAAATATCTAATTTTTTCATATAAACATGTCTGATTTGGATGGTGTCTATTTTTAGCTTGGCGTGAGAACAAAAGCTAACAAAGTGCTAGAATCCAATAAGTTATGAAAGTTGTGTTTTTAGTAGTATTTCATTATATCATAATATACCGTTTTTATCATTGACAATCTAAAGTCCGAGTACAATTCACGTTTACAAACTGTTTTATGAAATATTCAGTTCTTTAGATGACAATATGCAAATTAGTACAGCTCATACTAAAAGCATGTTATCTCTCGATCTCTTGTATTTTTATGTTACTAGGTAATATATACTAGTAAATGTTTTACCACCAAAATAGCTCGAAGGTTGAAGAACACAATAAAATTCAAGAGTCATAACACAACGTATTTTAATTCACCGTATAATCAACATATTACATAAATTATCAATCATTAGCTAGCCCGATGTGGTTGTAGATAGATAAAAGAGCTTTATATTTCAACTGCTTCCACAACTTATTATAGTAATTCACTTGAACAATAAAATACTTGTTAGCTGTTAACGTTTATTGATGAGCACAATACTGGAGTATAATATGCAGTAAATCACCATTGATGCCTTGTCAATTTTCTATACAAATGTAAACAAGTAAAACACAACAGGTGTATACAATTCATGGCCACAAGTTATAAAGTGTCAAGTTCATTATTTAGTCAACCGATACTGGAGTAGAAGAGGTGGAAGAAGAGTAGCCGCGGTTCAAGTAAGCATCAATGTTTCTGTTTCGATACTGTTCAATGAGGACTGGTAATTGCCAGTCCTGGCTTGCGTCAAAATCAGGAATTTTTCCACTTAGAGCTTTTTCAAGTATGAGAAGGTCACGATCTAATTGCACACGGTCACTGTACTTGATTAAATTGCGCACTTTCAGTCTCGGACGCATTATAGCAAAGAATGACGTCGATGCTTTAGTGCGAGATTCGCTAAATGCCATCAGTTTGGATTGTGCATCGTTGAATTCCTGCTGTAATCGCTTGATTTCTTTTTGCAGCTCAGCTATTTTTTGCTTTAATTCAGGGTGTTTATCCCTTAGCCCACAAACCTCGTGTGATGCGCAAGGAGACGATGAACATTTGGGTCTCGTATGGCCCGACTTGTGGCAATTGCCACAAAGTCTCGCTCGTATTGCTGACAGTGGAGTTAAAGATTCGTTTTCATGCGTTACTTTGCGAAGTTCATCTTCCGCACTAGAAAGCAAAGCTTTCTTGATTTGCAGGTTTTCAGTTAGTTCATTTTTAATGTGGTCCAAAGGTGAGTTTGCCGTATTGAATCTTGGTTCCAATGAACGAGGACAAAGTTTCCCGCCAGTTGTGTTTTGTTGAGTGACGTTCGAGGGTAGTTCATGAAGCTTTCTTCTTTTCGCGGCACAGTCCAGGGGTTGAACGACTGGCGAATCGAGTTCGGCTACTCTAAGTAAGATCTTGCGACACAATGCTGTGCCTTCGCCTTCACTTGGTGCACGAACGAACATGTCATTGAAGTTCTCTATGTCGTCCTCGATCAAATTCACGTAATCACCATCTTCATCTTTATATCTTATGCGCAAAAATTGATGTCTCAAACTTCCACATCGCTTACGAATGTCTTCAACAAGGGAAGAGAACGAATAGTTTTGTATACTCCCATCGACGAGTTGTCCGTCAATAGAAAATTTGACAAATCTATCGTTGCCGTACTCGACTTTCACTTTATATTTCATACCGACGAAAGCAATATCAAATGGTGTGTCGGCACCTTTGTGATGGCTCCGCCTCTCAATCAAAAAAGTGTCAAAAAAGTGTCAAAAATGTTTGTCTGGTGGAAACGGTAAGGCGCGTCGCGCTGTAACTAAAAGTTGACTCTTCCATGTATAGTATAATCATCGATTTTTGTTATTAAAATACAAAGGAATCACTAAATATGTGAGTATCTCAATAAAATATTAAGCTCTAGCTAATGTTATCACCATTTGGCTAAAACGAAGAACGTTCAATTAACGTCAACAAAAGAAATTGATGTGATCTATACTTACCAGTTGCCTCCCTGGAGCTTTTAAACTGATCAATAATGACTGGCATAACAACGGCAAAGCAATTGACAATACCAAAGCTTAGAGCCCAAGCAACAGTCCCTGCTGCACAGACTAACCATGCCCACCAACTCTCAGGTTCACGAGGATGGCTAGCAGAACTAGAACAACAGAAAGACAATATCTTCGGCGACATCTTTTACTGACCTGTACCAAACAAACCAAAGAAGAAAGTGAGGAAACCAATAGATCAATAGTACCAAGTAAGGGTTAGATAATGAACGCGAGTGTTCTATGGGATATAGAGTCTCGAGCATTAGATAGAAGGCCATGAGGGCGCAGCGAGACTATATGTCCCATAGGACACGAGTGTTCATTATCTAACTGTCTTAGGCGGCTGTTTATATGAAGGCGAGTTGTCCCTGCTAGCCGGGATAACTCTATTGCTTTTATTACTGCGGTTTTCCACTTACTGCGAACTCAGACATTCCCACGGCTTATTGTGAAACACGTTTTTTGCTGCCGTCAATCAAAACTAATTAGTCGGTACCTTTTTAAATCCTTGATTGACGGCAGCTAAAAACGTATTTCACAACAAGCCGCTGAAATGTCTGAGTTCGCAGAAAGTCGAAAACCGCAGTAAAAAAAGAGTCATGTGCAAATGCATAGACCTGTATGTAAATAAAAAATAAAAAAATGTATGCGAATGGATAAGAATTTAGGTCAATGCTAAATGACATGCTCAAAAGCAGGTATTCGTACCAACACATCAATTGAGGGAAGGTGTGTGTGGATGTTAGAGTTGTAGAGTTCAAGTCGTGGAAAGTAAGTGTGAATAAGTGGAGTTTCAAATTGAGGTTGAATGGAACAGGTGTATATGTGGAGTAAACGGTGGTATGATAATGGTGAAAGAAATTCATAAAAGAGAAGTGAGAATAAAAATATGTAATGAATAATAAATTATAATAATAAGGATAATGAATAAATAATAATAAATAAATATTTAAGAATCAAAAATAAGGTGTACACGCCTGTAAATGTCACGCACTTAATAGATTATTAAATAATTAGGTTCGATGACATTAATTACAACTTTAATAGTATACAATAAGAAAGCGTGAAAAAGAGATATTTGTAGAATCACTGTGAAAATCTAAATAATTTTGACTCACGTATTAATAGCAAACCAAAGTCCGAGTACGGGAGTCTTTGAATCGCTTTGCTGTACTTAATTCGTCGAATTGATAAATAAATAATAGTTCTTCAAACTCGGTCCGAAACAAATATCTTGTTCACGCTTTCTTATTGTATACAATATTAATACTACTAAAGTTGTAATTAATGTCATCGAAGCCCTAATATAAGTGCGTGACATTACGATCGAGTTGAAGAAAATTCTAAGTGTCGCGAAATGAGTCGTTTGCCTACTATGTACAGACTCGTAAAATTACTCTAAATCAGTTTAATATAGCTAACGATAATCGCTTACTCCATCTAAACGAATATATCGTATCTTCTTTACTGAAATAATACAGAATCACTGTGAAAATCTAAATAATTTTGACTCACGTACCAATAGCAAACACAAGTCCGGGTACGGGTGACGTACGAATAGCCACTGCGTTTATTCTTATACATCAAAAAAAAAAAAAAAAAAATCGTCTTTATTAGGGTAATAATGGCCCTCAGATAAGAATCCCAACTGGCAAGGAGGCAAACCAGTTGGCTATTTACAAGCATGGTCGAGACTGGATAATCGGGACAAATACAGTCTCAGCTAGTGGACAGAGCAGGGACTCGAACCCGGCACCACCGGATTGCGAGACCGACGCTCTGCCCACTCGACCATGCCGCCTCCAATGAAGTACTAATAATCAGTCTCTATTCACTAGCTACTTTTTGACGTAGCCCGACTTCACACTCTTGGAGTGTCTTCTTGAAATGTTTTCTTACCTCGATCGTCCATGTTGAAACCAACGACAGTCAACAAGATCTCTCGATCTTAGTGTCGTCACGCAACGCTTTTAGGTGAAACTCCATCATGAATATATTAATTATTATTTATATTCATGTTCAAATTAATGTATACTTATCGTTGATAGTGAAAATAGTCCTACCGGGGAGTCCTAGCAATGAGAAATCTCTTCTTAATAGTCGATATTCATCTCTGTACGTTTTTACAGACTCGTACCTAGTCGTTACTCTTCTTTTTCCCGGGCGCACGCAAAGGGTCAAGGGAAGGTGGAAGAAAAACTAACTAACCCTACAAACAGTTAGTGTATGGCCTTAAATCAACTCTTATAATTATATACAATGCTGCTGAAGGACAACTTTAATATTACTAGACACTCGGGCTACTGAACAGAAGGGATATTCATGATGTATCATAGATCATACACAATACATATATAGCTAATTCAATTAACGTTGTCGCTGATTTATAATGCCTAATCGTCAGACCGAAAGGGATCGTGGGATATCTTTTATCGAGGCGAATGAGGAGTGCAAAGCGTGTAAAACATTCAACGTGTATTTGCAAGTGTTCCTCAGTGGAAACAAAAACACAAATTACGGTTTAGGAATCTTGAAAACTCATGAAATTTTAAAATCCCATGACCACTTTCGCTCTCAAGATTAGGCTTTAGGCTTGTTTCAGCGACGAAGTTAATTTAATTAGCTATATACATTAGAGAGGGTCCTGAAGGGGTAAAATGGGAGCTGGGATTGGCCTTAGTTTTGGACTGGGAAAATGGGATTGATGCACTGGGACTGGGATTTACAAATAAAAGAACAATAGAAAATGGGAATGGGATTGAAAACTTAAAAAAACTTAAGCAAAACTGATGGGATTATTTGATTATTTGATTTTTTTTATTTAGATAGATAATTTGTTTAATCAAACCTCTTGCAGCTAATGGCTGAATTACAGGTAGGGTCAGATAATTAATTTACAATACACTATTTAACAACTACGACTAGAATGATCAATATATAAATAATTAAATAAATCCCCCACCCTCCCACTACATTATAACTTGTCAAACGCTTGCGCATATCTATTTATCCCCCCGCCCTATTATAATTTATCTAATGCTCGCTCGTATTTATGGGTGACAAAATCCCCAAACCGGTTAATGTCAGTAGCCTTAAGGTGTGATAAAGGCTTGATTCATCGTCTGGAATAACGGTTACAGGGCATAACAATTCTTTTGCGCACTAGTTTATGAACAGGATTCTTCTGAATTCTCTCAATATAGAACTTCTATATAGTATTTCACTGGCGAGGTGGCAAAACAATAAAAAACAAAAGGCCTCGCCAGTGGAATACTATATTTAGATACGGGATATAGAAAACTAAAATACAGTCATCTGATTGGCTGAGTTGGTGATGGGTGATGCTAGATAGAAAACGCAAAGAGAAAGGGAAAGGTGAGAATATTAATTAAAAGTGTATAAATTTTGCTAATCTAATTCAGTCTATAGGGTAGCATTATGTAACAACTTCCACTCTTGGATTTACACTAAAAATAAATTCAGCGCATAAATCTAGCGAAAATACGAACTTCTTGTCTTCCTTTCAATCGCGATTCCGCAATGAAAACGACGCTGTAGCCTCGTTAACATGTAGCTACATCCAAACATGGATGCCATATAAGTTAGAATTTTCCACGATAAATGCACTTGTTTAAAATTCATTATAAAATTCATGAATAATTAATGAGCAATTGACAAAAGAATTCACGTCCGTGACGGAGGTTGTAAATCTCATACAGATTTCGTCCTGATTTGTGAAAATAGTCCTACCGGGGAGTCCTAGCAATGAGAAATCTCTTCTTAATAGTCGATATTCATCTGTACGTTTTACAGACTCGTACCTAGTCGTTACTCTTCTTTTTCCCGGGCGCGCGCAAAGGGTCAAGGGAAGGTGGAAGAAAAACTAAGGCTTCGCTTTCCGAACTCAGTCTTCCCTTGATGCACCGCGATCCGTAAAAAAGAGACATAGAAGCGACTGGATACGAGTCTGACGTTTTGAGAATCTCAGTGTTTGACATCGTTTTAATAGACGGTCTCGTGATCTCTTCACGATCGATGGCGTACATGGACGATTTAAAACTTAGATTTGTTCTTTTTTCTGAGGAAAATATTGCTGTTTTTTTTTGGAGAAAAATAAAAACAAAAATACGTCGAGAAAAACAAGACAGCACAGCTTGGTTTATGCACTGATAGCTTTCTGAAGCCAAAAAAGTGACATTGAACCTGAAAAACCCGTAAAAAGCTATGGCAACATAAAACAAAGATGGCGGAAATATGTTTTTCTAAAATAACTCGCAGTTTCGATGAGCTTCAGAAAAATGACTATATAGGTATTAAACGCCACATTCGTGTACTGTTAATCAGACATTAATTAGAATGTTTGATTAGAGCAATTTTAAAGAATTTGCAAAAAACATTATTTGAAATCGCTCTGATCAAACATCCTAACTATGGTCAGCATAATAGCGCATGAATGTGAAGTTTATCACCTAGCTATATAATCATTTTTCTAAAATGCGAGATATTTTAGAAAAACCCATTTCCACCATCTTTGTTTCACGTTTATTGAAGTTGTCATAGCAACACCAATTGAGTTGAAATTGGCATCAATCAAAACTTCAATCTATGTTTTGTATCTGGTGCAAAATACATCTTGATCAGATCAGGGAAAGTTGATCAATTCGCTAAATGAAAATTGGAAGTGTGCCGGTCAATAAAAAACTACTGGCAAACACCTTTTAAAACCCGTTAAATAACCTTTTAAAACCCGTTAAATAGATATTCGACTAATTCACCTTAGCAGTCTTTAATTCCATTGTTTTCTTTTGTGTCTATTGTCTTGACTATTTAATTTTGTTCACGGGTTAAATGTCTTCACTCTATATTGTTTGCGCTCTATTGTTTTGACGCTTTTATTTTACACTCGCCAAACTATGCAAATTTCGAACTAATCTTTTCACTCTTCTGATGATGTCGGTGCCCGACGAAAGCTTAAGATAACCCTACAAACAGTAGTGTATGGCCTTAAATCAACTCTTATAATTACATACAATGCCACTGAAGGACAACTTTAATATTATAAAATAACTATTAGAAACCACGCATTCTGATTGGTTGAGGCGCGTGCTTTATATTTTTTAAATGAGAGCGCACAGCACGCGCGTTTGCATGTTGATCAAATATGTCAATGCATAGTATAAAATAGATAGAAAAGGTGCTTTCTGTGCTGAATGCAGTTATAAAGCACTTGGGGATTACAAGAAAACACGAGAAGTGTTGAAAACTCCGCTTTTCTTCGTGCTTCTTCCATAGTTAACTATGCTTCTCCCAACACTTCTCTCCGCGTGTTCTACCAATCCCCGCGTTCTTTATAACCGCACACAGCACGCGCGCGAATTTCCGTACATCGTTTAAATCCTTTTTTTAATTTCCTAGTGTCTAGGAATGATTAGTTTGTTTCCCTCAAACAAGTTCGTCTTGTAAAAGGCCATCTGGATGACGTAGTGGCTGAAAACGGCTCAAAATATTTCGTTTATCGATGAACAGTTTCTGCCAGAAAAACAAGGCAGATTTGTGATAGAAAACAACATTAGCCAAGCTCCTTACAACACCGAATATCGTCTCCAAATCGTCGGTAATGTTCGAGGACATTTTACGATTCAAGCCAGTAACGTTGAATGATAGTTGGGTAGTTCCTATAATGAACATAACAACATTATCCACGCAGAAAAGAAAAAGAGTCGCTTTGACAAGTATTCGTGGAAACAAGTCTAGCCGTGTTGCCATTTTCTTAATCTGCGTGTAGTTCAGTACACAAATCACGATAACAGTGATGATATTTTCAGTTAGAAAGCAAGCGACAACCGCTTCTTGTAGTCGACTCCCTTGATGGAATCCCAGGATGACAATGCATTCAACAACTGCTATTGCAAGAAGATACATGAACGTCCAAAACCTCGGCACTCGAATAATTTCATGGAAAACTTCATGCCATCCTACGAACTCCGGGATTTGAATAACAATGCAAATACAAACAGCATAGTTTAGATTTTGCATAAGAAGCCATCCTAGTTCCAACTCCAGGGATTTCGAAAACAGAGTGAAGTTCTGGCACTGGTAACTGGATTGGCGTTCTTGTAAACAACAAGTTATTGAGCGAACAGTATAACAGATTAATCCTGCGAACGTTAAGACTAGAAGAATAACATAACAGCAGTAGGAGAACAATCGGTTCAAGCACATAGTTATAGCTATAAAACTAGCAATAACGATTTCCCTTGAAAATAATCTGAGGAAACTCAAAATGATGCTGGCAACAGTTGCTTACGACAATGGAAACCAAAAGTATTCAGTTTTATACGAGCGATTGAAAACTAGAAACTCGAAAGGAAAATGACATCAAAAGGCAGAAACCTTCATTTTTTGTCTTACATTCGAACATTTTCGCACCATCTTCCTTGTTTCCTCGTAACTTTAATTTATTTATTTCTCTTTTCTCGTGATTTACTTTTAGTGTTACTGAAATATGAATTGAGCGCTAAACAAGCGCTATAAAAGTATAGTAGTAGTGTAGTGGTTTAGTAGTTAGTCACAGGATATTGTAAAACGACGTCACTTTTCCTATCGATACAAACTAGTGAGTAAACTATTATAGGCTGCGTCGGTGTTTGATATAAACGATCGATAGGTAATATAATGAAATTGTATTTAACGACGTCACTTTTCCTATCGATTTGGTAAATTGTTAATGACCTCCCAAATGAAACTGCTGTATTAAGTGTGTATATAAATGGCTGATGCACATTGTGATAGAGGAGTATAGGCACAATATATGAATTGATGGCTGTTATAATTAACCATAACTTATTCATGCTTATTGAGAAAGTATGAAGGATTTTTCATTAATATGCAACGTACACCCCGTATATCCGCACATAATATACGTCATATCATAAAATAACTAGTAGAAAACACGCTAAATGCCGAGGACCGTACACACAGCGCTAGCACGCGCGTCTATGTGATCAATTTGTATTTTATAAATTAGACATTTGTAACCCGAGTATCAGGCTCAATTAAGAAGCGGAGGCAGGGCGAGGGACTGGGTGGCCTTTTCCTTTCTTTCCCTCCCCTCCCCTCTCTCCCCTGAGCCTGAAATTCAGATTATTAAGCATTCTAGTTTGGGGTTTGTCCGGAAGACTCGACAATCAAGTGTTGAAAATTACTCCCGTCGTGCTAATCTTAACACTTCTTTCGTGTTCTGCCAATCGCCGCGCGCTCTATTACTGCACACGTTATCCATTTCTTTACTAGTATATGGGAGATCACCTATGAAGAATACACCTATTTCAAAAATCAAGCTTTCGATAAAAAAAAAAAGTTGTGAGGTTCCGAAAATGTGTAATGTTTGATTAACGATAGATGCAAATTTAGCGAAGACGGTGGTCTAGGAGAAATGTGCTATAAAAAAATCATTTCGAGGAATTTCGAAAAACCAAAGTGCTTGTGATTACTCACTGGTATGTGCCATTTCATGGTAAAAGTTTGAGGGCAAACTTTTTTCTGACCCGATCGAACTGCAGTGGACCACTTTTACCGAGACTGCCTCTTAAAAAACTCTTACAGTTGTTTATCTCTTCAATCCTCTTCAGTTAATTTCAGCCGATTTCGTTCAGGCTTACTTGCTTTCTCCCTGCCTAACGAAAATATACGGATATACGTGTGGACAGGGCCTAAAGCTTCACTTACACTTCATTAGCATGTTATTTCACACACAAGCTCTTTTGCATTTTAATAGTGGGTTATACGAAAATGTTCTATTATTTTTCTAACGCTAACACCAAATTATTAGAGTGATTTTCACAGGACTGTGAAATAATAACTAAGCTAATAGACCGGGTAATAGACACTGGTAGACCCCAAGCCCATTGTAATCTTTTGTGGATATATGACTATTAGACACTATTAAACACTGACTATTAGTAATTGTTTCACAGTCCGATGAAAACCACTCTACTGTGATGTATATAGGCTATCTGTCTATGTTAGCCCTTTTGGCTGTAATAGATATCCTGTACCTAAAGATATGTATGTACACATATGTACATGTGTATAATAAAATATAAAAAGGTACTAAATAATATATACAAACTAAAACTCATAAAATATATCTTGGCCAGCAATAAAAAAATTACAGCCCCTAAAGAGACAAATCAGCTAACGCGTTGCTATGTATGTTTCCACCAAATTCAAATCCTCTGAGAATAAGATTCTTTGTCTTATGTATTTGGATATTACGTGGAAAATCTTTCGAACAACAGTTTTTATGCCAAGGGGTTTTGAATTGGGTGGAAACGTACATAGCAACACGATTAGGTCTATTGTCCCTAATACGTATTTTGTCCTATAGATACAGGTTTCCACAAAGGGCTAGTTTTTAAAATCTCGGTCCTTTCTGGTGAAGACTCTAGTCCCCTTCTTCCTCCATTGTTCTATGATGTAAGATCAATAGAATTTGTTTCAACCAATGGTTCTGCCTCAAGATGGTCTGTTTCCTTTTTTAAACTCAGCTCAGCTTTCTCTTGTGATGTCTCTGCATCACATGACTCGTCGGTCTTTTCCTCATCAGGTTCAGGCTCGGTAGGATTACTCTCAGGCTCGACATGGTTCTGTATCAGTGGTTCCTCCTCTTTAATGTCTACTTCTGCCATCTCACTAAACTGTGGTAGTGGTTTACCTGTCTCTCTTTCTGTAGAATAGTCGCTGTTACTCAATGGGTTCAGTGGAATTGTTTCTGAACAGTCACTTACTAAAGGCGAGTCAGGCTCTCTTCTACTCGATAGGCCGTTCAGTTGAACTGCTTCTGTTTGATCATGATCTGAAGGTGGCTCTAATGGTAACTCCTCGTTTGTAATGGGTTTTCTCCAAGGTTTAAAACAATACTGCAAGAAAGGAAGAAAGAAACCAACCAGACAAATCCCACCAGCAGTAAGGAAGGCAGGTTTGTACGAACCTATGTTGTCAGCAATAAACCCTAGGGGAAAATAAACTAGTTATAAAAGTGAACCATCATCATTTTCACTATTATCACCTCATCATCATCACTATCATTATTATCATCATCACTGGCATCATTATTATTATCAATGTCATAGACGACTTTCATAAATGGCCGCCATTAATTATCATCATTTTTAAAATTGATGTTTTATTTAAAAGAAAGCTATCATATGATGGATATTCACCATAACAATAACTTGTGAAAGTTTGAGAAATTATAAGAGTTTGAAAAATCAGAAAACCACCAAAACGAGGCCTCAGCAGAAAATTACATAGAAATCTCTACTTTTTTCATTGAGCATAACTTCTTTGGTATCACAACCTTCCAAACATGCCTATTTCAGGTGGTTCTTTCATATGACAGTGCTAAAATATTAGAATATCTGTTTACTTGAAAAATCATATTCCGGTACATATTATGGTAGTTATGAAAGCGGTCTATTGTTATCATATTAATAGCATACCTATTAAGGGGGGTCCTGTCAAGTTTCCAATTGATGTAACCAACTGACCAAATGGGAAAGACACTGACCTGAGTCTTGGTTCCACAGTTTGAAGTAACAATAATACTATAGTGGTAACAAGAACACCACTACCTAACCCAAGGAACACGGAATAGATGATAAAATGGTAATACTCTGTGGCTAATGGCAATAGTAACATACTGACAGCCATGGTCAGTGAACCAACTTGATTTACATGTAAGGGGTTGACAGATGGTATATCAATGACACGACCAGCCATAATAGATGAACTTAATGATGATAATCCTATAGCGATGAACAAGTTGGATGATTTGGATGGTGGAATACCAACCTCTATACAGTAGTTCACCTATTGAGATAAAATGGTTGATTGAATGGTAAGGAATGGATGGAATAGGATGGTTAGATGAATGAGGGATAAATGGAATATGGTGGGTGCATTGAATGGGATAGTTTGCAGGACAGGATGGATGGAAAAGGAGGATGGACAGGATGGTTCGATGGAATAGGATTAGTAAATGGAACAGGATGGTTGGATGTACCACGATGGATGGACAGGACAGGATGGGTGGGTGGGTGGGTGGATAGGACGTTTGGACAGGATGAGTAAATGGAACAGGATGGTTGGATGTGCCTAGATGGATTGACAGGACAGGATGGGTGGGTGGGTAGGTGGATAGGATGTTTGGACAAGATGAGTAAATGGAACAGGATGGTTGGATGTGCCAAGATGGATGGACAGGACAGGATGGGTGGGTGGAATAGGATGGTTGGGTGCAACAGGATAGATGGATAGGATATACACTACTTACCAAATGTACATGTGTCACAAAGGCTGAGATAGTTTGTAATAGCAGAGAAACAACAACAATGATGTACACAGGCTTTTTGCTTAGTTCCTTCAGTCCTTTACAAAATCCAATCTCCTTTGGTTTATGGTGTACATCTCCTTCATTTGCTGGCTGGACATTTGGGTCATAGCTTAGAACTAATAGCAAAACAACCACAAAAAATGATGCTATTATTCGATACATTACTCTAAACCCATACAAGCTTATTAGTAGTTGCATGAGTGGACCTAGGGTCAACACTCCAAGGTTTAAACCACCAGTAACCATTCCAAGAGCAATGCCTTGTCTTCGATTAAAGTATTTAGTCATAGCTAGTACACTTGATGTAAAGATCATAGAACAGCCAACACCAAATAGAATACTGTAGCTGAAGAACACATGGACAAGACTTGTTGTGAAAGATGTCAGGACCAGACTCAATAAACACATGATTGTACCAGCTAATGCACCAAGGCGCATGCCAATGCGTGACACTACTTTTGAACAGATAGGAATACTTGCAAAGGCTAGAGATGATGGAATAGAGCCAGCCCATGCTGCAACAAAACAAATACAAAACCATGTCAGCAGTTTAAAGGAATTACAGATGTAAATATACTGATGAATGGTTAAACAAATGAATGAATGAATAAATATCAATTAAACTTATAGAACTCTTTGGCAATATAGTTATATTAGTAATATATATAATATACTTTTTTTACATTTGCCGCCAACCTAACAAAAGTCCCTTGGCCATAAATTTTAGATTACACATATATAACTAGTTCCCCTTTATGAACACTTTATCATAGCATGCATATAGCTATATCATAATGATATTAATGTATATATTGTCTCATCTCATCTATTCAAGAATTGACAAAAAATATTAGATAGATGACAAAACAAATAATTATAGAAATAAATGAATGGATAGATATAGTTAATGCTAAGGAATAAGGTGAGAATGCATGGGAAAAAGTTATCAATAATAAAAAAGTTTACAGCGAATTACCCCTCTTTATTTTAATTCTCTCTAATTATTTAAACTGAAAAATATATTTTGGTACCAATTAAGTTTGTCCACATACATGCTTTGTAAATGAAACTAGCTGGAACCTCTCTACTCTGGGAAACTGGACAATATAATTGAAGTCCCATTTTTAGTTTTTACTAACAAATGAATTAACCTCATACATCCGGACAAACCCATTGTATTGAATTGAAAATTACTGGACAATTGAATCCATTGATATTGTGGATAGTGAGCTAAATAAAGGATATCTAACATGATTACTGTGGGCATACTCAAGGTGCTAAGGGAGCAATCAGAGTTAAATGCAAGTTTAGGGCTCAATTGCTATGTATGGGGGGGGGGGGGAGTTTACTCCCTTTGTCCAAGTGGTAGGGGTGATCGGCGGAGAATTTGAAAATGACCACTAAATTAGGTATGCACGGATAAAAATAACTGATAAAGCCTTCTAAAGATTTCTACCCCTATAAAGCAACAAAACAGAGTAAAAATGACTCTTACAGGTACGAAATCATGTTACGTAACTAGAACTCTAAAAGGACCCTAAAAGGTACGCACAGGAAATATTTTTACCCTAAAAGGTACGCCAATCACCCCTACCATGCACTTGGACAAAGGGAGTACCCCTGCTGGGGTCCTGCAGCACTATCCAGTGATAAAGGGGTTTTACTTTATAACATAAAGCAACATTATACTGGTTTAGATGATCAATACAAGGAAATCTGTACTTACCAGTTGCCTCCCTGGAGCTTTTAAACTGATCAATAATGACTGGCATAACAACGGCAAAACAATTGACAATACCAAAGCTTAGAGCCCAAGCAACAGTCCCTGCTGCACAGACTAACCATGCCCACCAACTCTCAGGTTCACGAGGATGGCTAGCAGAACTAGAACAGCAGAAAGACAATATCTTTGGCGCCATCTTTGACCTGTACCAAACAAATCAAAGAAGGAAGTGAATTAATTCACATTAATGTTATGTAAATGAGAAAAAGGGGGAGAGAGGGAGAGAAAGGGAGTGTGAATGGAGAAGGGTGAGTTAGGAATTAAAGAAGGAGAAGAATTATCAATGCCAAAAGGAGAGCAGATTAGAAAGGTAGGAAAATGAGGAAGAAAATTATTTTGTAAGGGAGCAGGGGACGTACAAAAGAAAAAGGTGAGCACTGGTTATGTACAAAGTATATTTTTGAGCTTTTTACAGTATTTTCAGATAATTCTTACTGAATACCGATGCCTGCTTTATAATTCAAAACCATACTGCTGGAATATTTAAACTAGAATCATGCATCGTTGAATATATCGATGTTGAATTGAATAAAGAAATAGGGACAAATAAAGTGGATTTAATATAGGGAAAGTTATGGCACAAGCAATCGGTTTTATCTGTTTTTTATATTTTTGATTTTACATCAAATCACAAATGCTTTTTTAAAGCTGTTGATTTCAGGGCACTGGAAATTGGCGCCACTATTCAAACTATGTAAATTGAGTAACTTAAGTATATGAAGTATCACCTTACAGAATACAGGTTGAATCAAGTTTAGGAGCTCATGAGCATGAAACATGAACTGAAATATTTTCATGTTTTTTTTTTTTTTGTAATGAATTGATGGAGAAATACTCAGAATATGTTAGTCCATCTAGAGATTAACAAATGGGTGAATGGATTATTATAATTCATCTGCCTTTTGTTGATTCTATGTGTGTATGTTTTTGCTTCTTCGAAATTAAAGTTCCTTTATTAATTTAATTACAGACTATCAAAACCAATCAAGGTCAAAGTAAAATTGCTGGCTGACTAGATCGAAAGAGACAAGTTGCGATCCCTGCTCCATTCGTCTAACTCAAAGGAACCCATCCATTTGCTAGGTGGCCTTAATTGTTTCCCTTGTGTTCATGCAAGAGGTGCTTGCCCAATCGTGTGGACAAGGGCTCCATAAAATGCCTCAAGTGAGAAA
This sequence comes from Metridium senile, assembly GCA_949775045.1. Classification (NCBI taxonomy): domain Eukaryota; kingdom Metazoa; phylum Cnidaria; class Anthozoa; order Actiniaria; family Metridiidae; genus Metridium; species Metridium senile. Next base: position 60,138,368 of record OX459095.1, read on the forward strand.
CCTCCTGATTGGACAATACAAAATTAAGTACTTGTAAAGGTTAATAATTAGTACACTGTTATGCTTTAATTCACTAAATCATCAAGTCAAATATGCTTAATTGTGTAAAATCTAATGAACGATCAAAACAAGTGTGGTTTTATTATTATTATTATTATTATTATTATTATATTATTATTTTTTTAATATATTATTATTATTATTATTATTATTATTATATTATTATAATTATTATATTATTATTATTATTATTATTATTATTATTATTATTATTATTATTATTATTATTATTATTATTTCCAATTTTGTAATTAACATTGTCAATCATCACTAAAGTATTAAAGCTCACATATATATACACTTACTTGCAAGAACGTTGTCATATAAAAAAGAACATTTGTATTTAGTGTGTAGGAATGAATTAAAAGTACAAAAGAAAGAGTTCAGCTTCAGTGATCATCTTTTGTACTTTTAATCTATTCCTAACCCACTAAATACAAATGTCCTTTTTTCGTATGACAATGTTCTTGCAAGTAGGTGTATATCAAAGTGTTGATTGACTACTTTTCCACCATTTTAAGGCCTTAATAAGGCCTAACTATCTGCACATTTTCAGGTCTGATAAGATAGGGAAAGCTAGCAAGCCATATTAAACAACAGGAAAATGAATGTGAATCTGAGGCAATGTGAATCTCAGGCTCCGAATCTCAGTCCAGCTTCACTTTGGGTCATTTTTAAGGCTAATAGGTGGTTAGTTTTAGTTGAGGTCAGGTTTCAAGAATTAGGCCTTATTAAGTTTTTGTGTGGCCTGAATCAGATTAAAAATTCAGGCAACAATTAGTTTCGCATAATGTCTGATATTTCTGTACGGGACAGGATAGACTGAACAAAATGTACAAAAAACAAGAAAGAAAAGAAACAATAGAAGATAAAGGAAAGGAAGGGAATGAAAGGAAAGAAGAGGAAAGGAAGAATGAAAACGAAAAGAGAACAAAATGGAAGGTTTGGTAAGGGAAGAGATCAAAACAAAGGGAAGCAAAGAGAAGAAAGAGAAAAGCAAAGACAAACAGAACAATATTCTATGAAAAAGTATTTAAAAAGAAGGAGAAAATTTGTTTTTATTATACTTTGTATGTACTTATTTTTAAATTCTGCATGCTTTTATACTCCATATATAACTTAAAGTAATTTCGCAATAGTTGGGAATTTGAGAATACTATTTTTGTCCCTATTCAAAATTTCAAGATAACCTGCATGTAACCTAAGTAATATGATATTTAGAGAGCAAAACTTGTCTTTTTTCAGTATCCTTTCTTCAGCGCATATAATGAATGCACATTATCTTTGCTTTGTCTGTTTTAGAAATCAAACAACTTCGAATTGTCTCTTCGCCACGTGATTAACCATAAACTTTCCTATCAGTAGCGTCTGAATTTTATAGCCGATAATTTAAAAATTTATATCTTTTTGCCAAAAAACGAATTATTGAGCAAAAAGAGCAATGTTGGCTGATAATGAAAAGCGTGTAGAATCGCTTGTCTGTGATTTTGATAAATTAAGTTATAACTTAAGTAAATAATCGTAAATCTCCCGACACCCATCGTTAGGCTAGAAAAATAGGAGTAACTGATTTAAGATTCCATTTACAACTGTAGTAGTAATTTCTGTTAGCACCGGACCGCTAGTTTTCCTTCATTCTGACTTCAGCGAGTTTGATTTTCAAACAAACGTAGTCATCCTAAAACAAACATGGAACCGTCGTTCATCATAGCAAAACGTGTTTGCAGAGAAACCTCACTTTACGCTCTATTGTAAGCCTTAATTTGTTATATAAGAAAATAAAGCAAAAACATCCAAAATGATATAATTTAGGTAATAAGAGTTTAGAGTATCGAAAGATTTAGTTAAAAACAAACACTTACCAATATTAAATGTGAAACAGGTTTCAGCTAGCAGTCCAGCGTGTTCTTTTTGTGAATAAATCAACTACATGCCGCGCATGAGCAACTTCCGATGTTTTTCCCCCCCCCAAAAAAAATGTTCTTCAAAATACAAAATTATCGCTTGAATTGTGATACTTATTGGAAAATATAAAGATATAAGGATATAAGGAAAATATAAAGATATATCTAGCTGTATATGAAAGTGGAACTATTACCTCTTGTTTGTTCCCTTTAAGCGTCCAAAGTCCACGTAATTACTAAAACATGGAATTACCTACAACCATCTACACCCATCTAAAACCACCAAACAACCATCTACAACCACCTAAAAAAAGTCTCACCAAGGAGAGTTTAATATGACAGAATAATGCTAAATGCTAGGATTGCGTGACCCCGGTGCGTGACATCGTAATTATCAAGACACCATTGCACAGGCAATCTAGTTTAGCTTTATTTTGTGATTCTAATCCATTATATACTTACGTTTTTTAGTTTAGCTGCATTTTTAAGATATGACTTTTTATCTCTCTTTTTATCCTCAACATGTCCCACAGGATCTTTACGTATCAGTACACGAAGTCTTTCAGTCATTGTCTACACTTTATACTGAATACGTACAAAGCTATTGGTCCTGACAACCTACCAACAAAGCTGTTAAAAGAATTCGCCACTGAACTAGATCCAGCCATTCAAGACATATACAACCAGTCAGAGGGTTCTATTCCATCCCTCTTAGGGTCCTGGAAGTCCTGGAAGGTTTTACTTGCAAGAGACTTCTATCTCAACTTAATCGAAAGATTGATGCACGTCAGTATTCACGCAAGGACCATTCAATAACAGACAAGTAACAACGTAACTAAATGCAGAACCAAAAGAGCCGAAAATTTCTTCATGCATAAATCATTAATAATAATCATTTTGACGATAAATAGTTTGTAAATATTATAGATTTGATATATTAGCTTTAGATAATCCATTGTAAATCATTTGTTAATTCAGTCTTTTTTTGTAAATAGTTAGTTAATTCAGTTGTTTTACTGTAATTGAACTTTAATAAACCATTATTATTATAAAACTGGGCTGGTTGCGGCCGTGAACGCAGGAAATCACCATTAGGGGGTGGGGTGTGTTTTTTTTAGGTAGTTTTCTTTGATGTAGGGATTATTTTATTCCCTCGACGTTGTGCTGGATTTTTCCCCGCTATGCATGACATTTTTCACACAATATCAAAGCAAAAATATGATTGATTTTGTTAAGATAAATATTTTTAAAAATCGACTTTTGCTAGGCGCCCTAAATGTCAGAATCGTCACAGTCTACACGGTCTTGTGTAAGCAGGCAAGAATCCATATGTTGCTTGAAAACGCTTGAAAATTTGCAATTTCACTCCAGGAACGTTTTTAAAAAGTACATCAGATGCTAGCTTAGAGTTTGTGAAATAATAAAATTGGTTATTTTTGCACAAAAACCCATGGAAAGCGTTAGAAACCATTTACTACGTAAAGATGTAAAAACTTGGGTATAATATGTTTGCTATAAAGTTTGCTAAATTTCTACTAGTTAAGAATTTATCCATTGGCTCTAGATTGAAGCTATAAAATATGGAATTTTAAGTATTAGATTGAAATGGAAACGTCAAACTAAAGAATAAACTATCTCCAAAGATGAAGTGTGTTGTTTTTCGTTTTGGATTTTTTTTTACCCCACGGGCAGTTTTGCCCTCCAAAACCCTTTGCTATGCGGTATCCAATAACAATATAGAAACAATAGAATTAGCATAAAATGGAGGGGGGGGGGGGGGGGGGATAAAAAGGTCACATAAAAAGTTAAAAATAAAAAAATATGAGATATCTGTGATAATCTTAGGATTTTGTTTCCCCGTTGTCAAAAGGGCGGGGATGCTCGGGGTTGAAATCAGTGTTTTGGTCCCGCTTAGTGTGTTAATGAACACGAATCCCCACCAGCAGAGTTTTGTGGTCCCTTTTAGGGCTTAATAAGACAACAATGCTTCTTTTTAATGACAACGTCCACATAAAACGTATACGAGCAGAAGGCATGTTTTTAATTGGTCCCTTTTAGGGGTGAAATTTCATTGCTGCCACGCCCATAAACTTACAACACAGGCCTCTTTTAGGGTTCATTTTCGAATTTTTCGGCGAGCATCCCTCGGGTACCCTCATACCTGTTATTTTAACCAACTCACCCCCCCCCCCCCCCCCCAGAGTTTCCTAATGGCCAGGACTGCTGTACTGCGCATGGCATCAATATTATTTTTTTCCCTGTTCTAGAAACTTAAGTCAAATAATAATGATAAGACTGATGTTTTAAATTATTTTATTTTTTTTATTATACTTTTCTATTCTAGATTTTCAAAGAGGTAGTCTTAGTGAATTACAATAGAACACAAGGTTGCCAATTAGAATGCCTCATATATGCCTATTTCAAAAATTGCTTTCACAGCCATACCCTGGATGCCACAGAGTATGGCTTGAAGTAGTTTGGAAGGGTTTCTGTGTGTTAACTTGCATTCAACACTCTACAGTTAACATGCACTCTGATATATATATATATATACTCTTATGGTATTTTGTCTCTTGTTTACAGGTTCTTGAGAATGATTTAATTCTTATTTATGTGTTTATGAATATATTATCATGACAACATTTTTGTAACCTTTATGACCCTTTGTAACCCTACCTAAGGGCAGTGTAGACTGTAACCTTTGGGTGTGACAATATATATATACTATAAGTTGCAGAACGATTCACTGCCCCCCCCCCTCCCCCTCTGTATCAAACCTAACCCCCAAAAATGATAATCATATATAAAAACTTTGATGATGTCTTACTCCTTTAGCTTGAAAATACCCTTTTCGCTTAGTGAATTAAAAATTAAAATTGTTAGTAAATAAAATCTTTCCATTTTTCAAAAGATACTTCTTTGCTGTTTTTCACTTTCCACTAAATTATCACAAGTATATTTAATATTAATTGAACTAAAATCATCCAGTTCGAGGCAGTGAAGTTACCATTTGCTTAGAGTTCACAAAGAGTCGCACACAGTTTGGCTCCTGGCATTTGCTAATAAAACTTTTTTCTGGGATTATCTGGATCTAAATAATAACAAAAAGAAAATATACTATTTGCTTGTTTGAATTTGTATATATGGCTTACTTCTGTTTCATAATTGGTTGACTTATTGATTGATTGATTGACTGATAGGTTGATTGATTAATGAGGGGGACATTGGAGGGGGGGGGGGGGGGGGGGGAGTTGAATCCCACAAAAATTATTTAAAGATCCTGCATTACCACAAAAAAAATATTGCATACCGCACAACATTTAATTAAAACAAAGGTCATTAAACGTTTTCGTTTTTTTCACCATCCATGTGTATCAAAAAAAACAAAAACCGTTAATATCGCATACCGCAGGAATTCTAAATCCCGCATTACCGCTAGATTTTGCTTATTTCACCGAAATACCGCTTAAAAAAGGATAAATATCGCATAACGCAGGTATCCTAAATCCCAAATTACCGCAAAAATTTATTCCTTTTACCGCAATATCGCATTAAAAAATGGCCAATACCGCAATACCGCAAACCCCAATGTCCCCCTCATTAATGAATGACCTGAAAGACTGATCAATTGAGTAAATGATTAATTAATAATAAAGGATTACTTTTAGACCAGGATGTTCTTTATCGATAACTTTAACAGCCTCTTCAGCATCCTAAAAATTATATGAAATTTCAAAAAATTAAGTGATATATAATTTTACATTATATTATTTGTATTATTTTGTGGTATGCAATTTATCAGTGTTTGCTTAATAAATAATTTAACAAAATTAATGAAATTATAAACATACACCCCCCCCCCCCCCCCCCCCCCAAGTAATGTACCATTAGAAAGGTATTTGTTACCCCCCTAAGTAATGTACCATAGGTACAAAGGTTTTTGTTATCATAGTTTTTGTACTACAGACATAAAAATGTTTTGAGAAAAAATATATTTGAAATGTCAAAACAAAAACAACTGAAAATGGCCCATTTTTCATATAACCTAGGTACACGTCACTAAACAAAAACAAACACCGCACACCAAAGACATTTACATCACCGCACTTTCAGAATTTGTTCACAGCAATACCACAAAAATTTTCATCAACATCGCAATCCCCTAGCCTCCTCCTCAGGCAACTCTTGACTCTGGGCTTCCTGTGGCAGAACAAAAGGTGGGGGAGGGGTGAGGGTTAGAGAAAAGAAACCCCTTCCTTTCTTATTTTGGGCCCATTCCTCTCCGGTTCACATGACCAAGGAAACCCAGCCAGGTTGCCTGCGGAAAAGGCTAGCAATCCCCCATGTCCTCCCTATTTGTATATAATCATAAATAGATATTTCAACAACGATATATTACTAGGATTTTAATTTAAAACGATAGATGCTGGCTTTTATGCTGAGTCAATATAAGTTTTGCTTTTATTTGAGGCCAAATTATCTCCTTTAAAAAAACACACATACACAACACAAGGAAATAAACAAAGCAGGTCCACATAAACCTTTGGATGCTTATTTGCAATATATTTGTTAAATTTCAAACGTGCTTCATCAAATAAAGGATTGATTGATTAATGGATAATATAAAAAAGTTTATAATAGGTTTATGCACCTATCAATGTCTTGCTCCAACAGGGGTGTGCGGGCGTACCCAGGGGCTATTGACATTTTTCATATCTTTTTGTCAATAGTCTGTATCCTGGGGTCCTGGGAAGTCAAATTTATATACCCGTAACTACTCATATATTTAGAGGGTCCACAATGGGGGTTTCCAGATCCCGCTATCCCACTCGTTTTTATTTGAAACCCTGCCATCCCACCAGTTTTTATGTTAAAATCCCAATCCCGCTATTTTTTTCTGGATTAATTAAATTGTTAATTGTTTGAATTAATAAAAATGATAAAAATATGTAAATATGCAAATGCAAAGAGACTTAAATCCTGTATCCCGTTGCAAATCCATGCAATTTCCTGAATCCGACCCCCAAATAATATGAAATCCCGCTCCCGCCCATAACTCTTAATCACGCATCCTGTTCTGATTTTATCTCAAATCCCGAACCCAGCCAAACTTATTGTGGACCTTCTATTTACTGTTGTGGATGCAGAACTTTGTAATGAAATTGTCAAAAAACATCGAGCAGCCCCAAGTACTGGCAAAGTTTATGTTCAATAGCCCGACTTTGCCCGCACTTCCCCGGTTGTGGCAAGACATCGATAGGTACATTAATAATATTGTAAATGCCACCATTTTGAAGTTGTTGTTTAATGTCCCCAACCAGTTGTAATGGATGGAAAATAAGATTTAAATAAAATGACAATTATTGGGAATTCAATTATTCCCCCGAGAAACTCTCTCATAACACAAAATAATAATAATATTTTACATTTAATCAGAAACTCTTCTCGAATGTTGTAGTTTTATTCGTTGAGCCCATATTTGCAAACTCAATGCGTTGTCTAGCCAACACAATCACCTGAATTTTGAAAAATTTAGGTTTAAAAATCAATCTCAAAAGCTAAAAATATATATTTGCTTGTTTTACCTTTCCTATGAGCTCTGGCCATTGCCTTTTAGGTTCTTTTGGGACGTCTTTCCGACGAAACTTAAAGTTTAAGTTGTCTGCCATACTGCCTGGGTCAGCACTGAAGATTTCCCAGCTGTTTGAATCTGCGATTAGAATGTCAGCGGCTGTAATTGAAGGGCAGAACAAAAATTTTAAAACTGAGAAAATATGTCAGATAAATATGTTTTGTTTTTAGATAATTGTTATTGTAATTTTCAGATTCCACTTTGACTTGTAAACTTTACAAAACACTCCTATTCTATCTATTTGTAATTTTGTTTTTTTATAAGTTTACGATTAGTCCCCTTCCCTTCCCTCCCCTCCCCTAATGGTAAGGCTTTTCAGCTCCACGTGATATTTTCCCGCGTTACGAATTCGCGAAAAGCCTGGAAGCGCAGGGATCCTGTTGCCAAACGCACAGCGCTTCAAATACTCTCTATTACTCGGATAAACCATGGATCCAAGAATGCTGGCAGAACTTTTTGGCGGTGATCTTGATATCATGACGACATTCAACCCATCTTATCCGCTAAAGTTTGAGCGTTTCGGCGACGCGGACCCAAAGAAAGATGTCGAGTTCGTGAAACACTTGGAAAGTTGTTACAGAGCTGGAAGCCCTGTATCTGGGGAAATGAGTGCAATGTCGAATGTATACTCCAATAAACTAATCTACAAAGCTGAGGAGAAAGCTCGGTGGGCTTATTCAGCCAAGGACCCTGTCAAAGAAGCGAAGGCAGCGTTGTCTATATCACAATATTGTCCAGAAGCGTACAATGTGATGGCGCAAATGGGGGCTAACACTTACGCAGAAGCACTCGGTATGAACAAGAAATAGTGCTTACTTTGTCTAGCAATACTGTGCTCACATTCATAAAAATACAATTATTTATTCTTATGAGTAAATTTCTGTTTTTGATGGTTTTAATAATTATAAATAAAATCGTATCATCGCAGTGCATACTCGGAAAGTCTCGGAAACTATTATCCAATCCAAAATATCTGGGAAATATCCAAAGCCTTGTTCAGATAGTCTGTTGTATAAAAAAGCATGTTTTAATTTTGATTTCCAAGGAAGGTTAAGATGTCTAATTACAAACGGCAAGAGAGAAAGCTGCGAAAAATAACATTGAGCCCACGTGTTTACGACATTGACATTGCTTTCCTGTTGTTTTAGTTGCGCCCCTCGCCTCCGCCTATATTCTAGTTTTTCTTCAGTGTGTAATTTTCTTTAATAGATTATATTGTGTGATGATCTTGAGTTGTAGGGTAATTGTTGGCACATTCATGATTAATGAGGTTTTTTTCTCCATTTTAAGAGTTCTACAACAAAGCTGTGGAAATTGCACCCAAAATTAGTCCAAGTTTTGCTTCAGATGTAGCAGAAGGCCATTGCTGGAGTCAAAATCATATGAGATGCTACTTCAGAGCTGTGCACGGTCAGGCCAATACATTGCGTAAAATGGGCCGCAACAAAGAAGCATTGAAAAAGTACCTTAAACTAGAAAAGTTGGATAAAGATTTCCATAGGTGAATACTAACTAGAGGTTGATTGATTATTGTAGGATATAATAATAATAATATAGAGTGCTATGAATGACAGTGCAACTGAGGAAACTGGGGCCACCAAAACATAATTATCCAATCACGATCGAGCATATGTACAATAGAATCTCTACAAATGTTTGATTTTTTTGCTTAAAATGCTAATAATATTTATTATATAAACTAGTGAAATATCAGGTGATCTCCCGCGCGAAAAAGTGATATCTTCACATTGTGAAAATAACATGTTATTTCACATGTGAAATAACACGTTACCATCTATTTGTTAAGATTTTTAATATTTTTTGATGCATATCTTGATAAAACTTTTGCTATTTCATTTGTCATGAGTTTATATAATAAACAGAACATTACATGGGCGCTTGGAGATTTTATCTTCTCGTGTTCAAGTGATATCTCACTCGTGAGATATCAATTGAACACTCGAAGATAAAATCCGTATCTCCGCGCACACATGTAAATATCCTCTATCTATTATATATGAACAGAATAGATCAAGATTGAATAAAAAAAAAAACACCTTGGCCTGTGAGAACCCTGTATGAGTTTTTTATTTGATCTAAAAAATATATATTTTGAAATTTATTGGGTGGCCTCGGCTTCAGTAGTCGCACTGTAATGGTTTAAAGTCAGTAAGTATACACAAATAATTGTAAATAGTAACTAGCAAGTAAACTAGTATAAGCTGCGTTGGTGTTTGATATAAACGTTAGGTAATATAATGAAATTTGTAAATTTCTGACAAAGGGCTAAAGCTCGAAACTTCAGTAAAAAGTTAAGTCAACATTATTTACGGTGTTACAAATTTCATTACATTACCTATCACAAAAAATTATGGTAAATTGTGATGCTCTTTTCATTGCTGATGTTCATTTTGACATAGTTGCTCAATTTAAAAGGGATAGGGTCATGTGACATGATTGCATGTTACAAAAGTCATGTGTTGCAAAAGGCCTATTATTCATCCATTCAGTTATTTCATTGTTGATTCATTAGTTCACTTATTATCTTATTGAATATTATTTGTATTCACTTCAACAGCTGGTCATCCTATGCTAACTGGCGTTTCCATGTACTTGAAGTATATATGAAGCTTGGTGATGATAAAGGGGCACTTGCCTTTGCAACCAAAAAATCAAATCAGGAAGCATTCACTTTAGCATCCTCGTCAAGCGCATGGCATTGGAGTATGGCACTATTGGATTATAGGTATCGACATCATCGAGGTTTTGCCAGAGAGTATTATGATTCGGTAGAACACTTGAGTGGTCCAACAGTTCCACCAGTTGGTGCCATAATTGGTGCTTCCCAGTGCTCCCGGCATGTACTAACCTTTCTAACAGGAGAAAGAAAGCTGCCAAATTGCAAGATTCCTTACGTCATGAAGTCTGAAAGCTCCTTGAGTAATTCTGCTGTGTATTGTATGTCAAATCTAGAGTTATGGAGAAGTACACCAGGTGCCATAGAGTGGGCTGCAACTAATTGCTACACACATTATTGCCTGTGTATGTTGAGAAGTGAAGTGGAAATACTACAACATATCAAACTCAAGAATACTACAGAGAGCTTTAAGGAGTTGATCAAGAAGGGTGTGTTCCTGGAAACATCTATCCCAGGGTTTGGTGCAAGGCTAGTCAGTGAAGCTGTCAAAGCTGATGATGTTGAGAAGCTTAAAGTTCTCTTGGATGCTGGTGCTAAAGTCACACCTGATGTTTCTAGTTGTACACCCAAACCTCTTCACATTGCTTGCTACTATGACCACGATCCAGACATTATCAAGACCCTGTGCAAATATGGTAATCAAACAAAATGAAAATATATTTTGAGTACACCAGTCGGGAGTGTACCCTTGAGTGGTGAACACAAAATGTTTTTAAGTATTTTCACTAGTAAAAGCACAACAGTCTCAAATGTTATTTTAAGACAACCTTTTGGAAGCTTTTCTAAATTGCCTTATTTTCATAATGATCATTATATGATAACTATTAATCTATTATTTTGTATTATTTAACAATTTCCTTTGAATGGTTATCTTGATTTTCATTGGTCGACCTCAGCGGGTTGACCAATCAGGAAAGAGCTGAATTTCGACTTCAGGAACAAGCTCCAACAGACTACGTTCCCAGGGGTATTTTTCCTGGGAGCGAGAAATGAGCGACAGAAGATTACCCCTGGGTTAGATGCCCCAAGAATAGATGGTTCAAATGCCACTGTTGCCACCATGTTTCGTGCTTCAATTAAAAAAAATAAACAAATTACACTCAAATTGGCAGATCACATGTTTATCCTTGTGACCTTAACACAGGGATCCCAAGATATTCACAATCTTTGTTTTTTTTTTACAGGTGCCAATCCATTTAACAAGTATGATCTGCACTACAGTCCCATTGAAATGGCAGCAGAACAAGGTTCAGTTAGAGCATTGAAGACTGCAATCAGTTGCTTACCCAAGGACCTCATAGTAGACCATGACATAATCATGGATGAGATCCTCCTTGTCTTATTCAAGACATCATGCTACGATTGTGTCACTGGTGAAGGTCCAAAGTGTCAGCGATGTCAGTTTGACAATGATCCACACCCAAAGAATGCGTCATTCACTGGATGTGTTGATGTTGTTATGGAAACGGGCTATATCCCCTCCAAGAGCATTCTAACTCATTTGCATCAAGTCTGGAGCTTTAAAGCAAAGTTGTTTGATTACATTCTCAAGAAAGCTATCAAAGTGTCACCCTCCTTGTCTTCGTTAGCTCGGATCACATCACAGGAATCATGGCGCAGGATTTGCAGTGTCTGCGGTGAAGAAGAAGTCAAGACCATGATGTGTTCAGGATGTCATTCCATTCGCTACTGCTCAAAGAAATGCCAAAAAGCTGATTGGAAGAAACACAAGAGGATTTGCATGTAACTTGACAACAGAACAAAGATATTTTTATACATCTTTCAATCCTGCAAAATTGATTGACAATATTCAATAGAAGACCAAACATAAATCACAGGCACCAGGATGACCTGTTATTATTTTAGTTTGGTTGGTGTTAACTTTCATCATATTTACAAGGCTTGTAATTATGTCTTTATTAGGAAATATGGAACATTTTGAGCCTAGTAATTTGTTACTGTTTATAGAGTTTTATATTATGATATTTTCAAGAGTAAGAATTAATAATTATTTTATTTATCTGAGAGTTTGTATATGGACCATTTTGCAGAGAAAGAGATTTATTTTGTTTCTCAATAATATTAATACATTTTGTGTAATGTATTAGAGTATATTACAGTCAAACCAGCTCATGCATTCCTATATAAGTTAGAAGATTGAATTTGTTTATAAAAATTTCTCATTTGTTTTGAAAATTATTTGCATAAATGAATTGAATTTTGTAAATTTCATTTCAACGGCCTCAAATCAAAATATTACTTTCAATGGATTTTTTTGAACAACAGAAACTTGCTAAACTTCGTCCAGTCACAGGAATGTTGTCATAAACACTTTCTAAAGCATTTTATTATATTAGCATTATCAGTTATGGACCACAGATCGTGATTTTGGGACCATTATAGGTTGACTATTGACCTCTGCATTTTTAAATGTCAATTTATTTATGCAAATTTCAAAACAAATGTGAATTCACATTTGCAGAAATATATCGGATCTTCTATCATTGATTGGAATGCATCAGCTGTTTTGACTGAAATATTAATATGTATTTTAATATTAAAATCAAGTGTTAATTTACAATCAAATTAATTTAAAGATGAAACAACAACATAGCTGCCCACTATTAAAGTTACATTAAGATATAATTAATTTGATCACTTAGTAATTTGTGTTTAGGGACTTGTCAGAAATTAGAAGGGGGGGAGGGGGGGTGGAGTTTTGAAATGAAGTGATGAAAATTTCATGACCCTCGCAAAGTAAAGGATCATAATATCTTGACCCTACCCTATGTCACAGTGTCTTGTTTTGCACAATCCTCATTTTTGGTGGTTTATTATTTTGTGACCCTCCCTTTTTAGGTTCTTAAAAAGTGATGACCCTCCCCCAGTTTCCACCCCTCCCCCCTGCTAATTTCTGACAAGTCCCTTAGATTATATTGCTATGTATACAACTATTTGTTCCCATTTCTTAATACTGGTTAAAGTTATTGTCAAGTGCAAACACTAAAACCATGAAATAAAACAAAAGTTGTTACTAACAAATACATTTTACTTAGTAACTCAACCAGAAACATCCAATGCAAAAGGAAACAATACCTCCATATAACTTTACATGTCTTTGATATTGACTAATAGTCATTAATAATAGGTTATTAATCGAGCATGTGGTCTGTATGGGAAAATATCAGACCAATGTCTTGAAAGTACTGAATGAGCGCAGTGAGGTCCATACAAGAAAGACAGGTCTAAAATTTTTCCATACGGATCAAACAAGCGAGGTTAAAAAATCGTTTATTATATGGCTTTTTTTCCTTAGTAATGTATGACTTTAAATCACATATTTTATCTCCAAATCTCTCATTATTGAATGAATGAAAACACATACAAACTTAACCCGTTAAAAAAACATTGCAGGCATGACAAGACAAAACTTTGACAAAATAGCTATTGCAATAGTAGTACAAAGTTGTTTTGAATTTCCTGGTCTGAAAATAAAAATTTGGACCAAAAATGTCCTGGGAGGTTTTTCAGCCAGTTATACACTTCACTGATGTCGCTTTGACATGTTGGAATATGTTTGTCACTCAGCGTATCTTTTATACTAAAGTCTCGCTTTCTGATTGGTTAACTTTAATTGAGTGGTCATGGTAAGGTGTGTCGTGCTGTAAATGAAACGTGATAGGTTCTTTCTTATTTTGATACACTGAAAGATACCAAAAAATGTCAAAATATAAATTTTCATGTACCACAGGTACCAAATCGTTGCTATTTACCCCAGGAGATATACCTGAAACTTTTAGCCCCTCTGAGGGAGAAAAGGAGAAGGTAGAAATCCACAGGCTACCCAATCAGTAAATCCAAAGGCTAACCAATCAGTAAATCCAAAGGCTACCCAATCAATGAATCCACAGGCTACCCAATCAATTAATGCACAGGCTACCCAATCAATAAATGCACAGGCTACCCAATCAATTAATATTAATGGTTAATTTATCATAACAAGAAGTCAACATCTGAAGAAAATTAAAAATGGAGGTTAACAAAATGTATGCATGCAAATTCGTTTAAACTTTATCTTACTTGAACTCTTGAATATGCAATAAAAAAGCGCGCGCATTTTGAATATCTCACCACCCTCCCCTCCCTCAATGAATGTTATATGTTGTCACGTGCTTGTAGTGTGAATGACTCCGATGTATGTGCAAGGACTTGGAGAGAGGAAGAGGCAGTGTTTATATGTCACTTTTTCTTGTGATTTGTCTTTCATTTCAACGTGAAATTGTGTGACTGGATCATAGCCAGCCGACAATGCCCAATGACAATCTAGCCATGGGATATCGGCCGAGATGTGAGAGCGAAGAGCAACTAGTTAATGACATGGACGAAGAAGACTGCGAAGAGGAGAGACAGGAAGAATTGGAGCAAGCGGAGCAAGCTGAACAAGAAGAACTAGAATATCAGGCACAAGAACATCCTAATAGACATGTCTCCTTTGTCACCGATCCTCGCATGAGCTCGTGGAGTGCTAAAGATGACGACCCATCCTCAAGTACGAAACTGGGGTATGTATGTTATTACTGCTCTTTTAGCTTCATGCATATTCATACACAACTCTAATTATGCTTATGGTTCCTGTTTTAAAATATTATAGACCCTCAACACAGTCTCTGTACAACTTACCTACGTTGTTGTTTTATTCTCTCTATAATAGATATTCAATATAGTGGAGATAAAGCGAATGTTGTGAAGTTTGAGTTGTACATGATATGTGTTTGATTTGCTGTAGTGATTGTTTTGTTCGTATGCCACTGGGAGTTGAACAGGATGTTATGTTATGATATTCTTTAAGAGACAATAGAGCATTATAATGCGCCTTCTAAGCATTTCTGTACATCATTAAAACCCAATTTAAGTGATATTTAATTTGATGTAGAGATTTTAGATTTATTAAATTGAATCGCAGTATCTCTGCTCATTCAACTTCTTACATGAATGCCATGCAGCCAGTAATCAATGTTGAAGTGTACACCCCCAGCTTTCACAAAATAATGTAAATCGTTAATTTAAGGCATCAGTTATCATAATGATTGAGAGATTTGAGAGATTTGCAAATTCTCTATTTTACAGAATAGAACAATAAAAAAATACATCCAATTTACATTATTCTATTAAAACTAGTACACGTCTCTGCATGCTAGCCTGAGAAAGCTAGAACACGTTTGAGATTATTTCTATATTCGAGTACCCCACCTTAAAGAAAGTGAAGACTTTTTTTCTTTTAAGAATATTTTATTTTCACGTGTATATGTTTTTGTTTACAGGAAATTAAGGTTTAAAGTTGGAAGAGTTGTGGATCACTTTATAACCAGGTACATTGCTATTATAATCATTTGTATTGAATAAGTTTACTATTTTTAAACTATAAAATCTAGGACAGCAACCTTTATTGAATCTGTTTTTCTGATAATATCTTAAGAGAATATTGATGATAATGATAAAGATAATAAGGATATTATAATAATTTTGGTAATAATTATGAAAACAACAGTTGGCATGGGTGCCCAGGGTGGTGGTAGAGATGTTTGTTTGTAAATTTTAAAGAGCCATGTCTGGGAGTCGGTTGTAAAATACACATTTTTAATGTTAAAAATAACATATTGTATCTGAACTTTATGACTCAATAATTAATGAGAAAATCATAACCATGGCAAGGGTCGTAAATTAATCCTGACACAGAATTGTTCTTATTTGCATAAAATTGAAAGCTGATATTTCTCTGTGAGAGATTTACTTGTATCCTGAGAATTTTAGCAAACTATTTAAAGATAAAATTAATTATTTACAAAAAAGAAAAGTAACATGATCATGATTGTTTTATTCTTTATGTCATGGGTGGCATGGGTGGTCTAGGGGTGAGAGAAAGTACTGGCCTTTCACCACTGTGACCTTGGTATGATTCAAAGCTCGAGCAACAAGTGAATAGGAATGGTTTGATGTGTTGTTTTCTCTCACGCCTTGGGGGTTTTTCTCTGGGCTTTTACCCAGCTCTGTAAAAATCCACATGTAAGCAGTGATCAATGGAGGATCAATGTGTGCTTAGATATAGGGGTAGTGAATGTGAGTGTGTTAATTGAATACATAACCATTTGCCACTGGCTAGGGAGATTCAGTAATGACTCCCTGTATTTTGAAGTCAAACAATGATTTAATGATGGTGCCAAAGTAACACAGAAAGTTATGTTGATTTATTACTGGGCTACCTGTTGTCAACAAATTGGTAACACAGGGATCCTGATACATATAAACAAGTGTTGCAGAGCCAAAGGATGCCAGGTTCTAATTCTCATTAAGTTGTTGTCTATTTTCAGGGTTATAAGTCTGCTATTAGTTGTGGCAGATATTATCATTGTGATTGTTAACTTAGCAACAAGTGATACTCATCATACTAATCTGGTAAGAGAATTATTACTCTAAATACACTATTTGTTATTATAATTATTGATTTTTTGTGAAAAATGATATTTATTTCATAATCATTCAACAAAATCGAGTCATGCATGAATTCATAGCCAACTCAGCGCTACGTCTAGTTGTGAAATTCGTTTTTGGCTGCTGCTAATTACTCAGCACCTTTTATGTTTTTGATTGACAGCAGCCAAAAACGTATTTCATAACCAACCATGGTAATGTCTGAGCTTGCAGAAAGTCAAAAACCCGCAGTAACTGTCAGTGAATAAAATAAAAATTGATTGTCAAAAATGACAGAAACATCTATCAGCTTTTTGTGTAAAATCTGATAAAGATTTTTGAAAAATAAATATGAAATACATGTTTTTACCATCAAATACTTTCACTACAAACTTTGCAGAGTATATAATAATATCTAATGCATTTGAATGATTTCATCTGTTACAGGAAGATGCCCCTCTTGAAATATTTACTCTTATTATTGCTACAATATTCATGGTAGAACTTTTCCTTCGCATTTTTGCACTTGGGTAAGTTAATTAATGAAATTGAATTTGTATTGATTATCGATTGTCGGCCGATTGAACAAGGCTCACAATCTGAGGTCTTCTACCTTTACTTTGTCTTTCAGTTAGATATTAAAATTACCTAAATCCATACTAAGTAAGATATAACACATTAAAATACAGTCAGAAGAGGACTTTTAATTTATTTTCTTAAATTTTTAACACAATTTTATAATCTCCCATATATACATTCCATGTAAATGACCTTGAATCAATAGTTTGGGATACCTGTGGATGTGCAACTTAAATATCCACATTTTGTTACATCTGATATAATTACCATGTTTTGTTTAAAACTATATTGTTTCTAAAATGTTATTGAAGTAGAGATAATGCTTGATTCTTTCATGGTTATTTATTTGATTGCCAAGCTTTCACACCGGTAATCTTCATGGTAAAAAGGAGGTAATTACACAACTAAAATTATGTCATTTAAATCATTTTAAAGACCTACTTTTTGTCATATCAGTGCACTAGAAGTGTCAAAGCTCTGCAATTAAATAAATAACTTTTGAAGAAACAGGTGTAATATTTGGAAAAGACAATAGGTGATTTTGCCACCCCCCCCCCCCCCCCCCCCCCCCACATACACTAATATATGATGAAGCCCCCTTAAAGTATTATATTGTTATTGTTTTCAGGAGTCATTTATTCAAGAGATGGATAGAGATTCTAGATATGATTGTAGTCATAGTTTCCTTTATTTTAACTGTTACGTTTGCTGTTATCACTCTTAAAGAACATAGCTTTATCAAGTAAGTCTTCTTAGTCAATGAATATTGAATTTGAATGATTATTGTTCACAATTAAGTTAATATTGTTGAATAATATCAAATTTCAGATTTTTTTCTTCACATTTTCATAAAGTTTGAGAAGAATAAAAAAGATTATTGTTTTACAGTGAGGATACCCGAACCGTGAACACTTGACTTTTTTCATGTTACTATTTTCTCAGCCTTCTACTGCTCCAAAACCTCTAAAAATGAAGCAGTGAGTTCCAATACACTAAGTGTTCATAATACATCTTATTTCTAATCTATTCGCTTAAGGGATGTGGGTTAAAAAAAGTAACAAAAAAACTCAAAGTGTTCATGGTTCGAGTATCATCACTGTACATAGCACATTGCTTACAAGTCATATAAAGAATGGAAAATAGTGCACTAGAAAAACTATAGAACACCTAGGGCAATATAAATGGCCAGACTAGGATAGAATCCTTGCTGGGCATAGACACCCAACAGGCTAGCTGGTGACTTCATTAGACTGCTGGAGCAAAGAATTAAAATGATATTGATTTCCTGGCCTATACAAAAGCACATGCTTAACAGAAATAGATGATGATGATGATAATGATGATTGTCATGATGATAATGCACATAATGACATTGTTGTCATTTCAAAAAAGGAAAAAATTATATTATCAAAAAATGTTATGTGTATAAAATATTTAATGTTAGCATCCAAGTTGTTGGTACAAGGCATTTCTTTGTTTTTCATCTGATTCAAAACTGATTTAATTTCTTTTCAATTTTTTTCAGACTTGTTGTTGCTGCAAGGTTTATTAGAATTTTGTTTTTCATAAGAGTTATAACTGGCAAAGACCAGTTGGAGAGAGCAACAAGAAGAATGGTAACTTTTTACTGATTACAGTCAAAGGACATGAAGCGTGCCTGTCTAGACTGCATTATTCATCTCACTATTCGATTTTTGACTTCATTCTTCATTTTTCAAACTTCTCAAAATTCATATAAATAATTATGATATCAAAAATAATTGATATTTATATATTATTATTAAATAAAATAGATAATAAATCTGATTGTTCAGTGGGATTTAAAGAGGTTTCACTTATTTTTTGAATGCTTTAACTGAATTCTGGAAAATGAAGAATGAATTCAAGAATCAAATAATAAAATGAATAATGGAGACTAAGGGGGCACGCTTCTTGTCCTTTGACTGTAATTGATTTTCTTGTTTGTTAGTTAATTTCAATTATTAATATTACTTGTTGACATATAAAAACCACTGAAAAAAGAACCAAATGTGTGATGGTTAGTTGCCAATTTATACTTTGGAAAAACCTTTAATATAATCCTATATGAAAGTTGTTACATTTTCGTGTAAGTAAGTAATATATAAAATATGAGCAACCAATATGTCTGGGATACACAACAGCAACAGTGAGTCAAAGACGAGCCGTTCTATATCTCATACAGTTTGGATGCAAGTATCTTGACTTTGTTAGCATGTAGTAGTATTACAGTCTTCAAATAGGAAAAACAATTGAAGGGCCAAGAATGTAAAGGTCCTATGTGACTTTTTTAGCTATTTTTCAAATTTTGCACAAATCATCCAAAAATACTCCAAACAACTGAAGGATGAAAATTAAAACAATCTAAATCACTTTTCAGTAAATTTTAATTTCAAACCTTGCTCAAATGAAGTTTTTTCCCGAGTCCATGTTTTGGGTAACCATGGTAGCTGCTGCTGTTTTGTAAAATCCAGGGCTCAAGTGTCTTCAAATCGGTTCAAGGCATCGTTTGAAGACTGCACTTGCTCAAAGGTGGCTTGAATCGGAATTTTGTTAAGTTAAGAGTCATTTTTTGCCTTTAGTTACTACTGGAAGAGCATCATTAAGCTTCAAGGTAGCAAAGAACTCACTTTCTGAAAGAAGTCAGCGAGGCGTTTCACTTTGTTCAGCGAAAAACGTTTTGTTGTTGTTTGAACTGGTTTTGGCCGCCATTGCAACGAAACAAAGTGAAGCTTGGAGTTCGACTATAGGCAAATTCTCAAACCTGCCAGGGCATTTTAACGAAGTTGTAACCATAGAGAAACACAACAAGCGCAAAATTTTGGCAGAAATCCGAGGTGACTCGAGACTTAATATTAGTTTCTTATAGCATGATGCTATGAATGTCGCGCGGAAAGATGGCGGTGATCACCCATAGTCCTTTGCGGTCGTAAATTACGAAGCGCACATGCTTATTTTGATGGTTCTAATCCAATTACCGTAGTTCTGTTCGGGAATTGAAATAAAGAGTAAAAATTTGCTTGAGTCATGGCACAACGATTGAATTTTGTTGTAAAAAAAGACTTTCTAGCTGATGAAAATTAATTTCGATAAAAATCCAAGGTCAAAAAGTGTGATTTTACTATAAAACAACGGTCATTTCTGACTTGTTTGCTAAACTTTAAATAACTTTTTTTTCGCTTTTTTTTTTTTTGTGCTCAATCGAATCGCTGGTTTCTTGTGACTGATTTGATGGAAGATATTAATATCTTTTATTATTATTTTGAACAAAAAAGCGAAGTGTTTATTTGTTTGTTGACGCTAATCGAAGTTCACGGACGAATGATCGGTTGTTAAGCAAAACTATAACGTAACTATGGGCCAATTGTCTTCTTTTTTGACAAAAATCGTGGAAAGTAGATAGCAAACCTTAATATTTCAACTAAAACAAGTTGTTTGGTGTATTTTGGGATGATTTGGGCAAGGTTTAAAAATTAGCTTAAAAAGTCACTTAGGACCTTTTCATTCTTGGCCCTTCAATTGCATGTCACTTCCAGATAAAGAAACAGTGAAATATTATTGCCAGTAAATTTTGACTGCAATTGTGCAATTCATTTGCCAGTTCATATTTATTTTTGCCTGCCAAATCTTAAATTTGGCATGGTATTTGGACATTGGAAGACATTTATCTGGGCCCTAGTTTTATTATTATTGATAACAAAGTGTCTTTAAGATAAGGTTGACTAATTGTGCAGTTGACAGAACACTATAATTGCAGAACCTATTTAAGGTGGTGTTTACACTCACATATCCCATGCATTAAGTTGTGTTTATGGATTTAAAAATAATTTGATATCTAAAGCTGTCCTGTGTACATTTGACAGATCTCCCAAATTATATATTGATATCTAAAGCTGTCCTATTTACATTTGACAGATCTCTCAAAACAAGAGAAGATACCTGAAAGATGGATTTGATCTTGATTTAACTTATGTCACAGGTGAGCTTTTAATCCCCATGGACCCTTTATTATACTTTTATTATACTCTTTTTATTACTCTGATGAAGGGCTAAAGCTCGAAACGTCAGTACTTAAAGCCTGACTTAAAGTTAAGTCAACATTTTTTACGCTGTTACAAATTTCATTATATTACCTATCCTTTATATCAAAGCCGACGCAGCCTATACTAGTTTACTCGCTAGTTTCCATTTATTTATCCTTTATTGTAGTTACACTATAAATCTATTTTATTGTCTTTATAGAGAGAGTTATAGCCATGTCATTCCCTTCATCTGGCAAACACAAGATGTACAGAAACCCAATAAGTGTAAGTAGCAATCTTATATTATGATAACTGCTTTGGTCATTACAATACAGTATACAGCTATTTCAAAAGCCTAGAATACTGAATACAGGGTGCTGAATAGTGCATTCCAAGACTGAAATGCATTTTGGGTCATAAAATATTGTCTAAAATAAAATAAATAGTAATTATTTTTTGTTTTTAGTGCATGCTATCCAAAACAATATATAAGCTGCATATTTGGAGCAATTCACTGTATATTTACTATTTATTTCAAACAATGAGACCCACAATGCCCTTGGGTCTTGTAATGCGCTATTCAGTATTTAGTATCCAACATTTTTTGAAATAGATGTATAATTCTCTTAATTGTGAACCATACTTTGGTCATACATTTACAATATCCAGTTTGTATTAAATTCTCAGCCATTTATTTTTAGGTACCTTGTTCATTCAATTCATTCATTCGTTCATTTATTTATCCATTCCAATTAATTATTCATTCATTTATTTATTTATTCATTCATTAATCCATACATCAATTCATTCATTTGTTCATCCATCCATACATCAATGAATTAATTTGTTCATCCATGCATTCATTTATTAATAAATTCATTCATTCATTTGTAAATTTATTCATCCATCCATTCATTTAATTATTCATTCATTTATCTATTTATTCATTCATTGATCAATACATCAATTAATTCATTTGTCCATCCATTCATCCATCCATCCATTCATTTATAAATAAATTCATTCATTCATTCTTTCTCTCATTTTAAAATCAATCCATATAATTGTTATTTGTAATTGTAAGTAATTGTGATATAATCTGATAATACAATTGCAAAGAAACCACTTGGCCACACCAACTCCATATTGGGGGTTTCTGTTTCCATGGTGATGGTTGTACTTAGTTTCATTGCTATAGCAACCATTTGTGAAGGTCTTTAGGCATCTGTCAGTGAGATTTCTGTCTTGGATGTTATAAAACTTCATACAATCATTTTCTATGCTTATTATTATTATTATTTTTACAATTATTTAACAATTGTTTGCTGAAGGCGAGATGAATATTGATGAATAATAACCGAGACAAAGTGATATTCATCTAGCTTGAAGAGAATAATTGTTTAGTATACTTTATAATGATGATTATTTAAAAATATTGCTGTGGGACTCGCCGTAACGAAGTCACTTACAAAAACGTTTGATGAATTTTTTACATTATTTTGACATTTTTTTCATCTCAATGGACCAATCAGGTACAAGTTTATATAGACAGGCAGAGACTTTAGACACTTTAATGTCTGTAATTGAGATGAAAAAAATGTCAAAATAATGTCAAAATTCATTGAAAGTTTTTGTAAGTGACTACAGTACAGCAAGTCGCACAGTAAACATTATATAACCAGTCAAATCAGAGAAAATAACATATTTCTAAAAGTTTGTGAAATGCAGTAGGTGATTATCAAAAAATAGTTGGAACCAATCAGCATGCTAGATTTTCTTACCTATTTATACTAATATCTTGAATCATGTTATTGATTCTGCCTCTGAATAATTCAAAATATAAAAATGAAATAAAATTATGCAGTAAAGATTTGGTGTCTAATTTCATTTTTATTTTATTTTTATCTTTGATATCATAGGAGGTTGTTCGTTTCCTTGACACCAAACACAAAGACCACTACAAAGTATACAATATGTGCAGTAAGTCTTTACAAACATTAACAGTAGTTTCAATATAATGATTCATTGTACATTTGTTGGAAATGTCATAATGATTAATTTTTTCTATTTTTAAAAGCTCTACTAAATTATATTCTTGTACATGTCTCCTTGTTTTCTCCAGTGAAAAAGCATATAGCTTGCAGATTCAGAACACAACTTGTCAGTTTCATGTTTATATTCAGTTTCCTTTATCCATATCAGTTGCAAGTTGTAAGACTTTTATCATATCATGACATTATTGCTATAATAATATACATTATAAATAAGTATTACAAAACAATTATTGAAAAATAAGTCTTTCACTGTTTATTACTAAAACAAAGCTTGTATTGTATTGTTAATATTGTTTCTCCAAAATATTTTAGTAGAAATTTTACTTTCTTAATTTTCAATAAAATCACCCTTTTTAATCTGAGTAAAGGATAATAATGTTTCACAGGTGAAAGAAGCTATGACCCAGCGTTGTTCCAAAATAGAGTTGAGAGAATCCTTATAGATGACCACAATGTACCACGGCTAAGGTAATCATTAACAAAAATAATATTCATTTGTACTAGATGGTACTAAATCTATTGAGCAATAACAAGAATAAATGGAATCATAGATAGAGCCAAACTGCACTTACCCTACAGGCTCATGCAATTACAGACTCTTTGAAAAACAAACTTCTGTAAATAAATCCCAAATTGAACTCAAAATCATATTATTACCTATGCTAACTTTTTCTTAAGCCCAAATCTATTGTGTTTTGGTTTGTTACAGTGAGATCATACTCAAACAGTGAACACTTGACTTCTTTCATGTTATAATTTTTTGAACCTTCTACTGCTTCAAAACCTCTAAAAATGAAGCATTGAGTTCAAATACACTAAGTGTTCATAATAAATCAAATTTCTAATCTATTCGCTCATGCGATTTAGGTCAACAACAAAAATATTCAGAGTGTTCACGGTTCGAGTATCCACGCTATAACACAAAAATGTTCAATGTCCAATAACATCATAAACCAATGAAGTGTAGAGGCTTTTTTATTAATCTATTCATGATCTTTATGGTATACACCTATTTCAATTAACGTTGTCCATCTGGAATGGTTGATCTGAGACCGATAGGAATTGTGGGAGCTCGTTAAACTGCAAATACACCATTATAATCACGCTCGAATATTAATGTTTACTTCTGAAATACTGTTATCCATAATTCAGCACCATTCAAGTGTGATTAAAACAATGTATTTGGAATTTAATGAGCTCCCACAATTCCTATCGGTCTCAGATGAACCATTCCAGATGGACAACGTTAATTGAAATAGGTGTATTATGAGAGATTAGGTCAAAGCTAATGATTTTGTTAATGTTTTCAGTCAATTGCTATATTTCTGTCATAATGTAAGAGAATGGATAGAATTGGACCCTTCTAATGTTATTGCTGTCCATTGTAAAGGAGGAAAAGGTAAATACATATTATTATGCTTTGCAGTGGTCAGACAGTTGACTTAGTTGGTTTAGTGCCAAGCTACAGTGTGGGAGGTGCGAGGTTAACATGCTGGTTGGACCAATACTGAGCCACTCACCTCTCACATGGTAGTCTGGTGCTTAACCAGCTAAGCAAACCAGTTGGCAACACAAACTACATAAAGCTAAATGTTATATGTTTTGAATAATTTGTTTTATTGCCCTTTCCAGGTAGGACTGGAACAGCAATCTGCTCATGGCTTATTGCTAATGGACAGTTTGAACAAGCTAGAGTAAGTATTGTTATCCTGACTGGTGTAACTGGTATAAATAAAAAACAATAAATCACTTTTTGAACATGTCAATTTTGCCCTACTGATTGGGGAGACTCAGGCTCACTACCTCTATGTTAAATATTGGAGCACACAACTCTGCTCACATGTTTATTTTTGTGGAGGGAGGAAAACCGGATAACCCAGAGAAAAACCCTTGTGGCATAGGAGGGAAAACACATCAAACAAACTAAACACACATAAAATCCATGTTTGAGTCGGGACTGGAACCTGGACCACTGCAGTGAGAGGCATGTGGTAAACCACTACGCCATCCATAAATGAAATAGAGCTTTGCTTAGTTTATTTAATAATTATCATGTATATTGATCAAACTAACTGTCACTTTGTTATAGCAAAGTTTGGAGTTCTTTGGTTTCCGCCGTACAGATTATAATGTTGGAAGGACTTATCAAGGAGTTCAAACACCAAGTCAGGTGAGATGTTTGCTACACATTGTCATTATTATTATCATTACTTAACGTCATAAGTAAGAAGCAAGGATGAAGCACAGTTGGTTTGTTTACTATTCGTTCTGTGTGAGAGGTCCCAAGTTCGATTCCCAGTGACCTTGCATCCTTGTTTCAACTTCTCTTCTTTCTGTGTAGCTTTAAGTAGCTTTAAATACCCATAAAATTGAGCACTGATGGGGAGAGGGAAATAAAATGAGCACACGGTTGGCTCTCTGGAAGATCAGCTTTGGCTGAAGAGACTTCCGACTTAAAATATAATTCTTTACTTTATAATCATGAGCAAGTCACTATCAATAATTACTAAATTGAATATAGACAGTAATTTGAGTAACTATTGTTTAGCTGCATGGACTTAATGTTTTGTTCAAAACATTTTGTTAAATTTACTTATTACTATTTTCAGGGTCGTTATGTTGGTTATGTAGAACAAATATTTACCAAGCTAAATCGCAGGATGCCAACACCAGTCCCGCTGAAACTGAGGACTATCAAGATTGATGGGATATCAGGTAAACTGCTGCTGGCATACTTTTACTGATGACTCAATTGATAAAGCTTTATTACCAAAGGAAAAGCACTATTTATCTTTGGTGTTGGAGTGGTGGCCAACTCGAAAGTGTTAAACTACTTTGGCCGCCACACACATTTTTCTTTTTTCCTTATATCTATAACTCAAAACATAGTATATTTTATAAAAAATGTAATCATATTTACTATTTGTTATTCCATTATTGTTAATGTAATTATATGTGTGAATAAACAAAAGTCTAAAAAGTCTTCAGCTAGAAGTAAGCTGGTCTCCAAGGAAGCTTACAGTGTGACCTCCCCCCCCCCCCCCCCCCCCCCCCCCCCTCTCTCTCTATCAATGCTCTGTTTATGTTTTTTTTAGTAGTCAGAGCTAGGCAAAATGGAAAGAAGCAAGTCAAAACAAGTGTGAGACCTGTAGTTTTTGTCAATGGTGATAAGTAATGTTCACCAAATAATTATCAGCATTACTTTGAGAGCAAGCTGATGATGAGCAAGTTAGTGATAAGCAAGTTAGTGGTGATAGGTTCACCAATAGGAATGAGGTCCAATGTTGTGACACTTTACTCTCTCTGTTCCACATCATTTTATTCTCAGATGAGGACATGGCTTTGGAGTTCCAGTCAGCTTTCATTCTAACCTAATATAATATTGTCCTAATAAGAGGTCTTTTCTGTCCTGATCACAAAGAGTAGAGCAACAGTGTAAATACAGTGAAGAGTACAACAGTATGCTCTCTCGCTGAGACTAGTTTCACTAAACCACTTTTTGATCAGTAAACTTACAAAATCATTTTGTGATAAATTAAAATATTTCTTGCATGCTTCACCAGGTGTAGGAACCGGCAATGGTAAAGATCTCATGTTTGAAGTCATCATCAATGGAAGTGTTGTCTTTCACTTGGCATGTACTCAAGGAAGACCTGGACAGGTTGGTACATGACTGACTAATTGATTGATTGGTTGATTGACTGATTGGTTGATTGATTGACTGATTGACTAAGTGATTGATTGATTGGTTGATTGATTGGTTGACTGATTGGTTGACTAAGTGATTGATTGGTTGACTGATTGACTAATTGATTGATTGATTGGTTGACTGATTGATTGATTGATTGGTTGATTGACTGATTGACTAAGTGATTGATTGATTGGTTGATTGCTTAATAAGTGCATGATTGACAGAAATGTTGATTGATTCAACGATTGACTCATTCATTCAATAAATACTATTCTGTGATTTTGCAGATCAAACATTTTGCAGACTTGGATAAACTAGTAATAGCAATAGGTGATATGGATTGCCCAACATTAACTGGTGACATTAAAATCAAGTTCCATTGTTCAAGTCAGGTAAGGGTTTTGAAAACAGTAATGACAGAATATTTTCTAAAATAGAGTTGTTAAAAGTCTTCTTTTCACTACAGAATGTTTTCTGTAAACTGCTGTAATATGAATTATTTTGCAATGCAATCTTTGGGGCTATTTTGTTATTGCACCTCTTGAAAGGTGTATTATTTATTATATTTGCTTCTTTCTCAATGATCTTGGGCCTATTACCTAGCAAATAGTTATTCTTTTTAAACATTTACAAACTCAGTTTCTTACTTTCAGAGTGTTCCTGTTGCATATGACAAATGTGCATTTTTCTTTTGGTTTCATACAAGCTTTATTGAAAACAACAGGTACAGAGTGTTCAATGTAATAAATTTGTGGCTTCAGTAGTACTTTTGTTTTAATAAATGTAATTGTTGGTCTGGACCTTTCTGCATTACAGTCCCTTGTTTAGCTTCATTCACCACAGGGAGCCCAAGCTCTTCACTTGAAGAAGACTTCTTCTTTGTCTTTCTGGGGTATTTTCGTCAAAATCGCTCTAATTGAGCTAAAACTCGGTCACAGACTAGAAAACAATTATACACAACTATCTACGTACATTTACTGTAAAAGATCACAAGTGATGAGCTTGGGCTCCCTGTGCATTCACATTCAATCATGACAACTTTCCTGGTTTAGCTGGGATTCTCAAGACATGTCCCTTTACTGTAGTAGTATATTATTGTATTGTCCTACCTTATCAGCCAATGTCATAGTAAATGTAAATTGTATTTGTTTATAATTTGTAAAGAGCACTGAGATATTATGGAATGTGCTTAAAAAATAAATTATTATTATTCTAGTCTCTGATAAATTGATATTTACATACATTAGGAGGATATGGATTAATATATGCAGGCCATGATGTGTAATTTTTGTTTCAATTCAGGTTGTACATGCGCCGTGATGAGCTAGACAACCCACACAAACCAAAGTCATGGAAAATCTACAAAGAGAACTTTGGAGTTGACTTAACCTTTCATCAACCGTAGATGTCTATTTTTGATAAATCTTTCTACATTCTATACTTACTAAATAAATGCTTAATTAAAACATTTATATATGCTGCAACAATTTTAGCCCAATTTGTACTTAAAGATGTGATCAACATGCAAGTTATACACTGTAAAGACAGTTTTACTGGTAACTAAAAATAGAGATACTATTGTCCAAATAGGCAAATGGTTTGGTCATGGGTACACCTTTTTGTATAATTTTTGTCAGCAATAAAGTGAAAAGCCTGAAAACTAGTGCTGCACAGGATCATGGGAAAAACTGTAACTAGAATATTATTTCAAAGCTGTAGTTCAAGTGGTATAATAATTGTAATGCTTAAATTTGCCAACCATTTCTTGCAATAGATTTATTAATTTTCTTTGTGCTAAGAACAATGGTTGGTTGGCAAAACCATAACTAAATCATCCTCTTATTAAAAGTGTAAGGGCTGCTAATATATAGAGATCAAGGATAGTTTGCTGAAAGTTTTCAAGACATATATAAACTGAGATAATAATTGTGGCATCCTCGGGAACCCAGGGGTAATCTTCTGTTGCTCGTTTCTTGCTCCCAGAATAAATACCCCTGGGAACATAGTCTGTTGGAGCTTGTTCCGGAAGTCAAAATTCAAACTTATTTAATGACTTTCTTTGAATGGTTATCTTGATTTTCATTGGTTTACCTAATAAGGTCGACCAATCAGGAAAGAGCTGAATTTTGACTTCCGGAACAAGCTCCAACAAACTTCGTTCCCCGATGTATTTATTCTGGGAGCGAGAAACAAGCGACAGAAGATTACCCCTGGGTAATCTAGTGTTTTTCTTTTTGTATTTGATTGTGGATCTCTAGTCATTGATTCTAACATGATAACTTGAATAATAATATGAAATCAGAATGTAAACAATTTAGATAGAGTAAAATATAATTTTAATATACTATTCATATTGTAATAAAGAGCTTTTTATGAATTGGACTTGTAGTGATACTTCTTGTAACTGACCCACCAACCAGCAGGACACATGCAAGGATAGCTTGTTTCTTGTATGTTTGTTTATATTCCATGGACTTAAGTGAAATTTTGAAACAGTTGGAAATGTTTCCTCTCTGACTGTACTATTAAGTTTTATACTTTGTGTGAGCAATGTGGTAATGGAAACCATCTCGTACAGAGAGCCCGCATAACTATTGGCCAGCTAGTTCTTTGCCACAGGCCAAAAGTTAAACAGGCTCGGGGTATGAGATTGTAATGAAAGTCAAACAATTTTCCACTGGTCAGGAAAAAATACTTGGCAATATTTCCCTGTGTTTTGTAGATTTAATACAGGAGCACACAGAGATATGACATTTATCATCGAGTTTTCAAATTTATATGTCACAATTAAAAAAGATAAATTTTAAATCTCCAAGCAAAAAAACTGTTTTATATCAAGAAATTATTTCAAAATTTTGAAAACATAGACACGTATGATAAATAGAAATATCAACACCAGACGTGATACAATATTTATTAGTGTGCAAAATCCCTATAACACACTGCATGTTAAATAATAAATTATTTTTTCATATCATGGATATGAGATAAGAAAAAGGTTAGCCACCATTTCCTAAGATTGGTACACACTAGGCCACATGTTGCTGCAACTTGTCACTGGAACAGGTGACAGCGACAACTCTTTTTCTGTGACAGGAAAATCTGTTCCCACAAAATGTTTTAATTTAGTTCATGCATAAGGTTGAAGAGACAAATGGAAGCAATACACATGAAGTGACCTGTTGCACTGCCTTAAGTGTGTTCCTCCTGGCAGAGACTCCCTTATATAAGGGGGTGGGGTCCTTTTCGGAAATTCTGAAAATGACCCCTAAAAGGGACCTTTCTTTTGAGATGACGGGTGTGACAGTGATGAAATTTCACCCCTAAGAGGGACCTAAACGGGGTTTAAACTTAAAATCAATCTTTGAAAAAAGCATTGTTGATCTTATATCCTCAAAGGGACCACAAAACTCATCTGGTGGACATTCTCATCAATATCACCCTAAGCGGGACCAAAACACTGATTTCAAACCCTAAAAGGGATGACGAGGACCCCCGCCCCTTGTATAAGGAAGTCCCCTTCACCTGTGGAAGCTCCCTCCCGGTGTACCTGCCTTAACAACATTCATATAAACAGCCAAGACAAAATTAAAATAATTAAAAGTACAAATGTTTTTATTAGTGAACATTTTCAGGATTAAGCAACCTGAATAATTTATAACTTCAAAATGAGTCATGAAAACAATTAGTCACAACCAGAGATAAACAATAACTGCATCGGGCACTTTTAAAACAAGCAAGAGACTGGCAGGGCAAGCTTTTCAATTTAATTCTAAATATGCTTGCTTTGTCACATGGAAATAGACACAAGGCTCTGTGCGTAAAACAACAGATTATCACAAAGATACCATCACAAATGACTGTACATTATTCATTTAGCCTCGTTTAGGTTCCCTTGTATGTTTATATTCCCTTGTTTCTTAATGCTCTTCAAAGCTCACAACTTTAGTTCTTTTAAAAGAATAATCTACAAACAACTATAAACCTGTCTAACAAATTAAAATAGGTAAAACACTGGAAACATTGGTATAAAAATACACTAGGTTGAACATGTCTAATTGGGTTTAACATGATTGAAATTCAATTGGAAACAGATTGTATCAGTTGTCAAAAAAGCACATTATTCTATAGGTAAATTCATTGGAGGACGAGGGAATTCCACGTTGAATTTCACGAGAGAAATCAATATCGCATGAATCGCGGAGTCTGCGGAGCGATGAGTGCGATATTGATTTTTCGAGTGAAATTCAACGTGGAATTCCCGAGTCCAAAAATGAATTTTCCTTGAATCTCATTTCTTCAATTTAAGCTCCAAAAACCAGACGCGCGTGTTCCGCCGTTCCCGCCATGCGATTCAGAAACCGGATGAGAGGGTATTCCACGCTAAATACCCTCGCATCCGGTTTCGTTCTCAGCCAATCAGCGCGCTTTAAAATAATGAAGTATGAGATTCTATCTGAAAATGACCAAGCATATCATTGTGACTAATATTTATTGAAAGCATTGTTTATATATTATTGCATTCCATTGACGTCCATCAGCTTCCTCTATATGTTGAATAACCAAATGGACTTAGTAACAAGGGAACATGGTAATGTTGGCTTGGGTCTTTGATGATGAAAACAATCTACAAGACAAAGAGCAACATAACATTTCAAAATACCTCACTATAATGATAATGATACTAATTACTTTATTTAAGTCTGAAAGAATCTTCTAGCTTAAAACAAGTGTTAAAACTAATCGGGAAACTAAAAGACTACATTAACTTTTTTTAGCACACAACTCTGTTGATTTTTGTGGTGGGGGAAAACTGAATAGCCTGGAGAAAAAAACCCTTGTGGCATGAGAGAACACCCTAAACAAACTCTATTCAAAAGTCGGAATCAAACTCAGGTCAAATCAAACCCGGGTCACAGTGGCGAAAGGCCAGCATTCTTATCGCTAGGCTACCCATGCCACCATCTACCACTGCAACAACTTGTTATGGTCATACAACACAAACACACACAACCAAAATATGCTATAAATATATCTATAAGAAGAGACACAGGCTTCAGAATTTGAACAACGATTCTTGAAGTAGGTGTATTATGTGAAATGTGTTGTTACATGAGAGTTTTTCTCTGTAGCTTAGTCTTGTGAGCATGTAATATAAAGACAGCTTAAAATATGGTACAAACTGTTTTTGGATCAAAGTGCTTTGTTTGCCCTACTCTGCACTACCTGTGGAGTAATACTGCATGGTAGGTATTTACCTCTACATATGGATAAAAATACTCCTCAATTGCCAGTGATTTGTAGTAGGTTTCTGTATCAAACTTGATCTTGTAGCATCCTGGCTTGAAATTCTCCTGAGTTAGTAGATTGGGAACTCTTCCATCACTATTTGTGGCTCTAAAACATACATTGAATAAGAAAAATAAGAAAAATAATTATTTTTATAATTAAAAAATCATAAGTAAAATAATTTACAAGTTAATGCTTATCAAGTACAACACAGGTAACACAAAGAAGATTTCGTATGACTACGAAAAGCCCATGACATGAACATGACATGTTATGAATATTACAGTTGTGGCAAGGCACACACACATTTATTCAGTCAATCAATTACAGCAATCATTCAATCAACCAATTATCTACGGTAATAAGCCAATTGAACATTTATTCACCAAAACTACCATTAAATCAATTCAAAATCAAGCAAGCAAGCAAGCAAGCAAGCAAGCAAGCAAGCAAGCAAGCAAGCAAGCAAGCAAGCAAGCAAGCAAGCAAGCAAGCAAGCAAGCAAGCAAGCAAGCAAGCAAGCAAGCAAGCAAGCAATTCAATACATTAATCAATTGTTAAATCAAGAACAATTAGTTTCCAACT
Organism: Metridium senile; assembly: GCA_949775045.1. NCBI lineage: Eukaryota > Metazoa > Cnidaria > Anthozoa > Actiniaria > Metridiidae > Metridium > Metridium senile. The sequence goes on from OX459095.1 coordinate 60,171,368, forward strand.
GATATAACAGGTCAAAAAATCAATGAAGTATGTTAGTACTATGTTATACTTACCCAGAAGAAAGCAGTTTCCATGCATTAGTTCCTGGTCCTTGTTCATAGAATACTTTGACTGGTAACTGTCTGGCAGGTGCACCTGATGAAGTGTCTAGTACATGAGTCGTCAGTGGACTTGGCATCTTTATTTTCTGTTGACACTGAAACATCCATATATTTAAAAGTATAATCAACTGTAGAGACCAAACAAAGCATGAAACATAATTAACACTAACCAGTAATCAATAGATTTTCATTACTGAATAGTGCCCAATATTACATGCTTTTGTATGTATGTATGTTCCCAGGGGGGTGGAGGTACTCCTTTGTCCAAGTGGTAGGGGTGATCGGCGGAGGTTTAGATAGACAGATAAAAATAATTGTAAAAGCCTTGTTGATTTCAACCCCTAAAAGATTTTGCTGTGTGATGTTCTTGCCAGCCAAGCTTACTTTTAGCAACAAAGCAGAGTAAAAATGACCCTTACAGGTATGGAATCATGTCACGTAATCAAAAAGGACCCTAAAGGAACTGACAGGAACTGACAGGAAATATTTTTAACCCTAAAAGGTACGCTGATTACCCCTACCAATTGGACAAAGGGAGTACCCCCCAGTACCCCCCCCCCCCCCCCCCCAGGTATGTTAGTTAAATGATATAATTGGATGGAGAAAATAATTAATGCCTGGCATTACAACAACTGCTTCTATTCTCACTAACTATGTAGACTGTCTAAAAGGTGTATTTCATGCATGTGCACAACTATTTCATTCAAGAATTTTTTAAAGGAAAAATTCCAACTGTTTTTTTATGTTTTAGGTTTCTGGCTGTAAATGTGATATATACTAGTTATACAATGGTTTCAAGTAGCATACCCTGGAATATCCCACAATTCACTTGCATTTTCTAGTATACACACAAGCCTTTAGGCGAATGTGTATAGAGTTATACATTCCAGTTCTATAGCTATTTTATTCTACATCATGAAATATAAAGAGAATGTCTCATGGGAAGAGGCAGTTGAATATCGCTGAATATACAACAGCTTTCAAGCATTCTGATTGGCTGTATTATATATGATGTGGGATAAAATAAGATATAATGATCAATATGATATTTACTTTATTAAATCTTATAGTTTGCTAATAATCAGGGACTTAACATGTTTTGTGTGAGTTTCTGGATAAACCTATGACCTGAATGAACAGTGTAAATCAGTAATATATTATCACACATTTCTAGTAGAGTACAAACACTAAAAGTGTGCAACATAAATACCACTAAATACTGCTAAATTATGCAAATTCTTTTGTTCTCTATTGTTTAATCAACACTATTTAGTGGTAAATAGTACAAAGTATTGCACACTTTTAGTGTTTGTACTCTATGTTGGCTGATACTTTTTTGATTTTTTTAAAAATAAGATATTATTTTATCTCATGTTCCTATAACTTATGCGCCTGCAAAAACCAAGACCACTATGCAGCCATTGTTAAATGTAGGTGCTTTTTAAACCCAATTTCTTACCAAAGGATATGAACCATAAACCGACACCATGGACGGAAACGGAGATTGGTTCATTATCGGCATTGCCATGGGTAAAGGAGTACATGATACGGAAGTACTGCTTTGTATTGGAGTATTTAAAGGTGTTGTCTGTACTTGTCCAGGCCATGTGCTAACTATTAAAGTATTGTTATTCACTTGTGACATGACTTTTTGCACAGGTTTTGGTGGTACACTCTGTGATAAAGGCACACATGGTATTACTGACACACTTGATGGTTTGCAGACAGCTGTACTTGTTGGTGGTTTAGGAACTATCTTAGCAAATGTCTGTCCGTTTGACATCAGTTTGGTTCGTATTAACAACATAGAGTTCTGTAAAGTAGGGTCATCAAGCACAGAAGCATTGCTGCCTTTAAGACAATGATTAGAGTAGAGTTTTGACAGATGTGCTTCTTTGGACATTGTTTCCATCATTTTGCCCAGTGTGTTATGTCCTAACGGAGAGTTTTCATACCAAACTAGATCGCCAGGTTGCACATTCTTCTTTGGTCTCTGCCATAGGGAATTGCATATAGGATTCAACTTTGATAAGTACTCGGTGAATGTTTTTACAGGGCATCGAGGGTTGCCTTTGAAAAATTAGAAAATCACAATAAAACATTTAGCGCTTAATTTTAGAAAAACAAACAGTCATTCTCGCAAAGGTTATCCAGCTAAAAAGGCACTTTGACTTTTCCATGTGTGTTTTTTGATATTCATTTCTTGTATTTAATATGGTTTATCGGCACATGGATTACACAGCTTCAAAGATTGTTGAGTCGAAGGAATCATGAATATTGAAAAACATTTAAAACCTACATAAAAGAACCAGTGATTCTCCATGTCCAGCCAAAGCAGTTTATATAAAATTTATGTCAGACTTTTATATACTTATTGAGAGCTTAAATGATACATTTTTAGCCTGAAGGTTCCTATTCCACTGGTTCTTTTATGACGGTTTTTACTGTAGTCAAAATATCATTGTTTTAGATAGACAACCTTTATGTAATTGACTGTATCAGAAACAAAATACAAGAATATTATTTTATAAGTAATACCTTCCCTGGGGAATGGACTCACTTAAAAAATGGAAAAAAGACGGCTTGATGGATGATTTTGAAAATGACCCTTCAAGGTATGCATAAATTAACTCAGATACTGATTTCAGATCCTAAAAGGTACAACCACATAATTTTAGCATTTTTTTTTATATGACACTGTTTCAATATGTATAATCTTAAGTTTGAAAACTGACCCTAAAAGGTTGGTGGCAGTTCGAGACCTTAAAATGTACACAAGGGTTTTAATTTCAGCCCTAAAAGGTCCATTGAACACCCCTATCCATTTTTTTAGGGAAATTATAAATTGATTTATAAAACAATTATTTAAAAAATGTTTAATTATAGTAAAAACTCAACATAAATAATACGAATAAGTTCTATTAATTCCCCTCAATTCACATTGAACTTAATTTCCCGTATGTTGGTTATGGAAATGGAAGGCAAAACACTAATTTATAAATGCGCCAATTTTTCACTAAAACACAAGTCAAATAACAAAAATTGTGAACGTAAAATAAGCTAGCTTAATGTATTTTCACAAATACCGCCAAAATTATTTTCCTGTTATGATCGAACTCAACGATTGGGTAACTTTTAATAAACATATGCCACTGTCAACAATCCCAATCAGATTAGCGGCCACTGAACCGTAAATTTAATACTTTCCGACAAAACTATAATGTGTACTTGCTAGAAATTTGTACCGAATTTGATCGTACAAAGCATAATTTGTTTTTTATTCATTTGCGTATTATTATTTTTTCGTAGACTTAAACGTTTTAGTAGAGAACTGAAACCTACTATGACATGCAGGGCTTCTGTCAATATGTCGTTCAGCTTGAAATAATAGCGCGGCTTTTCCCTAAGGGTCAATTTCAAGTACATAAAACTCACCTTTCTTTTCATATATCCGCCAAGAAAAGTTCTGCAAGCCCAGAACATCTTTATTGAGAAAGATAAACTTCGTGTAATGATCTTCTGCGATACCGTATGTTTCTTTGGTCTGTTCTCGTAAAGTACCGCGACTTCGTTTAGACCTTGACAGGTACATGAGGTCGAAAAACACTTTGCGTAGAAGTCCTTCAGGTGTGTTGCTGTCCAAAATATCACTAAAATAGAGCTTCTTTAAATCATCTACTGAAATATCAGTAAAATGATCAACATTCCCTTTTCCAATGCGAACTAGTTCAACCGTTTGAGCGCGAAATACTTCAGCAGAAATGCGAAATTCAGGGTCATTGATGATGTCAAAATTTCTTGTAGTTTGTAAATGCCGATTGAGAGCAAAACGAATGGAACTCAGAGCGGACTTTTTGTAAAAATCTCCATCTCTTTTTCTGGCTTCGACATAAAACTTCCTTAAAACGTTGTTCAGGAATGCTTTGTCGAAGTACTCAAAATTTGTTTCGTAGCCCTTCTCTTTGAGATACTCGCGAAAAATATTGACGGCTGTTTTGGTAGCTTTCTTGGTATTTGGTGTGTTTTTGTCTTCAAGTATTCGTTGGATTTCCTCTTCAGAACTGTCACCAAATCTTGCTTGACTGTCTCCAAAAGGCGAATTGATTGGGCTACTAAAAGATATATCACTTTCTTCTTCTAAATCAGGCTCAATTTTGATCGAAGTTGAAGGGAGCAAGACTACATTACAGGTGTCAGACGCCATGTTAGTTGTCGACCTTATGGCGTCATTTCTTTAGGGCAATAATATCGCGAAAATACGAATTATACCGATCACGTGATATAAAATAACCAATTGAAATACCTACTAACCGATAATTTGATCTTTAAACATTTGAATATTATTGGTAACCTTTGAATTCAAAGGAAAAAAAGGTGTTGGCTTTGGAATATCTCTTTCAAATCCCATTTTTTATTGTCTTATTCATTCTCATTTATATTGTCGTTTTTCATTTTCGGTTCTACAGTGAGGACACTTGAAATGTGAACACTGAGTTTTTTGTTGCTTTTTTAACACACATCCCTTGAGCAAATAGATAAGAAATTAAATATATTATGAACATTCAGTGTATTTGAGCTCAATTATTAAATGATTCGTTTTTATAGAATGAAATTATCATGTATATTACCTAAAAAGTTGAGTGTTAACAGTTCGAGTGTTCTCACTGTAATTATTCTCTGAATTGATGAGAAAAACAAAACAGTCATATTTTTCTCATATTACCTCATTTTTTCATATCTTCATTTTTTTCTGAATGAATAAATTAATGTGAAGGCATACAAATTTAAGTGAATATAGTAAAATTATATACAGTGTATGTGAAGAATCAGTTTTTTTTCCTAGTTAGTTAATGCTAATAATTATAAACCCATTGATTATTTGAAAATTGTTGCTAATCATGCAGGTTAATAACATCTGCTATTAATTAAACCACAGTGGCAATCTTTTATCGCCATCTTTGTACTCAATCTTACTTTTAATTGTAATTTTCTTTACTCTTTCTATTCCTACAGTGACAACTATTGATATCCATCAAGTTAAAACAAATGTGAAATGTTTGAATCTTTAATGGAATTGGGTTTGAATTTTAAACAATTATTGGATGAGGTCTTTTGTGATATCTAGATCGAGTAATCAAGGTCAAGTCTAATCAGCCTAAGCCAGAGGACAAGGCTGATTACAGTTGCAGAGAGTTTGATTATTCTCATATCACAAGAAACAAATTCAGTGATAAGAGGTTATTAAACGAGCGTGAGGTCAGACTGTACGGGAAAATATAAGACCAAGGTCTGATAAAAAAGACTGAGGTCTGATATTTTTTCCATACAGACAGAACAAGCGAGGTTAATAAATCATTTATTATATGGCTTTTTTTCTTAGCGATGTACGAAATTGCAAATATTTTATCAGGCCAAATCTCTCATTATTGAGTGAATAAAAAAAAATTAAAGACACACCAAACTGGCTAAAAACACTATGCAGGTATGACAAGGCAAAACTTTAACAAAATATTTATTGCAATACTTTAATTTACAAGTTGTTTTTAATTTCCTGGTCTGAAGAAAATATGAAAATTGGACTGTTGTCATAGAAACGGTCCAATACGCCTTTGGATGGACCACACCATGGGTCAACCAATCAGAATTCGAGAAATATTTAAGCCACATAATAATTAACTTTACTGACATTTTTGGATTTAACCCTTTGTCAGGCTAGCCAATTAATTATTGTTTTCTCTACTTATTATTATTTTTGCTAATCTGTAGATTGCCTGTTTGTGAAAATATATGGAACATTCTTAGCCAATCACATTCTGGATAGTAAATGCAATGTATAATAAATAGAGTAACTGTAATCTGGTGATGTGATATATTTTCTAATAGAAAGATTACAAGCATACAGAGATTATTTTATCAATATATTGAATATGGTATTAATAATTATAATATTTATAGCAAATAGGCCCCATCACAGTTCCCTGCGCCATCCGGAAAGATAGCCAGAACTTTGCACCCAAGTGAGACAAATATTGAGCTTGCATTGATAGAGACATGTGAAGAATTGTCCTGCAAGGTGTTAATAGGCTCTATCATTTGCAAGCTCAACGTTGGTTTCTCTTTGATGCAAAGGCCCGGTTACCTTTAAAGTTGGCACAGGGAACTGTGAAGGAGACTATAATTGCAATTATGGTCTCAAAGTAATACTTGCAACAACTAGCCGAGTTGCTAGAGTTTAATTATCACATATACAAGAATTACCTATGCAGCAAGCATAGGCACAATAAACTGTGCACATTTATGCTTATAGACCGAATCGAAATATGGTGTACTCTTATTGTTCTTGACTGTCTAGCCTCGTGTTCACGTTGGAAAACAATAGAGTTTTCACATGTATGCGAGGCTGGGCAGTCAAGAAGAATTGTTATTCAAATTGGCCGCCATATTTCGATTCGGTGTATTCTATTGTTTTCTATTGCTTATTAATTAACACTATTTTGTACTTTAATTTTGGCATTTGTATTTCCCGGAACTATTGTTAATTGCACTATAAAAATGGCTGCAAATGACTGTATTGTTGATGAAAAAAGACATCTTTAAATTGCCCTTCATCAGATTACCAAGCATGCAACCACAAACTATGTGGGATGTTTAACTGCTAAAAATTAAGGGGCACTACTCCTTATAGTTAAGTTATAGGGGACACTAGTCCTTTATATCATAAATAAATATGCTTTGTGGGTTCAATTTTTGTAAATATATACTATCCCTCTCCCCCACAAAGCAATATTGGTCTGGTTGACATGAAACATATCAAGTGAAAACCAACATTGCATGATGGGGAAGGGGGGCTATCGCAAACATATACAGTTAAAGGTAAGAAATCAGTAAAAGTGCCACTATACCTAGTTGTTGCCGAGATTGTGGCTTATTTGATTCTCTATATCGAAATCAACCTCACTCCCCTCTTCCTCCCAGAGAAAATTGAAATTAAATATAATAATTTTATATAACTTACTGATTGGAACAGAATAATATTATTTAAATATTTCAAGACCTTTGATTTATGAAAGTGTGTTGGCCATTTGAGTGCAAGAAAAGAAAGTTATAATTGTATTGAACACCAACACCACTATTCATACCTATATCTCATAAACTAGCTTTCTTACACTGTCTTGCTATAACATCAGAGAATATACCTGACAAAATTATCAATGTCGAAAATCATTGTCTGCACTGTTTGTTTGTTAGTACTGCACTAGCTATCTCCTGCTAAAATCAAACAAATATCACATCAACTCATTGATAAGGTCACAATGCAGTCAGAAACTTACCTTTTTGGAATCTAGATGTGCGGAAATTGTTTTCAATCTTGTTTCAGAAGAACTCATTATTTTTAGTCATACATAATTGCACAGCGGTTTGTAGTAAATACGCAGCCAGGGGACTAGGCACTAGTTAGAAATCCAAGATGGCGGCACGAAGCTGCTTGAAAATGTGTGGAGAAAAACTAGCAAAATCCGAGAAAAGAGCCCTTCGTAAGCAGAAATGTAAAATGCATTCACTAAATAGACATAATCCCGAGCTTGATATATCAGAAGAACCTACACAACACTTACTAGTAAATAATGGTGGCCTAATGAATGGGATCAATCGAACTCACATCGTTAATTTGTTCAAAATGTTTGGAATTGTTGAACGTGTTTTAATGGTCCCTCAGCGATCTTATTCATGTGTTACACTCACCAATGTTGATGACGCAAAGAAGGCTATGAGAGATGTTAGTGGAAAGAAACTGGATTCTAGTTTTGAGTTCAGTAAAACTGGAGTAGTTTTGTATTTATCGTATTTGAAGCAAATTCCTAATAATGTTGAACAGTTAACAAAGACCACACCGCCAGGACTTGTATTGGTGGAAGACTTCATAAGTGAACAAGAAGAGAAAGAGCTATTGAATGTGTTTAGGTGGGATGATAAGAATGATGTAGAGCAGACCGAAAATGACTCAAGAGAAACAGGTATTATAAATTGAACAATCATGATAACATACATCATCATTATTAACAGTGATTATCATCATCATCATCATCATCATCATCATCATCTCATTATCATTATCAACAGTGATCATCATTATCATCATCATCATCATCATCATCATCATCATCATCATCATCATCATCAACATCATCTCATTATCATTATCAACAGTGATCATCATTATCATCATCATCATCATCATTATCATCATTATCATTATGTGTTTGTTATAGAACTGATATCACATCAGTAAATAATGTCGAGAATATATAATGTATGAAATTGGCCCACGATAAATGAACACAACTACGTAAAACCTCGGAAATTTGAGCCCCAGGTGAGAAACGAACCCACGACCTTCCGATTATGTAGACGGATGCTCTACCACTGAGCTACCGGAAACTCTTATAATAATCCTCCTTCTTTAATATAATAATCCTCCTTCCTTGTTGATTTTCACTTTGTTATCTGTCTGTTTGTTTATTTGGTCTGTCTGCCTTTTCATTGCATTATTTATTCACAAGCCCATCCAAACATCCTTTCATTTGTTTACCCCTTTTCCCATCCACTTTTTTCTTTTTCATTTCTTTTGATTGATTCATTTATCTATTTATTTGTTCATTTATTTTTTGTTCATTCACCCTTATTCATGTTCTCTTATACATATATTATATTAATTCATCAATTCATTTTTATCCAGTACAAAAGCAGTTAAAACACAGAAAAGTCAAACACTTTGGATATGAGTTTCTTTATGGTACAAACAACATTGATGTGTCAAAACCTTTACCAGAGGGTATCCCTGGGGTTTGCAATACAATGTTGCAACGTATGGTAACAAGTGGTTGTACCAGGGATATACCTGACCAGTTAACTGCCAATCATTATAGCCCTGGACAAGGTAATGAAGCTATATGTTACTGGTATGCTACATATCTTTACCACTGCTGGCACATGACGCCTTATGTTAATGTAATGGTCATTAGAAAATAGTGACATTTTTGACATATTATTTCATATGGTAAACTTAATTTGACCAGTTCCTAGTACATGCAGGCTTACTGAATAAGCATGCTAATTGAATTTGCATGCTTGTTTATGAATATTGTTTGTCCATCACTCTATGCGTGGTCAATCTCTATTGTTTATCTACCATAGGAATCCCACCTCATGTAGATACTCATTCTGCTTTTGAAGATGGTATTGTTTCACTGAGTCTTGGTGCTAAGGTAAGATATCATTTGACAGTGTCACCTAATCTCAAACCAACCACTCCTCCATGTATGTCTTTTTGTTGGTTTCATTTCATTGTAATAATTATTCTATGGAACATCATTATACAAAGTATGAAATTATAAGTTTACAATTTATATTATACATATCTTTACAATAATCATTACAATATATATAAGTCTAGAGCTCTACAATTTTTATTTTTGTGTTAGATAATTATGGAGTTTCGTCATCCAGATGGACGACACAGTCCCATCCTGTTACCACAGCGAAGTTTGCTGGTAATGACTGGAGAGAGTAGATACCTGTGGACTCATGGGTAAATATCATTGTATCAAATAATGTTCTTATCTCTCTCACAGGGCAGCTTATCATGTGCAAATGCCTGGCAAGCCTCACTTTGATTTAATAAAACAAAAGCACCATGAATCAGAACAAGGCTTGCTTGGCATTTAATGTGATGTTATGTAAACCTTTATTATACACGATAGTATTAAAAGCTATAAGGAGCTGGTGGGTTACCCTGCGAGCAGAGATTTCTTTCCTTCTTACATTCCAGGTAAGAAGGAAAGAAATATTTACTCGCAGGGTACTGGTGGGTTGGTAAGAAAGGCTTATTACCTCATGAAATCAACTGACAGCAAATAAGAGTTGAGCATAAGACATAATAGTATAAATAATAATAATAACAATAATAACAATAATAATCACTTTATTTGACACAGAATTAAGAGAGGTTGAAAGTTATTTACACTGAAGCTGTGTATAAAATAAATAATAATAATAATAATAATAACGGTTTATTTGAAGCTTATCTACAGGGTAGCTCTACATCTTCAAAGTAACATAATGATTGTCAAATAGAAAAATAAATAGTGATATGGAAATAGTATAAAAGTTGTGTATATGAAAGTATGATAATCTACAAGTTATGAAATTCCAAGGCGTGTTTTAGCTTTGTTTGACAATAGTTTGTACACTTGTTTTGCAAATGTTTTAAAGTCTTTATTTTCTCGGGTAATTGCTGGAAGTTCGTTGTACAGCTTTGCACAGTTATCTTGGAAGGTTCCAGTTTCAAGTGGGACTACTAAGTGTATGGAACTGCTTGACCGTAACTGGCGGCCGACTTTGCGTATTTCTATCTTTAGGTAGTCTGGAAATGATGGATCCCACAGTGACTTATGGGCTAGGTGGAGAAGGTGATATTCTGTTCGCTCTTTAATTGGGAGCCACATAAGCCGTTGTAGTACGTCACTTTCGGTGGTATATCTATTAAGTACAAAGCTAGCTGCTGCGTTTTGAATTCGTAATACTAAATATCTTAAGACCTTTGTATTTGTACTTTCAGTATTACTCCACGTAGATATGATATCATCAGCGAAGATGTCCATCCAGCAGAAGACAAGGAAAGGACAGATGGCAACCAATATGACGTATCTACTGGAGTAACCCAGTATGAACGAGAAACAAGAATATCTCTAACATTTCGTAAAACCAAACAAACCCCATGCAAGTGTAACTATCCTAAACAATGTGACTCTCAAAACTACAAAGATGATTCATCCCCAGACTTCTACAACCTTCCCCAAACCAGACATGATGCTGAGAAACTGGAATCTACTCACGTTCATCATGTTTATGAAAGAATAGCAGAACATTTTAGTGATACACGTCATTCCCCATGGCCAAAGATTGCTGCTTTCTTGCGTGATTTACCTTCTGGGAGCTTAGTGGCTGATGTTGGGTGTGGTAATGGCAAATATCTTGGAATAAACAGCAATGTTTACAAGACAGGCTCAGATCGAAGCTTTAATCTTGCTTCTATTGCAAAGGAAAGGGGACATTCTGTTATTGTATGTGATGTATTAAACCTCCCATACAGGTATGTTAACTAATATGTCACATGATTAGTATTATATACAATATGAGCGGCCGATCTGTATGGGATATACATATTGCATAGTACTTATCAAAGTCCAACATTAGTTCTTTCATATTTTACTAAAATTGTCAAGATAAAAATAAATCTGGTCAAGAAAATTCTAGTGACAACTTATGGAAATCAGGACGATTTTGTATCTAAAATACAACCTTCGTCATGGATGTGATTTCTTTTGTAAAATTCTCATGAATTATTCATGAATTTTATAATGTATTATAAAAATATCAACATGAGAATTGTTAAATAGCAAAAATGTTGAAGGAATATGACATACCAAAAATATTTAGTGTAGAGGTAGTGAATGTTAGTGTAGAGGTAGTGAATGTTAGTGTAGAGGTAGTGAATGTTAGTATAGAGGTAGTGAATGTTAGTGTAGAGGTAGTGAATGTTAGTATAGAGGTAGTGAATGTTAGTGTAGAGGTAGTGAATGTTAGTGTAGAGGTAGTGAATGTTAGTGTAGAGGTAGTGAATGTTAGTATAGAGGTAGTGAATGTTAGTGTAGAGGTAGTGAATGTTAGTGTAGAGGTAGTGAATGTTAGTGTAGAGGTAGTGAATGTTAGTATAGAGGTAGTAAATGTTAGTGTAGAGGTAGTGAATGTTAGTGTAGAGGTAGTAAATGTTAGTATAGAGGTAGTGAATGTTAGTGTAGAGGTAGTGAATGTTAGTGTAGAGGTAGTAAATGTTAGTGTAGAGGTAGTGAATGTTAGTGTAGAGGTAGTGAATGTTAGTGTAGAGGTAGTGAATGTTAGTGTAGAGGTAGTGAATGTTAGTGTAGAGGTAGTGAATGTTAGTGTAGAGGTAGTGAATGTTAGTGTAGAGGTAGTGAATGTTAGTGTAGAGGTAGTGAATGTTAGTGTAGAGGTAGTGAATGTTAGTGTAGAGGTAGTGAATGCTAGCAGGCGAAAAACCATCATATGGATATGCTGCTGTGAAATATTATTTAATTTTTTTAAGATTATTTATATTTCAAAAATCCCTCAATGCTATATGATGCTAAACTCTTACCTTAAATGATTTACGAATCAGAAAAGACAAAAACATCGAAATTCTTAATTTGATTGTTCCGCAGCAATGCAAGGATTTCAACTATAAAGAATGTAAGTTTCCACCCAATTCAAAACCACTGGGAATAAAAACTTTTTTTTTTTCCATTTTCCACGTGATATCGAAATACATAAGACAAACAATCTTATTCCCAAAAGATTTGAATTGGGTGGAAACACATACATAGCAATGCGTAAGCCAATTTGGTCTATTGCAAATTTGAGTCAATAATACCTTATTATAACAATTTGATTTCCTTATGTTTTGTCCAGGTCAGAAGCATTTGATGTGTGTCTATGTATCGCTGTCCTCCATCACTTGTCTACGACCGAGCGTAGACTTGAAGGGCTGAGAGAACTGGTACGAATTGTGCGGCCAGGTGGATTGGTACTAGTCTATGTTTGGGCATTGGAGCAGAACCTCCAGAAAATACAGAAAAAAGATTTGAAGGAAGTGGAATTCACTGCAAAGCAACAAACAGATAGTACTAAGCAGCATTCAAATAGTAATTATGATGATTCATTATCTTCAAGCAAAGTTGTTAATACTGAAGGCCGAGACAATAGAGAAGGAGAAACACACAGTGTCCAAGTCAACATGAAACGAGAAGTTTTTGAACAGCAAGATTTGTTTGTGCCTTGGAAATTTCGTGGTGGAAAACAAGACAAAAGTGGTGGGAATGCAGAAGAGAAAAACGCAAGCAGTAGTGGTGACCAAGAACCAGCATCAGAAAATAATGTTTTCCATCGATTTTATCATGTTTTCAAAGAAGGTGAATTGTTAAAACTATGTAGCTGTCTTGACAACGTGGTTGCTAAGGACCTTTACTACGATAGAGGAAACTGGTGTGTTGTACTCGAGAAAAAAGCTGAGAGTTATTCAACTAGGCTTTGAACCAACTGAGTAATGGTTACTCAAAGAACAAGCAAAGCTGGTGCCATTTCCTTACTTTTCTGGCAGTTAAAATGGACTTTAGCTGCATAACTGAGCCAGTAACTCTTAAAAAAATTCTTAGTTATTTGATTAAGCAGTGCGAATCAGGAAGTAGTGTACAAATATTAAAGAATGTTATGGGCCCAATACCCGTCTAATCTCACAGCAAAATTAGGCGAGATGAGGCGAGATTAGGACATTTTGGGATTTTCAACCTTGCGGGGTCAGGCAAGGTCAGGCGAGATTAGGCGAGATTTGACATTTTAGGATTTTTTGCTTGCTTTACTAAATAGTGCTAATTAAACAATAGAATTAGCATAAAATATCACTATTTAGTACTATTTATGTTTCACGCTTTTAATGTTTGTACTCTACATACCACGAATAACATAACTTTTATAACAGTGATTTTATTTGCTTTTTGAAGTCAATATTTTTATTGAAACACAAGTATATTACCCATCAACCCTTGGTGTATAATATAATGACATATGTAAAAATGCATTATTTATTCAAAAAATGCTGACTTCTCGATACTGAATAGTGCATTCCATGCCGGAAGTGCATTGTACATCGTATGTAATTGTTGAAAGGTTTATTTTAGAGTTATAATTTACTAAAGAAATAGAAAAAGTACGCACGTGCTGTGTGCACGCGGGGATTGGCAGAAAACGAGAGAAGTGAAGTGTGAGAAAAGCACGACGCGAAGCTGCATACAGCATTGAAAGCAAGTTTAATATTTCTTTTATAAAATAAAAATTGATTAAAATGCAAACGTGCGTTCTGTGTGCTCTCATAAAGCACGCGCGCCTCATCCAATCAGAATGCGTAATTTCTTATTGTTATGTTATAATTTATTTTAGTGAATGCATACTCGATCTATTTGATCAGTATACAACACCAACAACGCCTTCATGCAGTTTTAAATCGGTATTCGTAAGGCTACGTTTACACGGTACCGGACGAATTTATGATCGGTCAAAAAAACATCCGCTTAGGGGTTCGCCTAACCGGTCAAATATTCGTCTGAACAGAGCGAAAATATTGATCGGTTCCGTGTGTACAGCATGTCCAGGACAATCTTTTGACCGGTCAAAAATTCATCCGGTACCGTGTAAACCTAGCCTAAGTCAGCCTTTTTTTAAATATTCATTACTAAGTGAAATTAATATTGATTGTATTTGAAATTGGTCATCCACATTTTTCCCTTGATATTAACCATGCATTTTCTTGGCCTTGACAAATGGATGGACTAGATGTCATTAGTTTTATTTGATAATACATATTAATCTGTTTATATGGTGAAAAACCATGGATAACTATAGGACCCAGGAACTCGCACATCGGGCGCTCAAACAATTCTTGCTTCTCGTAGAAGTAACAGTACAAAAACGGCATAAATCGTAAATTATTACTAGGTTGGACTTCAACTTTGGCAATCAGCGACCCAAAGCATGCATCTTCTATAGCAAATAATGGGGATGTCTTAGACGCTTGATATAGTTTCTTTAGTAAGCTGCCACTGAATAGGTAGCCTCCTCCTGCGATATATGGGGGGTACTTTGTTCTTGACGGGTATATCTCCATTGGGAGGTGGTGTTCGTGCTTTGGGTCACGTTTAATTGTTGATGTAGTCTTTCGACCCATGTATAATGGCTGTGATCGTGATCCATTTACAGAATCGTAACCAATCAAATATGATAATAGAATATCAATATTAACATGGCAATCTTCGTCTGTTTTTAGTATGTATCTAGCAGGGCAGTTGCTAAGCGACCATGTGATGCTTAGTAACATCTTCTTGTACAGGTTTTTATACGAGTCGATGAAATCTCCAATCACGATGTCATGTGACTGGCGTGATTCCGTCTTCAGCATTTGTTTAGTTTTGAAGTTTTTGGTCTGGCCAAGCAAGAAAACAATTTTGTACGACCTGTGAAAACAATAAATAGAAAATTATACATAGGTGCGCGGAGATATGGAGTTTATTTTTCGAGTGTTTCAATTCGATATCTGTAGAGTGAACGCAGTAGACAGAGTGAGATATCGAATTTGAACACGAGAAGATAAATTCCATATCTCCAAGAAGAATACCATATCTCTCTTATTTTTATGCAAAACTGATATTTTCACATGTAAAATTATCGTATTTTAGGCTACGTTTACACGGTACCGGACAAATTTTTGGCTGGTCAAAAAACATCCGCTTAGTACCGCGCTAAACGTGCAATAATTTGGACGCCTAACCGGTCAACCTAACCTAACCTAACTCGAAACATCATAACAAAAATGGCCTTTTAATTAAAAAGAGTGGGTCATATGATAAAAAACTTATTGACTGAGCTAGGTCGGGCCGTACGGGATAATATTTGGCTCTTGGTCATTTGTACTGCGCTCGGTCCGTACGTCATGACCGCGAGCCAAATATTTTCCCGTACGGCCCTCCCACTCAGTAATTGCAATAAGTAAACTCTGTTCACTTTTTTTAATGTTTCATTTCTTGCTAGTTTAATACTGTAAACATGCACTGTTCTTTATTAAATAGTATCTTAGATGTGTCTTTGTTTTTATCCAATGTAAATAAAGCAGAACAAATATATTTAGTCAATATAATTGTCAGCCTTTTCTTCTTCTGTTGAATGAGTTGCGAAGGTGGGTTACGTGGCCGAAACACGTGCGTGACATGAATCACTGATTTACCAAACTCATCCATTTTGGTTTTCGGGTTTTGTTGAAAAGCTTGTCCGAGATGGGGCAATATGTAGCATCTACGTTTTACATAAATAATAAAATAACTAAATAATAATTCTAATCAGAAGAACTTTGCTTATACAATTTAATAAGAAAACTAGCGAATACAAATTACAACGTTTCGTTGTCATCGCGACAACATTAGTCAAGTAAATGATGGTGCAAAGAGAGAAATATATATACGGTGGTGGCAATGGAAAAAAATAAGAATTACATTGAATAAAATAAATAATAAAATCATATTTATACAAATGAAATCGTAATATTAAAGTTGTCCTTCAGTAGCATTGTATGTAATTATAAGAGTTGATTTAAGGCCATACACTACTGTTTGTAGGGTTATCTTAGACCCCGTCTAAACGGATTCGGATACATTTGAAACCGCACACTTTTTGATGCGAATCGGCCTATCGTCCACACGAATCCATTGAATCCGGTCACCGAAACCGCATACTTTTACTTGAATCCTCCGGATACGCGGATTCGTGTGGACGCAAATATTTCTATGCGGTTTCAGCCGGATCGGATTCGTGTAGACGAGGCCTTAAGCTTTCGTCGGGCACCGACATCATCAGAAGAGTGAAAAGATTGTACGAAATTTGCATAGTTATATGCGAGTGTAGAATAAAAGGGTCAAAACAACAGTGTTAAAACAATAGTTCTTTCAATTCAGCGCATTCGTCACGGGAATTTATTTCAGGTTTTTTGTTTCGGATATGTGCGGTCGTTGTTTCAGAAACAACTTAAAACTCTTACAAGCCTATAAATCTACCTATAATACCCACTATTTAAGCAGCCCAAACATACCTCGTTTGCTGTTTCCCTGGTCTGACTGCACCTCGATTTCCCCAAGAATATCGAATGGCTTGTCGACTCAGAAAATTGTTGGGTTTTGAATGAATCACGATAAGTAGAAACGGTGGTGTTTTACACCAAGCTTGGCTGAACCTTTCCTTAGGTAACTTAATGGTTTTTGAACTATTCATAAACGTTTGTTCCATGCTGAAGATTAAAAATTGATTGTAATTCTTGAGCCGTGAAATGGCTAGGTCCCACTCATTGTTGACTACCTGCAAGTAGCGTAACGCTTCAAACGATGGCTCAGGACTTTTACGAACAAATATGACTAATAAAACTAACAAAACTAATACAACTAACTTGTTTTTGTGTAGTAAGAATTTTCTATAGCACATTGCCATGGCGGTTGAGCTCTGGCGTTTTTGTGACGTTTAAAAAAGTTGATTTACAGTCATATTAAACAACATTCATGAACTGTCTAGTGCCAGCCTTCTCAAATTCTTGATTCACGGCCAACCAGAAGGTATGCGGTCGATTTTAAAGTTTATGGCGCGATTTCGTAAGTGTCCCTACCTCAAACCAGTTAAGTTTTTTTTCTTTTTTTTCTTTCGTGATTATT
This sequence comes from Metridium senile, assembly GCA_949775045.1. Classification (NCBI taxonomy): domain Eukaryota; kingdom Metazoa; phylum Cnidaria; class Anthozoa; order Actiniaria; family Metridiidae; genus Metridium; species Metridium senile. The sequence goes on from OX459095.1 coordinate 60,188,826, forward strand.
ATTTTATTGTTATTATTGTTGAAGCTTAATAAATTTCTCCGTAATTACATATATTTTCATTGAAAAACAAAAATGTTGCTTATGACTATGAGCTATAAATCAACTTTTTAAAACACCAAAAAACGCAAGAGTTTATATATACTTTCATGTTTAGAGGTGTAGATTCAACGCCGAGATTTACTGTTGTTGTAAAATTAATTTATAATTCATGATCAGCTATGAAAACTAAGCATTCAGATCACATATGCAGGGGGGTGTAGAGGGGGGGGGGGGGTGTCGAACTGGTGACTTTTCACCCCCACCCCCCTTTTAAGTCCCGTTTAAGCAAAGAAAAGCGGTCACATTACGATCTTTGCGCTCTTGTGTCTGCCTATATCCGCCAAAAGGATATCAAAGTTCACCCCCCTTGTCAAATTTCTGGATCCGCCCCAGAATTATGATACACTGTGTTGACTACAGACGGGTTGACTATTAAAATCATTAACTTTAATAAAGATCTCTAACTCGACTAATTAGTTTGCTTAACTACAAGGTTTATTAATCAATAAGTTTGTACATGTACATGCAAATATTATAGATATTACTTATTCGCATACCAAAAGTTGATATTGCAGTTGTTGAATCCAAGGAGGGGTACTCCCTTTTTTTACCAAGTGGTAGGGGTGATCAGCGGAGTTTGAAAACGACCCATAACCTTTTGGAAAAGGTACGCACAGATAAAAATAACTGTTAAAGCCTTGCTGATTTCAACCCCTAAAAGGTACGGCTGTGTGATGTTCTTGCCAGCCAAGATTACTTTTAGCAACAAAGCAGATAAAAAATGACTCTTACATGTACGGAATCATGTTTACATACGTAATTTTTTAGCCAGAACCCTAAACGGTAGGGCTGTCAACAAGTTGCTCCAAGAAGTCAAAAAAGTTTCTCATAATTTCCCCAAGTTGCTCAAAAAAACAAAAAGTTGCTCAAAAATCTTAAAGTTGCTCGAAAATTTTTGACGTTGAAAAGTTTGTTTTGATTTTACGACCACTGACCACCTGGATCGTATTTACAAATTACCACAGGAAGACCACTGCTTCACGTCAAACAGTATTTGAATCATTGGAGTAAAAAGAAAATTCTTTTTGGGGCAGTTAAGGGGTTTAAATTCATGTAAAAATTAAAAAGAGTAAAAGTTGCTCGAAAGTGAAAAAGTTGCTCGAAATTGAAAAATTGCCCAAAAGTTGCCGAGCAACTTCCTGTACAGGAAATATTTCTACCCTAAAAGATACACGCCGATCACACGTGAATAAAATACGGAGATGTGATTGGAAGGTTATTTGTTAGGTATAAAAGCCGGTAAGGACATTTCTGCTGTCTCATGCTCTATGTATTATGTCACAGTTCCCAAAATAAAACATGACAACACACACAAAAACGCCCTTTGTTTAAAATGGAATACAAATTGTATCTTGAAGTATTTCTTTGGTTAAAATATCAACAGAAAAATAATACTAACTACTGCCAATTAATAACACTATGGTATTCCTGATAAAGCCGAATCGAAAATGCAACCGTTGACAAGTTCATACTGTTTGTACCATATTTATTATTTAGAGCATGCACTTAACAACGTTCTAGTTTCGTAAACAGAATTGAGAAAGCCTTAGATATATCAAAAAATCTTACAATTCTATTCATTTTAGTTAACTTAATATCCATTACAATCCCCGGTATACAATCGAATTACATTATGGAGGTGAAATTAGTTCAGTGCGTATGCGACTATCAAGCGAAGTCGAGATATAAATTGTTGAATAGCCAGTACAGTTCGTTTTACTTGCTTGAGATCTCCTGCCATTTTTCAAATGCTTTCAAAGGTGGAGTGCTTCCGACATCACTTCTTGCATCTTTATGTAGCACGTCACCGTTCATGTTAACGACAGCCAGGGTTGGTATACCAGACACTTCACAATTTTTCTTCAAATTATTTGCCATTGGACTATTATGCGGTGCACAGAACCAGTCGCCGTGGTCTTCTTTGAAATAGCTTTTCATTTCATCATCTGATCTATCTGACGATACGAACACGATGACTACTGGTTTATCCTTTTCCTTCAAATCTTCGAAGCAGTCTTTCAACGTTGGAGTAAAGCCTCGGCATGGCGGGCACCAATGTGCTGAGAAATACACTAAAATCACCTTTCCAGCCAGCTCTTTCTCGGCATCGACCATCTCTCCACTCTTGTTGATTAGTTGTTGGCCTGAGAAAACTCCCATGTTTGATTTTGAAAGCGGAAAGTGAAGGTAAAATGAGGAGCGAACAAAGTCGTACTAAAGCCAAACACCTAGCGACTGGTGGGTGTATCGTATGTGTCACGTGATAAATAACATGACAAGCAATTCCCTATGGGGTTCCTGTGGTGGGAGGAATATTTATAATCGACAATCATTTAAAAAGAAAAGAATTAATTTATTTCTGTGACTTCGAATAATTTAAATTTTAATGATGCCGTCAAGATATCTCCTATTGGTTGTCGTACAGCCGTTTAACACCACTATTATATACAATTCCTTTTCCATTGAAAGAAAACTTTTCACACAATAATCAGATTACAAATGCACACAATACAAGTGATATCTTTTTAGAAAAAACTTTCAATGTAATAACGACTTTGCAAATATATTAGTTGATTCAAAATATTTCCAGAATATATTAATGAGGAAATATATGGCAAAAATTTGCGTATACCGCCTCCATTTACGTGTCACAAAGCACAACAAAGCCAATCCAGCGTGTTGGCTGTTGCCATGACAGAGTTCAATATTTTTTCAAAACACCATTTCACAGTTCTCGTCGATCAGCGTTGCTGGTCTCTTTAATTGGGTAGTTATCAACTAAACAGTATCATCAGTTATACCAGGAAACCATTCATTATTATTAAATTATTAATGGGCTCCTGGTTCAGTTATACAAACTGACTGTTTTTTAATGAAGTTTTAATTTCAGAACATTTTAAAGCGGCATCAACAAAGCAACGTGCATTCTTTTGGTCCTCTATTCGGCTTGGTTTGCATGCACGTCATCAATCAACACCCCCTGTAGATCCGCCCCTGCATATAGTTGATATTTTATAATGATTACTATACTTCTAATTACGTAAAGAGCTTTTATCATGAAATGAAAAGAGTTATTTATAGCTCAAACGAACTAACGTCATTCTCTTGTGTCCTATGTTGTATCAGTATTATAAAAAAGCCTGGTTTTCCCTAGCGACGCAACGCAAGCGCAAACGCAAGCGCAAGCACAAGCATGTGAAAACGAGACGTGAATAAGCGCAAGCGCAAACAAACTATTCACTAGTGCCACGCGCAAGCACAAGCGCAAACGCAAGAAAAAATGAAAATTTTTGATACCTTGCGCTTGTGCTTGCACTTGTGCTTGCGCTTGCGTGGGCGGTTTTCACTACGAAATAAGGCCTCTTGTGCTTGCGCTTGCGTCTGCGCTTGCGTCTGCGCTTGCGCTTGCGTCGCTAGTGAAAACCAGGCTTTAGTGTCTGCCGTGCTAAAGTGGAAAACTCTCTACAGTTGTCATGAATTTACGAGTCAAATACCCCTTTTGGGTCAAAGGCCTGATTTTGTCTTTTAGTCTGCTCTTCTTATTCAAACTCAGTTCTAAAGAATGCTTGAGTAGAGGCTTTTCGCCAGCCAACGAGGTCATTGCATCTCTACCAACTATATCAACATCAACTACAGCAAATCAACAGGTTTTAAAAAACCCATTATCATCACTTCAAAATATATTTAACTCATTACAAAAACAATTCATATTAAGCACCAAGAAGTTTAAGAGTGGCAAGTGGAAACAACGAGAATCAGTACCCGAGGGTTGGGAGTACAGCCAACCGGACTGTGGTAGGAGAACACCTTTTTTGATGATAGAGGTCCATTCTAAGCCTGAAAGCTTTCTGGCAAGAGAAACGATTAGGTTGACATGGGGAAGGCAAAGAAACAAGATAAATGAACACTTAGTGGATAAAAGGTACGTACAAAGAAATATTACATTATACAAAAGTGAAAATGTTCTATATAGATCTTTGCACAGTTACTCAATAACAGTTTAGACCGCAACCATTATATAGTAAAATAAAGTCAAATAGAGAGAAAAAGTCACCCAACCTGAACATTCCAACAAGGCCGCAAAGCTCTTTACGTAATTATTCTGTTTTATTGTACATAATCACTGTAGCATGTTATTAGTGGTCTACTTATATACTTGATCGTTAATAATAACTCACTTGAAAATGACATCTGACGATGTCGAAACGTTGTGTAACCAACTTAACGTTTGTGTTTATTTTAATTTTCATATCTAAAGCTAAACTTAATTATCGAAATAGAGCGCAAACATTATATCCATGAAACAAAGTCAAATTGCAATTTACCCTGGATACCATACCAAACAAATTAAAATACACACAAACTATCCTCAAACCTCAGGCCTCCAGGGTATAACTGTTGTTGTGAAATAGAGTGCAAACATTTCATGTATACACCTATTTCAAAAATCGTTGTCGCAAATAACACAAAGGCACAGTCCACACTCTGAAGCCTGCAAAGGATGTCGGTATTTCTTCTCTTGCTATCGATTTATTCATAGCATATTTTGGTTGTAAGTGTTTGTGGTATGTGAACATAACAAGTTTTGCAGTGGCAGTTTATGTAACAAATATTTATTTCAAAAGCGCGTAATCAACTTTGGAATTTTATTTGAGCTAGTGTTTTAAAAAGCTTCAATCAAGTCAGCGCTTGAACTGTACATTCAAAATATCCTCAAATTTCACTCACGGAAGCTAGAAAAAATATTTATCGACGCGTTTTTCTTATTGAGCACTAAACGCTACTTTTATGATTTTTGATAAAAAAATCAGCCCAATTTTGTGTCTACGTTGAAGCACACTGACAGATATCCAAAGCACTTTCTGCTTGAAATTTTGCCTGCAAGTAGTCTGACGTTGAAACAAGATTTGGAAAGCTGAAGAGTCGTTAGGTAGCTTTCTTTGAAAAATTATGGATTCGCAAATAAGAAATAGTGAATTTGTAGCTAAAAAAATTGCCCCTTAAATTATTAAAAATCGGCTTTTACGAAGATCTACAAACTTCGTATACTTCTAGGCACACTGCTATATATTAGCACTGTATACTGTAGGTCGTTTTGAAAGTTTAGATCGAAAAACGCGTAAAATCGCTGCTAATCAAAAATAATGATTTCATTGTTTCGTCGCTATGGTAACTCCGATGTAAACAAACGACACACCCTTACAACCTTCAATCTTCATGTAACAACTGGGCAAAATGTCAAAGTTGTGGGTGTTTGCATATAAGATCTACAGCCGTTTAAAATTGACCGGTCGAGCACTGTAGGGAGCCTCCTTTAATAAGTAGCTATTACACCTTTTGCTGTTCATTAACAGAAAATGGGCATTCATTTGTGCCAATAGTTGTATCAATAACGTTTATCATACTTTCATCAACACCACAAGTAACATCATTAGCGCGCATCAACTTTCAATAACAATATTTTAATATTCGTGAACATTCATCAGTATCAACGGACAATCAATAGCACAATTGTACATTCATTTGCGTGGAATGTATTTTCTTGTGCGCGCAATGAAAATTCAATAGCACGAATTGACAAACTATAGCGTTTATTGACAGTCATTTGCCCAAAATTGAACATTCATTAGTGCTATTAGCATAGCTATTGACAATCTATAACGCATTTGGACAATCATAAGCATCAATGTAACATTCTTTAGTGTGGATTGACAAACATTTGCATGATTCAAATAATCATTAAGAGAAAAGAATCGATCATTAGCGTTAGTCTTTTTATATTCCTTTAAAGAGTTGTCTCAAAAAAATATTCAATTAGGATAATCAATACAAAGAGATAAAGTTATCCTTGAATTTGTTCTCTGTTAATGCAACGTGGTAAATATGTCTGCATGAAACGAAACCATTGACCACATTTAGCTACAGTGATCGTTCCAATGTTACGTTGCAATGCTTGCAACAGCAGTTGTGTACGGTAATGGCCTAGAGCAATTCCTTGGTTTCTTGCTTCTGCTCTATCATTCATTTGTTGTTGGACCTCTGGACGGCTGATATCTGCTTTAATTGCTGCTTTCAAGGAGCTTATTGCCTGTTCCACGATGTTAAGGAATGGGCTGTATGGCGGCAATTTTTTTAGTTCAGTGTTTGCGCCGGGGTTGACTGGATTATGGTGGGCTGGTGCACCGTCATATATGAAAATGACATTTTCATCAGGATCAAGATGGAGTCTTGTTTGTGCAAGGAAGTCGTTAAACCTTTGAGCGTTCATCCCTCCGATAATGGAAGAGTGAAAAACAAGGCCATTGGTGGGTGAAATAGCGAGTACGATAGTCACATTTCTTCCTCTTTGACCGCAGACTTGCCTGTACGCTCTCTCCCCTCTTCTTGCTCTCCCTTGGCTTCTAGCAGTCCAGATATTATAGCCGCATTCATCTATAAAAACAGCATGGTTTACTACTGCGTGACCCATAAACCAGTTAGCATAGTCAAAACGTTTCTGTATAACATCTGGCCGGTTTCTCTCTGCTGGGAGTGGTCTACTCAGTTTCAAACGAAACAACATTCCGTCTAAAGTCCTTGCAACAGTACGGTCATGGATTCTCGGTTTTGCCGGAAGGCGTTGTCGCAATTCTTGGTTTATCTGCACCAGTGTTAGTTGACAATTCTCATTTAAAATGTCATTGAGGCAGTCTCTCATCTGGTTATCTACTCGCACATGGTTTTGGCCTCCTCGTGGTCTTTCTGCTATTCTGCCTTCACGTACATATCTTGCAACGATACTCCTGGCTGTTGATCTATTAACACCAATCGTGTCTGCAACCATAAGATAGTCTTCGTTGACATCTTCAAATGCTCTGATTATTCTTTCGCGTTGCTCGAGAAGAATACGATTTCTTGGTGGCATTCTGTACAAGAATGTGGAGCGAGTGAGTGATTTAAACTTTTTTTTTTATATCCTCTCGATTATTGTTTTTTCTTTTTTTCGCACAAAGAATTTACATAAACTACAGAAATTGTTTCTTGTTCTGTATTCAGAATCAATTAAATTTTTTTTTGAGACACCTCTTTAAACCTAAGGAATATAAAAAGACTAACGCTAATGATCGATTCTTTTCTCTTATTGATTATTTGAATCATGCAAATGTTTGTCAATCCACACTTAAGAATGTTACATTGATGCTTATGATTGTCCAAACGCGTTATAGATTGTCAATAGCTATGCTAATAGCGCTAATGAATTTTCACTTTTGGGCAAATGACTGTCAATAAACGCTATTGTTTGTCAATTCGTGCTATTGAATTTTCATTGCGCGCACAAGAAAATACATTCCACGCGTATGAATGTACAATTGTGCTATTGATTGTTCGTTGATACTGATGAATGTTCACGAATATTAAAATATTGTTATTGAAAGTTGATGCGCGCTAATGATGTTACTTGTGGTGTTGATGAAAGTATAATACACGTTATTGATACAACTATTGGCACAAATGAATGCCCATTTTCTGTTAATGAACAGCAAAAGGTGTAGTAACTATCAAAGTTGATTTTATAATTTTTTATTGTCTTTTTCACATTTCCTTCCTTCCATTCTGATTCGCATTCTGATGTAAAAACGGTTTTTATATTCCGAATTCTTTTTTTTAGGTTTTCTTGGGAGACTGTATTTCTTGTTGGCAAATCACTGGATGAGAAAGTTAACGCTCTGATAGAAATAGAAGCCCAACAACATAATGATGTTGTAATTGGAGATTTCCTTGACACATATCGTAATCTAACTTACAAAACACTGCTTACGCTTGAATGGCCTGACAATCACTGTCGAAATGCACAGTACATAATGAAAACTGACGAAGATTGCTACATCAATGTTATACCAATAATCAAATGGATTAAAAGTCACCAAGAGTTAGACAAAGTCAAACCACTTTATTTAGGACGAATTCACTGGGACAACACACCTTCGCGAGAGAATTCCAGCAAATTTTTCGTCACTAAAGAGGAGTTTAAGGAGGATATTTACCCCCCTTACGCTGCTGGCGGTGGGTATGTCTTTACTGCCTCCTTAGTTCCTAAACTACTGCAGGCTTCTAAAAGTTTAGCGGTGTTCCCTATGGAGGATGCGTATTTCGGGTCACTGATGCAGAGAATCAGAGTAAAGCCAACCAATCATATATTGATATTGCCGTACTGTTTTTCTTCAGCTTGTAAATTATGGTGGTTGGATGACAGTATTTGCAATATCGCAGATGCCATGGTGTTACATGACGTCAGACCTAGCGAACAAGTCCGCACGCATATTAATGTTATGACAGTAAATAATGTACCTAGTATTTGCAAACATGAAAGAAATAGAGAAGATTGGAATAAGGATTGTGATTTGAACAAATCAATAATAAATGAATGATTAAAACGAAAAATAATAAAAAAGATCATCGGAAAACATAGCTCCATGATTTTGAACATTAGATCTTTCCAAGTAGACTGGTCCGCTTTTAAAAACGATTAAACATCCAGAGAAGCCTTTCACAGCATAATATGATTATATATACTCAGACGACTTATCACGTCAGGCGACAAAATAATATATGAGGAATTTTTTAAAGCGAATATAAATCATTTTTTTGCGCCTCGCGCGCCATATTGAACAAAAGTTTTTTGTTATTCTTTGAGCGCGCGGGCGGGCTTGCTGTTGTGTATTTGTTTGAATGCGCGCGGATGGGATTCCTGTGGCTTTTCGCACGCGATTTGCTCGAGGTCTGAAACTCGGTCACGTGACAAATTTGTTTTCGCGCGTAGGAAATCAGCTATGCGATTCGGATATATAAACTTTACGTTGATCTTCAACTACAGTCAAAAGTATGATCATCTCCAAGCTCACCAAAAGGGGTTAAAATTGATCTTTTAAAAGGGCAGCATGGAGTCGAGGTGCGCCGTAAATCCTTGGACATAATTTCGGAAAACAGTCGGATTTTTACAATCGTGGAGCAATCGTGAAAATATCAATGGAGACCACCTTCACCGAGAAAGCCGAAAAAGTTGTTAATTCCTGCTTTGCATTAAAATTTTGGATTGATTAAATGACTTAAAACTCAAAGAAAGACAACAGGAGAATGTATTTTATTGTGAAAATCATGGGAGAGTCAAAAAGCAGTTGCTGCTACAGTGAGTTTAGGAACTGTTCGTTTATTTCATCGCAGGGGGGGCTGGTGGTTTTTGTTTAATCTCAATATTTTTAAAAATGACCCCCTCTCGAAAGCTTTTGTATGATTTTTACCCCCCTTCTAAAACATAACATTTGAATTTTTACCCCCACCCCGTCCACAAAAATACTAGGTACCAGTCTCCTGTAATAGAAAATTGCCAGGTTACATTTTTTACAAGATGGCCGATTCAAAGGATTTGAAAACCAAAATAGAAAATAAAAAAATTACCTTAAATTGTCAAGAAAAAGAGGTCAGAGGTTCGTCTTAAATCTTTAAAAGGTAAATATGTTCGTAGTTCACACGATGGTCAGAAATGGTATAATTTCCTTCCACTGGGTCAACAGATAACTTTGTGTAAAATTCTCTAAATGTAACCAAATTTGGCATGAAGATAGTTTGAGGAAATCTGCATTTAATGGTATTGGTGTCTTACTTGTGATTGACAGGATGACGTCATAACTGACGTACGAATTTTGCGCCAAAGTTTAGAATTTTGAACTTGATTTAACAAAGTAACTGAAAATGTTCTATGCTCAAAACGATGCATTTTAATGAAAATCCCACCTAAATCCGATATATGGTTAAAACGTTATCACTAATTAAAGAAACTCAAATTTCCCGCTAAATGTGAAAGAATGTAACAAAATGACCATATATGGTCAAAATTAAGGGTATTTACACAGCTAATCCTTTCAACATAGTCAGATGGAAACAAAGTGAGTAATGCATTAAATCAAATTTGTAGTTTTCTTGACTTTGGAAACGTTTTGTCACGTGGTGTATTACGTCATGAGGTACATAAATGACGTCATATGTATAAAGCAATGACACATCCACTCACTTCAGAAGCATTTGTTGTGTTAAAGGATTGCCAAAAACTTGAACATTTTTTAAATGAATTCACTCTTCGTATTGATGATAAAATAAGCAATAAAACGATTATGAACACCATTGATTCCTCAACCAAGGGCGCCAAAACGAAAAGTTCAGTGCATTGTGAAATGTTTGGACCTAGGAATATAAATTAAGTTTCCCTTATCTCAAATATTGTCCAGAAAATGTGTAATTGTCCGCTTTTAATCACGATAATGTGCTGTATTCCACCACACCGACAATAATACCAACGCTCGTTTGAACGCTAAGATTGTGTGCCGCTGAACTAGCCGTTCAACGTAGTGCTGTCGCGAATATTCGTTATTCATTAGCCAACCACTAATTGGATTAAAATCGAATTCGCCTCTCCATTCACTTAAAGAGAGAGGGGTAGGAAACAACCCGCGGCCCCTTTGTGGACTCGTCTGCTCAACTAATCGGATTATTTTGGCAGTACATAGGGTAATTTGTTTACACAGCGATGACAGATCCTTCTCCGTCGGTTGGGAAATCGGACGCCGAAGCGGGCTTCGTAATACATCGGGTGCTTGAAGACTATTAGCAAAGTTTTAAAATAGCGGTCTTGCACTAGTACTCAGCACAGGCATACTCGTATATGTTCTCTTGTGCCGGTTGCTTTATTCGAGCACCAATCATAGTAACGATGGGTAGTATTTTTTGAAAAAGAACAAGTTTATAGTACAATTTGTACGTACTTAAACCGACGATAGACAGTGATGGAGTATTTTTTGAATGACCCGTGAATAAAGCGATCGGCACAAGAAACATCAAGCAACATTCACAAAATTAAAGGTAATTTGCCGTGTTTGATATAGTCATCGTAATTGTTTTTAGATATTGAGTTTAACGGCTATTGTTGAATTCAAAATATAGACGGCCAAATAACAGATTTTTATACGCAAGCACCCGATGTATTACGAAGCCCGCTTCGGCGTCCGATTTCCCAACCGACGGAGAAGGATCTGTCATCGCTGTGTAAACAAATTACCCTATGTACTGCCAAAATAATCCGATTAGTTGAGCAGACGAGTCCACAAAGGGGCCGCGGGTTGTTTCCTACCCCTCTCTCTTTAAGTGAATGGAAAGGCGAATTCGATTTTAATCCAATTAGTGGTTGGCTAATGAATAACGAATATTCGCGACAGCACTACGTTGAACGGCTAGTTCAGCGGCACACAATCTTAGCGTTCAAACGAGCGTTGGTATTATTGTCGGTGTGGTGGAATACAGCACATTATCGTGATTAAAAGCGGACAATTACACATTTTCTGGACAATATTTGAGATAAGTGAAACTTAATTTATATTCCTAGGTCCAAACATTTCACAATGCACTGAACTTTTTGTTTTGGCGCCCTTGCCTCAACAATGTCATTTTATAAAGAGCATGGATACAGAACATGATAAAAATGTGCTGAGAACTGTTATTGCCATGTCTCACTCTAGACCTGAAATCTATGATCTGGGAATAGATCCATCATGTAGATATTTTTTAATTTTTTAAATTTTACCCTCTTTCAGTTTAGTACTCTGATATCAAATTTTACCCCCCCCCCCCCTAAAAAACGTTTTTTGAAAAATTTACCCCCCCCCCCAAAAAAAAACTACCAGCCCCCCTATGATGTAATAAACGAACAGTCCCTTAGTTTACATCAAAAACACCTGAATCAAGTGAGCACTTGCTTTTGAAGTCAACGATGCTTTTCACTATTACAACAAGGCTATATTGCTTTAAAAGCAATGATGTTTCGGCCCTCTACAGCTGCCGTACAGTGCTGCCTCTATGTGTTTTTTTTTATTATCATAGTGTTGATTAAATTAAATAAAACGGATGATTTTACAGAAGTTTAGAATTTTGAAAGTGTAGAATGTCTCACTCATGGCTGTTATTAATTTTTGATGAACTTAGAAAACAGAGTATTTCTGTCGTGAATAAATTTTGGATTACGAGGCAAGCCTCGTGCGAAGATTTATTACGAAACCGAAGGTTCATACTCGTTGTGTAATTGGCTAATGCTGCTCACGAGGAATCTGATTCGCTGAACTATAAGATGATTGACAGAAGAGGCGGAAAATTATGGGTCCGCAAACTGATTCTAGTACCGTTTCGGCCTGAGGGCCAAAACAAAAACCAAAAAAAGGGAGACATTTTCTAGTAGCCTGGTAAGTACTGTCTACCTAGGCTAACCTGCAAAGGTTATTGTAGATAGCCTGCATCTAAACAAGTTTTAATATCTATACATGTACAAATTGCAATGTAAAAAAATGATGCTAAATAAAAATATCTGTATCTGTATATCTGTAAATACAGGTAATTATTGGAGTTGAAGTTTCTATATCAAAACGATTTTAAAATGATATCATGTTCAAGCCAACTAAACACTGTAGCCCAAGCTCACTGTTTATAGTGTTGATTTACTAAAGGATATATGGGTACTTTTGAACCTTCGATTTTTTGCCTTAAAATTTAATAAAATTCATCAAAACTCTTACAGTGGTTTTCTGTTGATCTCTATAATCCTCTGAGTTAATTTCAGCCGATTTCGTTCAGGATAAAATACCTTCTCCATGCCTTACATAATTAGTAAGGCAGGGAGAAAGAAATTTCACTCTGAACGAAATCGGCTGAAATTACACGCTATGGATCGAGACTGGTTGATCTACGAGAACTGTGAAAAGGCCTATCGGAGTCGGACGCGGTTTTGCCTTCGTACGCATGAAAAAGCAATATACTAACAAAGTGCGTGCTTCTATATAGCAACTATATATAATATCAAATAAACTGTATGATATCAGTTATACAAACTGACTGTTTTCTCTTTTTATAAGTTTTTAGTTTTAATTTCAAAATACTTTAAAGCTGTATCAACAAAGCAACGTGCATTCTTTTGTTATCGATGATGATGTGGGTCCTCCATTAAATATATATCAGGAGCGGATCCACACATTTGTCATGTGGGTGTCCCAATTGAAAATGCAGGGCTTTTGTGTTGTTATAAGGGGTGTCCGGTCCCTAAATGTCTTAAATAGAATAGGGGTAATTGCGGCACTAAGGGGGGGGGGGGGGGGGTGTCCGGTGCCTCAGGGACATCCCCCTAGATCCGCTCCTGTATCTATATAATGATTACTATACGTGCATCATAAGATAAGAAGAGTTATAGTTAATTCAAACGAACTAACGTCATTCTCTATTGTGTCCTATGTTGTATCAGTATTATATTGATATTACGGTAAGTGTCTTTCGGATATTGCTAGGCAACGAATTATTATTAAAACGATTGCCGTGAAGTGGAAATCTCTCAACAGTTGTCATGAATTTACGAGGCAAATACCTCTGTTGGGTCAACGGACTGCTTTTGTCTTTTAGTCTGCTCTTTTTATTCAAACTCAGTTCTAAAGAATGCTCGAGTAAAGGGACAGAGTTGTTTAAACTTGAAACAGAAGTTAATTCTCATGGGGAAAACACGAGGTCGCGTAGACACTTTTTTCCATCCGACGAGGACACTACATCGCTACCAGCTACACCAACAACAACTACAGCAAATCAACAGGTTTTAAAAAACCCATTATCATCACTTCAAAATATTTTGAACTCATTACAAAAACAATTCATATTAAGCACCAAGAAGTTTAAGAGTGGCAAGTGGAAACAACGAGAATCAGTACCCGAAGGTTGGGAGTACAGCCAACCGGACTGTGGTAGGAGAAAACCTTTTTTGATGATAGAGGTTCATTCTAAGCCTGATAGCTTTCTGGCAAGAGAATCTATTAGGATGACATGGGGAAGACAAAACAACAAGATAAATGAAAACTTAGTGGATAAAAGGTACGTACAAAGAAATATTACATTATACAAAAGTGAAAATGTTCTATATATATCTTTGCACAGTTACTCAATAACAGTTTAGACCACAAACATTATATATACACCTATTTCAAAAATCGTTGTCGCCGGTGAAGCTACAGTCCTCACTCTGAAGCCTGCAAAGGATGTCGGTAATATGAACATAAACTGTTAATGGGTACTAGTTTTTTAAAGCAAAAAATTGTTTTATCATTCACCACTGCAACAAGTTGTTATGGTCATATAGCACAAACACGTACAACCAAAATATGCTATGAATAAATCGATAACAAGAGAATATATACCGACATCCTTTGCGTACTTCAGAGTGAGGACTGTTGCTTTATTTGCGACAACGATTATTGAAATAGGTGTATATGAAGTCAAATTGAAATTTACCCTGGATACCATACCAAACAAATTAAATTACACGTAAAATACCCCTCCCGGGGGGGAGGGGGGTACTCTCTTTGTCCAAGTTGTAGGGGTGATCGGCAGAGGTTTTGAAAACGACCCCTAAAAGGCATGCACAGATAAAAATAACTGTTAAAGCCTTGCTGATTTCAACCCCTAAAAGGTACGGCTGTGCGATGTTCTTGCCAGCCAAGATTACTTTTAGCAACAAAGCAGAGTAAAAATGACCCTTACAGCTAGGTACGGAATCATGTTACGTAACTGATTTTTGAGCCAGAACCCTAAAGGACCTTAAAAAGTTCGCACAGGAAATATTCTAACCCTAAGGTACGCCGATCACCCCTACCACTTGGACAAAGGGAGTACTTCCCCTGGGAAAATCCTATATCGAAACTATTCTAAACCTTGACTATCCTGAAACTTCTGGCCTTCAGGGTAATTGCTGTTGTGAAATTGAGTGGAAACATCTTATGTTTATAAAATAAAGTCAAATTGCTACTGTGAAATAGAGCGCCAACTATGAAACAAAGTCAGCCAGATTGGTACACGCTATGAAAGATAAGGCGAAACGATCGAGTTAATTTTGTTGTTTTGTATTTTATTTTTTTGTTGTTGTCTCTCTTTCACAGGTCGTTTCTTCCAATTTTTATGGTGTAAAAACGGTTTTTACCGAATTCCTTTTTATTCTTTAGGTTTTCTTGGGAGACTGTATTTCTTGTTGGCAAATCACTGGATCAGAAAGTTAACGCTCTGATAGAAATAGAAGCCCAGCAACATAATGATGTTGTAATTGGAGATTTCCTTGACACATATCGTAATCTAACTTACAAAACACTGCTTACGCTTGAATGGCCTGACAATCACTGTCAAAATGCACAGTACATAATGAAAACTGACGAAGATTGCTACATCAATGTTATATCAATAATCAACTGGATTAAAAGTCACCAAGAGTTAGACAAAGTCAAACCACTTTATTTAGGACGAATTCACTGGGACAACACACCTTCGCGAGAGAATTCCAGCAAATTTTTCGTCACTAAAGAGGAGTTTAAGGAGGATATTTACCCCCCTTACGCTGCTGGAGGTGGGTATGTCTTTACTGCCTCCTTAGTTCCTAAACTACTGCAGGCTTCTAAAAGTTTAGCGGTGTTCCCTATGGAGGATGCGTATTTCGGGTCACTGATGCAGAGAATCGGAGTAAAGCCAACCAATCATAAATTGATAATGCCTTACGTGTTTTCAGCTTGTAAATTATGGTGGTTGGATGACAGTATTTGCAATATCGCAGTTGCCATGGTGTTACATGACGTCATACCTAGCGAACAAGTCCGCACGCATATTAATGTTATGACAGTAAATAATGTACCTAGTATTTGCAAACATGAAAGAAATAGAGAAGATTGGAATAAGGATTGTGATTTGAACAAATTAATAATAAATGAATGATTAAAACGAAAAATAATAAAAAGATCATCGAAAAACATAGCTCCATGATTTTGAACATTAGATCTTTCCAAGTAGGCTGGTCCGCTTTTAAAAACGATTAAACATCCAGAGAAGCCTTTCACAGCATAATATGATTATATCTACTCAGACGACTTATCACGTCACAGGCGACAAAATAATATATGAGGAATTTTTTAAAGCGAATATAAATCATTTTTTACCGTGCGCCTCGCGCGCCATATTAAACAAAAGTTTTTTGTTATTCTTTGAGCGCGCGCGCGGGCGGGCTTGCTGTTGTGTATTTGCTTGAATGCGCGCGGATGGGATTCCTGTGGCTTTTCGCACGCGATTTGCTCGAGGTGTGAAACTTGGTCACGTGACAAATTTGTTTTCGCGCGTAGGAAATGAAATCAGCTATGCGAGAAAAAGTTAATTTATCTTCGGATATATAAACTTTACGTTGATCTTCAACTACAGTCAAAAGTATGATCATCTCCAAGCTCACCAAAGGGGTTAAAATTAATTTTTAAAAAAGGGCAGCATGGAGTCGAGGTGCGCCGTAAATCCTTGCACATAATTTCGGAAAACAGTCGGATTTTTACAATCATAAGGAAGGAAGGGAGAAAGTCATTTCATTCTGAACGAAATCGGCTGAAATTACACGCTATCGAGACTGAGGTTGATCGACGAGAACTGTGAATAGGCCTATCGGAGTCGGACGCTGTTTTGCCTTCGTACGCATGAAAAAGCAATATACTAACGAAGTGCGTGCTTCTATATAGCAACTATATATAATATCAAATAAACTGTATGATATCAGTTATACAAACTGACTGTTTTCTCTTTTTATGAGATTTTAGTTTTAATTTCAAAATACTTCAAAGCTGTATCAACAAAGCAACGTGCATTCTTTTGTTATCGATGATGATGTGGGTCCTCTATTAACTATATATCGGGAGCGGATCCACACATTTGTCATGTGGGTGCCCCAATTGCAAATGCAGGGCTTTTGTGTTGTTAAGGGGTGTCCGGTCCCTAAATGTCTTAAATAGAATAGGGGTAATTCGCGGCACTATAGGGGAGTGTCCGGTGCCTCAGGGTCATCCCCCTAGATCCGCTCTTGTATATATAGTTTACTTTATAATGTTTACTATACGTGCATCATGAGATAAAAAGAGTTATAGTTAATTCAAACGAACTAACGTCATTCTCTATTGTGTCCTATGTTTTATCAGTATTATATTGATATTACGGTAAGTGTCTTTCGGATATTGCTAGGCAACGAATCATTATTAAAACGATTGCCGTGAAGTGGAAATCTCTCTACAGTTGTCATGAATTTACGAGGCAAATACCTCTGTTGGGTCAACGGACTGCTTTTGTCTTTTAGTCTGCTCTTTTTATTCAAACTCAGTTCTAAAGAATGCTCGAGTAAAGGGACACAGTTGTTTTAACTTGAAACAGAAGTTAATTCTCATTGGGAAAGCACAAGGTCGTTTAGCCACTTTTCGCCATCCGACGAGGACACTACATCGCTACCAGCTACACTAACAACAACTACAGCAAATCAACAGGTTTTAAAAAAACCATTATCATCACTTCAAAATATATTTAACTCATTAAAAAAACAATTCATATTAAGCACCAAGAAGTTTAAGAGTGGCAAGTGGAAACAACGAGAATCAGTACCCGAAGGTTGGGAGTACAGCCAACCGAACTGTGGTAGGAGAAAACCTTTTTTGATGATAGAGGTCCATTCTAAGCCTGAAAGCTTTATGGCTAGAGAAACGATTAGGTTGACATGGGGAAGACAAAGCAACAAGATAAATGAACACTTAGTGGATAAAAGGTACGTACAAAGAAATATTACATTGTACAAAAATGAAAATGTTTTATATATGTCTTTGCACAGTTTAGAGCACAAACATTATATCCATTAAATAAAGTAAAATTGAAATTTACCCTGGATACCATACCAAACAAATTTAATTACACACAAAATACCCCCGGGGGGAGGGGGTACTCCCTTTATCCAAGTTGTAGGGGTGATCGGCGGAGGTTTTGAAAACGACCCTTAAAAGGTACGCACAGATAAAAATAACTGTAAAGCCCTGCTGATTTCAACCCCTAAAAGGTACGGCTGTGCGACGTTCTTGCCAGCCAAGCTTACTTTTAGCAACAAAGTAGAGTAAAAATGACTCTTACAGACACGGAATCATGCATGTTACGTAACTTATTTTTGAGCCAGAACCCTAAAGGACCTTAAAAGGTAAGCACAGGAAATATTTTAACCCTAAAAGGTACGCCGATCACCCCTACCACTTGAACAAAGGGAGTACCTCCCCCAGCTGGCAAAACCCTATATTCGAAACTATTCTAAACCTTGACTATCCTCGAACTTCTGGCCTCCTGGGTAATTGCTGTTGTGAAATTGAGTGGAAACATTGTATGTTTATAATGTAAAGTCAAATTGCTACTGTGAAATAGAGCGCCAACATTGATTTATCTATGAAACAATTGCCCTCTTTCATTATGACGTCACGTACGATGTGTTTTAGTGGGGGATAGAATCGCCGAAAACAATGGTAATTTCAACTAAATCTTCTTTCTCTTTGAAAATTGAGCTTCAAATTAGCTAATTTTTATGTATGTTATGTGTCTATGTTTATACTTTCATATTTATGGCATTTTGTTGTCATTTCTTTCCTATCCATCTTGTAAATGCAATTTTATCGTGTATTCTTGTATTGTTGTTATGAATCTGTCCCCCACTGCAGGAGACCATGATGCTTAGCGTTAGAACAATAGAATGTTTTGATGTGACGTCATAGTGAAATCGGACAATTTAGCCAGATTGGTACACGTATAATAGTGACTATCAAAGATAAGGCGAAACGATCGAGTTAATTTTGTTCCTTTGTATTTTGTTGTTGTTGTTGTTGTTGTCTCTTCACATGTCGCTTCTTCCAATTTTTATGGTGCAAAAACGTTTTTTACCGAATTCTTTTTTATTTTTTAGGTTTTCTTGGGAGCCTCCTTAAGTAGCTATTAGTAACTATCAAAGTTATATTTTATAATGTTTTGTCTTTTTGACATTTCCTTCCTTCCATTCTGATTCACATTCTGATGTAAAAACGGTTTTTAAATTTCGAATTCTCTTTTTTAGGTTTTCTTGGGAGACTGTATTTCTTGTTGGCAAATCACTGGATGAGAAAGTTAACGCTCTGATAGAAATAGAAGCCCAACAACATAATGATGTTGTAATTGGAGATTTCCTTGACACATATCGTAATCTAACTTACAAAACACTGCTTACGCTTGAATGGCCTGACAATCACTGTCAAAATGCAGAGTACATAATGAAGACTGACGAAGATTGCTACATCAATGTTATATCAATTATCAAATGGATTAAAAGTCACCAAGAGTTAGACAAAGTCAAACCACTTTATTTAGGACGAATTCACTGGGACAACACACCTTCGCGAGAGAATTCCAGCAAATTCTTCGTCACTAAGGAGGAGTTTATGGGGGATATTTACCCCCCTTACGCTGCTGGCGGTGGGTATGTCTTTACTGCCTCCTTAGTTCCTAAACTACTGCAGGCTTCAAAAAGTTTAGCGGTGTTCCCTATGGAGGATGCGTATTTCGGGTCACTGATGCAGAGAATCGGAGTAAAGCCAACCAATCATAGATTGATAATGCCCTACTGGTATCGGGAGTGTATATCAAGGCAAGATTATCTAATGTGGATTGATGACAGTATTTGCAATATCGCAGTTGCCATGGTGTTACATGACGTCATACCTAGCGAACAAATCCGCACGCATATTAATGTTATGACAGTAAATAATGTACCTAGTATTTGCAAACATGAAAGAAATAGAGTAGATTGGAATAAGGATTGTGATTTGAATAAATTAATAATAAATGAAGAATGGAAATAAAAAGAGTCGTTAATCATATTGATATACGGAAAGACGCAGTGGGAATATAGGATTTACAAAAAGTCAATTATACTAGGTCACGAGAATACGTCAAAATATTTGTATTTTAGATATATTTATATTCAAAAAACGTAATTGATGACTTGTAAGTATTTTAATTGTACATGTATTACATAAAATACATTCTCACACATTGTTTTGGTCATGTTTTCTTTTTTCTTCGTTTCTTGTTAGTTTTAGTTGCTGCAGTCTTTGAGGGTGAATCAGTTGGTTTCTTTAAAGCAGCTGTCAAGTCAACAGCTTGTGATTTTTGCTCTAGCCTGTAAAAGGTACAACAATAATAGGGATTAACTTTATTAATGCCTCGGAACTAATTGATGGTATAGCTGTGAAATAAAATGCTGTGTTTAAACTAAAGGCGTGCTTTTGCCGTTTATTTCTCTGACTAGCGAGCAACAACTTACAAATAAACAAACAAGCAAGGAAGCAAACACTCTCAAAATAAAATTACGATAGAAGCAAATTAAAAAACAACAACAAACACACAACCATATAAACAAACAAGTACATATCAAAACTAACACAAACAAATAAACAAGCAAACAAACACACACACACACATAAAAGTCAAACAAATAAACAGTCAAACAAACAAACAAACAAACAGAAAAACAAAGAGAAAAAGAAACAACAAACAAACAAACAAACACGCAACAAACACACAAAGTCAATCAAACTAACAAACAAACAGACAAACAAACAAACAAACGAACAAACAAACAAACAAATATCCAAAAGCAAACAAATTAAAAAGTCATCCCATGAGTACGAAACTTTGGGATATATAACTCATTATTTTTATTCTCTGTACAATAGCAAATGTAATATACCTTGTTTTCAAGCCTGATATTTTATCTGGTGTCAAAACCACCACATCTTCTTCTTCACTATCATCATCAACCTCTATGGCTGACGGGACTACATGAAAAGACAAATAACATAATTGAACAAAAATACATAAAATTATCCTTTTCGCTCCTGTTGATAAGTGAAAAACTAGTGTCATGGATGTTACAGGTCCTGTCATGGACATTACATTGTATTTTAACCTTTTAAATACCCTATCCTTCTGCCATCTACTCATATCAGACTTGGAAATAGTTGCTTTTGCCTGGATTTTGAAGTTTTGACCATTTCTAGGACAGCTTTCTTCTGTTTTTTCTTTTTATTAAAATGAGGGGGAGGGGTGGGAAGAGCATTTGTACTGAAAACTAAAAAATCAGTTGAAAACAGTGGGCTATAGCTAATGAAGCTTTTCAGGGTAAATTATGGATAAATAAAAGGTGCCAATTCTACCTTAAATACTTCTGAAATATGCTAAAGACGTATTGGGGACCCCCCTAAAAGTAAACGTTGTGCTGATTTCTACTTGAGTCATATAATTTCCAATCACTCAACTTTACTCTATTCAAATATGTTAATTATTTGTTTTCATTTTGATGAATATTTGCTCTCTCATATGAAATTACCCATATGTTGTTAATGCTTATGCATATGTTGCTAGTGTGAACCAGGCCTAAAAGATATACTGCAAGAAATGGTTAATAATTAATCTGTTACATACTTCTAGATTCTTGACTTTTTGTTTGTGATTCCACAGGCTGATCATCTTTGGTCATTTCTTCATCTGATTCAATTTCAATAACATCACATTCTTGTTTCATTTCATCCCATGTGTTGTCTCCTCCATGACCAATTTGTGCTGTACCAGGACCCTGGGAAAACCAATATAGAAACATTATTATGTAAACCCAATTCAAAACCATATATTTTTATATCATTCACATTCTACAGCACAGCACAGCACAGCACAGCACAGCACAGCACAGCACAGCACAGCACAGCACAGCACAGCACAGCACAGCACAGCATCTTGACAGCCCAACACAGCCCAACACAGCATCTTGACAGCACAGCATCTTGACGGCCCAACAAAGCACAGCACAGCACAGCACAGCATCTTGACAGCCCAACACAGCACAGCACAGCATCTTGACAGCACAGCATCTTGACAGCACAGCATCTTGACAGCACAGCATCTTGACAGCACAGCATCTTGACAGCACAGCATCTTGACAGCACAGCATCTTGACAGCCCAACACAGCACAGCATCTTGACAGCACAGCACCTTAACAGCCCAACACAACACAACACAGCACAGTACAGCATCTTAACAGCCCAACACAACACAACACAGCACAGCACAGCATCTTGACAGCACAGCATCTTGACAGCACAGCATCTTGACAGCACAGCATCTTGACCGCCCAACACAGCACAGCATCTTGACAGCACAGCACCTTAACAGCCCAACACAACACAACACAACACAGCACAGCATCTTAACAGCCTAACACAACACAACACAGCACAGCATCTTAACAGCCCAACACAACACAACACAGCACAGTACAGCATCTTAACAGCCCAACACAACACAACACAGCACAGTACAGCATCTTAACAGCCCAACACAACACAACACAGCACAGCATCTTAACAGCCCAACACAACACAACACAGCACAGCATCTTAACAGCCCAACACAACACAACACAGCACAGTACAGCATCTTAACAGCCCAACACAACACAACACAGCACAGTACAGCATCTTAACAGCCTAACACAACACAACACAACACAGCACAGTACAGCATCTTAACAGCCCAACACAACACAGCACAGCATCTTAACAGCCCAACACAACACAACACAGCACAGTACAGCACAGTACAGCACAACACAATTCCATGAGCAACCAATCACTGCATCCAACACAACTACAACATTCAACATACATGTAGCATCACATCAAATAATAAAAATAAACAAATCACTTTTTTAAAGTCTCAATCTTCCAGCCGGAAACAAGTGTCCTACTAATTGGGGAGACTCAGACACATGTTTACTACCTCCACATTAAATATTTTGGCACACAACTTTGGCTCACTTGTTTCATTTTTCAAACTGGACATCACATCATTTCACACCTCATCAAAATGGAATTATGCATTGTTCATCACACCCCATACAATGATATAATCTTAGATATTAATGGTATAGAGAACAAACATGAAAAGCGTGAAACATAAATAGTACTAAATAGTGATATTTTATGCTAATTCTATTGTTTTCTATTGTTTAATTAGCACTATTTAGTAATAATTAGTACTACTTGTTTCACGGGTATAATATTTGTACTCTATCATACAGTATCACCACTGAAGTGATACCCATGTGTTGCTACTTACTTTGAGTTCAGCATGCCAAACACTGAATACAATATACATGTAAGGAAAGCAAATAGAGGTTGAAACTCATTGATTGATGATAAATGTTGTGGATGTTGAAAATAATCATTATGACAGAATTGATATTAAATATCTATATCCTTCTAACCCTAGTATAAATTATAAAATGGACATTAAAGATCCTGTTGTGCAAAATAGTATGGTGGTGATTATGGTTATGATGATGATGATGTTGGTGGTTATGATGATGATGATGATGATGATGATGGATATGATAATAATGATCATGGTTATGATGACAAAGACATATGGAAACATGGCCAAAGGTCCTTTTATTAAATTTATAAAATTTATATTAAATTTTCTTGGATTGTAAATTAGGTTTTTCTATTATTATATATAATTATATTATCACTTGTAAATTGGCCTGAAAAGCCCTATGGGGAGTTCCTATAAACTGTATGTATGTTCTAGATCTATTACAGTGCCAAAATTGTGGAATGATCAATTGCCTGATAATAATTATGAAGAAGTGCAAATATTTGAATACTTTTAAAACTAACATCTAACATATTGATGCTATAACAATATAATAATAATATATAATAATTTTAATGTTTCTATAGCGCAAAAATTCATTATAAAATATATATTGTTTGATACTTCTCATTATTCATACCACATACATAATTATTTCAGGGCTTTTATGATGATGATATGGTAACGATAATTTGCTCCTTGATTACAATATACATTTATTAATATTTAGATATCTAAAGGATACTCTTTTTCAGGTAATGGCGGAGAATTGTTATTTGTCAGTTCTAAAAATAAAAACATCCACAATTAGAATATCAATAACAGGTTCCCATTCAAATCTGTACTTTCCCATTTAAATGTGTACTTATGCAAATTGTGTTGATGTATGCTAAACACACAGATCAACCAATCAGAGAAGTTCACTTTAGAAATAAAATACTATGATTGGTTGATCTGTGTGTTTAGCACACATCAACACAATTTGCATAAGTACAGATGTAAATGGGAAAGTACAGATTTAAATGGGAACCTGTTCAATATACATAAAATAGAAGAAAAAAAAACACCACATGTACTGTAACTACGATTTTAATGTCTTGTACAGTGCTTAGCGAGCTTTCATGTATTAGTGTATATGGGGGGTCGGCAAAATCACCTGTTGTCTTTTCCAAATATTGTGTTACCATCATAGGATGCATTATTCAAGTAAATCTTCTTTTAAATAACTAGATTTATTTGTATATGTACCTATTCCAGTTTTAACAGCATCAGAGACATCCATTGATGTTGGCTCAGCTATTGTTGTAGTTATCTTGTTAGTTGACTCAAAAACACCAACTTTTCCATTGGCTCTGTAGATAATCATGAAAAACCTTTAAGTATATTATACACACTAATCTAAAGCTACAGTCCTGACAACCAAAAATCTGGCTGTAGTATAAACACCCTATCCTTTAAATGTATAACACACACACTAAAGCTACAGTCCTGACAACCAAAAATCTGGCTGTGGTATAAACACCATTACCTATCCTTTTAATATATAACACAAACACACTAAAGCTACAGTCCTGACAACCAAAAATCTGGCTGTGGTATAAACACCATTGTTATATAGCTAATCATTTTGACTATATAACGAGCATTCTCATTGGTTGATAGATGCTCACGTGATATTAGTTAAATCTAACTGTATCCCGACCGGGATACAAGTGCCCAGCACTTGTTTCCCTCGGGACCAGTCATTAAGTGTATATTACCTATCCTTTAAACATAAAAAGTGTCAAGTAACTAAATTGTAACTAACAACTACCAGTAGTCATTGGAATGTCAGAGTTCACAGAAAGCCAAAAACTTAAATAATTTATTTTCTGGATTTTTATATTGCCTACATAATAGATTAATAACTTTTAACACGTGTGCATGACAGATCAATTTGTCATGCTGTAGATTATTAGTTGGGCTAGAGGGCCCGACTCTAGGTTTACCTTTTAGTCAATGTATGTATGTATGTATCTATCTATCTGTCATGTCACGCTTTGCGAACGAACACAGGAAGCCCAAAGTAGAATTGTTTAGCCGGCCTGTATTGATTCTATCACTAGCCCGACTTCATGCTCCTAGAGCGTCTAGTTACTAAGTAAATTATACACCTTTGTCTTTCATCTTCTGCCAAAGCCTTTTGTATCAGCTCTATTATCTCTGTGACTTTAACTACAGCTATTTTAGAGCAACGCACAATCTGCAATATTGAAAATTACAATATTGTAAAGAACAACATTCAATACTATTGCTGCATAGAGTGATGACAAATACTACACAAAGTTGCCATCTAATAATGGAGATTGATAGTAACTCATCATCATCATCTTCATTATCTTCATTTGTATCACTATCATTGTCTTTGCAATCATGTTATATCATGACCATCACCTTCATGATCATCATCATATAATAATGACCATGATGATCACCACAATCTTTGCCAATAATAATAGTCTTAGATTAAAATTGTGTTCATTTCCAATCTTGCACAGCCACTGTGAGGCGCTTCTAATTCCCATCATTTCGGCTTGTGTAGGAACTGGAAGCTCCTCACAGCAGCTGCGCAGGAGTCTAGCTTTTAAGCTACTAACATTACAATTCTTCTCGATGTGGGATCTAACTCATAGTGTATTTATGGTATGCCATGTCCAATACCTGGTCAATTTCAAGTGATACACCACCACCCATGACAGCACCACAGATTTCTCTGTGAATATTCATTGCCATCATCATATGCCCATCCATTGCAGCTTCCTCTTTGACAGTAGGATCAACAAGTAGTAGCTCACTGGCAAAACAAAACACCATGTTTAAGTTAATTGAATAATTGATGGAACAATGCTGCAATTATGTAATATCACTACTATCTCCATCAAAATCAATGATCATGCAAACATCATTATCATCATCAACATCATCATGCTATCAGCACACCAACATCATCAATGAATGCCATCATCTTCAAGATCTTCAAGGCATTTCTTAAACACACTCATGATCGTAAACTGCTTGGGCCAATTGTACGAAGCCTGAATAAAGTTATCCACTGAATAATAGTTATCCAGTGTATAGAATGTGTATAGGTTTTATCCATTGGATATAGATTTGTCTGGTGCATAGTGCTATTCAGGCTTCGTACAACCGGCCCCTGGTCTACAGCAACACCATTATTATCATCACCACTAACACTATCACTGTATTCTGTCCAATAAATACTAACCCATCCTCAAAGAAAGCAAAGGTCACACAAACAGGCATATGAAGTACACTCAATGGGACTGGGTCTCTGTCTTGGTCTGAATGCTGAGAGAAATCAAGACTTTTACTAAATTTGTCACCTCAGTAAAACTTATCTTGACATCACCAAAGAGTGATAATTACTTTTAAACATACTAATTTACTAAATATTAAGTTGATTGTGAAAACAAGTCCAGTACTGGTAATAAATATATAAAAAATAGAAATTACTGTTTTAAGGGAATTATCATTAGCATTTTTAAACAGCTTATTCATAAGTGGCTTTGTAGCCTTTGCATTATGCACTTTGCATATTTTATTATGCCAGAAACATCAGTAACACACTACTTTTACAGTGTCTAATATTAACTGTTTTTAAGAAATTATTTTTATTTTTAACCCATTACTCTCTCAAACTGCTTACCACTGTCACATCTTCGCCCATAACTGATACATCAGGTCGCCTAGAAAAGTTAGGAAAAAGAAATAAAAATGAGGCAAAAGTTGAATGGCTTAATCATTTGTCTCACAAATGTTGTAGGTTTTGATCAAAATATTCTGACTGATACTGCTCATCTTCACAAGGAGATAGTACACTACACCATCAAGCCACATCATCTATTGCCTGCTGAAGGCTAAAAGTAGCAGTTTAAATGTGGCCCTTCATTTAATAGAGTACTGAAGTGTGACGTCACACTTTGGCTTTTCCTATTCAAATAATTTTCATCCTAGAATGCTAGTAAAAAAATAGGCTGCCCGAAAATTTGTGATCATTTGAGTGTGAAACGGCTGAGATATGATTTTTTGAATGTAAAATTTTCTCCATACAAAGCCTCTTATTTTTGGCCTAGTTCTAACCGGGAAAATTTTATATTCAAAAAATCATATCTCAGCCGTTTCACACTCAAATGATCCCAAATTTTCAGGCAGCCTATATTTTGACTAGCATTCTATGATGAAAGTAGTCTGAATACAAAAAGATAAAAAAATCAAAATTGTGACGTCATCACTTCGGTACTCTATAGCATGTGTTGGGACATTTTTATGAGCGTTTTTGTTTGAGTTTTAAAAAATATACAAAATGTATCGATTTGATTTGCAAACCCCCTTCCCCCCTGAGCAATGTTATAATATGCCTCATTAATATAGCGCTAAATCTCTTGAATAGCTCATAGCTCTTTACAATCTACTAGTGTAGTAATGTTGATTGGTCTTTCAAATGACAACTGTTTCACATTCCCAAAACTCAACATTGATACGGGGGAGAGGGCAAAACGGAAAAATGATGTTGGAATTTTTTTCATGTAAAAACCAGATAATGTCCCAAGGTATTTTGCACATGATTGTAGATACAATTACATTTCACTTATGCATGCAATCAGGTTTAAATTTGGAGGATTCCTTCTCCTAACTAAAGAAATCAATTACTGGTACCAAGGCAAGGTAGTTTCCCCTGCCCAGTTCAAACCCATGACCTTTTTCTCTGATCTCCTGTCCACAATTGAGAACATATATCATGTTATAATAGAAAGTGTGAGTACCTGAAATGTCTTAATGCTGTTATTGCTGCAATACTTGCACAATCTAGAATATTGCCACCATGATCTAAGACATGCACATCAACTCTTACAGACCACACCTAGATGGAGAGACACAATCAATCAATCAATCAATCAATCATTCAATTAATCAATCAATTAATCAATCATTCAATCAATCAATCATTCAATTAATCAATCAATCAATCAATCATTCAATTAATCAATCAATCAATCATTCAATTAATCAATCAATTAATCAATCATTCAATCAATCAATCATTCAATTAATCAATCAATCAATCAATCAATCAATCATTCAATTAATCAATCAATTAATCAATCATTCAATTAATCAATCACTTAATCAATCATTTAATCAATCAATCAATCATTCAATTAATCAATAAAATCGAGGTGTCTTTTTGAAACCCCTGTAGACTGAGTGTACAGCTTTAAATATATTCCCAATAAAGTATATATATATTCTTAAAGCTTAATAAACAAAGATTTTTGTTTTTGGTAAATGATCGACAAGACATTGAATAAGCACTTGATGCTTTTTTTGAGAAATGCCAATTTCCTTCAAACATTTTTTCCCATAATACCTTAATCAATCAATTAATCACTTAATCACTCAATCAATCAATCATTCAATCAATTTTGCTATGTGCTATGTGCTTATTGGGTACACCAGTAAACAAATGGAAAACTAAACTACGATATACATAAAATGTCTATATAACAGGATATGGAATAAATAATTTACCCTATTGTCATCTATAATTACAGTTATCAAGACAGTTATAAAGATTATTTGATACACATGCAGCTTTCTACACTATTCCAATACAAATACCGTATGTTTGAATCAGTATTTACAACTATCAACTCTTCATCTGGGTATCACTCTTCTGGCAATATTTTTAATCTGTTTTTATAAGCACAATTCCCTATCTGGACTATACCCACCAAATAACATTTACAGTGTGATGCGCGGTACCGTGGCCACCCAAGAAACTTTTGAGAAAGTTCTTAACCACATAAGAACCTCGATCATCTTTGCCACTTTGTATGAAATAGGTTCCCTACTTTCGATAATCTGTTTATGCACAGACGATCCTGTCAATCAAAAAAACAAATTCTTGCACACTGATTGGCTAACTTTCTCAAAAGTTTCTTAGGTGGCCACGGTACTGCGCGTCACGCTGTAAATGATTTAATTGAAAAAAATGTAAATACCTTTTCTCCAGCCACAATACAAAGTGATTCCAATTCAACAGCTTTAGATTCAATGAAGAATCTTTCCATAAATCTATTAAGCTCCACTCCATACTCCGTCATCCTAAGAAATAGCAGCATATTTCATTTTCCTTCATAGACCACAATGCTCAAGTATATAAATATAAAATTAAAAATAATATTAAAAACACATTATGTGGTATTAGCATTGCTAATATATGTTAATGATTAGTTTTGTTACTACAATCTTGGACATAAATGTTGACACTGATTGAAAACTTAAGAATGTTTTTGCATTTTCGTCGCTAAATATCACTCGAACTATCATATTTAGATGCCCCCCCCCCATGCAATGTTGTGTTCCCTGAAGGTGTTTTTTTCTTCAGGAATACCAACATTGTTCAGGGCTGGGGGAGGGAGGGGAGAAAATGGTTAGTATCAAGCATTTACAGCGGGAGTCAACTATTTATGTCCAAGAGTGTAGGTTTGGTGACCATATATCATATAACCTGTCACGTGTCTTCTGTATTAGCACTTTGCATCAGCTCGTAGTTGTGTATGTTGTGTTTAAATCTACTTTATTAATTATGCAACAACGCTAATGGCAAAATGATTTACTTTGCAATACATTACCTTCCTGACTCAAACGTTGGTGATGCCATTGGAGATAATTCAAGGTTAATAAATATTAAACCTTCCGTTTGTCTGTTTGGTTTTGGTTTAGTGATCTCACAAGAGACTTGAGCTAATACCCTAAAAAACAAAAGGAAAAAGTTATTGTGTTGCATGTTATCAGATAGACTACATACATGCAGATCACAGCCATCAGCAATATCATATCCTAGTGCTTTAACCAATTACTTTAGCTGGTTTTTATGGTCTACTCTCTGCTAGACTCTCCGCTGTGATCCAGGTTTGGGTACTGGCTCGGGCATGGATTATATGTGAGTTGAGTTTGTTTGATGTGTTCTTCTCTCCTATACCACAAGCATTTTTCTCCAGGTTATCCGGTTTTCCTCACTCCTCAAAAAAGAACATGTGAGCGGAGTTGTGTGCCGAAAATAATTAATATAGAGGTAGTGAGTCGGAGTCTGAGTCTCCCCAATTAGTAGGGCACTAAGACTAAGATTTATTGCTAAGACAGGGACACCCGAACAGCCTACACCACTTACTGTTGGACCTTTATGATAGATAGATCTATATAGGCACACCAGCAAGATTTATTGATTAGTTAATCATCACACCAACCTTGTTTTTCCAAGTTGTACTTCACAGTGCCCTCGTTCCAAACCAAAGGATAATTTAATGTCCCTGTAGTCATATGTCTCCCTGCCATCAAGCCGCTGCAAATATGTCAAAAAAAACCATCAAGGTTATAATTAACACAAAATAAAGATAGATTTAAATAAGATAGCAGATGAGGACCAAGTATTTAAAGTCTGATTAGCATATGTTTTTTTTAAATTGTAAAAAAAACCCTAGATAATCCATAGTGGTGATGAATATATTTGATCCCAACTCCGTTGGGATTCCTGTGGTATAAACGAAGCAAACATCCAAATACCTTTCTGGCAAATGTTTAGCCTAATTTATTTGAATTATTTTGTACTAGGTGAAGGACTTAATGCTAAATGTCAGGTAATTATTGACCAAATAGTTAACATTAATATGTTACAATAATAAAGACGCATCTTTAGGACTTCCACACGTGTGATTTTGAAACCGTGATTTGTTGCAGAGTTCGTCTTCTACGTGCAACGGAGGACTTTATAACATTCTTCGAGAAAATAAGATTTAAAAGTCTATAAGTTAATATGATAACAACTTATCGTACCTTTCTTGACCGTATACATTGAAGAATAAAGTCTTTTTCGCAGTTTGCTAAAGTCACATTGCTGGCCTTCATTTTGTTTACCGTGAAGATCGTGGAGGTATGGGGAGAAGAGTAGACCCAGGCCTTTAGAACATCTCCCCTCCAGACTACCAACAAAAATCGCTTTAGGACCATTTAGTCATTTTCCAACTATCTTCAACGCTTCAACATTGGAAATAATCATGAAAAGACTTCTTCTTCCTTGTTTCAGAGTGTTTCCTCGTCTATTAGAAGTTCATGCGGCGAAAGGCGTGAATTATTTCGGATCATTTTCACGCATTTTACATCGCTGTTTTGCACCACGTGTTGAACGTCAACATATAGCACTTTTGTACACAAATGTTTACAAGTCTACTGACAGAATAACTCCTACAGCTGAACACATTAACGACCATTTTGTCGATGCTTTAAAGTATAAAGATGTGCAGAAAACACTAGAGCTGTTTGATTTGGCCAAAAGAGAAGGAATCATTCCTCAAGCAAAGATATTCTCACAAGCAATTCATTTATTACTGAACCAAAATGAACATAATAAGTTAGACGAGCTCTATGAAGACATGAATAAATACGGTTTTAAAACAGGAGAAGGTGTGAGAATGACGCTTATTCGTTCTTATGTATGTAGAAAGATGTGGAGCCATGCTATGGATGTTCTTGATGGAATTGAAAAAGAACAACTTATGAGGCACACAAGACACTACAATCCAATCATCAAAGGACTTGCAGAACATAATCTTGTACATGAAGCATTTCAGCTCTTTGAGAGAAAGTTAAAAATGTTCCATTGTATTTCTAGTGGTAGTGAAATTATTACTCGCGATACAGAAATGTTGGTTTCCATGATTGAATCATGCTTCTCCAATGATACATCACAAGAAACAATTACTAAAATAAACGATCAGACATTTGATAATGGAAACCAAACATTGAATGGAAACATTGACAATCAACCATTTAGTAACAGAAACTTAAACAATCAATTGACTTCAACTAAAGATGACGGCAAGCTTGATAACATGACAGCTAATGTTAGCAAACACTTGTTGGTCTACAAATTATTTCAATTCTTTTATAAAGTAGGGATGAAATTCACACCAAGTATTCTTGATGCTTGTAAAGAATGGTCAGCACATGATGATAGCTATTCCTGGTCATGGAAGGTCTGTGGTGTTAACAAAGCAGGGAAGTGTAATATATGTGGGACATTTCTATGTCTAGATCTACCTAACGACTACTTTAAGAACTTACAAAGTGAGCTGATTAAGATATTATCTGGTGGAAATGGAAAACTGGAACTTACTTCTGATGAGGTAAGAGAGTTGAGCTATGTCGGTGATCTATGCCAGGACAAAGGGCCTTTTGATGTCATAATTGATGCACAGAACCTTGGACTTGAAGGAAAAAGAAAAGGCGTTTCCTCACCATATTTCACCAAGATGTATGAGAAACGAATAGTAGAAGTTGTTAAAAACTTTGCAAGGCAAAACAAGACCATATTTCTCCCCTTACATGTAAAAGCAATGAATGATATATCTGGGAATACCCTTACGTTCCTTAGGAACAACTGTGAAGTGTACATTGTAAAGACTATAATAGATGAGGATTTGGTGCTGTTATATGCAGCCGCACTCAGTGGGTTGGATGATAACAGCACATGTATTGTTACCAATGATAATTGGAGAGATCACAGCGCAATGCTTTCTGAAGATAATCACTGGAAGCTTCTTAAGTGGGCAAGACTGAATCATGTCTCATTTACACTAACACATAAGAACAAGGTGAAACTTTACAAGAACATATTTGATCCAGTTATTCTAAAAACTGATAGTTCTTGGCATTTTCCCATGGACAGTGGACACTGGCAGTGTGTTAAATTGAAAAGGAAATGAAATGGGTCTAAACTGGATTTTGTTTTTATTGTAACATAGTGTACAGTTTTTGAATAAAAAGTGATTGGATATCAGCCTGATATATAATAGACAATTGTCAATCAGTTTCTCGTGAGCATGTAAACAATATCTAGTCAATTTTCATTGTTTGGACATTACACACAAAATAGTTTCCATGAAAGTGTAGATTGCAAACAGTATATCAATGAAATATAAAGTACTAACTAGTACAAAATAGTGCAATAGAAAAAAAAATAGAGTAGTATAGGAGGCTGTACTAAATTATAAGTATTACTCAGTATTTCACAGATATACTGTTTGCAATCTTTTTCTAACAATACCAGTAATCAAAAATATTAAACAAATGAATTGCGTTAGCACTAAAATCAGATGAAATGTGTTTTGCTGAAGGAAAAACACTCATCTGGTTTGAAATTTGCAGCAGTTACACCAACTCTTGATATTCTAAGGATTCTGACATTTTAACAGCTTATTTTGGAATTATTTTTCACTTCTGATCAATAGTCAGTAACTTTGAGTTACAAATCTTATCTTGGAGTGTTGAAAAGATGTCTAATTGAGTGAGCCCAACAAACGAGTGATAGATTTTCAACAAAAGAAGGTAAAATTTGTAGCTCTAAGTGCCTATGTAATATTCTGTTAATTATGTAAGTATTAATGGAAAAGAGAAATAAATGTTTTTCTGCTATCAGGCTAAGGTAAAGCTATGTAACCATGGTGATGATGTGAAACTACAAAATTTGTAAATACAGGCATTATAAAATTGGTTGAAATTTATACAATAAATTTAATCGTGAAATATTTGTACAATAAATGTGTACGTGTACAGCTGTAAATATATTTCAATGTCATCTATATTCAAAATGAGATGTCTTTGTATTGTAGCTGCATGGTAAAAGCAATGAACTTGACATGCCATAACACGAAAATCAGTTGCATTATTCTCCTCTACTTCTTGGATCTTCTTCTTGAACTATTGCTTTCCTTAGAAGACGATTATCAATCTATCAATTAAAATGAATTGCTTTGAATCCTCTCGTCACAACTGTTGCACATTAATTTTCAAGGTTTCCTTTTTTTGTTCATCGATTCTTTCAATTTGTCTATCCAGTTTTTTATGGTAGTTTCTACATGTGGTACTTCGGCGTAGTTTTGTTGTATATATATCCCTGAAACTGTTCCTACAAGTAGTCCAGCTATAAGTCTCTTGTTTAGATGCGAAAAGATTACCCCAGCAGCAAAACCTTTCAGTAAAGGTAAGTCTAAAGGATTCTTCTTTTTCCCCTTCGTTTCGTCCGCCATGTTGAATTGCTCTTTAGTACCCAGTTTCCTCTGGGATATTTCATGCAGGATTGGGTTCCCTGTGTACTCTCCTAAATCTCACAGGGAGAAACACGGGGAGGTTTTCGATCCTCTGGTAACCAGGCTACTTTGATGACGTAATCTCTATTTGTTTTTCATTTTTACTTTATTATTACATACATGTTATTTTTAATAAATTTCTATTTTTCACTTTCTTACATTATCCCAGGTATTTTCGTTCAGATTGTCAAACAACTTTGCACTAACCAGTGTACTTTGCCTCAAATTTCAGGCATGAATCCAGGCAAGCCTTCTCAGACTTTTTCTGTCCTTGCGCTATATTCCTTTTTTCCATGGATGTTAATTTACATCACGTCAAAAATTAATGTTGAGTTAAACCACTGGTAACATTTTGGCCTGGATCAGTTCCACTCCTACCCTGGATGCCAGAGGTTTGAGTAATTTTAACAATTTAAAGTAGTTTCGAGTATTTTGTATGTATTTTGTTTGATAACTCGTCGTGACTCGTATTAATCCCTATAAAAGAAAGCCCCTCTGGAAACAGGGTATTCTGCTCCTGAATTCCATAATAAACAGGCGAGGATCCAGAAATTTGTCAGGGTGTCCCAATTGCAAATAAAGGGCTCTTTTAAGAGCCTTAAAAGGTGCTAGGGGTGTCCAGTCTCTAAATGTCTTAAATAAAATAGGGGTGATTGTGGCGCTAGGGGGGTGTCCAGTGCCTGAAGGGACATGTCTGTCCTAGATCCGCCCCCGATAAAAGCATCCCATTAGAATCACTTTTTCACCATTTTGATAAATAAACAAGATGTAAGAAGATGTATTTTATAGCAACTATAACCTAGTATTCTGTGAACAGAGCCACCTTTCTCCCCTGCCGAAAAGCGAGAGAAAAATGGCTCTGCCAACTCCCGATAATTACATTCAAACTTCTGGATGTAAAAATTATGGTTATGCATCAAGTAAACTGATTTAAAACCGGTTTTCCCGCCTACGTCACCAGCATTTGTGAAGTTCCGTTTACATTTGACCTACGTCACCATCACGCATGCTCAACAGCATAATTATCAGGAGTCAGCAGAGCCATTTTTCTGTCCCTCTTCGGCAGGGGAGAAAGGTTACTCTGTTCGCAGAGTACTAACCTAGGTAAATGACAAGAAACATCAAAACAAAATTCCAGCTTTATTTCAAGAGTAACATTCATAAAATCCTCTATTATTACTATTGAAGACAAAATAATGAAAAAATACACCAACTAGACATATGGAAACCCCTTTCAATAACTGCTGTTCAAATTTAGCATCTTTCATATGACTATGAAATGCTCCTAGCATGAATGTGGTCAAGGAATGACAACGCACTATCAAAATTCAAGAATCATCACGGCCGCATCAGGTGCCCACACATTATGGAACTTTTCACAGTCATATGAAATACACTATCTCATAGATAAAGAACAACATTTTGTTTCCACATGAATATGAGGCTAGTGAGACAATAGTACTGCATGATGGTCTTACTAGTTTGATTTGGTCTAGACTGATTTATGAACATTAAGAGGCTGTCTCGGTAAGAGCGGACCAGTGGACTTCGGTTTATAAAATAGATTTCCTTCATTTTCTGCCTGTGAGAAGTACTTTATAGGTGATTCACAAAATCGGCAATTTTTAAGCAATATCTATTAAAATGATTTTTTAGACGCGTTTAAAGTTTGGGACTCATTTGTCGGCTTTTTCGCATAGTTTTCGAGGGAATTTTGGGCAACTTCACAAATTCGTCACTCAGCAACTTGCACGTATTTTGCTTATTTTTTAACATAGCTAGAAAGGACATCATTAGAACATCTAATTGACACAATATCATAGCTTTTGCTTTTTTCTTCGCGACACAAAATTATTCCAAACACACCATAGTTAAATGGTTTACAAAAAAGGTGCAAAGTGGCTCCTGTTTAAAGGTCAATAGTATAGAATCCATACTTGTAAATACAAATATAAATAATTTAAACACTTTGTATAAGTTAAGAAAAGGTTTTAGCTACGAAGAAGTCTTTGAGATGTCGATATTTGATTTTTCTATTAACTTGGTATAGTGTGACCTTGATGTTTACATATACCGATTTCACGACGTTGTGTCACTCGGTCAGCATTTTCTAGTGAATTTTACTATCTTTTAGTCCACTTAGTTTTCATTTAATAATTACAGGAATTCAGATTTTCAATAGCATCAATCTCTTGAAATTGATACTGTCAAACTAAAAATAATCTTCGTAAAGTTTAGTTTTTCCATGTAAAGTGACGCAGGCAGAAAATGAAGGAAATCTATTTTTTAAACCGAAGTCCACTGGTCCGCTCTTACCGAGACAACCTCTTAATAAGGTTCAGTAACAATAGTTGGGTTTATTTTAATTCTTAGAATTGACATTAAGTGGTAATAAAGAAACACTTTAAGTCCTTCTGCTAATATCCCAGAGTGGTAGAAATAGAGCAACTACTGTTAGCACTGCAAAAAAATTGATTTATCACAATTTTGATTTTCTATATTATGTTCTCAAAAATGGCATACCATGAACACTGCCTATTATATAAGCAAAAAAAAAATAGAAGATGCACTTTTTATGCCCACTAAAATAAATCCTAAAATCCATTTTCTGCTTTCTTTATACTAAAACTGTAAGCATTTTAGCAACAGATAAATAGAACATAAAAAGATTAAAAAGGACAAGGTCTCAATTTTCAATCAAAAAAGGTGCCCTCCACATTGCCTGTTTGCCAATCAATCAACTTTTTCACAGTACTAACATTACAAAGTGCTGTGAGTAATTTTTTAAGAAAACACAGATTTGTGTAAATGTTTTTTTTTAAATGACAATTAACTTTACATAGTAAAAATACTAAGTGAATTCACTATACAACAAAGTGACACAAAAGTAAGACAAGAAATCACCTTACAAAGCGAAAATCTTTGTATATCTTTGTTTTGATACCATACTTTTGTCTAGTAGATTAAATCCTTGTGCGTTCTCTATAGCTACATGTAATTTAAGTTTTATTATTTCTATGTCAGCTATTAAATAAAGATTCGACTGCTCTTTGTACATTCCAAGAATGCGTGGATAGTGCAACTCTGCTTTGACTCTGAAACAACAATAATAACATGTTTATGCACCATAATATATTGATGTTATAATATAGGATAATAGAGTACAAATAATATACCCGTGAAACAAATAGTACAAATTAGTACTAAATAGTGCTAATTAAACAATAGAAAACAAAAGAACTAGCATAAAATTGCACTTAATAGTTTATAGCTAACTATTTCACAGGTTTATTACCGATATTTGCACTCTATTGTGTACTAAAAATATCTTTTGTTTTCCTTGCAGATAAATTTGATGTATGCGCATGATTTAGTTATACCTGATGATGGTTTCAGTATGAAACCAAAACGGTGTAATTTAATACCCATTATTTTCATTATAAAATCTAAATCACAATCATTATTGATTAGGTATAATATATTTATGCACATATAAATGGTTTGCAAACACAATGAATCATTCAAGATGGACAAAAATGTCCTCAACACTTTTTAAAATTATGTTACCACTGAAGCTCAAATGACAAAAAGGAAAAGCGGTTTATGCTGCCAGCTGGTACCTTTGATATTTTAATACTAGTTAAAAACCTCTGTTACATGTTGTCTGGTCGCGTAATTATGAAAGGTTCTGTAACATGATGCTACTGGTAATTCATTTAGATTAGTATTGTTCCCTGTCTTCTAATAATCTATTGTAAATTGGACAACTTGTTTTGACAAAGTGCAATAATTACTGTAAGTCAAATCACATGCAATTACCTCTTGGAATCCCATATCCATAAGCTGTTTGATTTTCTCATCACAATCAGGATTATTTCTTCCAGCTGATATCAAAACACACAAAAAAACATGACGCATGATACATGATGCACCAGAACTTACAGGTGCCAGTACTAAAGTGGTTAAGGTGTCAGTAAGTGATTGGTAAGGTGTCAGTAAGTGTTGGTAAGGTGTCAGTAAGTGGTTGGTAAGGTGTCAGTAAGTGTTGGTAAGGTGTCAGTAAGTGATTGGTAAGGTGTCAGTAAGTGGTTGGTAAGGTGTCAGTAAGTGGTTGGTAAGGTGTCAGTAAGTGTTATTAAGGTGTCAGTAAGTGGTTGGTAAGGTGTCAGTAAGTGTTGGTAAGGTGTCAGTAAGTGGTTGGTAAGATGTCAGTAAGTGTTATTAAGGTGTCAGTAAGTGGTTGGTAAGGTGTCAGTAAGTGGTTGGTAAGGTGTCAGTAAGTGGTTGGTAAGGTGTCAGTAAGTGGTTGGTAAGGTGTCAGTAAGTGGTTGGTAAGGTGTCAATAAGTGATTGGTAAGGTGTCAGTAAGTGGTTGGTAAGGTGTCAGTAAGTGGTTGGTAAGATGTCAGTAAGTGGTTGGTAAGGTGTCAGTAAGTGGTTGGTAAGGTGTCAATAAGTGATTGGTAAGGTGTCAGTAAGTGGTTGGTAAGGTGTCAGTAAGTGGTTGGTAAGGTGTCAATAAGTGATTGGTAAGGTGTCAGTAAGTGGTTGGTAAGGTGTCAGTAAGTGGTGGGTAAGGTGTCAATAAATGTTTTAAGGTGTCAGTAAGTGGTTGGTAATGAGTCAAGAAGTTATCGGTAAGGTAGATAGTTGCAACTTTACTGGATAGTGGTTATTACCTCCAGCATATGTGTTTGCCCAATGTTTTGCTGTTACTTCATATGCTGCTCTATTTTCTTTAAACTAGAAAACACATTGAATACAGTCACTTAAAACAGTTACAAAATAATAATCACAGAAAACTCACGAAATGGGATAGGTTCTATCTACCTGCTTTGCAACTACAGCATCTTGTGGGTCGTCAGGTTCTGGTGAAGCTAGCAATGACTGGATAAAAAAGGAAGCACATTTCAATATCTATCTTTGCAAGAAGTAAGATAAAACATTTTATTATATAACATATAGTGGTATACCGAGTGATATCAACTAGATAAAAAGCCTATCCTAGTCATGAAGATATCATTGATATCGCACATGTGTGATTTCACTCTCAACCAATCAACTTTCAAAAAAAAAAAAAAAATTTCTTCAATCTGTTATATAATAAACAGAACAATACATGTGCGCTTGGAGATATGAATTTTATCTTCTCGTGTTGAAAAGATATCCCACTCATTCGCTGCGCTCACTCGTGGGATATCTTATCAACACTCGAAGATAAAATTCATATCCCTGCGCGCCCATATAATATCCTCTATATAAAATTCATTATACATTGATAATTTACAATTTACAATTTACGCATTTCTGATTGGCAGATGCACATGCTTTATGAGAGCACACATCATGGGCGTTTGCATGTTGATTAAATATGTTGATTTGTATTTTACAAAAGAAATGGAAAACTTGCTTTTTTTGCTGAATGCAGTTATACAGCCCTTGGGGATTGTCCACTCCATGTCATTCTTTATAACTGCATGCAACATGTGTGCATGTTTTCAACTTCTTCATCATAATTCATAAGAAATTTACAGAAGAAATCATAATCGTGACAAATGTTGTAAATCTTGATATGTCATGATTTGCATCAGTTTTAACTTGAAACACTATGGCGATACCATGTTGTATCAACTTGTCATTGTATCTGCCAATATAATATGGCTGCTCATGTTATAAATACTTCCAACTATACCTGTATTGATAATAGTACTGTTCTTAATGTCATTGCTGCTGCCCTGTAATGATAGAACAGAGTTGACCTTGTAAACATATCCATGCTTTTACACTACAACAAGCACTAGACGCTTTGTATCATCATTAAGTTACAATCCTCCATACAACATTCACATTTTCATGTTCTAAATTCTCCAGTCTTATTTTATCTAGTACCAATTCTATACTTTTTGACAAAAGGCGATTTTGCATAGGGATAGCCTTCAATCAGAGTAAATTCAAATGTGTTTTCTTTTGTACATGAGGCATGATCGTCCAGGGTGGTGTAGTCTTGAGAAAGACTGATGGTGTTGATGTCTGACGTTTCGACAACCTGAGGGGAAGTCATCTTCAGAGTAAAGAAAACGAAAAGACAGCGGTGGTATTTTGTTAAGTGATAACACTTTTCTGTGTACCTAAATTGTCAAATAGTACAGTGGTGCTCAAAAATGTGAAACTGGAGTGTTATTGAATCAATATTATTGTGTTATCTAGCCTTATCTTACCATTGGTCTTTCAAGATATCCAGGCATATAGCACCAGTTACAGAACTTATATTTGGATGCCATATCTTTGTTGTAAATTTAATCTTAAAGAAAAGCAGGTAATCATTCAGTAACAATGCTGAGGATATTCATTTTATCAGCCAACATCACTGGTAGGATGACTAGGGTTTTAGTGAAAAACTTTGAATACTTTGGTATCAAATTGAAAGAACAAACTAGTATCATGCCATGGTCTTTCAAGGACCTACTCTGCGAACAGAGCCATTTTTCTCCCCCACTGAAAAGCGAGAGAAAAATGGCTCTGCCGACTCCCAATAATTACATCCAAACTTCTGGATGTAAAATTTTTGGGTTATCCATCAAATTTTTCCTGCCTATGTCACCAGCATTTGTGAATTTCCGTTGGCATTTGACCAAGACATATTATGTCACCCTCATGCGTGCTCAACAGGGTAATTATCGGGAGTCGGCAGAGCCATTTTTCTCTCGCTTTTCAGCGGGAAGAAAGGTGGCTATGTTCGCAGAGTAGCAAGGACCATGATCATAGGTAAAATCTCAAATATGTGTCTTGAGAGTTATGGTAATTGAATACCAGTAATCATGACAAGATCACATTTAGAGGACTTTCAGTTGAGAGCTTGCTCCTAGGCATTTCAGCTTTTACTGCAGTGTTTGACATTGTATCAGCTAGTTGTGAAAAACAAAGAAAAAGAAGTGGAAACAATGCTTATTTAATCAAATTCAACAAACATATGGATAGAAATAAAAACAACGACAAGCTTTCAGAAGACTTTTGGAAGGGATTTGAAACATTAAAACATTGAAACTATTTCATGAAGATTTGAATTTACTATACCTTTGGTGGATTAAAAGGATAAGTCTCTGGGATAACTATATCCAATTTATATTTCCCATCTACAAATACAACAACATTTATTATCAAGACACATTGATTTATGCTGCAGTTTCTATTCAAGCCCAACTACAAAAAGCCTTGGCCATTAAACAACAAAATATAAAAATAAGGTTGCATCAACCTGCATCACATCCAGATTTCTTGCCAGTTTAGTCTGTCTGTAAAACAAAGCCACAAACCATGTTCTGGACTCCCAGCTGACTAGCAAGGATATTTAAAGAGATTTCTGATTGGCTTTTTGTAAATTATATATACATATGGCCATATCTCAGCTGCTGTTCTCATTAAATTTGCTGTGTGGATGACTGTGGCAATAGTCTATCAAAATATGAAACCAAAATTGAGGATACAGTGAAAAATTATTTTTGTGATGTCATGTGACTTTATAATACAATTTAATCAAAGAGTTTATTTAAGATGTTTTTTTCTTTCAAAATTATAAAAATAGTGCTAAACCTTTCAAAAGTTGCCTATTTTGGCATCCTATTTTGTCAATCTCTTTTGATTTTGTGTTCTTTTCATTTCATTACTTAGATTTTTTTATTGACCAGGTCATGTCCAGGTCCTATGCCAAAGACTAAATGTTCAAAATGTCAGTAAGAAACATTCTATTTTAACCATTTAATAAGCTACCATGTTTACTCAAAATGTTACACTTTTTTTAAAGATAGCTTTTGTATGATGAATCAGAGAAAAACTCAAAAGAAATTTAAATTCTCAATTGGCCGGTTGTGATGTAACAATTTCAGCTATACATATAAAAATAAAAACATTATTTATTGATCATAAAAACATAATTTGAATAATAACTGTCTATAAGGTTTGATTATACTTCACAAATAACTCATGTTTGACTATTTTTTTTTTAAATAATAACAACAACCTTAGAATTTAATCAGTAACAATATTTGTATCCATAATATTACCAAAAAAGGTAAAACCTTTCAAGCAACAGTTTTTTTATAAATCAGAGAATGGAGCATATCAAATTAAATCTAATTCAAAAGAATAATATAGTAATGAAAAAAAAAAGAATGACAAAGTAGATAACAGTTTTAGAATGATTATTATTTTAAAGTGACAGGTGCCATTTATGATTGATGACACAGTTTGTAAACTTACTCTATTTTAAGTGATTCTACCTGAAAATTGCTTTAAAAAAACTCATTATTTTATACACAATCTGAATAGTAATACATCTGGACCAACATAAAAAAATTATAGTTTGTTTTAGTAGACACATTAAACACTTATAATAAACTTGTTTCTAAATACAGATAAATGGCATGTTGTGTTATTCTAAAAATGCTGATTGACAGTATTGAAGCAAGATATTTTCTCAACTACCTAATCATGGAAAGTGGCGTTGTTCTGATCATTGATATTGAAGAGATTGTACTTTTATATTTATAATTCGTGTCTTTTTAAAAATCCCGTTGTCAATGAGCATACCTTCAAACGGTGTGTCTGGAGGTCCCGTGATTTCACCAGCCAACCTTGTGTAAGAATTACCGACGAGTTCTACTTTAATCTTACACTGTTTTGCCTGTGATTTAATTAAACATCACATGTATTAAAAAGATAATTTCAGATGTGTAGCAAAGTGCAAAGAAGCAAAATAGTGAGCGAGATAGTCTAGAACATCTACCTCTTCACTGGATATAATTTCCTTAAATTCTCTTTGGATTCTTGATACTGCAATATTAGTCATATTTGATAATGATACTAGCAGTCAATAAGTAGGCTGTTTGTTTTAGTTTGACCGCGTTAACTTCATTCCCTTCTTGAACCTCAAACTTTACAACTGCAAGTGTAGGAAGTTGTCCTTCTTGACCGCATTGCATTGTGGAACAATTCTCCCACAGGAACCCCAAACAGAAAATTTCGAAGATTTTAAACAGGTAGCCCAAACCTAGCCCAAGCTATCGGATTTTTTTTTTTTTTGAGAAGGAAGGCACAAACTTATTTCTATCTGTAAGTAAGGTAGATTATACGGCACACAGACTCGTGATTTGATCTGTTTATAGATGTGCTTTTATTGCCAGAAGTATTGGAGTATTTGGGCCCCGAGTGGGTCTGGGTAATCGGTGCTCCTTTTTGGGCGGACAATTCCTATGTGCACCTTATGAAATGAATATATAATCTTTATTTATACTCAGATTTCAATAGTAAAAGATAGCTTCGCATAGTCGTACTTGTTAAGGCATCAGTTGTTTTCATTTATGCC
This sequence comes from Metridium senile, assembly GCA_949775045.1. Taxonomy (NCBI): domain Eukaryota; kingdom Metazoa; phylum Cnidaria; class Anthozoa; order Actiniaria; family Metridiidae; genus Metridium; species Metridium senile. The sequence continues at coordinate 60,232,600 of OX459095.1, forward strand.
ATTCTAAAAATAGAGTTCCCGGCCTCCACCAACGGGAATCAGTTCTGCTCTTTTCTGTACCCCGACTAAAACTATTAAACTCCATATGATAAATAATAAATTCTTGAAAAATCTTTGATATATAACAACAATAAACAAGTACTATGACAAGGGCTATCAGTATAACAGTGCAATTATGTATGTAGCGCATTTCAAATCGTCTAAGTGCCAATGCGATGGTCTACAATGGCTTGTAGGAACCGATGAAAGATTAGTTGCTTTCACCCATTAGTACGAGACATTATTAACTGAGAGTAATACAATCACACTATTTCTATTTATTAATAACAGATTAACTTAAAGTATACTCAAGACTTTTTTCATGTTATCACTAACGCTACAACCCTCTAATTTCCACTTCAATGCACCATTAGTACGAGACATTAACTGAGAGTAATACAATCACACTATTTCTATTTTTTTTTTAAAGAATACTCAAGACTTTTTTCATGTTATCGCTAACGCTATACAACCCTCTAATTTCCACTTCAATGCACCATTAGTACGAGACATTAACTGAGCGTAATACAATCACACTATTTCTATTTTTTTTTAAAGAATACTCAAGACTTTTTTCATGTTATCGCTAACGCTATACAACCCTCTAATTTCCACTTCAATGCACCATTAGTACGAGACATTAACTGAGCGTAATACAATCACACTATTTCTATTTTTTTTTAAAGAATACTCAAGACTTTTTTCATGTTATCGCTAACGCTACAACCCTCTAATTTCCACTTCAATGCACCAAAGTCAGTTTCCTCGAGGACCGTTCTCTTTTCTCCTTCATCTTCAGTCTCTCCGTTCAAAAAACTGAATAGAAATCTCTCAGAGAACGCTGCAATGGCCAGAAACATGTCTAAAGTTATTTTTTTACTCTTCTCTTCTATACTAAGAATGTTAAGGACTTCGTTGACTTGTTGTACCGTGATGCTTTGCGCGTACAAGTCTCGCATGGCTTTGAGTAGTTCACGGTGGTTTATATGACCATCTTTATCCTTATCATTCTTAATGTAATACTGTCTGAAAAGAGTTCTTCTACGGTTGTTGATGCGACAATATGTTGAAATGTACTCAAGAGGTGTCATTTTTTCTAGTTCTTTCATATCCATAGGCAGTTCGAAACGACAACCTTTACGCGACAACGACAATGGTCCTTGTAGCCAAGCCTTAGTCTCTGCTTTGAATGTATACCTTCCTCCTTCTTCTTCATTGTTCCCAGATAGTTTATTACCATTAAATGAAGAAGCTTGTAGTGAATCGTTTAGACCAGAAAACGATGAATGCGACACGCTCGATAATGTTCGATCAATGTCGCGCATTGTCGGTCGACGTCGTATAGAGAATGTCGGGTAGTTTCTGTTTTAATGATTCTTGTGATGAAAACCAACCAAAAATCGGAAGTTTTTATGTAGTTTCAAATTAATCCAGTACAACTATCCAGCTAAAAGAGTAGAATCGACTGTCAGAAAATCTGTTTGAAAACCAGATGGCCCGTTAATGCCAAAATGGGAATTATTAGTAAGTTTCACGGAAAATGCTCAAAGTCGTACAACTTGTTACAAAATTTAAACACAAAAATTGCGAATAAAATTTGTACGGGGTTTCTCAACTTGACTGCCGCTTTTACCTATATCAAGAAGTAGTGTATTTCAAGAAGTAGTGCCTTCGGTGATAGTAGACGGTGCAACTGCTCTCATTATGTAATCAGTTGTATATGTAGAATCGCCTATACTAATTATGAAGAATCCTTCTTCGGCTACAAATTCAACATAGCAGCCAACTAAACCTAAATGGAATTCTATATTCGGTCAGTTCTGATTAACGATTCTGTGGATAATGATGGCTCTCAAAAACTGGTCTGAGAAATTGTCTTGTTGATGCTCAGTGTAATCCACCTTGGTGTTTCACCTGTTTTCGTAGTCAAATCCAGTTTAAACCATAAATGTTTTGTAGTTTCGGCGGATTTTGTCGCCCTTGTAAAAGCAAAGCCAGAAAGAAAAGTGATTTGTGTACAAAAACACGTCTTGAAGTAGGATTAGATCGCTTAGCGTTTTTACGATTGTAATTTCAAAAAGTCAATAAAAGAAAGCCTATTGTTTAATCTGACGTAAGAGCTAAACTATAATTTACTTATTTAGATGACAAAAAAACAGTGTCTTTTGACTCATGGAAGATTTATCGACATTTTTATAAAGATATTAACAACAATATAATAATTGAAATACTTTTGTCCTCTTGAACAGTAGATTTGAGAAACTAAATATATCACGATTTGATAGGTTTTTGACATCAATAATGAATCTAAATTGCAAATTCTGTGGGATATAAACATATAGTTAATTACCTAATGCCTCGGTAGCCAATACACGATTACGAATTTAAAAACTAGAAAAAATACATTCGGAAATGTTTTTGAATACATAGATAGTTAGTTAAAGTGAAATCGAAATATTGGGCTCAGATTTTTCTTAAGTTTCTTATTGATTTGTTTTGTCTCGGCCGTCCTTGTTGTTTAATTTTTAATTAAGTACTTTTAATTTGTCGAAAAATGAATTACGGATTAAAATTAGAATATTTTAGCTGCAAGATTTAAAAAAACTTCTTCATTGATGTACTGCCGGCAATCTAGCGCATGATTACTAGCTATGGTTTTTCCTAAAAGAAATTCCGAATCTCTCGACCCTGAAAAAAATATCAGTTTAACGTCGAATATATATGCCAACAAATTACCGAGCAAACTTAATATATAAAAACTGATATCGTGAAATACTTGGGGACTGTACAGGCCCGCAAATGAACCCAGGCCCGCAAATGATCCCAGGCCCGCAAATGAACCCAGAACCGTCCCGGAAATGATCCCAGGCCCGCAAATGAACCCAGAACCGGCCCGCAAATGAACCCAAGTAAAAATGGAATCTGGAAAGGACTAAAGAATAAAAATAAAATCACGACAACAAAATTATTATGATATATGATAAATATTGTCAATATTCATTAAATAAGTAAGACAAAAATAAGCAACCAAGTGAGGGCTATATATAAGTTTAGAATTGTTTATTAAGAGTCTTTATTGAATAATACAAAATGTTATTATTAAACGATATAGCCATATGTTCCATATTATTATTTTATTATTCAAGCGGATAAAATGTATCAACATGAACTAGCTTATTAAACTGGTTCATTATAGTTCACTGTATTTGAAAATGTAACTATTTTAAAAACGTAATTGTTTATGTTTTTTGCTATTGGCAATTAAATGAAACATATTCTAACTTTAGCAAATACGTGACGAAAGAATAACATGTGAATAACAATGTCAACATGTAAACGAGCTAGCCAGTTCTAAGCCGAGTACGAACATTTTCTTATGCTATATTTACACCGGCTAACTAGTACAGACTTATAAGATGTTTTATTATCTTTAAAATGAAATCAATATCAAAACTTTAAGGTACATACAATACAAAGTAGGAACTTAAATGATTTAAACTATATAAAATTATAAAATTAACATTTTTTTACGGTATTTTAATATTACCTATCGTTTACTAAACGATTAAAATATGATCGATCAAATCATAGTTAATAGAGGGAACTATCAAATCTAGGTATATCTAAATGGAACTTGAACTAGCGAGTAAACTAGTATAGGCTGCGTCGGTTTTTGATATAGTATATCAAACACCGACGCAGCCTATACTAGTTTATACTCGCTAGTTTCCATTTACATATAGCTAGATTTGATAGTTCCCTCTATTAACTTAATAATGATTTGATCGATCATATTTTAATCGTTCTAAAGTGTTTTGGTTTGATAAAGTCAACCGGTATCTTACTTGTTTCTTTTCTTTTTCCTTTTCATTGTTGGCTGTGTTTGCGGTGTAAACAAACAACAATATTACAAGTATTATAAATGATTTCATAGCAGTCGATAAAACCAGAGTTACAACAGAACGAACAAATTGAAGACCCAACTGAACACGCGTGCTAGCCTGTCATGTATGAGCAAGTATTCTTTGTTATGGCGATTCACCAGGTTATTTCATACGACCGATTAAATGGCCAGGTAAAGTGTTTTGCAACACCGACCGAAACAATTCACTAAACAGTCTGAACACATGCATATAGATTCATCGTTAGTCAAAAAGGCATAAAATTGGCACATTAACTGCTTCTGTGAAAAGTAGTTTTATTCGATTTATAAATATCTACCGTTGTGAAATGATAAGTGTAGTTTACCGGAAATTAACATGTAATTTACAATCAAGTAATTGGACCATAGTTAAAATTTTCCAGACCGACAAAAAAATTCAACATTGCAATTTTTATTATAATTTCACAACATACTATATCATAAGTTTTAACTTGTCTATATCAAAATTCTGATATATGAATACGTTGAAATTAGCATTTTTCTGTTCGTTTGAGGTTTCTTTGATCCAATTAGAAACCCGTAGACTCATTCATATCAACGTGCAACAATCGATCGATAGAGTCTAGTTGGAAAGCCCGAACTGTTCTTTTTTGTCTTACTTATTTAATGAATATTGACAATATTTATCATATATCATAATAATTTTGTTGTCGTGGTTTTTTTTTTATTCTTTAGTCCTTTCCAGATTCCATTTTTACTTGGGTTCATTTGCGGGCCGGTTCTGGGTTCATTTGCGGGCCTGGGATCATTTGCGGGACGGTTCTGGGTTCATTTGCGGGCCTGGGATCAATTGCGGGCCTGGGTTCATTTGCGGGCCTGTACAGGACCATGGATGGTAAAATAATCTAGCAAATTTAGAATTCAAAAATATCAAATGGTCCGTGCTGTTAAGGCTGGTTTTCACTAGGCATAAGCACAAGCATAAGCACAAGCACAAGCTCAAGCATAAGATAGTTTCTTCTATTTTTCACTTGACATAAGCAGACATAAGCATAAGCACAAGAAAAACAAACATGTTCGTTTTCTTGTGTTTAGCTTATGCTTATGCCTAGTGAAAACCAGCCTTAAATTACACGTCACTAGTATAACCGCATCGATCGATGACCGTCCCGATAATCAAGGATCAAGCGGAGCGCGCCAGTGATGGGTACGCCTTAGCTCGTGAATAAGCAATACTATAGCTACCAACTATGCACATTTTACAATATGCCGTCATTCATGGAGCAATTTGTCCAAAATTGACGCATAGCTCTCTTTATAATTATTGATTTATCAAGATTTGTTTATTTGCTATCCAATCCATAAAGTTTGATATGATGTGTATGCGTGTGCCATTCATGTATGATGATTTAACTACATAGATATCGTCTGACCTTGAGAGACCTTCAGCCGTATTAAAAACTCATTGAGAGCTATAATTGTTAATGTTTCGGAACTGGTTTGCAGTCCATATGGGACGATTTATATCCGTAAGACTAAACTTTTACAAACCCTGTGATTGTAAGCCGTGTACTGAAATGACTGAACTACAATTATGTGCAAAATACCTTGGGACATTATCTGGTTTTCACATGAAAAATATCCCAACAATTTTGCACATGATTGTAGCCTGATCCGTGTTCTTGACGAAAATAAGAAGCAAAATTACGTTATTCCAGCTATTCTTGACTGATCTTGTCGAATGACCTATTTTCCATCGCCTATTAAAGGCAACCTTTTTGAGATAACGAACAGTATATAAGACAACCATCATCCAGTCTACACCATCGCCTGATGAAGACAAGCAGATTGCAGTCGAAGCGTCGCGGTATTTCTACCAATGACCTCAATCGTGAGACAATTGATTAAGTATCCTTTTAATTTCACATTCCACGATGAATAACCTATTTCTTTCTTTTTGAGATAGGTGTACAATTGTTTTAAAACAGGTTTAAATGAGTGAATGGCGAATCGCAGCGATTGCACGACCGAAAGGAATTGTGGTTACGCATTTGAAAATCTCACGATTGAATTTGCGCAATATAAATTATAAGTAATATATACAATATGAGCGGCCGATCTGTATCCGATATACAACGGCGAGTCGAAGACGAGCCGTTGTATATCGGATACAGATCGGACGCGAATATTGTATAGAACTTATGAAAGTCCAACGTTAGTTCTTTCATATTTTACTAAAATTGTCAAGATAAATGTAAATCTGGCCGAGAAAATTCAAGTTGAAACTTATGCAAATCAGGACGAAATCTGTATGAGATTTACAACCTCCGTCACGGACGTGAATTCTTTTGTCAATTGCTCATTAATTATTCATGAATTTTATAATTATTTATACAACATATCCTATAGTGGTTTTTTTGGATTGCTAAGCACAATTTCATCAATTATAGGTACTTTTTTTATTTAAACGTTTATTTTAATACTCTGTGTTTTCTCTGAAGAGCTGTGCTCATCGTGGGAGATCACACAGTACTGATTTACAATATTTATGGAGTTTTTTAAGGAAAAGGTATAGGTATTCTTCCGGCTCTAAAATATTGGTTATTCTGCCATAAAAGATGCAGTAAATAATCAATATCAAACACTGACCCACAGCTCCTTTCAACGTTCACCCCGTCAACCTTTTATGAAATGCATATGTCGTTTGTAAAGAGCACCAGGTCTATATACACCTATTTCAAAAATCATTGTCGCAAACAAAGCCACAGTCCACACTCTAAAGCCTGCAAAGGATGTTGGTATTTCTTCTCTTGTTATCGATTTATTCATAGCATACTTTGGTTATAAGTGTTTGTGGTACTAACAAGTTTTGCAGTGATAGATGGTGAAACAAATCTTTATTTAAAAAGCACGTAATAAATCACACATTCAGTTCATATTACCGACACCCTTTGCAGGCTTCAGAGTGAGTGTTGACTGTAGCTTCGGCTGCGACAACGATTTTTGAAATAGTAGTATAAAATGCGCATTATAAGCACGCATTCCAAAATTTGACTCGGAATTTTGCCTGTTATCAAGTGGTGAGTCTCTTTTTCAACATGATGATAAACTGCGATCAACACTTGCAGCTGACCTTGAGAAACGAGACAGAAATCCTTGACTTAGAATGGTATTTCCTGAAACAATAACTGTAACTAATAAGATAGTCTGAATCAAAAAATTACTGTAATTAATAAGATACAGCATGAATTATAAAAATACTGCAACTAATAGAATACAGCCTCGATTATAAATCTATGTAACTTATAAGATACAGCCTGGATTATAAATCTACTGTAACTAATAAAATACAGCCTGAATTATAAATCTATTGTAACTAATAAAATACAGCCTGGATTATAAATCTACTGTATAACTGATAAAATACAGCCTGAATTATAAATCTATTGTAACTAATAAAATACAGCCTGAATTATAAATCTATTGTAACTTATAAAATACATGCAGCCTGAATAAAAAACTCCTGTAAGTAATAACAAACATTCTCAATCGAACCAGAGGACAAATGCAGGTATTTTATTAGACTTTAATTCTCGTGTCATACGCAAGAGGAAATAGAAGCGGAACTCTCCGGCAGCTACGACCCATATGGGGTTATAATACCACACTGAAAAAACAGCACGCGAACACTGTGTCATTAGCAGCGGTGACCTGCGTTGCACCGCTACGCTACTGATTTTTTCTCAAAATAGCTACTTCTTTTTTCTCAAAATAGCTACTTCTTTAAAACACCTCCAGCATTTTTCTGATTGGCTATCGCGTGGTTCGGTTCTTACACAATTTCTTATTGTTTTTTTATTTCTTATACTGATATGGACGCAACCTCTTTTCGAGAAACTGAAAGCATGACACTAAAAGAATGATGAGAGATCATGGCATTCATAGTAAATGTGTAGTATATATTAACAATGATTATATATAGTTATATCAGTAATAGTAGTAGTAGAATCAGCACTCAGAAGAGGAAGATGATAATTGTGGCTGATGACAATAACAGTAATAAAAAAATCATCATTTTTAAAGTTTATTTATCTATTTAACAATTCGCCAAGGCGGGTAAAATTACAATAGGACTTGACGTCCCCTCAGTAGGTAAAATTAACCTAAAGTTGTTATACTATATAACTGTATTGAGTACATCAAGTGAGAATATATTATAATTGGTATATGTACTAAGTATTTCAATTAGTTTGACCACTGACTAGCTGAGGCTGTATTTGTTCTGTTCAGTTTCGAGCCCCTCCCAGAGGTTTTAGGGAACAAGTGTATTTATTTTGAGGGAACAGGGGATACTGACAAATTATTTTCAGGGTACAAGGAAACAAAATTTGATAAACAATAGTTTTGGGGGATCACGGGAACATAAGGTAAAACATTTTAGGGAAACAGCTATTTTACTTATGGGAAACAAGGGAGTGCAAAAGGGAACATGTACCCCTTCCCCCTTGGGTGCAGCTCAGCTTCTGATCAGTTCAAATTCAGTTTCTCAACCATGCAATATAATTGTTTTGCCTCCTTGCCAGTTGGGATTCTTATCTGAGGGCCATTATGTAAACTACCGAGTAACCGGTACTCAGTAATGCATCTATCCTCACGAAATTATATCTTTTTTTAGTTTTGAACGTGAGCAAGTGGTAAAGTATCATCCTGCCTTAATGACTATCATATACACACCTTTCATATGTTAGAATAATTATCAGATAAAGATAAAGTGTTTATAATGTATGGAGCGTGCTGGAATGAAATACATGCCATGTGGACAGATGAGCAAATCCTGTCATGGGCATTATCGTCGCGCACATCACGTATCAATCAATCTTAGTCAGTTTTCATCAGTAAACAATACCAGTTACAGTTTTGCAGTGATTGCTAACATGAATTTCTCGAAATATTCTAGCATTTATTTGTCACCACGAGTTGTACATAAATAATTCAGTAGACTGTCGCTTTGTAAAACCTCGTGTATCAAACTTTATTCTTGTGAGAGGATAGGAAGACCTCTAAAATGACCGAGAGATGGGAGTTTTACAATGAGAGTTTCTAGCACCGCTGCACTAATCGACAAAAGGCTCATTTGCACAGGGATATCCTCAATTCAGAATTATTTCAAATGGTTTTTTTTTTTTCAATTGTAATGTGGTCACCATTTTTCGTGCTCCGCTTGAAATGTTTGATTATTTTAAGTCTCAGCCTGTACAAATGCGCCTGTGTTAAATATTACAGCGGTATTAGATAACATGAAACTGGACTATTAACTGGAAGAAAATAGGAAGGAGGAAGAAATATCTAAAATAATTAGGATGGAGACGGCAGAAAAGCGCTATGTAAAGTAGGGAGAAGGGACATTTCAATAAGTGTTCCTCTCTCTTGTTATGTTGATGGTCGTTGATCTCTTCGTCTGTTCTTCTAAAGGGTGTAGTAGTTTTTCAGGTGGGACTTCGCTGCGTAATGCAAAGCGTATTTTCGAGTCTTTTTTTTTTAAGTACGTGCTTTTTTTGTCGGTTCGTAAAACAAATTACTGAACTTAATAGCAAGTATTAAAGACAGCACAGCACATTTTCTTCATGTTAGTGCATTTTCCAAGATCACAATATACCTTTCTCACGAAGCAAATGCAAGGCAAGCCTTTGACTAAATGAAACAAAAAGTGATATAATGTAGCCTGATTTTCAGAGCGGGCCTGGGTCCTACGCTATCAGGCTAGATATAATGATGTTTTCAAAGAGTAGGAGCGTGATTTGCCTGTACATGACTAGCTATAACGTGAGAAAGGTATATTCGCTTAGAAAGTAAATCAGTTATCCGAGGTGGGCTATATGTAAATGATGTATGCCATGTGTACATGTATAGCAGAATGTATGTATTTCCGGTTTCTCTCAGTGTAGATGAGTGTGTGTGGTTGTCATCAAATTGGATTTCTTGCACACGTTGACGTCATTTAAGACTTTTCCACTTCAAAATCAAACAAATATAACACAACACAGCAATCATGGGATATAAAATATTCAAGATTTGCGATAAATTTGGGACATTTGTGTTGGAGTTGGGTGTATTGCCAAAACGGTGCTATTAGCCAATCAGAAGCAGGGAAAACGTTCTGTTTCTTAGCTATGGTATAAGATGTTAGATCTAAATCCTCCTTTAGAAAAATTCAATCAATATCTTTAACTCTTTAGAAGCACTTACATAGCTGTTGAAACATTCCTTGATTGTCCAATCCCGTTGCAGAGAAAAATAATTTTATAAAAGCCCTTAGAACAAATGTTATCAATTTCCTTAACAATATCAGTTCGTCCCCTAATGAATCTCTAGCCGATTCCAGTATACTTGAAACGCCAACCATGCACGATAAAGTTCATGGAATGTCCGGTTTTTACTTGGTGCGGAATGCTAAACGTCTACTAAGCCTAAAGAAGCTTTCCAACAGAGCTGTCTACAGGATCAAGAGGTCGTAGGATAAGACTTCAAACCCAACAGCTTGCCAGTATCTGAGCAAGTTCTGGATACTTTTACGAGCTGATAACATCGATTGAAAAAGAGTTTAAAACACAGGCTTACACCTTGATAACTACCAGTCGTGCAGTCCTTTCAACGGTCGACCTAAAGGATTTACTGTTGCAGCATACAAAGGTTAGTATATATACATGTATTCTGTTGCACTTAGAGTGTCATTGGTGGCTCAGTTGTTTGAATTTCCTTGAAACAATGACTGGGAGTTGAGAACCAGCCAACGAAATGATAATATATTTCATTTTAATCGTAATGAAAGTCAGTTCATGTCGTCGCAAATAATTCAAATCAGCTTATTCTACTTGATAAGAAACTTCAAGCCATCAAAATATGTTGAAGATTTACAAAAAAATAACAGTTATTTGTATATAATTTTCATGCAAACAATTTCGACAATAATCTCACCAATTGTTCCTTATCGACATTCCTTGAAACTCTGTGGAATTTTCTTTCCACTTGACAGTATTGTTTTGATACTGAGGTCAACAACTTATTACAATTGAATGATTTCACTCTCTCCAGATAGTGTATGGATAACGCAAAAGGTTACATTTTTGTGGCACAAAAGCAAGTGATTCAGTTATTTCAAAAGTAGTATTATAGAGCGAAAACACTAAAACCATGAAATAGAAACAAAATAGTTACTAACTAATAGCATAGAGTGAAGGCCGTTTAACCCGTGAAATAGAAATTGCTTGCTAAAGTGTAATAGTCAAATAGACACAAAAGAAAACAATGGATTCAGAGACTGCTAAGGTGTATTAGTCTAATGTCTATTTCACGGGTTAAATGACTTCACTCTAGTTAACTGGAATAGTTAGATATGGAATAGTTTTTATTTAGTGACTATTTAGTCAGTATCACTCAACCAGAAACATTGAATACAAAAGGAAACAATACCTCATTACAACTTTACTTGTCTTTGATTGTGACTAATAGTCACTAAGTAAGAACTATTACACAGTAGCAATTTTATTTTATTTCATGGATATAGTGTTAGCGCTCTATAGTATCTAATAATTAGTATTTAATATACATTTTTTTCTTTACTAAGCTTGGATAATTATTTGTTTCATATATATATTTTTGGGAGTAGAGGGTTAAGTTCATTGTGCGCATTTGCTTGCAATGAATCAACAGGATAAGCTTTTTGGTTTTGGCTGTGACATTTTTAATTAATTTAACATTAGTTTTTTTGAAGTAAATGTAACATGGTTACAAGCTATACCCAATTTTGTTAATTAATATTATTTTCTCAATAAAATAACAATATATTCTATACAAACTATTCATATTCTTTATTTATTTCTCTATATCATTTAGTATTTTGACTATTTTGACTATTGGTTATAAGCTTATTTTATTGTTTATTTTATTGTTTATTGTATTAGAGTGCAATTAGTAAAAGCGTGGTTTTCATTAACCCGTGAAACAAAGTGTAATAGGGAAAGAGTAATAAAGTGTATTAATGTGTAATAGTGCTATTAAACAAATGATTATAAAACACAAAGTTAAAGTTAAAGTGTAATAAAGTGTAATAAAGCATATTACGCTAAAGTGTGTTTCACGGGTTAATGAAAACCACTCTAAACACTAGTAATACTATTTTGCACTATTGTATGCTAATTCTATTGTTTTCTATTGTTCAACTAGCACTATTTTGCACAATTTAGTAATTAGTGTTTCACGCTTTTAGAGTAGACGCACTAAATCCGTGACATATAATTAGTACTAATTAGTACTATTTCATAAAAACATCCTTTGTTTTCTATTGTTTTATTATCACTATTTAGTACTAAAAATTAGCATTTGTTTCACGGATTAATAAGTGCGTCTACTCTACTGAATGCACTCTATATAATTTAATATTCATTTTGTAATTGTGCATAAGAAAATCATGATTCCAATAAGTATCAGTGCTATAGAAGTTGATAGACATTATTAGAACGTTTTCATGTAATATACTTTTAACATGCAAATGAGCACGTGTAAAATAATATGCTAATGACGGAGATGTGCGTGTAGCAAAATGCTTCAGTGAGTCGCGCTCTCGACTCAGAAAATCAAAACAAAATAGATGGGTGACAACCAAATCATTTCACTTATTTGCTGAAAACCACTTTTGCCAATGATTTTCAGTTCACAGTGGCTTGTGGCTCAAGGACAAAACTTAAAATGCACACCTTTTTAGCATGCATGCTATTTACACATAAGCTTCATTTGCATGTTTTTAAACTTTAAAAAGTAATTTATACGAAAACGTTCTACTATTATTATTATTGTTTTTATTATAGTAAAGTAAACTTTAATCTAGCTTGAAATTTTAAGCTAAAACGTTTTTCTAGCACTTGGAAAATCTGAACGTGTTCTGTTTTAGATATGCGTATGAGATATAGTACTTAATACTAGTTGATTGACAGGTGCCATTCAACTAGGTTATTATTTTAAACGGACTACTGACGTTCATAAGAATTCCTTGAGTGAGTTGATTAAAGGCTAAGCTCTAACTCAGCGAGTTCTTTTTAAGCTGACACTTCAAACAACACTGTTAGGTATTACCCCCTTTCACGTCGTAGCGACTTTCAAAATGTGGAAACATGGAGAACTGCAGATCGAGAATCTGATCAGTGATTTCATAACGAAACATCGGCATATTTCTATTTCATATCTAATTTTGACATGTAACCATTCAAATCAGGCAAAGTCATCTGTACAAAATAATTTAAATGCTAAAAATCCTAATTCTTATCATATGAAAATCATGCCTGATATTCTATAAATAACCAGTGTTATTGCTCACAGTCGACGAAACAATTTAAACGTCTTGAATATTCGCTGGATTTTGATGTGCATACCCATAATTCCTTTTCGACGTTCTTGGAAATATCTAGTCTTCCTCACAACCCCTGTGCATGCCAAAGTGTCGGGAAGGACAGGAAGCCCAATATTAAAAACAGCTTGAGTTCGAGGCATGAACCCGGTATGTACAGCTTCTTGAAATGATTTTAGTTTTCGCAAGCTTTTTGAAATAGTTGCATACCCGCAATTGCTCATTATCTTGGAATGTGGAATGATCTCCTGTTTCTCACAAATGTTTTCAAACGGTTGTATACCCACAAGTCAGTAATTGATGATCAACCTTTTGGAAATTATCTTTCCGGTTTCTCACAACGTTTTTGAAATAGTTGTATGCCTGCAAGTTGATAATAATTCCTCATTGGCTTAAAATTATCTCCTGTTTCTCACAAACCTTTTCAAACGGTTGTATACCCACAAGTCAGTAATAGATTCGAAATAGATGATCAACCTTTTGAAATTATCTTCTGTTTCTCCCTACGTTTTTGTAATTGTTGTAAATCTCCAAGTCAATAATAATTGCTCACTGTCTTGAAATGATCTCTTATTTCTCACAAACGTTTTCAAACGGTTGTATACACCTATTTCAATTAACGTTGTCCATCTGGAATGGTTGATCTGAGACCGATAGGAATTGTGGGAGCTCGTTAAACTGCAAATGCACTATCATAATCGCACTTGAATTTTAATGTTTACTTCTGAAATACTGTTATCTGTAATTCAGCACCATTCAAGTGTGATTAAAACAATGTATTCATTCAGATCAACCATTCCAGATAGACAACGTTAATTGAAATAGGTGTATACCCGCAAGTCAGTAATAGATGCTCAACGTCTTGAAATTATCTTCCGTGCCTATAGGAGCGACTATAAAGGCGTAACTGATAGTATCATAGTTATTTTTTCAGTGATCAGATTAATCGGCTGTGATCTTATCAACTTGTCGACAGAAAAAAATAATATTTCCAAACATACATGCCTTTCAACGTACCTTTTGAGAATGACTGCCCGTAATTTTGTAAATAGTCTTAAAATAAATTCGCAAACCATACATGTCTTTTTGAGAGAACGTTGCGTGACGACACTAAAGAACGGCTGCGAGGGAGACTAGTCCTTTTGGAACGAAATTATTTCAGTAAGCTTGTTCTTCAATTAATTTATGTTAATTACTTTGTACAAAATTAGTACTAAATAAATCATTGTCAAAATCGCACAAAAAAATCGACAAAAATCGCACAAGCGCACCAAACTTTGCTAAAAACCGCAACCGCAAGGTTTGTAAAACCGCAAGTTTAAATGAAAAGAACCGTTAAATTGCACCAGAAATAACGCGAAACCGCATCACCGCAAACCCTTACGCCCCCCGCCCCCCCCCCCCCAGTAAACATTAGAAAAATCCGAACGATATTTAAGTCATGTACACATGTTGACTTACCCTAGAAACTAGAGGGTTTCTTGGTCTTGTATTTGTATTTATCATTTGTACGTCTGTGTTCGTTATTCTCAATGAATTCTAGTTGCATAATAAACCGTCAAATTTTACAAACACTAAAGCAAGTAGAAAATAACCTCTGGTACCCAGGGTATGTTGACTCTATGCACGCTTCTCATTTTGTTAAATCAGATTCAGTAAAAAAAGTTAATTTCTTTTGCCTACAATTCAAACTGACATAAAACAAGAGAATTTTGTAAGACTTATATTCTCTGGCATGAAATTATTGATCTTGCGAATAGTTTTGGGCAAATCCGTATAAACTTCAAAGATTTTTTGCTAAAATATTAAACAAAGAATTTGTAAAGAGCCTTCTTCTTCAATGAAAGAATTATCAATTATCAATGTCCTCAATGTACAGTCCGATTCCATCAAGGCTAAATTATTTACATAAATTAGTTTATAAGCGAACCTTCTGCATTTTGTAATTAGTATTATCTGATAATGGAGCGTGATGGCTCCGAAACGTCAAAAAACAATTATTTCTTTACTAAGTCTCATTTTTACATCATTTTGTGTTTCAAAATCATTACTGAAAGAATTATCAATTTAAAAAATGGTGGCTGTTTCGAGATAGTACATTTGTAGCCAGATTTAGTGTCGGTCGAATATGGACCATAGGGAAATGGGACCGAGACTAAAATGAATCTCTTCGGATAGGTCATTAGTTGCATTGTAGCGTCATTTCCTACCAGTACCAGAATGCTTTGTCCACTTTCTTTTGTTAAATAATTAGTGTCAATTGTTCTAGAGGGAATAGAAATCTGAATAAGAAAGAAAACTTGGAAAGCGTTCTGATGGTCGTACGGGTCATCGTGCAAATGGCCTATTCTCGATGCTTATAAGCAGTCATCTTAAAAGCAGTTGACTTTAATAAAAAGGACAAACTCTAGGAATTACAGTGTGACATAGTTACTAGTGAAGTGCAAGAATACATGGGTATACTTATACTATTCAAGTTGTGGACGGGCGGGCGAGCCAATACTACATTAGGTTCAAAGATCAAGTTTATTCACACACAGAAAAAAACTTTAACATATTAGCTACAAAAGAGTAAAGTAAAAATCAAACATATAGTTTGAATAAGTGTGCGTGGCTGCTGAAATAGCTTAAACTTCCGTAAAAATAAAAATATACATGCAGGAACCCCAGGATCCCCGCACAAGAAAGACCTGTTATTGATAAAATACCGCATTGCATGCCCAAAAGAAGGCTAAAAGACACCAAAAAAAACACCTCCAAATCGTTAAACAAAACTTTCCGAAATATAGAAAAAAAATTGTCTAATACCACAACTAAGCCCCACTTCCCCCTTATATTAACATAACTTCGCATTTTATAACGAAAAGAGCATTGATATGATATATATATATATTTTTTATCACAGATTACCATCCGACTGTTTTGCATGATTCAAAGCAATGTTTATTATTGCTATATATTTTTTCGGTCATTTCTGTCTGCATTTCTTTCTTTATTTCAAAATAAAGTCACTAAAAATGTGATGAAAATAATAGAGAATAATGAAACGTGTTCGTAATATTTCTGTAAGTGAAATAACTAAAAAAAAATGAGTTCAGTTCCAGTATGGAGAACTCACAAAAATTTACGAATTTCTTAACGAAACATTGCAAACATATTCTTGTCAAGAAGTGGTACGCTACGTTTATGTAATATATGATTTATGGTCTTTATGTCATAGCATAGTTAATATACATTTTTCGTATAAAAAGTTTAACTACCCTACTGAGAAGAATTAAGTTGAGTAGTAAAATATACATGGAAACTCACGAGTAAACTAGTATCGGCTGCGTCGGTGTTTGATATAAACGATAGGTAATATAATGAAATTTGTAACACCGTAAAAAAATGTTGACTTAACTTTACTGACGAGCTTTAGCTCTTCGTCGGAGTAAAAAAGTAAAAATAGTGAAATATACATCGTCTTATAGACCAAATCGAAAGATGGCGTATTCTATTAATAAAGTATTCTATTCTATTCTATGGCGTCCAATTTTAATAACTATTGCTCTTGACTGAATAGCCTCGTGTTCACGTTGAGACACAATGGAGTTTTCACATCTATGCGAGGCTAGCCAGTCAATAACAATAATTATCAAAATGTTTAGATTTTATATTTCGATTTGGTGTATAGCCGAGGAGGAGTGTTATTACAAAATAAAGCTGTCAGTTTAAGGTCGAGCGCGTGCCCCAAATTATCTTGATTTCTCCCATAGGACAAGATATAGGAGGCTTCATTATGTCTTACATATTTGAAACATAATTAATAGAACTAAGGATTGTTGTGTTTATATTGACGTTACTCACGTAAAATACCATAAATACCGAAATAGAGAATCAAGAAGCGTTATAAAAGTTTGAACATTAGCAAGTAAAGAACGATGAAAAGCATTTTGACTACTACGTACTCAAACTGGCTATGTCATATGAACATCATTTTCGAGAAATTGAAATTCAAGGTATTTTAATACACGGCCGCAAAATTGACTATTTGGATGTAATCATTTTTAAGAAGTTTCTTCTACTGATCTTTCGTCTGGAAAGTACTGTGAGAGCCATCGGAAGAATGATGTTTTAGGTACGTGTAGCGTAAATTACTGGTAAACACAGAAACATTCCAGAACAGTCCACTTTGCATCATTATAAGCCTAAAACTAAAAATATCATCACCTTGAACTAGGAACGGAACCTAGCCACACTAGAATTGGGGTGTCTGTAAAACCAGGAACTGCGTGCCCGGAACACCCGGAACACCCCGGAACACCCCGGAACACCCCAGAACACCCCGGAACACCCCGGAACACCCCGGAACACCCCCGGAACACCCCGGAACATACCAGAAAAGTTAATACTTATAAAATTAAAAAAGAAGAAAAAAAAGGGAAAAAAGAAAAAAAAAGAAAAGAAAAGAAAGAAAAAAAAAGAAGAAAAAGATAAATGATTGTACACAAAGTGGAATTTGATAGTTTTTGATATTCATTTATTCATTCATATGTAATGTATTTGAACATTGATTAAAATTAAAATCAAATATTTATTCATGCATATAATTATAGGATTATTTCAATATGGCCTTTAATGGCTGATGATTGCGTGACTACGTGACCAGTTGATTCCAAATAAACAACAAGGGACAATATTGCTAGAATGCGCGAATTGAGTATTTTCTGTAGAATTTCACATTTATTTCAATCGTTACCTTCACATTTTTCCTTTATCTGATGTCATCATATTTTGTATGTTTTTCCCATTTTTTATTTTTTTTCACTCGTGGTCACTCGTGTGTACTTTTAGGCCCCGTCCACCCGAGTCCGGAGATTTTTGTATCCGCAAATGTTTTTTATGTGGATACAAAAATATCTGCCTCCACACGTAGCGTATACGAATCGTATACGACTGTCTACACGTATCCGGATACAGTCAACTCTCGTTATAACGGACACCTTCGGGACGGTAATTCAGTGTCCGCTGTAAAGGGAGTTATCTTCAATCATTTCTTTGGAGCTGGGATTTATTTTAGTGTCCGTAATGACGAGGTGTCCGTAATATGGGGGTGTCCGCAAGGCGAGAGTTGTACTTCTAATTATTGCAGAACTGGTTGTTGTTGAAGTAATTTAATATTATTATATTATTATATTATTATATTTAATTTTATATTTAATGGTAATTTCAGTTCATTGTAATTAATATTATGGTATTGTTTATAGACCTGAAACCTCTTGTTCACGTTATTTGCTTGTAATGCAAGCACATCTAATCATACGCAACATAAGCACGACATACTGAATCATGATAGGTTCACAATTTATGTTCTTATATTTGATATTGTTCTTGTTTGAAATCTTTAATTTGAAATCTTGGAATGAATAAATATGAATAATTAAAGTAAATATGAATAGATATGGTTTAAATATGCATGAATAAATACTTTGATTTTAATCAGTTAATCAATGTTCAAATACATTACATATGAATGAATAAACATTCATTTATCTTTTTCTTCAATTTTTTTTCTTTCTTTTTTTCTTTTTCTTTCTTTCTTTCTTTCTTTCTTTCTTTTTTTTTTCTTTTTTTCTTTTTTTCTTTTATAAATATTAACTTTTCTGGGGTGTTCCGGGGTGTTCCGGGGTGTTCCGGGTGTTCCGGGCACGTTCCGGGTTTTACAGACACCCCTAGAATTGCACGTTATATTTATATTGTCATCACAAAGCTCGTCCATTTCATTAGCACTTGTAACTTAAACAAACGACAAAATTAAGCGAATCGTCTATACTTGTGTCTTCTCCGCCCCCTGATGTCTTGGTCAATATGATGGTTGATTAGGTTTTGTTCTTATTGACTTATTAATTAACAAAGCATAGATTAGAATAGAATATAAACTCCGCCTAGCTTTAATTTATGATTACTCTTATCAGTCGAATGTTTGGCCTCTTCATCCTGTTGTGTATATGTGACAAGATGATTTTGTAAAGCTCTTGTGTAAATTGACTGTTGTTGTGATTACGCCATTCACGTACAGGAAGATTGAAGGATTTCAACAATGCTTACTGAGTTGAACCAGCTAAAAACACAAAAGACCGGAACAAGATTTCTTTACTAAGAAGAAACTATATCGCAAGCTGTTCATCTTAATTAGTTTTTAAACACGAATATTGTGGTTGGTCTCTTAGGTCATTTCGTGAACTGCATGGTAGGGTCATCTGATTGGATTATTTGTAATCTTGACTTTGTGTCTTCACCTTTGTATGTGTGCTTTAGCTTCATTGAGTGTTCGTACGCAGCATCAATTTGATCATTAACACTTGAGGCATTTATATAGTGTCAAAGTAGGTGTGAATGTCATTTCTCACTGTTCACGTTGTTTGTGCAAGATAAATTCTGGCTTTCTCTGTTCAAACATCACATTTGTTCGTACTGGTCAGACCCAAGTGTACAATCGATTATACACCGGAGAGGTCTTGTTCTCTTTTATCTCGCAGTAAAACACCGGCTCTCTGTTAGTACTAAATAAGGCTTCTTGGATAGTAAGTAACACTGACCACTGTGTGGTTGTACACTTTTCAAAACAAGTTACGCTTTTCAAACCATCAACACATTACATACTAGTTACTGACTTTGAACTATATAACCAACTACACTTACTACTACAACAACAGGGCGGTATTTTAATCATTTCGTTTTTTTCCGTTATAGATATCGTACCAAGATGAAAGAAACATCAATTTTTGTGACGCTGCTCACAATAGCTACCTTACTACCATGCCGTGGAGCCCCTATAATGTCAAAACCAACGGTTTCACTTAAGCAGCCATCGTCGTTAAACACTGGAAAACAGACACAGCATACCTTGATTGACAAACCATCTTGTAATAGGACAGGCGTGAAACCCGCTAGCTTTGTAATGGAAAGTAAGATTTACTCTGAACGAAGGTTATTTATACAAATGACACAAGATGGACTTGTGCATGGGACAACGAAAACACTCAGTAACACTTATGGTGAGTTCTACTCATATAACTATAGGCGGGTTTGGAAATAAACAGCGCATTTGTTTCAAAGTCATTTTGTTAAAAACTTTAACATTTAACATATTGCACTAGAGCGTTTCATAATCAAGCCAGCATCATTGATAGTTTAGCCGTTATATGCACCAACGTATTTTTATGTAATATAGAAATACTGTTTCAGGACTTCTTTGACATAAATTGTAGCCTGAAAAAGTGGATTGAAAAAGCCAAAAACTAGAAAACTATTTCAAGCAGCTATTTACGTAATGTTGACAATGTTTTCCGGCTTAGAAGCGTTTTCAAAACATTTATCCGATTGATTTAAGATAAAGACCAAAATAATAAGCAAAGACTTGTAGGGTTTTAGTGAGTGGTGAAAGATGGAAACCTTTTTCTTGTAACAAAAAAAAGACAGTTTATGGTCTTTGGTTAGAGATAGAACTGATTAGCCATGAAGAATTAAATGACTGAGTTATTTTTCTGTTACTACTTTTATAATGTAACAAAGAATGATGATGATCATGAAAACAGAAAGATTGGTAGGATTTCACTGATTGATGCATGAGTCTTTTCTTGACCATTTTCCCCAATTGACTCGGATTAAGGTCGCGGGTTTAGCGTACGCCCCAAATAATATTTTGACAGTTTATATTAAGATTGTGTACAGCTTTAGGTTATTCACGGCTTTATACACATAGGAAGCAAAAATGACCTGCCAAATACTTTAATGACGTGTGAGAAAAGTTTAAAGAAGATACTCTGTTCAAAGTGTAAATCAGTTGCTTGGTTCCAAAAGGTAATGAGCGGAACCAAACTGAAAAAAGCTATTTTGTTGTTTGTAAAGCTTTTACAGTCCTAGGAAACTGAGCGAGAGAATTTTTCTTTTATTAAATATAAATATACGCTAAGCAATCGCATATCATTGTATTTAAACTGAATAAAGCAAAAATATCTAAACGCCATAATAATTTATTGTGAAGGTTGAATATATTTTAATATAAAAAGAAGATATATACATTTCCTACTTTTATTAAATAAGAGTGAATGCTTTATTAAATAGTTAGAAACGCCAAAGCAGTCTGCTTATTATCTCTGTGTTTTAGTAAGAAGCATAATTGACAGGAAGTTTCAGTTCGACAACAGGCACTCTTCTTATTTGATCTAATGTCATTTTCTTATTTTTTATAGTCGTGTTCGTTCTGGAATCAGTCGGAAAAGGTCTTTTCAGAGCAAAAGGAAAGGAAGTCAATATGTATCTAACAATGGACAAGAAAGGGCGATTTTATGGAAGGGTAAGTATCCACAAAACACTTTTCTAAGCGATTTTATGTTTTTTTTTCATACGAACATTGGATAATAATAATAAACTGGACAGTGCACAGAATGCTAGAATGGGATAATTGAGACACGATTTTCAATTGCTGTGGATTTTATAGTAAACTTTATTCACTTTTCTAATTCAGAAAAGGCCAAACAGTGAAAGTGTGTTCACGCAAATAGATACGACGCATGGGTTCATGGCGCTCCGAAGCTACAAGTATTGTACAAAGTTCATAGGTATGAGAAGAAATGGCCAGCTTAAGAGCACCGACAGACTCAACCATAGTAGCCACTTTTTATTGATACCATGAGCTGGATATACTGATGAAATAAAGACTTCTTGGTCAATTGATTTGGTGTTCCACAACGAACCCAAGCCAATAATAAACAATGCAAGGCAGTGCTCCTGCGCGGATAGCTTGTAAAAAGTTGCAAATCCAGATCTGGAAACTACTACCAGTTTGAATGAAGACAATAATCTAGATCGATTTCTCTATATTGAAAAGTTTATATTTAAATGTACATAGTCTATCAGAAAGTGCACAAAATGTATTGTGATCGTTTGCGTAAAATATTATAAATTTCCAATAACAAAAGAAAAAGCAATAGTGAGAATGAAAAGAGAGAAAAGAATGGAAAAACGAAAAACAAAGAGAGACGAAAATTTAGAAAGAAAATGACAAATGGAGGTAAAACTAGATCTTTGTGTGAAAATAAGCAGCATTTCTAAATATCAAAACTCGGTTCAAATTCAAATGGTGATTTTGTTTTGATGGAAACATAGTTAGTCAAGTTATATATAAAGAGCTAGAGCTATTATAGTAAATGAGATTATTCAAGACAATAGCATACATTAGATTATAAGATAAATGTTTTTAGTATTATTATCATCACTATTCATTGTAAAAATTGTAACAGAGTGTTTTATATGATAACTATAAAATAAAATTTATTACGTACGCTTATGTTCTAGTGTGTTTACCTTTATTAAATATATATATATATCATGAAATATTTGAGATGCCACACGCCCGCTCTCATTGACTTTTAACCGTGTTCAAAAATATTTTATAAAAGCAATCTGTAAAATGTCCGCTTGTGTTTATAGATACTGTGATATAAAAACACTTTAGGAGCTGCACAGCACTCGAGAAGTCTGCTACACCTCGTGTTTCTTTACGACGGGCCATTTGTCCTTTTTTTCAGTTACCCACAATCTGGTAGTAGTATAAATTTTCATGCGAAACAACGACGTACTAAAGAACAATCCTAACCGAAGTAACAAATTAAAATGCTTAGTTAATTTTTTTGTACAAAGAAAAAACAAATTGCAGGTAACTCAAGAGAATAATCAGCACTTAATAATATTCTCTTGGGTATTAAACTATAAGCATGTGTTTCAAATTTTTTCACTTACTGTGAATCCATCTGTGTATGTAAACTGAGCGGATGGAAGATTTGACGCGCGCGCGCCGATATATGGCGGGAAAAAAGGCGGGAAAATAAAGCACCCGTGAAAAATGACAGGGGACTGGAACCAATAGTGTATAAATTCAAAATGGCGGACACTATAAAGATTTCGGACTTAGCTTTATCTTATAAATTTGAGAAAGATCTGGTAGATGCTTTACGAGAAGTAGTAGATGGATCAAACTGGCAGTGTATTGGACCTGTTGATGAATATTTAGATAAAAAATGCACAGTGTTATATGCGATTAACGAAAACCCAGCTGAGAGATACGATAATGTTGCTATATTCAATGCACAAAGTCGATTATTCGCCATCGATACAGTCTGTCCTCATGAAGGTAATGGATTGACGTGTTATCCATGGATGATATAACTATGGTAATATTGATGACAATGATAATAGATGATGATAATAAATGATGATGATGATGATAATGGATGATGATAATAAATGATGATGATGATAATGAATGATGATAATGGATGATGATAATGGATGATGGTAATGGATGATAATGAGATGATGATAATAGATGATGATGATAATATTTGATGATAATAATATTTGATGATAATAATGGATGATAATAATAATGACGATAATAGCTAGATAATGATGATAATGATAATGGATGATAATAATAATGATCATAATAATGATGATAATAGCTAGATAATGATGATGATGATAATGGATGATGATAATGGATGATAATGAGATGATGATAATAGATGATGATGATAATATTTGATGATAATAATGGATGATGATAATAATGATAGTGATAATAATGATGATGATCATGATGATGATGATGATAATGGATGATGATGATAATGGATGATGATGATAATAATGATAGTGATGATAACAATAATGATGATAATGATAGTGATGATAACAATAATGATGATAATGATAGTGATGATAACAATAATGATGATAATGATAGTGATGATAATGATAGTAATAATGATAATGATAAGTAGCATTGATGAACCAAGCACATGGAGATTGGGTATATGTCAAAGAAATACTGTAAAATATATAAATTAATGTCACTCAACTATCCAAATCTAGGGGGACCTTTAGAGCTGGGTGATATTGAAGACCTCAATGGAGCCCCTGTGCTATATTGTCCCTGGCACCATTATGATTTTAATTTGGAGACTGGAAAGTCATCAACAGGATTAGAGGTAAAAAAAAAAAACCCTTATATTTACAACCATCACTCCCTGTCGGGGCTCTTCTGTGAGGTTCGCTCACACTCACTACCGCTACATTCAATATTTACAACACACAACTCTGCTCACATGTTGGTTTTTGCGGAGGGAGGAAAACCAGATAACCAGGAGAAACACCCTTGTGGCATATGAGAGAGAAAACACATCAAACAAACTCTATTCACCTGTTGCCTGAGCCGGGAATCGAACCCAGGTCACAGTGGTGAAAAGCCAGCACTCTCACCTCTACTCATGCCACCCTATGTAGGCTAATGGATTGAACTGAAAATCTCTAATTGAATTAAAAATGTACAACAGCAAAACAAACAAACAAAAGGCAGAAACTGAGAAGTTTGACTTGCCTAGCCTATGGAATATGATCAAAACCTAAACTACATTTTTGCTTGCATTTCAGCAACAAACTCATCAACTCAGAATTGTTGAAAATAAACTGTACATAAATACAGATGTAAAACTGACAAGAATTAAAGATGCCTTATCCCTATCTACACCATCAACATCAACAACAACATCCGGTGAGTAGATTGGTTTTAATTTGATAATAAGTTTACCACTAGAGATAATTACAGTGGGGACACTCGAACCAAGAACACTTAAAATGTTTCCTTAAAATATCAAATGCCGTGCATATATATGCAGGCAACTTTGGATTTCCTGTAGTTGGGATTCCTGTGTCAAAAGGGGAAAGACGGAGATTAGGGGGAAAAGGGGGGGAGGAAGTCCTTTTCATCTTTCCTCCACAGGAACCCCAAAAGCAAGCAGAGAAAGTGAGAGTTGGCCGAGGGACTACATCTGAGCTAAGTTATTTAATTATTTCAGAAGATACCAGTACCAATAAGGTGTCAGCTAGCATTCCCTCATTGGTCCAGAAGTCTGATAATGATACTCTTTGTAACTTGGCTGTTAAGATACTTTGTACAGCAGACCCTGACGAAAAGGTAAACATTGCAAATAATAAATGTAATGCGTTGTAGAGGTAAATATAATGTAATGTGTTGTAATTCAATAATGTATGATGTTGTACAGAAAATTTAATGTATGAAACATCTATTTACTAGATGCCAACCTTTGTGTGCATTTTGCATTCATTTGTATTCATAATGCTTGGTTAGAGTGGACTAGTATTTTTTATATTGGCAGATACAATCACAAGCCAAAGTGCATAATTGTATAGTGGACACAAAACAGACACAAATGTTATAAACAACATAAAAAAACTTCTAGGTTAGTTCTTTCAAATTTTACCTCGCCGAGAAATTTCAAGTTAAAATTTATGAAAATCAGGATATATATTAACAATAATCAATGGTCATGATTTCTTTTGTAAATTTGTTTGACTAAAGTATGAATGAAAATAGTAGTTTTTTTTATAAATTATGTTTAACTTACACTTGTTGTAATTTCCAGGTAAGCCTTTCTTTCCAAGTCGCTGAGAGATGGGAATCAGGTGATCTTGTTCATATAGGTCAGTGTTCTCCACCAGATCAGCCATGTAGAACTGAAAGCTTGAAGGTTGTTGCTGCTGGAAAAACTAAACGTCTTGGAAAAGCCGGAAGTTTAGTATGTATTGGAAGTTAATAGTATTATATCTTGGTTTTTCTTTGTTCATCAGATAAGAAACTAATTATAACCACCATCATTGTCATGATCATGATTGCCTGGTCAGTGGCGGATCCAGCTAGTGGGTGCAGGGGGTGTGCACCCCTCCCTGAGATGACCTTATACCCTCATTTTGTGTGTCTCCTTTGTGATAATTTTGTGGTGTGCACCCCCTTATCAAGTGACCTGCACCCCTCCCTGAAGAAAATCCTGGATCCGCCTCTGCTGGTGATCATCTTCTTAATTTGCATGCATGCATGAACGCTGCATGTAGATCGAATGGCTGTTGAATGATGTTGAACGGAGGTGGGCAAATGGTTTCAACATTTACTTCAACATCTGTTTGATTTTGTTGAATGGCCATGTTTAACGCTTTTAAACTCTTTCAACATTGTTGAAGAATGTTATGTATTTGAAAGACCACTGAATGCGCATGGGTGTACTCAACAATGTTGAACGGAGCAGGGCAAATGGCTTCAACTCTGTTTCAACATTCACAGAACAAAAGAAATGTTGAATGGATGTTGAAGCAAAATTTACATGCTTTTAAACTCTTTCAACATCAGTTCAACATCGATTCAATCAACACGTTTCAACAATGTTGAAAAGGTGGGCAAACGGCTTCAACATTGTCATTCAACAAAATTGAATGAATTAAAGCAAATGTTGAAGGGCTTTTACCGTACCATCATCTAATGGGTGTCATTTTTTTTATTATTCCATTAGATATTCATCCATTAATAATTTATTGTTTTCTCAGATTGTCATTATCAGATTGTTTATTTCAAATAATTTTTTTTTTGTTCATAAGGGTTCTAGAATAAGCTTAATCCACTCCTTGGCAAACATAGAACAGTGGGCCATAGATCTATCTTGGGACATTATTGCCAGGTTCTCAAATATAACTCAGGATAATGGACAAGCACTTCCAAGGGAATTCTTCTCAGACTTTGTAAAAGTTGCTAAAGATGAAGCAAAGGTTGCTACACCCTTTGTGTACTTGATTGATAACTGTTATTATTTTGATGTACTTTTTAAAAATACAGATAATGATGAGTTGTGATCATCTGGGTGTGTATAGTATTGAGAAAGACTGTTGATGTTGTTAAGGTACGGGCAAACTGCTTCAACATTTGCTTCACCATCCGTTCGATTTTGTTGAATGGCAATGTTGAAGCTGTTTGCCACCCCATTTTAATATTGTTAAAGCCATTTGTCCCCCTACGTTCAACATCGTTCAACAACTATTCTACAGCATTCATTGGAAAACCGATTTTGAAGCAAATGTTGAAACCGTTTGCCCGGGCCTTTATGTGATGTTTGAACCCAGGTGTAAGTGATGATGATGAGTTGTGATTGTCTGGGTGTGTGTAGTAACCCAGTTGATGTTGTTATCTGATGATTGAACCCAGGTGTAAGTGATGATGATGAGTTGTGATTGTCTAGGTGTGTGTAATAACCCAGTTGATGTTGTTACCTGATGATTGAACCCAGGTGTAAGTGATGATGATGAGTTGTGATTGTCTGGGTGTGTGTAGTAACCCAGTTGATGTTGTTATCTGATGATTGAACCCAGGTATAAGTGATGATGATGTGTTGTCTGGGTGACTTTAGAAAGAGTTGTTTTGTAGACTTCAGAAAGACTGTTTGATGTCTAACAATTTAGACAGACACCACCTTCAGAGATACAATTGTAAATAGATCTCTATAGCCTTAACCTGTACAGATAAGCTGGTTTCAATCATGTACATAGTGATGACATTTATCCTTTTTTTAGCTTTCTTGACATTGCTGTCTTTGAGTGTGTGGTCTATGGTCAACACTTGATGTTATTATCTAATAAAAAATTATGCTGATCCAGACTTCCTGCCTTACCTATGGTTTCAGATCATGATAAACAGAAGTCTATTAACTAAATTAAAATCCTTTATTTGCAACCTTGTTAAAATGTAATTGTGAGATTATTAGTTTTATTGTTTTGTTCGACAGCATTTCAAGATGTTATCATCCAGACTAAAGTCATTAGGAAGCTTTTTTGGTGATCTTCCTGTTCATAATGGTAATGTAATGTAACCCTTTTGATAACCTCAAATCTAATTGTCCCAGGGAGGGGGCTCCCTATTGAAAGAGGGTGGGGCTGCCTGCCGGAAATTCTGAAAATGACCCCTAAAAGGGACCTGTATTTTGAGATGATGGGCATGGCAGTGATGAAATTTCATCCCTAAGAGGGACCAGAAAGGGGATTAAAATCAAAGTCAATCTTTGAAAAGAAGCATTGTTGTTGATCTTATACCCTAAAAGGGACCACAAAACTCAGCTGGTGGGCATTCTCATTCATTAACACCCTACGGGGACCAACACCTTGACTTCAACTCCTAAAAGGGACGGCGAGCATCCCCGTCCCTTTGACCTCCAAGACCTCCCCCTAATTGTACTCCAAGTGTATTGGAGTTATATCTTGATCTTATATGTATGATAACATCAACAACAAATATAAAATACATGCCAAGGAAGCTTAATTTACACATGGATAAAGACTTGTCACCTAATGTTAGTAAAATGAGTTAGCAGCATTGTCTAGTATGAGAAATGAATCATATTGCTCGCCAGGCAGAAAGATTGATCATAATATTTCTTGGTAATTTAGTAATAATTAAAATTATGTAAAGTATATTTGAGTGGTTTTCATAACCTGTGAAAAAAAAGTTACTTATTAAATAGTAATAGCCAGAATCAAACAAAAGAAAACAAAAGAATTAGAGAGTAATAGTATCTATTATAATATACTTACATGTATTTCACAGGGTTTATGAAAATCACTCTATGTTAAAAATATATATTTTTTATTATAATGTTTTACTCAGGAGTATAAATGGGTATTGGTGTAATTACTGAGGTATAGTTGGAATAGGTATAGGAGTGTAAGGTACCCAATACGAGCACTATGGTAGAAGCTTTGGAAAAAGGAGCCTTGGTTACCTTGGAATAGAGTCAAACAGGTTTTCACTTTTATAATTGTTCCATATAACTTAATATCAAAAAAGTCCCAGATTTTTTTCCAGGCTTCTATAATTGCAATTACATTGATTGCTTTGTATTCCGCGATGATCATACTCATACACAATTTTGTTTTTCCATTGTGACAGGATTGTGGGAGTCTGCTCAAGAGACCTCTCAGAGTTTGCTTAGTAGATTGGCTATAGTACATATGGTCCATGAGGCAAGGTAGGCTGGCTGGCTGTGATCTCAGATGAAAATCAGTTGCAAATGAAAAAGAAATTGCACAGGTGTAATGGGTCTGGATGAGTCCAATATTTAATATTATATAATTTCATTCAAAATATTTCTCCGTTTCTGTTTCACCCGGTTAAGTTTTCATAACATGCTAGACCATGCATGCTTTTAGTGTTTCTACTCAGAATGTAATATTATTTGGTTATCAAGTATTTATCTGATGCTTGTTCAAATTGATGCTTTACCAAATTTGGAAGACGTACTTCGATCAACTTACGTCACACGCAGAGAGTAGGCTGCCTTTAATCCAGGAGGGTTTCCCTCATTTAGCGAGAAAGAAATAGCCACATTTTTGCAAGAGTTTTTCGCCACCCATAATCACCCAGTATCATCTTTCTTGCTTTTTATTACAGAGGTTTAGATGTTCATCCAAAGACCTATCGACGGTTTCTTAATGGTGGTGATAAAGAGACTGCAGAGTTACTAGAAGTGTTATACAAAGATGAGATCACACATGTTGCTGCCGGCATCAAATGGTTTAGCTATCTATGTGACTCTTCACATCCTAATGTGGTAATATTACAATCATTTTACACAGTCAATGTCTACCAAAAAGATATGAAATCTATGTTTACATTTAAATATTAATGTTCATATTGACCTTGTGCTGTATCCCATCACATTTGTTTTAGTACTAATAATGTTCATAATAGACCTAATCGGCTAACGCGTTGCTAAGTACGTTTCCAGCCAATTCAAATCTTTTGGGAATAAGATTTTTTGTCTTATGTAATTCAATGTCACATGGAAAATATTTGGAACAAAAGTTTTTATTTCCAGAAGTTTTGAATTGGGTGGAAACGTACATAGCAACGGGTTAGCCGACTAGGTCTATTACTCATTATAAAATTAAACATTGAAAAATGTTAATTTTTTCGTTTTTAGGACAAGATTCCTGTTTTCCACGAGTTGGTGAAAACACACTTCCGGTAAAATAGTTTCCTAGTATTCCCTCAAGTCCCGATAGGAAAGCATGAAATGGCTGAGCTAAATGTATGTTTTGATTTGCAGAGGTTATCTCAAGCCACCTTTTGATGCGTCAGGACGAGAGGAAGCTGGAATGACTGAAGCAGTATGTATTCACTTTGTTTTTAATAGCATTTTTTACGGTTACTAAAAATAGATATTGCAAAGCCTTGTGGGATGAAAATGCGGACAAACTTTGTAAAAAAAGGCTTACAAGGAAAAGAAGATCAATATCTGTCGAAAAACCATAGTTTTTCCATGAAATAGAAACAACAACACAAAAAAATATTGTTGCAGTATATTAGTATGTATTTTGGGCTTGGCTTGTCCGCATTTCAATCCCATAATGCATCGTTGTGACGTCATCTGTGGAAAGCACTATTGAAAACTACCCAGAATAGAAGTCTTGAATTGTTTGCATTCATACAAACACTACAATGAGTAATGTTTGATCTGATTTGATACAGATATCCCAAAACCAAATAGTCTCCCCCGCAGCCATGGACCATAGGGGAGTGGAACGAGAATAAAAACGGCTGCGGGGGAGACTAAAAACCAAATGAATGAAAATATACCTAATAGTATTTTCTCAAGAAGCAGCTAATCATTTGCAAATGCCTGGCAAGCCTCACTTGACTCATGGTTCTTTTGTTTTATTACGTCCAATTCAAGTGAGGCTTACCAGGCATTTGCAGATGATTAGCTGTTTCATGTGAAAGGTCTATCTAATAGTCACCTTCAGTTTCCTGCATCATCTTGAAAGGTAGCTAGGCTTTTGCATCGAAGCAAGATGAACTTTGAACTTTCAATGATTTTAACACCTCACAGGACAATTATTGTGGTTGTTGACCAGAACGTTTTAACTATTTCGACAACCTCACACATGTCTTCTCATCCTTTCTATATACCTTCTATTTGTAAATAACTAGCTTTTTCTATAATTATGAAAAACATCTTTGTAATTTTGTATATATGTATCAATATGTGTGTAAATAAACAAAAGTTCAAGTTTACTCATATGTGTTTCTATCATTGCACAAGCTCAATGTTCATCTCGCTTTGATGCAAAGGCCCTGCTACATTTTAAGATGGTGCAGGGAACTGCGAAGGGGACTATTGCATTTTAAGAGATTACTAAGATCACTGTTCCTCACAACTGTTACTTGTTTTTTCTTTCAGTGGTACATACCATTGGTGAAACCAAGTTAATTAAATACATCTTTTTAAAGAAATGAAAAGAAATCTAAAAAATTATTATTATTTATTCAATAATATGATTAGGTAATAATATATACAATGATGAATTTGTGTAATACAAATAGGAGTACATTTACAAATGATATTTACTGAATTTATCCATATTAATAAAAATTAAGTTAAATATTACATATTGAATTTTTAATTATTTATTTGGTAAATAGAGTTTTCTATTTACTTATCAAAAGTAAAAATGTTCAAAATACAGGAACGTATAGCAAAAGGTCTGAAAACAGATAAAATAGATAAATGCATCTCCAGATGCATATTAAAAAAAACAGTTCAATCATTTATTTAAGATAAACTTTAATTTGTCCAGCATGCATCTCTTCATGTCTACAATGAAATGAAATGTCTAAATTAATATCATATGATATATTAAATTCACCTCAGTATAGCTGCTTACTAGGTGAAAAATACAGAAATCGATATAAATAAGAACATGACTTTTATTTGCATTATACACCCTTCCAAGAAACTTTGTCACCCTTGAAGTGGAAAGACTACAAGCTAGTAGCGCAGGGGATTATGGATTACCTATGTATTCTTTATTAGAACACAGGGATTTCATGGCCACATTGCTACACTTGTCAATATGTTATTGAGAAATGTTCATTCTGACTTATCAAACAACAAGAAAGGCGTTCCAAATGCACATTTAGTTTCTGAACTGATCCGTGTTCCTTTGTGCCACTATCTTGTGTGCTTTTCACAGGTGACAAACTTTCTTGGAAAAGGTGTATAATAAAGAAATAGAAGAAGGGGTGTGTGTAGGCTTCAGAACACAAAGGAAGTGTTACGAGAAGCACAACATGAGACAGAGTTTATTTTATAAATTAATACACATGATCATCATGCAAACGTGTGTGCTGTGTACATCATAAAGCATGCACCTCAAACAAATACATGATTTCAAATAGTTATTTTATAACATGCTATATTTGTTTGTTAAACAGTCTAAATTGTTTACAAAGTTTGCATAAAAAAGCAGGGACAAGAACATCCATATCCTACAGAGTCTTTATATTGGTTTGGAAATTTCCCAATAATTTCTTTTAAAGTGTTTTCAAAAGTTTCAATACCTGTAATTATGATCTTGTAAGTATTGAAGTACAGCAGGTTTGATCTTTGCCTTGCCTTGTTTACTGTGAAGCCCTCTTCCAGTCACAACAGAGATGGACCTCGTTTTGTGTGTAAAATCTGAAAAAATTATTAGGTTACTATTATTAATCTATCTTAGAATTGAATTAATTAATTACACATCAACATCATTATTGATATCATTTTTATTGTCATCATCATCATCATCACTGTCGTCAATACTGTACTATCATCTTAATCATAATAATGATGGTGAACCATTGTCATCATCTGTACTATGCAATTGCACATCAACATTACTAACCAGCATTATTATCATAAACATCACAATAATCTCAATTAATTATCATCATTATCACCATCACATTTGTCATCATTACCATTGTCATCATTATTACCATAATCATTACAACGATGTCAATTATCATCATCATTATCACCATCACATTTGTCATCATCACCATTGTCATCATTATTACCATAATCATTATTTACAATAATCTCAATTATCATCATTTTCACCATCACATTTGTCATCATCACCATGTCATCATTATAACCATAATCATCACAATAATCTCAATTAATTATCATCATCATTATCACCATCACATTTGTCATCATCACCATTGTCATCATTATTGCCATAATCATTACAATGATGTCAATTATCATCATGACCATCATCATTATCATGATCATCATTAAAGTAAGTCAACTGAAATAACCTCAAAATACCAGGAATTTTGTGATGCTAATAATTCATGATGTTAAAATGAACAAACCTTGTAGGTCAAGTCTTTCCTGTAGAGCTTGCAAAGCTTCAGCTACATGTAGTCCATGGAGATCAAGGACAGACTTATCTCTGTCAGCATTTCTATGAAAAAAAACACCAAAATATTTAATCACCTAACAGTTGAATATTTTGAACATAAACAAAACGTTTGACATACTTCTGTTCTAAAATCAGAGATGCTGCTCTTTTATTTGCTTCTTTGATCTTCTCTGTGTGGCTATTTCCCTATTCATTCAAGTAAGGCATACTAAGTGTTAATAATAGGTAATATAATGAAATTTGTAACACCATAAAAAATGTAGACTTATTTTTACTGACAATTTGAGCTTTAGCCCTTTATTTGTCAGAGTCGAGTGTTAATACATAGCTTCTTAATAATTAATTACCTCCTCATCCTCAGAAACCCAGGGGTAATCTTCTGTCACTTGTCCCAGGGGTATTTTTTCTGGATTACCCCTGGGTTCCCGAGGATGTTTCCTCCTTTATTACTATAGGTGGATTGCAACTATTCCCAGGAGAGTGAATTTGAACAAAAGAAACAGCAGCCATGCTGGTGGTCTTGACAAAAGAAAAACCATCACTGTGACTGGTGGTTCTTTGGTCCAATTCACTCTCCTGGGAATGGTTGCAATCCACCACCTAAACATTGATTTACATTATTCTACAAAATGGATGGCCAAAAATGCTCTCTAGGAGAAATATTTTCTGTTGAAATAAATATCAAAGGTATAGACCAATAAATAGAAAATGAAATAAGAATACAAAAGCTTGCAAAGCACTCTTGGAGATGTAGTCCAGAAACTAACAAACATTTTGAAGGGTCTATAAAATATTTTGTAGTGTTTGATATTTTTGTTACTATTAGAAATGCTTGCATTTCCAAGAACCACAAAAGCCAATTTAATTTGAGTTTATCTTATTGGACACCTACGGTAACAGTGTTTCCAATGTTTCCACGGCTTTCCAACATTTTTTTGAAATTATGAAATTATCTTTCTTTCTTTTAAGTAAGGTTTACATATTTTTAGTTAATGTTTTAGTGTACACTAGATATAGACCCAGGTACCAATGTTTATATATTATGCTTGTGTACGTACATTGATTACAGCCATGCAAAAAAAAACAAATTCACAACACAAAGTTGTTGAAAATCTGATTTAACTCACACAGTATTTATTTAATAATAAAAACATTTAGTACAATATCTGACCTGTGCTGCATAGAACTGTGCCAGTTGTCCTTGTTTTTGGGAGAAAGCTAAAGCAGCTTTCTTAAAGCACCCATCACGAAGTTTATAATGCATATTAGCTTCTTCACGGAAGTCCAAATACCCAGGATCCTCTAGTGCTTGATACCTCTTCTGACTAGTACCTGGACAAATAAAAACAGTATTATTTACAAATAATTATCAATGATATATTTTTACTCTTGCCCTATTTAACAATAGAGTAGTTGAATCTATTATGCTGTGATAGTTGCCCTTGGAAACTTGATGTTCAGAAAAACAAATAGTCGCCCAAGAACGCAGTTCAAGAGCGACTATAAAGTTTTGAGGAACATCAAGTTTCCAAGGGCAACTATCACAGCATAATGCCCGAGATTTGAACTGCTCTATTGTTTTTATTATTCAACAACAAAATTTTCCGAAGCAGACGAAAAGCTCAGCAGGCACTATGCACTGATAGTATCCCACCGCGGCGGGCACTATCACGTCACATTATCGCCCCTCGACCAATGAGAGCGGAGGAAAATTTGTTGTTGAATTATAATTGGTGGTAGAGTTACAGACAGTCAAAGACAAGTTTACAAATCAATACAATGCCAGCCACTTCTGCCTAATGATAGAGCTCAGTTCATACAACAGGCATTAACTACTTACAATAGACTGTATTTCTCAACACTTCATACATCCAGAAAATCTCAAAGTTACGCATCATCACAGTCTTGCATCTGGCTTTCTAACCGTATCGCATACACCCAGATGATCACAATTCACTATCATCACTTGAACCTGGGTTTAAACCATTTAATGTATATATGCATACAGTATTCACTATCAAGAGTATTTCTAGTCCTCATACACCCAATCACAATTTACCACCATGCACTTCACCTGGGTTCAAGCCATTCAATAAATGTCTATCAACAGTCTCAATCACATTACACCTGGGATCAAATCGTTTGTATATGAGTTGCTAACAGCAACAGTGTGCTTATCTTACTGCTCTAGTATTAGGGCCATTGCTATTCTTAATATACATTAATGATATTTGCAAAAGTTCAGATATTTTATCATTCATTTTATTTGCTGATGATACAAACTTATTTCTTAGTGATAAAAATTTAAAAAATCTAACAGAAAACATTAACATAGAACTCACAAAAGTTGCAACTTGGGTAAGTGTGAATAAACTTTCACTGAATGTTAAGAAAACTAACTTTATACTTTTTAAAACAAAAAATAAGAGAAATGTAATGGAAAATTTTAACATCCAGATGAGTAACGATAACATAAATCAGGTCAATTACACTAAATTTCTTGGTGTTCATATAGACGAAAATTTAAATTGGAAACACCACATTGAGTTTGTTTTGAAAAAGATATGTAGAGCATCTGGAGTCTTAACAAGAACACGACATATCCTGACCATTAACCATCTAACAATGCTATACTACTCTATGATTTATCCTTACTTAATATACTGTAATTTAATAGTGGGGAAATACTTACCACACACGACTTAACAGTTTACAAAAAACTCAAAAAAGAATACTAAGAACAATAACTTTCTCAAATTATCGCCAGCCCAGCAAGCAACTCTTCAAAAAACTAGAAATTTTAAACGTACACCAGATAAACCACTACCTAACATGCCAATTTATGTATAAATATGATAAAAACATCCTTCCCTCTAGCATCTTTTTAAACTATTTTAAGACAAACAATCAAATACACAAATATGAAACTAGATCGTCAGATAAACTGCATATCAACTATAGTAGAACAAATTACAGAAAAATGTCCCTAAAAACTTTGGCATACAAATATGGAATGATCTGAGTGACCGTGACGATGTAAAAAAATCTCATTCACTCAGACAATTCAAAAGGAAAATCAAAATATTGCTTGTAAATTCATTTAATTTGTAAAATGAAAAAAACATGTGCTATTATAATTTTATCAATTATAAGTATCTATACTTAGATATTATATTATATATATTATTGCTTGTAAACAAATATATACATGATTATATTTTAATATATGTAAATTTTATCAATTATTATAAATAATTATTCTACATCGGTTATTTTATTATAATAATCTGACGTCGCCAAAAAAAATATGTATATACATAAAACAATATGTAATTATAGAAGGAAATCTCCTAGAAAAGTCTTTAAAGACTTGCTGAGATTTTTTTGCCACATTAATATGCTTATAAATTGTAATTACATGACAAAAACAAGAGACGAATAAAGATTATTATTATTATTATTATTGAATAGAGAGATTCACGAGGTTAGCTCCACGCTGACTGTTTTGTTCACTATGAATGGAGGTCAATGAAGTAGAACGAGGATATTGATCTTGTTTAGACGAGATCCATGGCTCCACTGGATTTAAAGAATAATTCTTGACTCTACATCGTTTTCCCCTAAATCTTCGAAGAATGCCCAACGATTTTAATCGGTCCCAAGTTGCAGAATCAATGGGAAATCCAGAAGAACGGCTTGAAGAAGATGTTGTCGAATAATGGCGGCTAGTTTGAATTCTCGCTTGAAGAGGTTTCCACCAAAGACAACGAGATAAAAGAAAATTCTAGAATATGTGAACATCTTTAGAGAGCAATGATACTTAGAAGGCGAATTAATAAATAAAAATCGAGTTAAACTCAAGAAAATACGGTAATATAAGTAATTCGCAGCTCGAAGACTCACCGCTCGGTAAATATTCACCGATAATCACTTCGCCTTCGGCGAATAATTGTTAAATATTCAACGAAACGAAATGAAACGAAACGAGATCATAATTAAAGAATAAAGAATAAATAAGGAATAAAAGCTTTGTAAACGCAAATGACATGATATACGATAAATAAGACAATAAATATACAACAGTAATTTACTGGTGACTCAGATTTCGCCAAATAAGTCGTATCTCGAAGGTTTAATCCACGAATAAAACTCGAGACGAGTACCTTGTCTTTTGAACAGCCGATGAAAATACCTTTGTAATGCTCTTTATAATTGTTTTTATCGATGTATTGGTAATAGAAAGCAAAAGTGGACGTCCATAACATGCAAAACTTGAAATCTTACAACACAGATATCGTTCAAAATCATTGTTCTTGACGTTGAAGGTTGTATGTCTTCGACAAACATCCAAATTTCTCAACAAACAAGTTGTTTTTTTTTCTTCATAATTATGATATTATTTGAAGTCAAAGGCATGATATGTAAGAAGAGATTTTTCCGTTTTTCCAGACTCTATTAAATTGCGATAAATAAACTTCAATTCATATGCAAACGCTCCGCTTACAAAATTGGCGGGAAATTTTCCAGCGTGTTTTGATTTGGACGTATTACAATTCTTTAAAAGCTTTTTACCCTAAATTTTTCAATAAATTCTGGCATAATCAATATTCACAGGCTACCTAGAAGGAATACCGGTCGTTTCGAGCTTTCTCCTTTTCGAGCTCGATCACTGCACTTTCGAGCTCTTTTATAGACTTTATATACACATTCGAGCCATACCTGAAAAGCATGTTTATCTTAACGAATCCTTTGTAAAATCATTTTAAAATGATTTTAGACCGTAAACAATATATTTTGAAGATGTGAAAAACAATTTAAGTAATAATTTGACGGGTTTTGAGGTCGCGAAGTCACGTGCATCATGTGATGTAAACTAGATCCAAGATGGCGGTTTCATAATGTCGAACGAACCTGTCGAACGTCTCAAACTCAACCAAAAATACCTTGAATAAGGCTCTTCTATCCAATCTTTATCAGAAGAACAATTTGAAAGGGACTGAAAGAGTTCTAGAATGAAAATAAGCTGAAAACTACACTATTTTGACGAAGTTAGTGGTGAGTTTATTTACCGTTTTAACATTTATCGAGTAACTCACACGAATTTTGCGTTTTTGATAGATTTTTCTCTCTTATTACTGTTTATTGTCGTTTGAGAAGCAATATTCTAACACATGTAGGTTTTTGAGATTATAAAAAATAAAATTCAAACTATTAAATTTATGATGTGATCATGTGAATGCATGTTACCATGAAATTTA
Source organism: Metridium senile (assembly GCA_949775045.1). Lineage (NCBI taxonomy): Eukaryota > Metazoa > Cnidaria > Anthozoa > Actiniaria > Metridiidae > Metridium > Metridium senile. The sequence goes on from OX459095.1 coordinate 60,271,313, forward strand.
ATTATTCATTTTTGATCATCTAGATTGAATATATTGTATAGAAAGCCACAATTCTACTTGTATTTACTTTTTAACGATGACATTTGAAAATATTGTTCCTCAAATATTGTTTAGGTTTGATCATACACAGAAAAACATGTTTTATTACTTGATTTGAATCGAAGTGTTGTGTTTGTGTTTCGGCCCGGCGGGTTTATTAAAGCGCTTTTAAAACTGATCGCTTGTCGGCATTTAACTCTGCAAAACTCACAATTTTCAAACTTATTATCACATTAATACATTGAAGAAAGGTTTCTTATCATTATTGGAGTGTTTAGGTTTAATCATACACAGAAAAACATGTGTTTTATTACTTGATTTGAACCGAAGTGTTTTGTTTGTGTTTCGTTGCTAAGCGTTTTTCTTCCTTTCGACATAAACTTTCGTATCTGGGCAATAAACTCTGCAAAACTCACAATTTTCAAACTTATTATCACACTAATACATTAAATAAAGGTTTGTTATCATTATTGGAGTGTTTAGGTTTAATCATACACAGAAAAACATGTGTTTTATTACTTGATTTGAACCGAAGTGTTTTGTTTGTGTTTCGTTGCTAAGCGTTTTTCTTCCTTTCGACATAAACTTTCGTATCTGGGCAATAAACTCTGCAAAACTCACAATTTTCAAACTTATTATCACACTAATACATTAAATAAAGGTTTGTTATCATTATTGGAGTGTTTAGGTTTGATCATACACAGAAAAACATGTTTTATTACTTGATTTGAATCGAAGTGTTGGTATCGAAGAGTGTTGTGTTTGTGTTTCGGCCCGGCGGGTTTATTAAAGCGCTTTCAAAACTGATCGCTTGTCGGCAATAACTCACAATTTTTAAACTTATTATTACACTAATACATTAGTTAATGGTTTCTTACCATTATTGGAGTGTGTTTGATTTAAGTAAACACCGTAATACCATAATAAATCAGTTTATTTCGTATATTTTTGAGTATAAGTGACACTCGTAGACTGCTACACTAAGACGATTTTTTTTACAAAAATTTTTAAACTTATTATTACACTAATACATTAGTTAATGGTTTCTTACCATTATTGGAGTGTGTTTGATTTAAGTAAACACCGTAATACCATAATAAATCAGTTTATTTCGTATATTTTTGAGTATTCTTCGTTTGCAACTGACGTCATCACATGTCATCACCAAACCGAAATATTTTTTATATCTCGTATTAAAACATGCACTATATATGTTATAGTTAACTGTTTTAAAAATACATTTCTGAAGTTTGGGTTTATAAAAGTTTTTGGTTCTCGAGATATTCAAGTTAGAATTGTGTCACGCAATGCCGGTCACGTATCCGAATCGGGCGATAAAAAGCAAGAATAATTTGTTCCTTTTCAAAACATTTGGTTCGTTAAGACTTTTAGCATCTAATTCAAGTACATTTTAACGAAATATTTTTTAAATGTTTCAGTTTCCCTTCATATCAGACCTTAGAAGTTTTGGCCGCCATCTTGGAGGATACGAGATGTCCTCCAGCATGGCCGCTCCATACATTCTTACCAAATATCGCGCAACTTTGATCGCGCATAATTCTGCATCCAAATACTCTACAGATTCAAAAATCGGTCAATATACTCAGTTTTGAATGCTCTAAAAGAATATGAATGTCATTTTTCAATACGACTAAGAAATAAGGTTGTGAAATTTGAGATCGGCAGAAATTGGCTTATTTTCCCCCTAATAATCAATAATTATACTTTACAATGTGTTTGTATGTGTATATATATGTATTATATTATATCCTTATGTATATTTTATACATAAATCGTATCTTTATTTATAAAGCTCGAAACGACTGTACGCTAGCTCGAAACGACTTATAATAAAGAGCTCGAAACTTATAATAAAGAGCTCGAAAAGGAGAAAGCTCGAAACGACCGGTTACCCCTAGAAGTGTTTTATATCTTTTGCCTTTCAAATACAACATTTTCGACCCAAAATCAGTGGACACGAGCTCCACAAAGAAAAACTATATTCAACGAAACGAAACGCTGCCATTTTGAATTGTATTCAGTTTGGGTAATATTACCTGCTTTTATTCTTTTTTGCTTATCGTCTTTGTTTTTTCTTTTCCTTGTAATTGTTTTCCAAGTAGGTGTTTCAGTTGTATCATCTGTTGTTTTCATATACGAAATAATTGAAGTTTGGGTCGAGTATATATATATATAGTCAACTGTCCAATCAGGTATCGAGGTTTTGCCGTTACGTCATAGCATCAAAACATCTATAAATGGCCTGGGAACAGTAGGGTGTAAACAAGAGTTCACAGCCATTCGCTGAGGTAAGCAGTTTTTTTAATTCCTTTAGCTAAGCAATTTTTGATTTCTGTATCGCAGACTCAGCTATTTTTTTAGGCGAATTCAGAATTTGTGAATTTAGTTAATCCGGAAATAATCCGATGAAAGCACCTTTCTATAGGGTATTCAAATCCCAGTAGGGTGTTTATTGTCCATGGGATTAGTTAGAAACAAAAGGTACATCTGTTCTATATTTAGTCATTAGCTCAATATTTATTTCGCTCGGCGCGCGGTTAAAAATAACTTTATTGTCATTAAAAAAAATCCTCAAAGACAATAGTTGGGCTGCCTGTGGTCAGATCCCTCGTGTTAAGTTTCTCGTTCTTGTTTTGATAAGTTATGTAAACTTAAGTGATTCTTTCTCGATTAAAACTAGTAATTACTCGGGATTCCACAGGAATCCCGAGTTTAAAATTCGGCATTATTTTTTTTTTTATTATTTTTCTTCGTCATCGCCAAAAAGACGCGCACGCGCAGTATCGTCCAAGTTCTGAATTACTTCAATTTCGGCAGCCATTTTGTTTCTAACTTTGACAGTACAGTGTTTTAGTAATCAATGTCTTTAAATACACTCAAATCGCTTGCAAATCCACACACCATTCGCGGTATAGCCACACTAAAAGATGTCAAGCGTTTTCGGAAAGGAGATTTAGAGAGACGCCGTGAATCTATCGTCAAACCACAGGAAGAGTAGTAGGGAATGGCCGGTTCTGGGACAGTTTGCCGCTAATTTCAAAAGCTGGATTTCGTGACATGATTTCATTGCGTGACACCACGGCAGGATCTACCAGAAGAATAATTTCCCTATCAATCAAATCTTGGTTATACAACCCTAGGTTAAAAACATCCTAGGTTTCATTGCGATTAAAGATTTTTTATTCCTAAACATGACGTAAGTAGACGGGTATTCCCCTGTTACTAATGTACATGTTTGAACTTGCCCAAGGATGGGGAATTTCCCATTAAACAAAATTATATTAAAAAATAGACTTAAAGATTTGGTTATTTAGTATATTAGGAACAAAAATGGATAAAACAAAATCATATAAATCACACTCACGTTATACCAATAATATGAATACCGATTATCTTTTAGATCGAGAAACTAACATACCTATTATGAAACCAGTGAAACCAACAAATAAGATTAACCAAAAGCAGAATATATCTAATATGAATACCGATTATCTTTTAGATCGAGAAACTAACATACCTATTATGAAACCAGTGAAACCAACAAATAAGATTAACCAAAACCAGGTTATATTTACCGCGGATACTATACGAAAGAAATTAAATGAATTCGCAGACTGGATTCTATCTTATATTCCACCAGAGGTTAAGAAGCCAGTAAATGAACGTGTGGAAGCATTGAAGAAAACAGTAAACGATATTTATAACAGACTCAAGAAGCCAGAGGTTGTACAAAAGAAAGAGTCAGCAATGAAGGGCTTTCTAACGTCGTATAGAATAAAAGGAGAGGTTAAGATGGATCCCAAAGTCTTCCTCCAAAATAATAAGAACAATGTCATAGGGACAATTAACAAACAACAAAAGCCGATCAAAATGAAGTTGCTACTAGAGTGTGAATTTTACAAAAAGCAGCCTAACAGAGAAGTGGAGTATACGTTTTGGTATTTCCATAGTAATATAATGATAATTACACAAGCAACGGATATGGATGATGTTTACAAAATGTTGACTGAAAATATATTAGAAAAGGTTAGTAATTTCCAAGATAGTGGGTCAGGTTGGATATTCAGTAAAGTGATAAACTTGGATCTTCATATAGATAAATACAAACCTATAGCTGCTAAATCATGGATTGAACTACCACAGAAATTAAAATTAAAAAAGGCTATTGTTAACCCTGAAAATGAGGATAATCAATGTTTCAAATGGGCAGTTACAACAGCAGTATATCCAACAAAAACACACCTGGAAAGAATTTCGAAAGCTATTAAATTAAACGCTAAAAAATTCAACTGGGAAGGTATTAAATTCCCTGTTCAGGTGGATAAGATAGGCTTATTCGAAAAGAATAATCCTGAATATGGAATAAACGTCTATGGTTATGAAAATGATCAGGTATATCCAGTTAGAATAAGTGAAAATGAAAATGGTAAGCATACGATAAACCTACTTATGATCTCAAATGATAAGACAAATCACTATAGTTGGATAAAAAATATTAGCAGATTGCTGTCATCCCAAATAACAAAAAATGAACATTTAAGATTTTTTTGTGAAAGATGTCTTAACTCGTTTAAAACAGAAAAGACCCTCAGTAAACATTCGGAATATTGTAAGAATCATGATGCGGTTAAAATAACGTTACCAAAACAAGGTACAACACTATCATTTAAAAACTATAACCACTCTATGCGAGTACCCTTTGTAATATATGCAGACTTTGAATGCTTCACTGAGAGTATAGATACGAGTCAACCAGATGATGAAAAATCATATACTCAACAGTATCAAAAGCATAAGCCCTCTGGTTATTGTTATATGGTAAAATGCTATGATGATAATCTATATGAACCAAAAATATTCAGATATACTACTAAGTCAGAGGATGAGGATATAGGACAAAACTTTGTGGAATCAATAGAAAAGACAGTTAGAAGTATATATACAAAATATCATTACAACAAGAAGGTAAGAATGACTGACAAGGATAACAAAAACTATAATAAGGCTACCCACTGTCATATCTGTGAGGAGGAGTTAGATGGTGATAAAGTATTAGATCATGACCATCTTACCGGGAAATATCGAGGGGCTGCGCATAACGATTGTAATTTGAATTACAAGATACCGAAGCATATACCGGTAATATTTCATAATTTAGCAGGTTATGATGCGCATTTATTTATTAAAAATCTAGGTGTTACACAAGGTAAAATAGATTGTATTCCAAACAATGAGGAGAAATATATCAGTTTCAAGAAAGAGATAGTTGTAGATACTTTTGAAAACAAGGAAGGTAAAGTGTGTAATGTGAAAAGAGAAATACGATTCATTGACAGTTTAAAATTTATGGCTTCATCACTGGATTCACTAGTTGGTAATATTACAGATTGTGGAAAATGTAAGACTTGCCTATGTGTAAAAGAGGATAAAAAATGTGGAAAGTGTAACCTATGTTTATTTGATAATAAGCATTGTGAAAATCCATCTGCTGGAATGACTACAAATCTAAGAAGGTTTTATAGAGATAAAAAGCTGAGACTATTATTGAGAAAAGGTGTTTATCCATATGATTATGTCAACTCACCAGATAAATTAAATGAAACATCTCTACCTACAAAAGATGAATTTTATAGTAAGTTGAATAGTTGTGATATTTCAGATGATGCCTACAAACATGCACAGGAAGTATGGAAAACATTCAAAATTAAGTCAATGCGTGATTATCATAATTTGTATATTAAGAGTGACGTCATCCTTTTAGCTGATGTGTTTGAGACATTCAGAGATGTATGTATGGGAAATTATAAATTAGATCCATGTTGGTATTATACAGCTCCGGGATTATCTTGGGATGCTATGTTGAAAATGACAGGGGTTAATTTAGAACTACTAACAGATTCTGATATGCTACTTATGATAGAAAAAGGTATCCGTGGTGGAATTAGCATGATTAGCAAACGGTATGCAAAAGCTAATAACAGATATATGAAATCATTTGATAAGAAGCAAAGATCAGTATACATCAAATATCTAGATGCTAATAATTTATACGGTTGGGCTATGTCCGAGAAACTACCAACTCATGGATTTAGATGGATGAAAAATAGTGAACTCAAACATTGGAAAAAGCATCCATGTATCTTAGAGGTTGATTTAGAGTATCCCGTTGAATTGCATAATCTTCATAATGAATATCCTCTTGCACCTGAGAGAATAATGGTTAATAAAGTTGAAAAATTAATACCTAACCTAGAAAATAAGACTAAATATGTGGTTCATCATAAGACTCTGCAATTATATGAAAAACTAGGAATGAAAATAACGAAAATTCATAGAGGGATAACATTTCAGGAGTCTAAATGGTTGGAAAAATATATTGGTCTTAATACAGAACTTCGTACGAAGGCAAAAAATGATTTCGAAAAAGACTTTTTCAAACTTATGAACAACAGTGTATTTGGTAAGACTATGGAAAACATACGTAACAGACAAGACATTAGATTAGTAACAGATGAATCACAAACAGCAAAATTAATCAATCGACCTAATTATAAGAAACGCACGATATTTTCAGAAAATCTAGCAGCCATTCATATGGGTAAAACAGAATTAATATTTAATAAGCCTATATACGTTGGGATGTCAATCTTAGATCTTTCAAAGAATCTAATGTATGACTTTCACTATAATTATATCAAACCAAAATATGGAAACAAAGCAAATCTCTTATTTACAGATACCGATAGCCTTATGTATAATATAGAGACGGACGATTTTTATAAAGATATTGAGAAAGATATTGAGGATAAATTCGATACAAGCAAATATCCAGCAGATCATAATGGAATCAAAAATAGGATTAACAAGAAGGTTATTGGAATGATGAAAGATGAAACAGCTGGTGTAGAGATAACAGAATTTGTAGGATTAAGATCTAAACTATATGCGTATAAGACAGATGATGAAAAAGTTGGAAAACGATGTAAAGGTGTTAAGAAATCGGTTGTTAAAAAGGATATAACATTCGAAGATTATAAAAATTGTTTATTCGAAGGGCAACAAACATTGAGAAAAATGAACGTTATTAGAAGTCATAAGCATCAAATATATACAGAAACGGTTAATAAAGTAGCTTTATCAAGAGATGATGACAAACGTGTTATACACGCAGATGGTATCCATACAGATGCCTATGGTTATAAAAACATTGATGAATGGCTATATGACCATGAAAGATATGGATATATAATGTGTTATGAGAATGCAATTGATAATTATGATAGAATAGCTTTACAAAAAGTTTATAAACCCAGTAAGTCAAGCAAATTATTTTAAAACGTTATCAGGTGGCAGCTCAGTATCTTCAGGTACAACTTGTAGTTCTTCTCTGACGAAATTTCTTTTCGGTGCACCATCAGAGAGGTAATATAACACAGGTTGATTAACTGATACAACAGCTCTTGTAATGTCATATATTCCTAATGACCATATAGGATCTGTAGCTCTTTTATTACCACCTTCCAACTCACCAGCTTGATACAAATATCTAACTTTTACACCTGGAGGAAGACGGTCTTCATCTAATCCAACAGGTCTTTTATAATTCACATGATTTTCATTTACCTCTTTCATTGTTATTCCTTCAATAGGAGATTTTTCAGTTATTCTTTTTACACCACTGTTTATACTTCGTATGACAGTTGGTAGTCTTTCAACCCATTCACGAGATCTTTCATTATTTTCCATTTTCATTTCTTTTGCATACTGGTAGCTAAATAGTTTCTCAGCAATGGTTCGATTAGCGCGCTCGACTAATGCTTGGGCTCTATGATTATTAGCTTCTCCTCGTTGAATTTTTATATTTTTATTTTTTAATACTTTTGTTAATTCACCCATAAATTCTGTACCAGGATCAACCATCATTGTTTTCGGCCAATTCAATCGACGGGAATAGATCCTTGTGAAAGCTTTAGTAACTTCTGTTGAGTACTTAGACGTCAAAGGCTCAGCATCAATATATCTAGAAGCTATATCAACAACTACTAAAACATATTTGTAGGTTTTTCTTTTCACAGTATCATGAGGTAGAAATAATAAGTCTGCCTGATGTATTTTATTAACTTTTTCAACGTCCCAGTGGTATCTAGGAATGTATTGTGGTTTAGGTAAATATATTTGCCATAATGCTTGTTTCTCAAGCCATTTTTTTACAACATCTTCTTTGATATCTGCTGCATTTGATAGTTTGGAAATAGCAGAATATCCTTTCCAATAACCTTGTGGGCTATAATAATATTCTGATAATGTTTTGTTCATAATAGGTATAAATATATAATCTTTTATAAGATTATAATGACACAATCAATTTCAGATAAGTTAGATGTAAATCGTGTTTACAAACAAGCTTTTGGATTAAAAGCAGAGAAAACAGTAAATCGTATAACATTCAACCCAAGCTCAGCAAATCCTGGTGAAACGTTGTATGTTCATATACCAAAGCTATCGGATAATGTTGTATTAGTTCCTGGTAGTGTAGGTCTTATTTTTAAATTAAACAAAGAAACTGGAGCTCATGCTAACAATACAGTTGTAAATAATCTAGGACGAGCTCTTATTTCAAGAATGAGAGTTTTATACGGAGGTGAGATTTTACAAGATACACAACGTATTGATCTATATAACACATATTCCGATTTGTTTTTATTGAAAAACGAACGTGAAAATATGCTAAGAGAAGGTGTTTCATCGTCTAATATGCGAAAATTACGAACAGCTGCAGGTGATAAAGTAACGGCAGATGCATCAGAAGTAGGGCTAGCAGCAGTTTATAGTGATAAATATAGAATACCTATTAATCATCCAATTCTTGATTCACATGGTGTGTTTTATCCAAAATCGTTAAGAAATACCCTATCCTTTGAAATTACACTTCCTGGAAGTTCGGAGATTACTATTACCAGCGATTCATCAAAATCATACACGTATAGTCTATCAAATATTGAGCTTGAATATGAGTGTATTGTTAGTGATTTTCTAGCACGTGAAGCTCAAGCAGCTTATCAAGTTGGTAGAGGTTTCTATTATGAAAATATTCTTCTCCACAAGACATTCACAATTAATAAAGCCACAACATCGGTAATAAATGAGCATGTTAATATACCAAGACGATCTATGACAGGTATTTTGTGTTTGTTTACTGAAGCATATGTTCTAGGTACAAGAGACTCAGAAAAATTTGTTAACCCAGATATTACTCAAGTAGATGTTAATGTGGATGGTCTGCCAAATAAATTATATTCGAAAGGAATGCTACCAACCGATTTTTGGAATTCTATTAGAGGTAGATTTGGTAAAACTGATAATTTAACCCAAAAAGATTTCTATTCTAATAAATTTGCTCTATGGATCGATTTGAGAACATATCCTACTAATGATATTCATGGTAATGGGATGTTATTGAATAGCACAAAAGATGGAGTTAAACTAGAAATTAGAAGAAAAGTAGGTGGTGCTGGTAATATAACATGTTATATGTATGTTGTTGCTGATGCTCTTATGGAAGTTGAAAATAGTGATTTAAAATCAATTATGTATTAAAAAGATTTTTAGTATTATAAAATATAATAAATGGAAGAATTAAAAAGCGAAACACCATTTCACAGTATTATAACCGGTCCAACAAATTCAGGTAAAACAAAATATTTAGTCGATTTATTAAGAAGTTCATATCGGTATGTATTTGAATATATTGTATTAATATGCCCAACGTATTCAAGAAACTCAACGTACAAAGGCTTTGCTAATAACGATCCAAGATTTATTGTTTTATCACCTGATGCTGATAGTGTTGATGAGATCAATGAATTATTATCATGTTGTAAGGAATTGTTTTCAGGTCAGAACACATTAATAATTCTAGACGACTGTGCTTTTTCAAAGGAATTAAAACAACGGTCTAATAAGTTTATAAATTTAGCATTTTCAGGCATTAGGAGCCGGAGAGGACTTTTTTTTGTACGAGATCTCCAGTCGAGCTAAACAATAGGTTGTGGTTTTGATAGTTGTAAGTGTTGACAAATAGTGTTATAAGCCGTTGGGATTAGCAACCACAGTAATCCTTATTCTGACAGCGCGCGAACAAATGCCAGGATCGGATCGTAACGAGATTAACTAAATATGGATAGTTTTGCTCCAAATATGGCATGAACCCCAAGGTTTGGCGCGGAATACAAATCAGTGAGCGAAGGGAAATATTGCGCCAACAGACGACGAGAACTCTCCTCAAAGTCTGTTTGGTTATACCTGATACTTGTTCCGATAAGAACTGCATGGTACATAATAGATTCAAAACTGCTTGGTATAGAACTACGGAAACTAAGGAATCTTTCAATCACTAAAGTCTTTAGTTTGATGTTGAGACCAGCTCTCTCAGAAGCAAAGCTAATGGTAATCACTTGATGTATTTTAAACAAAGCGGCTCAATCCTAACGTCATTTGCCTTCTTGTCCATCTACTTTCGAAAGGGAGCTTTAGAACTACCAAGGAACACAAAGTTGGACAATGTTTGCCGTAAGGTAATCAAAACAATTAACTTCGCAGATCCCGCGCAATCACAACACAACAAAGCGCGCCAAAATCATTGTGTCACTGCAGAGCCAGAATTGTTACAATGTTCCAGCAAATACGAGAGTTCGAGGATAAACTGAAAGCAAGCCAGAAAATGATGAGCAAAACGAACATCAATCCGCCGAAACAAGCCTCTACGCCGCTCAACGATGCACTTAGAAAGCGGACATATGCTGAAATGAATTCGTCAGTGTGCGAGGTCAAAGGACCAAAACAGGCCCGGCTGACTTTAATAAATCCAGGAGAGTTCCCGATTGGCAAATACTTTTGATGAAAATTCAAGGACGACTCTAAGATAAATATGATGGCAAAGTCTATTCAATTTAACGAGTTTATGTCGAACCAAGGTAAAACTTACGACTTCTACTATATTTTGTACTAACAATAAACTATAGACGTTTAATTTATAAACATCTAAACATTCTACACTCGGAAAAAAGTCTAATATCATTTGTGAATGCAAATCAGCACATTGAGTGTTTAATGAAAGTAATAAATAATACATTTAATGCTAATTTTTTTCTGATGGTTTGATTGACACTACAAATTAACTTGACTAATTGTAACTCTAAAATAACCAAAATCTATAAGGTATAGAGTATTATATATACTATTAAATTAGAATGCATTCATTATATCCGTGAAACACAATTAACTATTTTATGCAAAATATTGCTAATTAAACAATAGAAACAAAGGATTTTCGACTAACTTGCGCAATTTTGTTAGCAAACTTAATTTCATTAAAATAAATATACAGCACCTTTTCCACATGTTCATGCGTAAAAATATTACTTCAAAATGAAATCTTTCCTTGGTGGTTTCTAGGTGTTGTCGCCCGAAACCAGTGGAGTTACCAGGTGATTCGCCCGTAACACTGCGAGAGACAACGTTTTAAATTATGTTTTTATACACGTAATAGTAGCTTAGAATCGATCAATTAAATGCGTAAAAATAATACTTCAAAATGAAATCTTTCCTTGGTGGTTTCTAGGTGTTGTCGCCCGAAACCAGCGGAGTTACCAGGTGATTCGCCCGTAACTCTGCGAGAGACAACGTTTTACAGTATGTTTTTATACACGTATTAGTAGCTTAGAATCGATCAATAAATGCGTAAAAATATTACTTCAAAATGAAATCTTTCCTTGGTGGTTTCTAGGTGTTGTCGCCCGAAACCAGCGGAGTTACCAGGTGATTCGCCCGTAACTCTGCGAGAGACAACGTTTTACAGTATGTTTTTATACACGTATTAGTAGCTTAGAATCGATCAATTAATGCGTAAAAATATTACTTCAAAATGAAATCTTTCCTTGGTGGTTTCTAGGTGTTGTCGCCCGAAACCAGCGGAGTTACCAGGTGATTCGCCCGTAACTCTGCGAGAGATAACGTTTTACAGTATGTTTTTATACACGTATTAGTAGCTTAGAATCGATCAATTAAATGCGTAAAAATATTACTTCAAAATGAAATCTTTCCTTGGTGGTTTCTAGGTGTTGTCGCCCGAAACCAGCAGAGTTACCAGGTGATTCGCCCGTAAATCTGCGAGAGACAACGTTTTACAGTTTGTTTTTATACACGTATTATTAGTCGCTTGGAATCGATCAATTAAATGCGTACAAATATGAAATATTAAACTGTTTTGTTCGTGCTTGTTGGTAAAGAATAAATAAAAGACACAATATAGATTCAGTAGCAGCAACTTTTAAATTGCAAATTGTTTCACGGTCAAATAAAAATCACTCTTTGCACTCTGAACATACATGAAAGAACAAACAGTATGATATCTATGTTCTAAATTCACTTATTTTTAAAATCGTATGCGTTTGTATGCAATGTAAGCGATTATTCAAATATTTAGATTTCGACTTGGGTCGGAAAACTTGCGCTACACAAGATTGTTACACACTGTTCATTATGAACAAAATACAGTCGGCAATAGTTATGATTTATTTTAACCCACTACGCTAGCTTTATATTTAGTTGGTTGATTTAATCTTTTTATCTTCACAACACCTCTGCTATGTTCTCTGACCGCAGGCATTGGGATTTATAGGGCGCACAGCTTGAATCCAGCGGACCTGAGGTCCGGTGGATTCAAGCTGTGCGTACAAAAAAAAGCCATCTCCGGCTCGTAATGAGACATGATAAGATATCAGTATGGGTATTAACACAACAGCTAACAGCCATAGCAAAACCGTTTCGTGATAATGTTAGTTGTATTATATCATTTTATAACCCAAATAAAATATCCAATCAGATTCTTTTTGACGAGTTTGGTGGTGATTTAGGTTTAGAAAATAAAAAACATTTTTTAGAAATACTAAAATCGGAAAAATATTCTAGAGTATGCTTTTGTTTACGACATCCATATATATCATATGTAGAAATACCTGGAATGATATAAATAAATAAAACTATATACTATTATATGACATCAATTCTCGATCAATATATGGATGATAATAAAATAGAAAAAGTGGAAAATGATGAGGTAATAGAAAAGAAACCAAAAAAGAAGCCGGATGTTAAAAAAGCCGATACAGAAATTGAAGAAAAAAGAGAACAATTATCTATTCTTGCTGTTCTTGGAACTATTAAAACTTATACAGGAGTAAATATGAATTTGGGTGATGTTAAAAAGTTGTCTCCAAAAGATGTGGATAAATATTATAATAGATATCAAATTTTAATGGGTAATAAAGTAACAAACGGATTAGTTGATACTGCTATAGAAACAGCTGCCGAATTAGTTTCATATGTAATAACTATTGATAATAAAAAGGAGCTTTGTAAAGATTTACAGAAAAATGAATTGGTAAAACAAGAGCTAAATAACCTTGCTGGATTTGTTATTTTGAAAGGTGGAAGAACTGTTGCTTTAGCAAGTGGTTTACTTCAAATAGCAAAACATATTAAAATTAGTAATAATGATAATTTTGAGAAGAATATTCATAAAACTATTGAGCAATCTCTTGAGCAGACTGTTGAAACTGTTGAGCAGACTCTTGAGCACTCTTGAGCAGACTGTTGAAACTGTTGAGCAGACTATTGAGCACTCTTGAGCAGACTGTTGAAACTGTTGAGAAGACTGTTGAAACTGTTGAGCAGACTGTTGAAACTGTTGAGCAGACTCTTGAGCACTCTTAAGCAGACTCTTGAGCAGACAATAAAAACTCTTGAGCATAAATAATAATATTATCAAATATTAATAAATCGTATAAAAATTTATTAATATACTTGTATTATAAGATGATAGAAAACAATGATAAATTAATTGATGAACAAATAACTAAGGAACCTGAAAAAGTTCAAAAACAAAAAGATCCAAAAAAAGTTGCTGCTGGTAGAAAACTAGCAGAATATCATAAGAAAGCTAAAAAAGCTTTTGAATTAGAAAATAATACTGATGATGCTGAACCATCTAGTTCAAAATGGATGCCCGAAATATCACTAACAACTGGATTGACATTAGTTGGAATAACATTGACCGCTGTTGATTTATATTTCAGATGGAATAAAAATAATAAAAATATTACTCCAATAAAACCTAAACCTGATCATCATGAAGAAAAACCTGTATCAGAACCACCTGTTAAATCAAAAAAATCAGTTCCAATAATAGGTATGGAATAAAAATGATATAAATAATAAATATATATATATATATATACTATAACAATGTCTAAAGCAACAGAAAACAAATTAGTTAAAATAGCAACTGATGCCAGCGTAGTAATTGGAATAGCTTCCCTTATTGGCTATATTGGTAAAAAAACTATGAAAGAATCATTTATTAGTGATCCTAGTTCAAGTTTGTCAAATTATGGTAAGTGGGTTCTTGTTCTTGGAGGATCTATGTATATGAAGGAATATCTTGAAGATAAAAAAATTCTACCAAAACCTTTTTAAAACAGGTATAAAAAATAATGAATATATATAATATATGGCAACGATTGCAGTAATGATAGCAGGCGCTGTTTTGAATGCAACAGCTTTTGTTGGGGGTAGTTATCTAGCTAAATCCTTATCATCTAATGGTTCTCATTCTGATGAAGAAAAAATAAGACATGACAAAGCTCTTGAAAAATATCAACATGATATGGGAGAATTTGAAAAGAAAAGACAACAATACCAGGATTGGCTTCAATCACAATATGAAAAAAAGAAATTGGCGGATAGTAATTTGAATGATACTGATTATGCGTTTAAACTATACTCTAAAGCTCATCCTGATTTGAGTTTTGATAATAAACAACCACAATTTTCAAATTATTATAAACCTAGTAATAAGCAAAAGCAATATGAAATGATTTATGTTGGTGGGGGTATGATGACTGTAGGTTATTTGGCATCTAAATTTTTATAAGAAACTATTTAGATTATAATTATAAAAATCGTATAAAAAACTATTTAGTATATATAAATTATAAACTAAATGGATGGTGAAGATTTTAATCCAATAGATGAAGGTTCTGTTGATATTAATGAACCAATTACTGATGATGATTTGGCAGAACTAATACCTAAGCAAAAAGAAACGGAGCAAACATGGTGGGAAAGAACTAAAGAAAGGTTTAATAAAAGAGGTATAACAAGAGAACGTGGGTATAGATTATTTGAAAATGCTAATGAAAGTAATGAAGATTGGAATAAAAGTATAAGAGAGGAACTAGAAATGGAGAATTTATCCGAACATAGAGTACAAGAAGTAGAAAAAAAACATAGAGTACAAGAAGCTCTAAATATTATAAAAGAAAAATATCCCGAATGGAATGAAAATAATTCTAAATTTATATATAATATTGATAAGGATGGTAATGTATTCCTTAAAATCAATAAACTCGGATCAAAGGAATACTATCTCGATGATTTAAGTGAAGCTCCAAAAACAATTACTAATAATATAGGTTGGTCTCAGGATCATATTGATATGTATAATAATGCTAAAGCCAATCTCGATATATATTACCCAGAAAACACGATTAGTAGAGAAAATGGATTTGATATTAGAGAAGATGAATCCGGTATTATTGAAGTTTATGATAATGATAAAGGTAGATGGTATAAAATACAAACAAAAATTGGTGAGGAAAATGCGCATCTTCCTGGGAGACAAACTAATAAAATCAAGACAGCCTTAGGTAGGTCAGCTATAACCATTATGGATGAAACCGATAAACAATTAACCACATTATACCCAGAAGTAGAAGTTATTAATGAAAAAATAGAATCAGAAACGCAGAGCATAGATTCTAATAAAAATGAAATTGATGATTTAGAATCAGAATTTGAATTATATACTGGTTCACAAAGGGAAAAAGATGCTATTAAATTACAAAGAGATAATCTTTTAGAAACAAACAATCAGCTAATTGATGAAAGAGAAGCGTTAATCTCTAAAAGAAAGAGTTTAGAAGAGGAAATACATGAACTAGAAAACAAAAACGAACTAATAGAGGAAAAATTACCTTTGAAAGAACGTGTAAAACGTATTTTTAAAAAGTATGGTTTTACAGCTACAGCTATTATTACATCGGTTGGGGTTGTTATTGGTGTAATTGTTTCTAATCTAAAATCTGGATTAAGCAGTGTGGCAAGTGGTGTTGGAAATGGATTGAAAACACTTGGAAAAAAATTAGGTGAAATATTACCAGGCATGGTTGGTGCTATAGCATCTTTTATTTTCAGAACTGCTGGTGAAGTTGTAGGTTTCCTTGCTAAAAATGTATGGCTTCTTATTGTTGGTATTGTTTTGTATATGGTGGAGAGGTATAAAAACAAAAAATGATTATATATTATAATGGTAATCTTGTATATTGAAAAAACAAAAGCTGATGAAACGATTTGGTTGAAAAATCCTATAACAAATAGTACAAAAATGTCACTAATTTATTGTAATTTTGTTAATCAATTATACAACCTTGAAAAAGAAGGGACGATTTCAGATGGAGAAGGTAATGTTTTACTTCGTATTCCAAAGGGAAATTATACAACAAGCTCTTTTAAAAGTGTGGTTGATAATGCTGTTTTTCTTGGTGAGAAACCAGTTTCCATAAGCAAATCCATTCTTACCCCAAAGGTAAATATTAAATTAAATGATAGTTTAGCAAAATTATTAAAACTTGAAACAAGTCTTAAAAAAGATTCTAAAAATGTTATAAATATTGGTAAAACTCTTGAATCAGTATACATACATTGTAATCTGGTTGATTCTACACAAGTTTTATTCAAAAATAATTATTCACAAATATTGGCATATGTTAATGTGGACAATGTTGGGGAGAAAATAGCTTATAAACCTCTTAATAGTTTGTATACACAAATAAAAAACGATGATTATATCAGTAGTATTCGGTTATGGGTAGCTGATTATAATAATAATATTATTCTTTCTGGGGTATATCCAATGAAAATGGTAATAGAAATCGTTTAAAAATAAAATTGTTTGGTATAGTATAATGGAAAATCATGACGTATTGTATCCTGAGCTGCCAAATTATAGTGATGGTGAAAACTTCAGATTACGCAAGGTAAATGAGGTTATGTCTAAACTAGAAGCTGAAGTCAAACATTATGAAAACGTTAGGAAAAAATATGCTAAGACACGTGGAATCTTTCATAAAACAGCAGTCGTAAGTGGAATCTTTTCTGTACTTTTTACTGGTTCTGGTGTAACTACAAGCTTAACAGGTGCTGGAGCTGTCATAGGCGTCCCTTTAGCGGGGGTTGGTGGTATCCTCGGTTTAGTAGCATCTAGTTGTACAATTATAACGAAAAAACTTACTAAGAAGGTAGCAAAACATGAAAATACTATTCAGCTCGCAAAAGCAAAACAAAATAGTATATATGACCTGGTGTCAAAAGCCTTGTCTGATAACAAGATTGATGAAAGAGAATTTGAACTAATTATGGGTGAGCTACAAAAGTATCAAACGTTGAAGAGTGATATTAGATCTGTACGGAATAATGAGTTTTTAAAAAAGGGTCCAGACCTCGATATAAAAAAAATAAGAGAGGAGATGAGAGTGGAGATGAGAAAGGAAATTGTGGATCAGCTCATAAATCAAAAGAAGTAAGTATTTCGTTTGAAACAACTCCGATGGGTGGATTTACGTATAAATTACGATATGACAAAAATAAATATTAACGCTAATCTTATAAACGTATAAAAGGGAATCTCATCTTATAAATATATAAGATGAAATTTATAGATTTCGAACAAAAGTATCCAAACTATAACACCAATCGTTTTACCAATGTAAATGGTAAAGTTCGATTTATTTTCAATGGAGACAAGTATGATCCTTTTGATGAAAATGGTAATTTGGTAAAAAATTTTTATGAGTTTCCAACAATTAATCACCACACCTATGAACCTGAAGATATACATGATTATCTTGGATCTAAATCTAAGTTTCCAAAAGCTGTTATGCTTACAAATACAAAATATCCAATTCCAGCTGTAGGTCTTAGTGATAATCCGTCTGATATTAAAAGATTATTAACCACATTAAAAATATTTGTAACTCCAGGTGAAAGTTTTTCTTTTACTATTAAAAATATTTTTGAATTAACACCTCCAACTATAAATAATACATCTGATTGGACTATTTGGATGGAAGATCCAAATTTTAAAAATTGGTCTCAACAGTTGAATTTTGCTGTCTGGTGTGCTACCTCTGGTTGTGGTGTTTCTTTTAACCTTATTGAACCTGATACACAAATAGCATCTATATTAAGGTTACATGTTATTTTCACGATAAGATCTATTTTAAACACTCTACAGGTTATACTACCATGGGATAATAACTTTGTTTGGAATGGTACTCGATATAATAAAGGCGCTTTAGTAAAGTTGTGTAACGAGTTTGGTATTGATTCAACAAACCCTGATTTTAGATTCAAGGGTACATCCACAAACTCTGATGTGTTTGGGTTTCATTATACTAGCCCCTACAAGGATTCACTAACCGGATATTACAAGTCAACTCACAAGGATAGAAGTCAATATAATTGGTTTATTCCTCAAAAGGGGGTTGGTATAACGAAAGCAGGTTTGTCACGATTAAATCAAAGTATAGAAGCGTTTGTTTACTGTGTTTTAGGTGCACAGGTACAGACGCGATCATCAATTATAGGTGATTCTGGAGGTGCTACAGAAACGCAGGAAGTATTTCTAAATCTGTTTGAAAATTCAGTAATTGAGAAGGATATTTCGAAAAGTATACAGCGATATCAGTTTGCAATTCAAAATGCAAAAGTAAGGCTTGATTTAGCAATATCCCCGGGTTGTTGGTTGCTGCCATCTATGTTAATTATAAATACAGAAACAACTATTGGTTATAACAATAAGCTTCAGAGAGCAACAGCTGATATGAAATTTGGTGTCAATAATATTAATAATGAAACTAAATCTACTGGTTCAAAACATAATATGGGTGATTCAAAAGTTAAATTACCACATAATACAGATGATAAATCTAAAAAAGAAACCAATAATAAAAAAGATATTACAAACTCCTTTACTAAACCAAGTGTAAAACCTTCACCAACATCTAATCAGCATGATACTAATCTAATGGCTATTACAGTTGGTGTCGCGGGTATTGTTTGGTATATGTTCCGCTAGATACAACTGCCACAGCAGTGCCGTGACGTCATAATAAAATCATATGATGACTCATGATAAAAATATCTGAAGGTCAAACTGTACTAACAAACTTTACTGACAAACTTTACTGACAAACTTTACTGACAAACTTTACTAACAAACTTTATTTTATAAATTAATAATAACCAGAAAAAATAATTTTTTTGGTTAATAATAGCAAATACATGAAACTTATTTTCATGAGCAGTTTACATTATTATAAAGTATTATTCGTTTATTACTTTCTTATTTCTCTTTGGCATAATATTAGCCGATTTTTTATAATTTTCTGGTAGTTCTTCTTTCGAAATATAGTTGAATTTATACTTACAATGATCTTTCTTTGATATACCGTGTTTTACATTATTCAATCCTTCGCATGCCATTTTTACAATTCCCGTATTAATACCTAGATGTTGTTGAACGGCATACATACTATTATAATATGTTTCCTCGTTTGTGTTTATATTAATAGCTTTCACACATTTTTTATTCTGATGATTTTTAGATGTGAATGAATAATCTCTATTTTTTGCTGATTTTTTACAATTCTGTTGTTGTGTTACTAGTTGTAAATTACACAGTCTATTATCATCTTTTATATTGTTGATATGATCAATTACTTTACCGTCTGTTATCAAACCGTTGAAACACTCCCAAATAAATCTGTGGGCATAATAATTTTTTCTATTACTTTCACCATGTTTCCTGATAGTTACCATTAAATAACCACTATGATGAATTACACCTTTCATTTGATTTTGTCTTATTATTTGGATGATATAACCATCTTTACTACTTGCGTATAAGTTATACACAGGATGAATATTATAAAACTTCCCATTATTTATGTTATTCTCTGACATTATAATATTATAAAGTGATAAACCTTTAAGCCTTATTTTTACTATGTTTTTTTAAAATAATTTAGAATATTGTTTTTAATTTCATTATCAACATTCTTAATTTTACTATAGTTATTATATATAATATCAATAATGTAATTATAAGCTACACGAATTTGTTTACAGTTATTGGCACCTGTAATCATAACACAACCATGTTCAAAAACAAAAATTGATATATCCTTTTTACCCTTGTAATTATATTTAATATCTACTGATGCATGTATAGCTGGATCATAAAAACAGTTGGCATTTTCATCTAATAAAACCTGGTATAGTTGATTTCTATCCACTAAAAAATTAAGATTAAAATTACTATTAATCATTACAATATTAAAATTATATATTTGATCAACAGTTAATTTACTTGCATTGCTTATAAATGACATATCTGTTATTTTTTTTGTTTTTGGATTATAAACAGCTCTTACCTTTAGTAACTCTCGACATAAAATATTAATAGCTTTGTAACAATCCTTAATTTGACGACAACCAGTCATTTGAATCGCTCCATTCCTAAAAAGTTTAATATTAATATTTTTATCTTCTGATACCTGCACTATAACACTGGCTTGGTTAAAGAATGAAACTTGGCCTTTATTACTTATCTTGTTTTTCTTAGTTTTAATATTCTTTTTTGGTTTAATAATAGTTCTATTAATAACAGTATGTTTAACTCCAACAATCCCATTTTTACAAAGTTTTAGATACTTAGCAATGTTTTCCAAATTGAAAACTGTATCAAATTTCCCGGTTAGTGTCATAGTTGATATTTTTAATTCCTCTGGAAGAATTGTTGTATCAAAGTTTTTAAATTGTATTTTTTTATTCATAATAATATATTATATAATTATCTCTTTAAGTCTTAAGTATTAATTTTTTTATTAATAAATAGGGTAACCCCCAACATTTGATTGATAGGGAAATTATTCTTCTGGTAGATCCTGCCGTGGTGTCACGCAATGAAATCATGTCACGAAATCCAGCTTTTGAAATTAGCGGCAAACTGTCCCAGAACCGGCCATTCCCTACTACTGGAAGCCCAATCTCATAGATCGAGGCGCTTTATAAGGCTTATATGTAGAATTATTCTCAAATCTATAACTCGTCGTAAAATAAAGGAAATAAACTCTAACCTTCGTGGATTGTTTCTTGTGTCTTTCTTGCTATCTGGTAGCGATTTCAGGCTGTTTGGGTAATTTTTAGCTATGTTCTCCCCCTACTACTAAGTACACGGCAAGGAAGGAGACCTTGGGTCAGCCAACGGACCTACTTGCTCTCGAAAATCGTGTAATTCTCAGACTAAATCGCATTCCCTTGCCTTGATACTCCGTAACACGAAAGCCAGATAGTTACCCTTCACGGTTATCAAAAAATGTCCCATAAAAGTTATCCCCTCGAGGAATAAATCCGGCGAGAACTTCAAATTACCAGCCATTTTGAATGGCTTCGATGCGCGGCAGGGATTTCTTGTGCAGCTCGACGAGCGTGACAGCGCGGACGGCCTGGACTCTAGTCAAATCTCTCCCAGCTACCCCTCCACTTACTCTACGGAATCCAAGACTCAGTCACCCCGGGAAGGGAGACATTGGTAAGTATCCTTTGTCATTCGCCGACCAATGACATTGCAGAAAGCCACGTGAAATTCGACCAGGTGAAAAACCCGCGCGTACATCGTAAACAAGAAACTTCTTTCGTCTTTTAGTGTAATTAGAAACGCTTTCTGCAAAATTAATATGTAGCAACAGCAAGAAACAAGATATGGTAAGGTATTTATTGAAATTATAATGTTTATAAGCATTTAATTTGAGATTGTTTTGAGTTTGAATCAAGATGTGTCAATATCTCACTTTGGTCGAATTTCAGGTGGCTTCCTGCAATGTCATTGGTCGGCGAATGACAAAGGATACTTATCAATGTCTCCCTTCCCGGGGTGACTGAGTCTTGGATTTCGTAGAGTAAAGGGAGGGGTAGGCTCAGATTTCAGCCGTTGGGGTTTCGTGCGCCCGCGATACTCTCCCCACTAACGGCTGGGCGCATCGGCTTCGAAACGTGTCGCGCATGTCCGTGACGTAATTATGCTAATAGCATAAAAAAACGGAAACGGAAATAAAATTTGTTGAAATGTAAGCTAATGTAAATAAACTTTCCAACGGCCTGATTGTCAAAAAGTCTTTTATCGAATTCAATTCGAAACAACTCTTAGCAAAACCTGCATATCATTTAGCAATTCCATCGGGTATGTTATTTGTCATAAGAACGATCGAGACAAATCAGCGCAAAAGCTATTTCAATGGTAAACGTTTTGTTTATTCCAAGTATATAGTCCATTTTTATAGGATTTTGAGAATAATCAAACAATAAAGAAGAAAATTACAGCTAGAGTCGTTTCGATACACATTGTTGACTCGTTAAGAGAGCCGCTTGAGTATATGTTACAACCGCGCATAATAAACCAGTTTTAATTTTGAAAGTAAACATTTTGGATTTAAATGTAGTTATTCTAAGAATATAGCTGTGTATTTAAGGTTTATCGAGAAAAAAATCAAGCAATAAAGACGATGATTACAGCTAGAGTCGTTTCGATACACATTAGTCACATTGTTGACTCGTTTATAGAGCCGCTTGAATATATGTTACAACCGCGAATAATAAACCAGTTTTAATTTTGAAAGTAAACATTTTGGATCTAAGTGTAGTTATTCTAAGAATATAGCTGTGTATTTTAGGTTTATTGAGAAAAAAAAATCAAGTAATAAAGACGATAATTACGAGCTTCGATACAAATGACAACTTACAATCACCGCCGTAATTTAAAATGAAAACTTCGTAGTTGTTTAGCATATTACTGATTCGCCATCCTCTTCTTGGCCTATCAAGGCAGTCTTAATGTCTTTGGATGTTAAGAAGTTCTCTTGGTCTCTCATGTCAGAGAGAAACCAGAGGTAAAATAACCAAAACAATGGATCCGCTCGACCCTTCCATGGTCGAAAACAAGCGGCGCTGTTTGGAAAATCAATGATTTTCCTGAGCCAGTCAGTAGATAAACAAAAACATCTTTGCCTTTTACTTATTCCTTCGTTGAATATCCTTAGATTTCTCGAAACCAAACGATTTCAAAGCATTTGAACAAGCACTTTCGAAGTCACTCTTATCCGCCATAATGTTCACGATGAATTTTAATTTATTAATATTATGCCCCTCGATTTTCGAGGGGCAAATCGCTGATTGGCTGAGAAAAACAATGCCAAGCCGATGCGCCCAGCCGTTAGTGGGGAGAGTATCGCGGGCGCACGAAACCCCAACGGCTGAAATCTGAGCCTAAGGGAGGGGTAGCTGGGAGAGATTTGACTAGAGTCCAGGCCGTCCGCGCTGTCACGCTCGTCGAGCTGCACAAGAAATCCATGCCGCGCATCGAAGCCATTCAAAATAGCTGGTAATTTGAAATTCTCGCCGGATTTATTCCTCGAGGGGATAACTTTTATGGGACATTTTTTGATAAACGTGAAGGGTAACTATCTGGCTTTCGTGTTACGGAGTATCAAGGCAAGGGAATGCGATTTAGTCTGAGAATTACACGATTTTCGAGAGCAAGTAGGTCCGTTGGCTGACCCAAGGTCTCCTTCCTTGCCATGTATTAGTAGTAGGGGGAGAACATAGCTAAAAATTACCCAAACAGCCTGAAATCGCTACCAGATAGCAAGAAAGACACAAGAAACAATCCACGAAGGTTAGAGTTTATTTCCTTTATTTTACGACGAGTTATAGATTTGAGAATAATTCTACATATAAAGGCCTTATAAAGCGCCTCGATCTATGAGATTGGGCTTCCTGTGGTCAAACTGACTATGAAAATGCCTATCGTGGAACTTAAACTATGTATTCAAAAGCGAATTATAATCAAACTTATACAAACTCTAAAACAACAAACCTCAACTACAGAATGTGAACAAAGGTCTACCGAAGAAAAAACGAGGATTGCAAGCGGCATTTTAAGCGAAGAAGATTCAAGACTAGCGACTTGTGTTTACAGTCAACCAGACTCAAAGTAAGGCCGCCTAGCTTCTCAAAAATGATGACTTCTTTCATATAATAATGCTAAGTACCTTGCTTCTTTTAATATTTTTAATTCAAGGAAGTATTTTCTGTTTTTAGTCTTTATTAGGGTACAAAACAGTCAAGTTCTTCGACTGCTACACTCAAACTATTGTCATTTCATCGTTCAGTGATTGTGATATATTAGATAAAACTAGTTGTTTGACTGTACAGGTATGAATGTATATAATGATGCAGAAGTAACAATAAAGATTACAAATAATACAAGATCTCGTTATACAAGACTTGTTTATTATAATTATAGACATTTTCGCTCTCATCATAGTTGTGAGACAAGTACAAAATGTAGAATATCAACACGATTAATACAGGCGTTTAGTCTTTATTAGGGTACAAAAAAGTCAAGTTCTTCAACCGCTACACTCAAACTATTGTCATTTCATCGTTCAGTGATTGTGATATATTACTAGTTGTTCGACTGTACAGGTATGAATGTATATAATGATGCAGAAGTCACAATAAAGATTACAAATAATACCAGATCTCGTTATCCAAGGTTTGTTGACATTTTCGCTGTCATTATAGTTGTGAGACAAGTACAAAATGTAGAATATCAACACGATTAATAAAGGCGTTTAAACACCAAAAGTAGGAAGCTTAGACGGTTTGTATATCATAGAATACGCTCAAATATACCAAGGTCTTCTGAGTTACATAATTATATTAACTGTGCAAAGGTCAAAATCGAGCATTATTCTTCAAAGTTCAAGGGGATTGGGACACAAGCATTTATTTCTCAAAAAAGGTTCAAATGTAAAGCCAGTCGGTATATATCGTCCCTTTCTTGTAATAGACCGATGTCTCTCTATAAGACTCAGTCACATGTAATGAATTACTGTAAGTGTATACGTAAACTATATTATGATGTAGAGAAGAATACTGGTCCTAAAAACACACTATATGTTGATCCAAGCAAGACAATAACAGCACCATATAGCAAAGTTAATGCTTTTACCTTTAAAATTACAACAATGTGCTGCAATGAGTTTATGTTCTTTAATTTATAATAACAAAAATGAAATTAATTCATCAAATGAGCTTGTAATGATCATGAATATTGAGGATCAGTTCTGATTGTCACAATCGGCATGACAGTCATTTCTCATGAAATCAGAACTACCCACAAGTTTAAATGTGTTTAATACTGATTATGAACTTCAATTTAGTGACAGTTTTACAGGTAATCTACAAAAAGAAACTGCAAATTATTCATATCAGATATAGGTAGATAAACAAATTTCTGATGAAAGTGCGCGTTCACGCAGGCGTCTATTTTCATGAATTGTACTTATAATTAAACGTGTAGCTAGAGCATCAAAGAGAATCCCGAGTTCACGCAGTTATGCGTCTAGTTTCAATAGGTTATGGGCCTAGCATCCTCCCACTGCGCCAGTTTAAGTTCGTAGAAGATTCTTACGAAGAAAAACTGAAGAAACTGGGAATTGTTGTCGAGAAAGCAGATCTAAAGTTGTATTGGTATAAACAAGATGGCGGACTACGCTGTGAGGAGCCAAGTCGCCGTTGTTCCTCTCGATGGTTCGAACTATGTCACCTGGAAAGTTCAGTGCAGAATGGCCCTGATTAAAGAAAACTTGTGGGGCATAGTAAGTGGAACTGAAGTGTCACCACCTGAGACGGAAGCCGATAAATTTGCAAAGTTCGTAGTCAGACGAAATAGGGCATTGGCGACCATCGTGCTTTCCGTAAATACCTCATTACTATACTTGTTGGGAGACCCGGAGGATCCTGTGGTCGTTTGGAACAAGCTGTCTGAACAATTTCAGAAGAAAACTTGGGCCAATAAGCTTTCTTTAAGAAGGAAATTGAACAATTTGCGCCTTAAAGAAGAGGACTCGGTGAAGAGTCATGTAAAAGCAATAACAGAGATCTTCAATGAGCTGGCAGTTATCGGTGCTCCCATGGAGGACGAAGATAAAGTCGTAACATTACTTGCGAGTCTACCAGATAAATTTGATATGCTGGTAACTGCTTTGGAGGCGAATACTGAAGTACCAAGCATGGAAATAGTAACTGAACGTTTGCTCCACGAAGAGAACAAGCTGAAGGAACGTGGGACTGTTGAAACGTCCACTGAGAAAGTCATGCTGGGAAAGAAGACGAAAGATCGTCCGAAGTGTCACCATTGTGGAAAGTCTGGCCACTTACAGCGCAACGCGTAAAAGTATGGTCACTGATAATGTATTCGCATACTTCTGTCTCGCAATCGATCCAATCAGCGTTGTAGGATTGTGTTATCTTGTCGCTGATTGGATCGATTGCGAGACAGAAGTATGCGAATACATTATCAATGGCCATACTTTTACGCGTTGCCCTGTAAAGCGTAATTGCTGGAGTCTCAAGAAGGAAAATGAGAAGGAGCAGCAAAGTAAGCAAGAATCTAAATCAGTAAAGCACAAAGCTAATGTTGTTGCAGCTGACTCTGAATCTGAGAGCCTGGGACTTGTGACACAGGCCTTAGCAGCAAGTGCTTGCAGTAATAACGTGTGGATCATTGATTCGGGAGCGACGTGTCACATGACACACGACCGAACTTTGATGAGGAACATTGTCGAACTGTCCAAGCCCGTAGAAGTTCAACTTGGAGATGGAAAAGTACTTAATGCTACTGCTCGTGGTACAGTGATCTTGTACACTGTTCTGTCAGATGAAAAAGAAAAACGTTGCTATCTACAAGATGTGCTTTTTGTTCCAAAACTCAGCTATAGTCTACTAAGTGTACCAAAAGCTACCGGTGCTGGTTTAAAGGTCAGTTTTGACGACAGTGAATGCATGATTGTTCGTCCTGATGGAGAGTCTATTGCTGTTGGAAAGAAAATAGGAGACTTGTTTCATCTAAAGTATCGTCGGGAAGTGGAACTGTCAAATGCCATGACTACTAAGTCAGACACGTCAAAGGAAATGCTATGGCACAAGAGATATGGACACTTGGGTGTTCAAAATCTGAAAAAGCTAGCAAACGAATCTCTAGTGACTGGTTTTGATTTTGATCCCAAGAAGAATATTGATTTTTGTGAAGCTTGTGTACAAGGAAAGTTACACCGCTGTTCCTTTCCAACTTCTGGTGCAAAGAGAGCAACTGAGCCCCTTGGTCTAGTGCATAGTGACCTGTGTGGAAAGATCACTCCAAAGTCAGCAGGAAGTGCAAAATATTTTATGACACTGACTGATGATAAAACTCGCTATGTGTGGGTTTATACATTGAAGAAAAAGGATGAAGCCTTTCAAAAGTTTAAAGAATGGAAAGCACTAGTAGAGAAATCAAGCGACTACACACTGAAAGTTCTAAGGTCAGACAATGGAGGCGAGTATGTATCAACAGATTTTGATAACTTCCTGAAGTCAGAAGGAGTGGTTCATCAGACTGCAGTACCATATACACCTCAACAAAATGGAGTGGCAGAACGTCTCAATCGGACATTAGTTGAATCAGTGAGATCAATGCTGGTTCATGCTAAGCTACCTCAGAAATTCTGGGTTGAAGCACTAAATACTTCAGTCTACTTGCATAACCGAAGTCCTACGAGAGCACTTGATGGTCAAACTCCCTATGAAGCCTGGACCGGTTTAAAGCCTGATGTGTCAAATCTGAAGTGCTTCGGTTGCACTGCGTATGCACATATTCCTAAGGATGAAAGAAAGAAACTTGATCCAAAGGCCAGAAAGTGTGTATTTCTTGGATATGGAACTGAGATCAAAGGATATCGTCTGTTTGATGTAGAGCGACAGCGTGTGATCTACAGCCGTGACGTAACGTTTAATGAGAATGAGTTTGGAATTCTTCAGAATGATGAACCTGATGAAACTGTCAACAAGTTTGTTGATGTTGAACTGTCAATTGATGACGATGTAAGCGATGATGTAGCTGATACATATGTGAATGAAGGTCAAAGCGATATGAGACAGTCATCACGTGAACGACGACCACCTAATCGTCTGGGTGAGTGGGTGACATTAGCAAGTGACACACTTGTGGAGCCAACCACTGTGAGTGAAGCTTTAAATGGTCCTGATGCTGATCAGTGGCATAAGGCTATGCAGCAAGAAATGGACTCTCTCCATAAACATGATGTCTGGAATCTCACTGAATTGCCAGAAGGTCGTAAGGCAATTGGAAGTAAGTGGGTATTTCGTGTGAAGTATAATGCTGATGGTTCAATGGAGAGGCTTAAGGCCAGACTAGTCGCACAAGGCTACTCACAGAGGTATGGAGTTGATTATGATGAGACATTTAGTCCTGTTGTACGATTTGAATCTCTGAGAACTGTAGCTGCAATGTCTGTTAAGCAAGGGCTAAAACTGCTCCAAATGGATGTAACTACAGCTTTTCTAAATGGTGACTTAGAAGAAGAAGTTTACATAAAACAACCAGAAGGATTTGCTGTTAAAGGGAAGGAGCATCTAGTGTGTAAATTAAACAAGAGTCTTTATGGACTGAAGCAATCACCCAGATGCTGGAATTATACACTTGATGAACACTTGAAGACTATGGGACTTGTTCAAACTCCAAGTGACCCATGTATTTATGTTTCTGAAAAGGATGCTGATCCTTTAATTGTAGCTGTGTATGTAGATGATATTGTTCTTGCAGGTCCATCTGATGAGAAAATTACTGAAGTCAAGCAAAACATATCTGAGAGATTTGAAGTAAAGGATATGGGTGAGCTAAAGTACTTCCTTGGAATACAAGTAATCCAGGAAGATGGCAAGGTATGGATTGGTCAACCTACTTACACTGAAAACATTCTAAAGAAATTTGGGATGGAAGATTGCAAACCTGTAAGTACCCCAGTCGATGCCAACTCGAAGCTAACTAATGCTGATGCTGATAATGTCCCTCATAACCAGTCAGCTGTTGGAAGTTTGTTATACTTGTCATCTGCTACACGTCTTGACATTGCTTTTGCGGTTAGCAATGTAGCTAGATACTGTTCTAATCCAACCAGTGAACACTGGACTGCTGTCAAGAGGATTCTACGTTATCTCAAAGAAACTGTGAACTATGGTGTGCTTTTCACTAATGAAATGGAATCTGAATGTGTTGGATTTTCAGATGCTGATTGGGCAGGTGATGTGAATGACAGAAAGTCAACATCTGGTTACCTATTTCAGATGTGTGGTGGTGCTATAAGCTGGCGAAGCAAAAAGCAACCTTGTGTTGCATTGTCAACTGCTGAAGCTGAGTATATAGCTCTGTCATCAGCTGTACAAGAGGCATTGTGGATAAAACAGTTGCTTCTAGACATGAAAGAAGATACCAAAACACCTATAACAATGTATGAAGACAACCAAGCAGCAATCAACATGACAAAGAACCCAAATTACCACGGAAGGGCCAAGCATGTTGATATCAAGTATCACTTCATTAGAGATCAAGTTGATAAGAACACTGTAAACATTACATACTGTCCAACCAATGACATGATTGCTGATATTTTAACAAAAGGACTTCACAAAGGACAATTTGGTAAACTTAGAAAATTAGCTGGAGTTGTACAGAAGCCTTAAAGCAATAACAAACATTTTTTTTTAAAAGAGACAATGAGAAGGAGTGTTAAAAATGCATTGTTGTTTTTAAAAACATGTAGATTTCATAATATTTTATGTAACCTCGCTTTCATGTATGAAACCTCGATTTCATGTCAGATCCCTCGTGTTAAGTTTCTCGTTCTTGTTTTGATAAGTTATGTAAACTTAAGTGATTCTTTCTCGATTAAAACTAGTAATTTCAATAGAAAATCGGTTTTTGAGCCAAAACGGCAGTGGGTGGTTCTTAGAGAGACAGCCTCTTTAGCATGTATCTACGCTATATAGAAAAATCAAGGTCAACAATTGAAGAAATAGAGTAGATATATTTTCGAAATGCTCCCTACGCAGTGAACAACAATATGTCGACAAGTTCTTCAAGAAATCAGAGCTAGCAATGTTGTCTTCAAAGTCGCTATTTTGTGATTAGAAGTTACAAGAGGTATTTAATTGGTCTTTCTTTCTACAGGTAAATTTGTAATTAATTCTTGAGATTTGAGCAATGGTATTTTTATCAGATTAATTTTGCGCGCAAAAATATAAAAACGTTTGTAAAAAAACTTCCAAGGTCAATATTTGAATAAAACTGCTACAATATGTTTCCATATAACCAAATAATATTCTCTCAAAAAAAGAAAAAATTCATTTTCTAAGTTTTGATTTATTGACAATTTAAGTAAAGCGTGTGCTTTTAAAAAAAACATTATTTCTCTTTATAATTTACACAAATCGCACTTAAAATATGACTAGCTCAAACTTCAAAGTTTTGAGATCTCTATGTGTAAATTTCGTAGAAATCGGACAAAGTTAAATGATACATTTTAACACCTTGCGGGACAATTATTTAGGTGTCACTATTATTGCAAGCTCAAAGTATTCTCCGCTTTGATGCAAAGTTTTGACTACCTTTCAAGATGGCACATGGAACTGTGAAGAGGAATATTGCATCTAAGAGATGACTCAAATCACTGTTCCTCACAACTATTATAGACTAGGAGCCATGCAATTTCTAAGAGGTCTAGAAATTGGAAAATGTAGCACACCCCTGATATATTTTTCCTTTTGTTAGTGCGTTATTTTGTTAGTGCATTATTTTGTTAGTGCATTATTTTGTTAGTGCATTATTTTGTTAGTGCATTATTTTGAGGAGCCGAGCATAATGGTACTTAGAAAAAGGTCCCTTACATAATGATGGCCCACAGGTACCTTAGTACATCGTACATAGAAATGTCCCTAGGTACCCAACTTTCAGTTTATGGTGTCAGACAAAATATATGAGGGGACTCAGTGGCAGATTTAGGGGTGGTGAATAGGGTGGCTAGCCACCCCCAATTTTGCTCTGTTTTCTGCTTTTTAGTTGTGTTTTATTTGATGAGTAACATATGAAAAATGCACAAATACCAAAATATACGCTTCACATTCACTCCCTTAAAATATTCCTAGATCCGCCACTGGGGATTGTGCTAAGACCCAATTTTTTCAGGGTCCTGCATGGCTTCTAGTCTATAACTTGCTTTTTCTTTCAGTGGTACATACCATTTAATCAAGTTTAAAGTTAAATCAAAGAAAACATCATTTTAAAGAAAAGAAACAGAAATCTAAAAAATTGTTATTATTTATTCAAATAATATAATTAGGTACATAATGTGTCTAGTATACAATGATGATTTTGTATATTACCATGATAATTACAAATATAATAGGAGCTAGTACATTTACAAATGATATTTACTGAATTTATCCATATTAATAAAAATTAAGTTAAATATTGAATTTTTAATTATTTATTCGGTAAATAGAGTTTACTATTTACTTATCAAAAGTAAAATGTTCAAAATATAGGAAAGTATAGCAAAAGGTCTGAAAACAGATAAAATACATAAATGCATCTCCAGATGCCTATTAAAAAAAAAAAATAGTTCAATCATTTATTTAAGATAAACTTTAATTTGTCCAGCGTGCATCTCTTCATGTCTACAATGAAATGAAATGTCCAAATTAATATCATATATTACAGCGTGACGCAGGGTACTGTGGCACCCAAGAAATGTTTGAGAAAGTTACCATGTGAGAATTTTTTTTTGATTGACAGGATTCATACAAAGTGGCGAAGATTAGCAAGGTTTTTATGTGGTTAAGAACTTTCTCAAAAGTTTCTTGGGTTGCCACTGTACTGCGGGTCACACTGTAAATTCACCTTATTATAACTGCTTAGGTGAAAAATACAGAAATTGATATAAATAAGAACATGACTTTTATTTGCATTATATAATAAAGAAAAAGAAGAAGGGGGTGTGTATAGGCTTTCAGAACACAAAGGAAGTGTTAAGAGAAGCGCAACATGAAACACTGCTTCTCAACACTTCTTGAGTGCTCTGACAATCCCCAAACTTGTGCTTTCTTGAAACAGGTTCCCATTGAAATCTGTACTTCCCCATTGAAATCTGTACTTATGCAAATTTTTGTTGATGTGTGCTATAAACACACAGATCAACCAATCAGAGAAGTTAACTTCAGAAATAATACACTCTGATTGGTTGGTCTGTGTGTTTAGCACACATCAAAACAATATGCATAAGTACAGACTGTTTTTCTTAAACTGCATCCATCAACATGCAAACGTGTGTGCTGTGTACACTCATAACGCATGCACCTCAACCAGAATGCATGATTTCAAATAGTTATTTTATAGCATGCTATATTTGTTTGTTAAACAGTCTAAAATGTTTACAAAGTTTGCATAAAAAAGCAGAGACAAGAAAAACAAGAACATCCATATCCTACAGAGTCTTTATATTGGTTTTGAAATTTCCCAATAATATTTTTTACAGTGCGAATCAAAAAACCGTGGGCACCCAGAAATATTTTAGAAATCGTCTATTGCTCGTGGAACAACTCACAAACAACTCTAACTACAAAAAGTTTATCATACTACACATCAGTGATATAGTTGTTTCTGAGTTGTTCAACAAATAATAAATGATTTCTAAAACATTTCTAGGTGCCCATGTTTTTTTTATTTGCACTGTAAAGTGTTTTCAAAAGTTTCAATACCTGTAATTATGATCTTGTAAGTATTTAAGTACAGCAGGTTTGATCTTTGCCTTGCCTTGTTTACTGTGAAGCCCTCTTCCAGTCACAACAGAGATGGACCTCGTTTTGTGTGTAAAATCTGAAAAAATTATTAGGTTACTATTATTAATCTATCTTTGAACTCAAATTTAGAATTGAATTAATTAATTACACAACAACATCATATTATAGAGTACATCATTAATTTTGTATTATCATCATCATCATCAATGTTTTGTCAATACTGTACTATCATCTTAATCATAATAATGATGGTGAACCATTGTCATCATCTGTACTATGCAATTGCACATCCACATTGCTGACCAGCATTATTATCATAATCATCACAATAATCTTAATTAGTATAAATACAAAGGTGATTATACAAAATCGCGCGCTCTGATTGGTTTGCTATCAGCCGATAATCACCTTTTCGGACAAAATGGCTGCCAGTAGTTGTTTTGTCACTGTTAGCGAAGATGAAATTGAAAACTTTAAAGAAAATGCTGTCCCAAAATCGACAAAAGAAGTTACTAAGTTTGGTGTCAAGCTATTTAAAGGTATCATAGTAAATTTTCACGTTGTTTTTTTTGTCATTATATCCGAGACAAAGTTTACAATTTTTACGCGTAACGGTCGCGCTTTTAAAAAATATAATGTTTTCACTTTCAATGCTGTTTCCTTCTTTCTTTTTTGAAATAATCACCTTTGTATTTATACTAAAACGATTATTCACCTCAGGCGAAGTGATTATCGGTGAATATTTACCTCGCAGCTCGAAGACTCACCGCTCGGTAAATATTCACCAATAATCACTTCGCCTTCGGCGAATAATTGTTAATTAATTATCATCATTATCACCATCACATTTGTCATCATCACCATGTCATCATTATAACCATAATCATTACAACGATGTCAACTACCATCATTATCACCATCACATTTGTCATCATCACCATGTCATCATTATAACCATAATCATTACAACGATGTCAACTATCATCATTATCACCATCACATTTGTCATCATCACCATGTCATCATTATAACCATAATCATTACAACGATGTCAACTATCATCATTATCACCATCACATTTGTCATCATCACCATGTCATCATTATAACCATAATCATTACAACGATGTCAACTATCATCATTATCACCATCACATTTGTCATCATCACCATGTCATCATTATAACCATAATCATTACAACGATGTCAACTATCATCATTATCACCATCACATTTGTCATCATCACCATGTCATCATTATAACCATAATCATTACAACGATGTCAACTATCATCACACCATCACATTTGTCATCATCACCATGTCATCATTATAACCATAATCATCACCATGATCTCAACTATCATTATCACTATCACATTTGTCATCATCACCATTGTCATCATTGTTACCATAATCATTACAACGATGTCAATTATCATCACGACCATCATCATTATCATGATCATCATTTAATAAACTTAAGTAAGTCAACTGAAATAACCTCAAAATACCAGGAATTTTGTGATGCTAATAATTCATGATGTTAAAATAAACAAACCTTGTAGGTCAAGTCTTTCCTGTAGAGCTTGCAAAGCTTCAGCTACATGTAGTCCATGGAGATCAAGGACAGACTTATCTCTGTCAGCATTTCTATGAAATAAAAAACACCAAAAAATTTAATCACCTAACAGTTGAATATTTTGAACATAAACAAAACGTTTGACATACTTCTGTTCTAAAATCAGGGATGCTGCTCTTTTATTTGCTTCTTTGATCTTCTCTGTGTGGCTATGTCCCTATTCATTCAAGTAAGACATACTAAGTGTTAATAATAGGTAATATAATGAAATTTGTAACACCATAAAAAATGTAGACTTATTTTTACTGAGAATTCAAGCTTTAGCCCTTAATTTGTTAGAGTTGAGTGTTAATACATAGCTTCTTAATAATTAATTACCTCCTCATCCTCAGAAACCCAGGGGTAATCTTCTGTCACTTGTCCCAGGGGTATTTTTTCTGGATTACCCCTGGGTTCCCGAGGATGTTTCCTCCTTTATTACTATAGGTGGATTGCAACTATTCCCAGGAGAGTGAATTGAACAAAAGAAACAGCAGCCATGCTGGTGGTCTTGACAAAAGAAAAACCATCACTGTGACTTGTGGTTCTTTTGTCCAATTCACTCTCCTGGGAATGGTTGCAATCCACCACCTAAACATTGATTTACATTATTCTACAAAATTGATGGCCAAAAATGCTCTCTAGGAGAAATATTTTCTGTTGAAATAAATATCAAAGGTATAGACTAATAAATAGAAAATGAAATAAGAATACAAAAGCTTGCAAAGCACTCTTGGAGATGTAGTCCAGAAACTAACAAACATTTTGAAGGGTCTATAAAATATTTTGTAGTGTTTGATATTTTTGTTACTATTAGAAATGCTTGCATTTCCAAGAACCACAAAAGCCAATTTAATTTGAGTTTATCTTATTGGACACCTACGGTAACAGTGTTTCCAATGTTTCCACCACTTTCCAACATTTTTTTGTTTTATTTATGAAATTATCTTTCTTTCTTTTAAGTAAGGTTTACATATTTTTAGTTAATGTTTAAGTGTACACTAGATATAGACCCAGGTACCAATGTTTATATATTATGCTTGTGTACGTACATTGATTACAGCTATGCAAAAAAAAAAACAAATTCACAACACAAAGTTGTTGAAAATCTGATTTAACTCGCACAGTATTTATTTAATAATAAAAACATTTAGTACAATATCTGACCTGTGCTGCATAGAACTGTGCCAGTTGTCCTTGTTTCTGGGAGAAAGCTAAAGCAGCTTTCTTAAAGCACTCATCACGAAGTTTATAATGCATATTAGCTTCTCCACGGAAGTCCAAATACCCAGGATCCTCTAGTGCTTGATACCTCTTCTGACTAGTACCTGGACAAATAAAAACTATTATTTACAAATAATTATCAATGATATATTTTTACTCTTGCCCTATTAAACAATAGAGTAGTTGAATCTATTATGCTGTGATAGTTGCCCGCGGAAACTTGATGTTCAGAAAAACAAAGTCACCCAAGAATGCAGTTCGAGAGCGACTATGAAGTTTTGAGGAACATCAAGTTTCCAAGGGCAACTATCACAGCATAATGCCCAAGATTTGAACTGCTCTATTGTTTTTATTATTCAACAACAAAATTTTCCGAAGCAGACGAAAAGCTCAGCAGGCACTATGCACTGATAGTATCCCACCGCGGCGGGCACTATCACGTCACGTGATCGCCCCTCGACCAATGAGAGCGGAGGAAAATTTGTTGTTGAATTATAATTGGTGGTAGAGTTACAGACAGTCAAAGACAAGTTTACAAATCAATACAATGCCAGCCACTTCTGCCTAATGATAGAGCTCAGTTCATACAACAGGCATTAACTACTTACAATAGACTGTATTTCTCAACACTTCATACATCCAGAAAATCTCAAAGTTCGGCATCATCAGTCTTGCATCTGGCTTTCTAATCGTATCGCATACACCCAGATGATCACAATTCACTATCATCACTTGCACCTGGGTTCAACCCATTTAATGTATATATGCATACAGTATTCACTATCAAGAGTATTTCTAGTCCTCATACACCCAGACAATCACAATTTACCACCATGCACTTCACCTGGGTTCAAGCCATTTAATGTATGTATGCATACAGTATTCACTATCAAGAGTATTTCTAGTCCTCATACACCCAGACAATCACAATTTACCACCATGCACTTCACCTGGGTTCAAGCCATTCAATAAATGACTATCAACAGTCTTAATCACATTACACCTGGGATCAAATCGTTTGTATATGAGTTGCTAACAGCAACAGTGTGCTTATCTTACTGCTCTCACCAGTAGCTAAAAGACTGGTCCAGTCCTCATCATCATCATTTGCTTTTTCATCTTGAAGCAATGCTGTTGGTTTTCCTTCAATGTTGCAAGATGTCTGGACCATGGCGATAGTTGGTTGTAACTCATATCTGCATATAACAATAATTAGTTACTAACAATTACAGTATAGAAACACTAACACTGGGCAAACCTATGAACATTTAGTACAATATCTGACTTGTGTTGCATAGAACTGTGCCAGTTGTCCTTGTTTCAAAGAGTTCTATGAGCACCTACACTAGACTGACTGGCTTCTGTAACACATATCAATAGCTACATGTACATACTTGTTGGCTTCAAAGAGTTCTTCTAATGCTGTTGGATCCACACCAGGAAACATGGCGTACAATTTCTGTCTCTTTAAAATAACCGCCATGTTTGGTTTTTGCTTCTCTTGCTCACGTCTACTTTTTTCCACAACATGTTGCTCATGCATGATCTCTCTGAGATCTAACAAACAACAGCAACAAATTGTTACTATAATGATCTTATCTTAGTAATTTTAGGTGATTGTAAAATGTGAATATGGTTATACTGTAAATACTGATGCTTTTAAGTAATGTTTAATAAACGAGCAGGAGTGTTTTATCAGGATTTAAAAGCACAAGGCGAAGCCAAGTGGTTTTAAACCTGATAAAACACGATCTGCGAGTTTATTAAACGGCTTCAAAAACTCCAACCTATATTTTGTGTTTTTGTTATGAAAAATAAAGGATTTATGAAAGATTATTAGAGGAAATTCAAGTTAAAGTATATGTAAATTAGGGTGAATCTATATCTTCAGTTAAAACACTCGTCACAGTTACAATTTCTTTTGTCAATTTCTCATGAATTATTAATGAGTTTTTGAAATGATTTTTGGTGTTATGAATATTTAATGAATCTGTAAGAAATGTAACAGTTACACATAAATTGACAAGAATCAGTAATTATTATTGGTTTCACCAGCTCTTCTTCGTCATCTTCATAGCTTTACCATCATAATCAACATCATTAACAACCCATTCTTTAACTGTCATCCATCCTTCTGATCATTCTCAGTATTATCATCGCTGTTATCATTATCTTATCTATTGCCATCAATAACGTACATGTACATCATCATATTGACATCAATAACATCATCATTATCAACACAATTATTATCACATCAATATTCTTGTCCTAAATTATCATCATAATTAGTACTAATTATGAACTCCTTAGAGTACAAACACTAAAAGTGTGCAACATAAATACCACTAAATACTGCTAAATTATGCAAATTCTTTTGTTCTCTTTTGTTTAATCAACACTATTTAGTGGTAAATAGTACAAAGTATTGCACACTTTTAGTGTTTGTACTCTATCATCATTATCACTAACATCATACAAGTTCTTTATCATCATCATTGTCATCACCAGCATCACAACATTTTACTTATTATTTTCATTATTATTACTAACATTTTCCACCTTATTATCCTCCCTATCATCATCAACATCATCATGATCGTTATCGTCTTCACAATCATCACAATTATCATTTCATCATGTCTAACCTGATGGCTGTATTCTTTTCTGTGGTGGTAGTGGCTCATGGAGTTGTAATCTGGTTCTATATTTTTGTGAATTTGGTGATCTAACTTGTTTAGCTGTGCTTTCCTTGTTAACAACTCCCTCTCCTCTAGTCTGTAGAATTTAATTTCAAATGTTTCATTTAACTACTAACAGTTACACAAATTATCTTAAAAAACTCATGAATTTTCAAAAGAAACCATGACCATGACGAGTGTTGTTAATTTTCTTAAAAAACTCATTAATAATTCATGAGCTATTAGTCCAATCGGGGCATTCCAATTTGGTCACATGCATGACCTTTATACCCCATAAAACACTGCCATAGGTACATTATATAAAAACACATGTGTCTTTATGATAAAGGTACGTGTGTCTTTATGTACCTATGACACTTGTAAAGGTCTCAGTTTTAATCTCTCATCATTGACCTTTACTAGAGGCATCACCCAAAACAATGCTATCAAGCTCCTACTATATTATACACGACCTTTCTCAAATGTGGGATGCCAAATGTGGTGCTTAATGGTGCATGGTGTGATATGAGCATGCGCAGTGTACCTTGCAAATAAAGTTTGTCTCCAAATTGGACTTTTCTTCAAGAAACTTTTATAATTTAGTTTTGAATAAGTGTTGGAGTTTTTTAAGCTATATAAAAAACTCGCAGCACGTGTTTTATCAAGGATCAAAAACCCTCGCTGCGCTCGGGTTTTTATCCTTGATAAAACACTGCTGCTCGTTTTTTATATACTACATACAACACTAGTGTTGTATATCCTGATTTGAATAAGTTTTAACTTGTAATTTCATGGCAAAATTTATTTTAATCTTGAAAATTTTGGTAAAATATGACAGAGCTAACCTAGACGTTTTTTAAGTTGTTTACAACATTCACGTCCGTGTTGTATCGGCTATACAATCGCGCGCCTTTGGCTTGCGATTGTATCTGCCGATACAACACGGCCGCTCATGTTGTAAACATTACATACAACACTAGTGTTGTATATCCTGATTTGCATAAGTTTTAGCTTGTAATTTCACGACACAATGTATTTTAATCTTGAAAGTTAGGGTAAAATATGAAAGAGCTTAAACCTAGACGTTTTTTAAGTCATTTACAACATTTGCGTCCATGTTGTATCAGCTATACAATCACACATTACATACACAATAAACATGCAACCACATACCTGAATAGATTTCTTCCATTGAAGATAAAGAAGTTTAGAAAACTCCTTGTCAACAGTCAGACTCAAATCACTGGCAGAAAATTCCCCTGTTAAATGTAAACAACTCATTCAAAATATAATACATTGATGAGATCCCAACCAATATTACAGCTATATTAAATTAATAAAATATTGCTCAGCTGATTAAAGAACCCCTATTCTCCTCACTACAATGTTGCTGTAAGTGTTGTGTGGAAGGGTGTATTAATTTATTATATAACAATAACTTTAGTTAAGACAATGGTGTTCTATCAATTCCTCACCTTTGAAATCCACCCCTTGAATTGGACCAAACAACTCAAAGAGATGGAATGCTATAGCAGGTTCTAGCGACATCTGGAAGCTTGTTGGACTACAAGTTGGAGTTGGTAGTGTCTCATACTGTTGATTCATAGCTTGAGATGGGGTGGCATCATCTACGGAGCCATCAGAAGTGCTTCCATTACTTGACTCTGTTATAATTGAAATAATATAATTATTCAAGTGGGATCCAAGGGGGTGCTTTGGATGACCAGTGACCTCGTTTTGGAATTGAAAAATAACCATAATAAAGAATGGAACAAAATCTAACAATTTTAATCAATTACTGACCCCAGGGGCAATACTCATGTCAAACACTCCTGTATCTTCACCAATAGCCTTGAGCTCACCCTCCCTTGTAAGTTGATGCTTAATGGTGCATAATAGAGTACAAACACTAAAAGTGTGCAATACTTTGTACTATTTAGCACTAAATAGTGTTGATTAAACAATAGAGAACAAAAGAATTTGCATAATTTAGCAGTATTTAGTGGTATTTATGTTGCACACTTTTAGTGTTTGTACTCTATGAACAGTTTATATAATTTGATATATACCTGATTGATGCTTTGTCTCTCCACCAATGAATCTTTCATTGTTGCCTAGTATAGTTTCAATAGCTTTGTTAACATTTCCATCATGTCCTGACAGTATTCCAAGTAGAATCATGTCATCAATGTCTGGGAAACAAGTGTTGAGGAATTCAATCCCACTTAATTCTAAGTCAGTGGGTTCAGATGAATGGACATTTTGACTGAGCTTTTCTTCTCTCTCTGCCTCTTCCCTTGCTTCACGCTGTGATGTTATTTTTCTTGTCAACAACGAAGCTGGTAGTTGGGTTATCGTAAAATCTTTGTTTGAAACTCTGTGATTTACATCATCCATTTCAACAATGACATCATCACTGTTTTCATCATCGCTGCAATAAGCATCATCAGTTGTACTCTTGTGCGTGCTTAGCTGACTGCTACTTTCCCTGTTATCTACTTCAATGTCAATGTCACTTTCAGAAGAAACTTTTAAACCCCCTGAAACCATTTCCACAGCTCTTCCACTTGACACTGATTGACTGTTTGGTTTCCCATTTACATCAACATAAGTATTTGACAGACACATTTCCGGTTCTTCTCTGGTATTTTCTTGTTCAGCATCTGACAAATATATTTCCTGTTCTTTACTGGGGTTTTCTTGTTCAGCATCTGACAGATATATTTCCTGTTCTTTACTGGGATTTTCTTGATCAGTATCTGACAGATATATTTCAGGATCTTTTCTGGGGTTTTCTTGTTCAACTGTTCTTCGTTCCCTTCTTCTTGGTTTCCTCTGTGGTTTTGGTGAAGAACCCTTTTGGTTTTCAGTTAATATTCCGGCATGCCTTTCATCAGCCATGTATTTTTCAAACTCTCTGACGGGTGACCTACTACCATGACTTCTCATAACTGATGCATCCTGAATTGGTTTAGTTATTGCATCCCTTTGTGGTGAGTATCTATTAATGGATTGTCTGTTCACTTGTTGTTTCCCTTGGGCCGAGTGTTCACTATATTTCTCATGTTGAGTCTGATATTTTGCTTCTTCAGTTTTAGCTTGAGCTGATTTCTTATTTCCCTCTTCTCTTTGATTAAAAGAATAATTACTTCTAAACTTTTTTGGAAAATTTCTTTGATCAATTATATTTTGTTGTTTTTCTTTGTTGTTTTCTTGATCACTTTTATCATTCCCAATGTGTGTTTTTGCATCAGATAAATCAGGTTTGTTTTCTGTTTGCTGTTTTGCACTAGGATCTGCACTCTCTTCATCGGGCTTCTTGTTCATGAAAGTTGACTTTGATATGTGATCAAGTGTTAAATTATGTTCATAACGTTCCATCATGTTTTTAATTCCAGACAATGATACCCCATGTTGATTACGCCTAAAGAATCAGAGAGTTAATAACATTGAAAACTGTTTTTAAATAAAATATTAAAATATCAGAATATTGGAAACTG
The DNA here is from genome assembly GCA_949775045.1 of Metridium senile. Taxonomy (NCBI): domain Eukaryota; kingdom Metazoa; phylum Cnidaria; class Anthozoa; order Actiniaria; family Metridiidae; genus Metridium; species Metridium senile. Next base: position 60,313,335 of record OX459095.1, read on the forward strand.
GAAATATATTGTATTCTTTGTAAGCTTCATTCTATAACTTGTTTAACTTGGGGTCTTGTGTTGTTGCCATTGAATTACGTAGACTGTGTCCGGTACACAGAGGAGGGGCCAACATTTTGATGTCCATAAGTTGTTAATTATAACATAGATAAGTTATAACGCACGCTCTGATTGGCTTTTTAGCTATGAACAAAAAATGAATGGAGCATGCGAATGGAGCATGCTGATGTCAATTTTTTTCAAATATATTTTTTCGATAGAATGCGCATTCTGATTGAGTGCTAAACAACGTCAATTTTGAACATGTACTTCTTTCCTCTCTAATAATCTTTGAATTTCATGATCGTCTATAATTATCATAAAACTATTTTTCTCTGTTCATTTAGGAAATATAAGTCATCCTTCAATCCTAGTTGTGCCATGATTTACCTGAACAGTTCCTTAGCATTCCATCGCCATGATGTTTCAGGTTCTTTGAGTATTACTTGGTAACCAAGTCGCTGGGCCTACAGAAATCAAATATCTATCAATTTACAAATATATATTATATAATTATACATTTTTCCTATAATGTTTGGTGTTATTATCAATATCAATTTTCTATTAGTCAGTCATTAAGTCAGTCAATCGGTTGATCAGGCAGTTATAGCCAATCAATCAGTCCGTTAATCAATCAGTTGGTCAGTCAATCAATCAATGAGTAAATTAGTCAGTCGGTCAATCACTCCTGTCAATCAGGCAGTCAGAGAGCCAGTCAATCGATCAATTCAAAACCAGACTGTCAGTAAGTCCAGGGGCGGATCCAGAACTTTGACAAGGGGGGTGAACTTTAATATCCTTTTGGCGGATAACGGCAGACACAAGAGCGCAAAGACCGTAATGTGCCCGCTTTTCTTTGCTAAAACGGGACTTTACTGTAAAGAAGGGGGGTGAAAAGTCACCCAGTTCACCCCCCCTCCGTCCGCCCCTGAAGTCAATCAGTGAGTCTTCAATAGTCAATCTATTAGTTGGTCTGTCAGTCAGTCAGTCAATCAATCAGTCTGTCAGTGAGTTTAACATTTGGTTGGTCAGTCAATGATAATTCTATCAGTCAGTTAATCCATAAATCAATCAATCATTAAATCAGTAATTGTCCATTAATCAATAATTAACACGTTAATGTTTGAAAAGGCCATAATATGTTAGTTCTTGTGTGTACAGTAAAGTGACAAAAAACGGCCCATCACTGGTCCACTAAGATAGTAAGTTTAGTCCAGTTTTATCATTATAAGCAAAGTTTGAGTCATCCAAATTAAAGTGTTTACTAGCTCCGTCATGCCTATTCTTTACAATAACACCATGTACTAACCATTGAGGCGTAAGGCTTCATTTCCCAGGCCTGTGAGTTAGTGTTATCAATGATAACAGGTGATACACCAACTTGCATAGCTTCTCTTGCTGTAAAAAAATGATAGCATTTTATACTTAAAGCCAGGATCGCTGTGATGGTGCTTTCGTTTTTGTGACATATTAAAAAATCATTGTCCATTTTGTTTAATCACAAACAACTCTGAGCTATATTCTGATAGCCAAACATGATTTTCTGGGATTGCAGTGACTATAGCAACCATATGGAGACAAAGCTTTAAAAGAGTTGGTGCTGAGGGGTCATAATATTACTATATTATTATACAATTTTGTCTCATCCTCCCTACACGATTGTCATTTTTTCTGTCAAATTGGCTACAAACCTCTTAACTGATTCCATTCATGGGCTTCACCCAAGACAGCTACATCAAACTGATACCTATTGCTCAAAGTAGTTAGAATAGTTTTACTATTGGGCAATATTTGCACAAACAAGTGAATACTTACTATTACAGTGAGGAAACTCGGACTGTGAACACTTTGAGTTTATTTAGTACATAATTTTTAAACCAAATCCCATGAGCGAAAAGATTAAAAATAAGATTTATTGTTATGAACAGTGTATTTGAACTCAATGCTTCATTTTAAGAGGTTTTGGAGCAGTAGAATGTTATGAAATTTTAAACTAAAAAAGTGCTCATAGTGTCCTCACTATAAATGGTGAATATGAAATATAAGTCAGAGATGTACTGACCAAGAGCAATATTAAAGAAATTATATTATTTAGCTTACTGTCCATTTCTCAGGAAATATTCATCTGTTGAATACACTACACCTGTGCCTTTGATACTCCTACAAGAAAGTAATTATTGGATATTATTCAACCGCATTATATTCATTCCTGGAAATATCCTATATCCCAGAAAATACATTACATAGGTTATAAAGTCTTATAGATCGTCAACCAATACAAATATTTTTTTGGTGAGAATCTCAAGTCTGCAAATTAAGTGGCAGTTCAAAGCTGTTCATTTATTCATTTATTTATCTGAACGAAAAATTTAAGGGGCAATCAAAATTATTGCCCTCAGGTTCCTCCACTTCCCTGCCCATGTCATGGAAGAACCCTGATAGAGAGCAATGGTTATAAATACTGAGTGTAGTGGTAGTGAGCCTCACATTAAAGTCCTGACTGGAAATGATGTTTGTACAATGGATTTGAATAGTGTTGAGTGAACTTCACAGATAAGTGCCAAGACACTATAATATTATTTTTAAATCAATCAGAACATTTGGAAATACTTACTGTGCAAATGTAGACTTTCCACTACCTGGTAGACCACGCATGATGACTAATACTTTTCCTCTGGGTAGACGGTATGGAGGCTTCCTTACGTTTGGTTGAGCTACGAAAATATCACAAATTATAAAATTCCTGAATAATTAATGCAAAAATTACAATAGAAATCACATTCCGTGACAAAGATTGATTTTAGATACCAAATCGTCCTGATTTGCATAAGTTTTTTTTTTGCATGAAGTTTCTCGACCAGATTTACTTTTATCTTGAATTTTGTAGAAAAATATGAAAGAACTAATGTTGGACCCTTATAAGTACTATACAATATTCACAACTGATCTGTATGAGATATACAATGGCTCATCTTCAACTCGTCATTGTATATTCCATACAGGTTGGCCGCTCATATTGTATAATATATTACATATATTTTGTTTTGAATTTCTGTTTTGAATTTCTGTTTTGAATTTCTGTTTTGAATTTTTGTTTTGAATTTCTGTTTTGAATTTCTGTTTTGAATTTCTGTTTTGAATTTTTGTTTTGAATTTCTGTTTTGAATTTCTGTTTTGAATTTCTGTTTTGAATTTTTGTTTTGAATTTCTGTTTTGAATTTCTGTTTTGAATTTCTGATTTTTTTGTGAACATCCTTGATGAATAAGACTATTACGGACCTCAAATATAAAATATTTCCTTACTGTAATTATTATGTGGTGCAAATCCATGGGAGTTTGTCATTTGTCCCATGCGTGACATGGGATGCCTAGGTAACTGATGGTGTGGTACATTAAATTCTTGGTTCACAACAGGACCATTGTAATTACCTGCTTGCGGATGGAAGTGTTGATAAGGATGTCTATAATTTGGTGCTAAACTGATCATTCGAGGATGTTTTTGTGGATATGAATTATGATGTTGTGGATTAGGTGTATGTGAGAACGATTTAAGATGGTTGTGAATAGGTTTTGAATCATGTTGATGACTGAATTGGTTTGTATCTGGCCATGATGGAAGAGTTGTTGAGCCTTTATGATTCATATCATTAACTGAAGTGTCCGATTTTATCTGAAATGAATTAATAGTTTGAGATAATTTAGCTGGAGCAATTAAGTTCTCTTGTTCAAATGGTAAGTCCTTTTGTTCATGTAGTCCAGTACCAAAAAAATCATTTTGTTTAGTTTTAACTGAATTCCATTCTTTTGACGATGGGTTAGAAGATCTAAAATTTTCCATTAACTGCTTGAAAGGTTCTAAGAACTCTGATGAATTTCCATCCTGCAAACATTGAGGTTGTATATTTAAATCATGTGATTCAGGTTTCATACAGGAATTTAATAGACTATCTCCTGAATTGACAAGTCGCTGTCCAACATGTGACAATTCGGGTTTAACATGTTTTTGTGGCTGGTATTGTCTGCCTATGCCAATGTCATCAATTTTGTGATACGCAGTTTTGACAGCAGGGTGTCCCTCTAGATCTCCATCAGCCATAACAATTTCTGGTGAATCACTGCATTCCACAGCAACTGGTTTGTAAGAAACATGCTCAGTTGTCGACACAGGATTGCTATTCAATGTGAATAGCTTTTCCATGGCATCTTCGACTTTAAAAAGAAAAACAAAGGTCAAATCACCAACAATTTTCACAACTTTATAATTATTACGTGTACCCTCAATTATTGTTTTCGACTTTTTCGATTGATTTTCCTTCATAAATTTACACATAACCTTGTGTATAGTTGATAAAAGACATTGGATTACGGTACATTGAGTCTAGATAATCACAAATCCACAAGAAAGGCGTATTTGCTTACCATTATAATCACTTTCTGCCAGAATCAATGTCACAACTTCACGATCGATTGAACCGTGAAACATCTCTTGTAAACACTCTCTCGCGGCTACTTGTTTGTCTTTTTTATGCTGATTTGGAGGACCTATACTCATACATTGATTATCCATCGTAAAATATCAAAAATTGATTATTTGAATGAAAGTCAAAACAAACAAAAAAGAAAATATCACGAGCTCGCTGAAACGTTTTCAGGTCGTTTGTTACATCAGTTCCTTGCACAGTCTTCCTCAGTCATAACAAACGGTAGAGGACTGGGTCTAAGTATTGCGTAAGCTATACCAGCAGCTGCAAGGAAGTGTATAAATTCTTCCAAGAATTTCAATATCAAGCAGAGAATCCTGTAAGAAACTACAGGAGATTCCACAAACAAAGAAAATTCTTGTGGAGTAAATACCAAATATGTCCAATGTTGTGCCTTGACCTGGCCTTGACCAAAATATTTGACAATTTTATGTGATGACTCATCTACACAAGCAAATATTAGTGACAACTTTTAATTGTCACATAAAAGTTAACATGTCAGCTTTTCAGCAAATGCAGTTGTCACATAAAAATCGGACTTTTTTTTCTTCTCTAACAAGCAAATAAAAAATGTACATGTATGCATAAAAATATTCATATACATAAAAAAATTGCTTGTGTAGACGTGTTTTAGCATGTGTAACAATGGCCCTGCATGTAGGTGAACACAGGTTCCAGGTATGCGATTGCAGCATTTCTCACTTGAATTGATCACATATGTAGACCATAATGATTTACAACTTACCATTATATTGAACAAATAACTATTTTAAAGGATGGAATGATTCAGGGGGGAATTCACATGTGAAAATAACAGAAGATATCAATTTTTTGAAACAGAGAAATATAGGTATTTCATTGACAATTATATAATAATATTGTTTACAATAAGAATGTCACAAATACATTAGAATCTCATCTTTAATTCAGTGCCTAAGTAAAAACATGCATGTGGGTTTCTATGATGGAAAACATCAAATCATTTTATCCCAAATGCACTTATCATGACACAGTCATAAACTGTTGTATTATATTACATGGTTATAGTTCACTCATACCATGCACACTGGCTCCTTAGAGTCTCTTATAACATAAATTATTTACAAGGAACATACATGTTAAGAAAACACAATGCAAAAATAAAAACTAGTCTTCGAACCATGATGCATCCTTGGATTTCTTCACAAACTGTTCAACCTGAACAAGAAACATAGTCTTAGCACAAATCAATATTCAAACTTATGAAATAATAATTGAAATTGTGATATGTCATTTCTCCTTGGGGGTGAAGGTTACGTAAACTTGTCCAGTCATTGGTGATTGGTTGATTAGAAAACCCCCAAACCAAAATTGTTTTTAGAATTTGTTAGTTGGTACAGCAATGTTGGCTGTATCTGATCTACTACTACTACTTGATGTACATTATTTTTGAAATAATGAATTATATTTACCCTCTCAATAAGTTGCGGATTAACATCTACTTGCATTTCTCTCATCATTTCCAAAAAGATCTCTGAACCAACCCTGTGAAGATAATTAACACATTTGGTGAGGCAATCTAGAAAATAAAATTGCCTGATGCCTAATTTTTCATTTAATTAATGTCTAGAAAGAATGGAATGATAATGCATGCTGTATAATCACACGATGAACAGTAACAAATTACAATATTTGAAAGTAAAAATTTGAATCAATTAGGATTGATACAATAACCTTCCTAATCCCTCATGTTTGAACCTTAATGCAAAGGGCTCATTGTCTCCTGCATGACTTAATCAATAGTGATTAATAAAACTTTTAAAGTTGGGGCTTAGCTCTGAAATATAGAATTTTTTAGGTACTTTTTCTAGGTACTTTATGAAGCATTACTATAGTATTGTACTGCGCAATTTGTCACTGCACATGATCATATATATATTTTGCACATAAGTATTAAATTATCATTATTATTATAAATGGTGAGATTCGCTTGCTGTTTTATTTCATATTGTGGTATTATTACCTGTCATCATACTTCATTAATGTATTGAAAATTTCTTCAAAAAAAGATGCATCCCACTTCTTAGAAGGGTTATCAAAATACATTTCAGTCATCTGTAAACAACAAAACATAAAAAAGATTAAAGGTACGATTACAAGAGAACATAACAATTAACATTATTTGATACAAATATATAGTTTCTAATTGGTCTAATGCCCTTCTTAAAGTGCACCTGAAGCCCTTCATGATATTTTGCAAATCTGTTGTACATGAGGTGTATAATAAGTGTACTTAATATTTTTTGATGTCTACCTCTCCTTTCTGAGATATAAACATTTGAAATCTGAAAATGCAAATGAGGTGACATCATCCCAGGAATTTGTCAAAGTTTTGTTTCAAAGCTGACAGCAAGCTTGTTTTTGTAAAGAAGTAAAAATGTTAATGGTAGTGTAAATATTAGTAATACAGATATTGAGCTTTAAAAAATTGCTATATTTATTTCCAGAGAACTTTTGTATATTTAATGAGGCCTGGGTAGACGTCACTTCATTTGCATTTTCAGATTTCAAATACTTATATCTCAGAAAGGAGATGTCGACATCTAGAAAATTAAGTACACTTATTATACACCTCATGTCAAACAGATTTGAAAAATATCATTAAGGGCGTCAGGTGCACTTTAAGCAAGCATTATCCAATAATATTGATGAAAACTGTATGTAAAGTTTAGCAAAAAAAAGTCAGAAATGACCATTATTTAATAGTAAAATCAAACTTCTTTTGACCTTGGATTTGTTTTGAAATTATATTTTATCAGCTAGAAAGTCTTTTCCACAACAAAATTCAATCCTTGTGCTGTGACCTGTGCTGTGCTATGAATTAAGACAACTTCTAGTCATACAATTTAAGATAAACATAGGCGAAATAATTTCAAAATTATTTCACCTATATATATCATAAATTGTAAAACACTTTTGCCTCATATATATATACTCTTGAATAAATGATAAACAAAACAATTACTAAATAAAGCTTCCTTATTATGGAAAAAAGCATACAGAACTCTATTACTGCAGTTTTTGACTTTCTGCAAACTTAGATATTCCAATGGTTAGTTGTGAACGACAGCCATCAATCAAAAACACAAAAGGTGCCGAGTAATTAGCAGCAGCCAAAAATTTATTTTACAACTAGCCATTGGAATGTCTGAGTTCATAGTAAGACAGAAACTACAGTAATTGCTAAACGTCTTCCAAGTGATGAGTGTCAGCAGATTGAGATTATTTATTTATTTATTTATTTATTTATTTATAACGCTTTCCACATGTGTGGGAGACCACAGCAACAGAGCTAGGCTCCAAGAATGTGTGGCTCGATTAAAATAATAATACATAGAAGAAATAATTACAAAATAATTGATTACAAATAAATCAATATGATATTGAGCGAGTCTGAGGGTCAACACTGAGAGCCATGAAATATAAACAATCAAGATCATGCTGTGCATAATCAAAATTCCACAATATTTCCACAATGTTTTGTCTAAACAGTGTTATATGTAACTTTTCATACTTATACAAAATTGTTATATTTTATTATTTGGAGTACCCTTCTGACATATACATTTATTGTCGTTACTCTTACTTTTTGTATCAGCCTTTCTCTTTCTTCATACTCTTCCTCTGACATCACCTGAAGAAAAAGTGAAGTGAAAACAAAAATAAGACATAAATAAATGTTGCTACAAAACCCAGTGACACAGATCCAAATACTTTAAAAAACAAGTATGCTCCAGAAGTAATTGCCCATACAAGGAAAAAGGGTTTGAATAGAAAGTTTTAAACATTGCGTTACTGTCATAATTTCAAATGTACGAATGATCTCTGCCATTTAAGTTTACACTCACAGTTTTTTCGATCTCATCAACATCATTAATCCACCGAGACAACCAGTTTGCACCCTTTGCCTTGTCCAACCAGCTTCTTATTTTTGTTCTTTCGTCGTATGTTACTCCTTCTGTTGACTGCCATCTCCGCCAACACGACTGACAAGAAACGAAGGGAACAACAAGCCCGCTATCCGTTGCTGGCCCTTGATGTTTGACTGTTTTAGAGAAGAAAATGGTGTTCAGTTTAAAATTATACGATATTTTTAATGGTAAATATAAGTTACACTGTCATTAATCTATCAATTAAACGAAATGTATTTTAATAAATAAATTGATATATGTTATCTTACGCAATTTAACAAAGTACGTATCACACATGGATCTTTTAACAAGTCGTGCAGCCTCTGATCATTTCAAAATTACTCAATTACGAGTAACAATAACTGTAAAAAACCTAAATATTCCAAAAGAATACATACTAGACTTACCAAGAGAGCCAAAACATCTTGACAATCTGGGAAGAGACGGCGAAGTTCGAAGGGAAAACTTCACAAACCTTCCCACTACAGCCGCCATCTTGAATTGTCGTCCTACGCTCTGCATGAATGTGAGGCTCTGAGGTTCGCTAAGCACTTCTCCGTTTCAAGCCCGAACTCCTTCCGAGTTTTACCGACATTTTACCGAAAGCTCTCCGTGAGATTTTCGTAAGAAGGACTGGTTACAAAGCTACTAAATGAATATTTACCGGAAGTTGATTTTGAACTTTATATTACTGAACATTTTGTGACTACGTGTTGTTTCAAATACAATGGAGTTTCCTAATCTAGGACAACAGTGTGCTTTAACGACTTGTAAACAGTTAGGTAAGGTTTTTATAAAATCATAATATTGAAATGTTTCGACAAATTGATTTGGATTTTACTTGAAGCGCCATCTTGCGAAAACCGGGCGTGAGTAAGCATAAAATGTTTCGTTTTGGCTGTGCTTTATTTTTTTCTGTATTCATTTTTATTTTACTGTATTGTATTGCAGACTTTTTGCCGATGAAATGCGATGCATGCAGTAAGATATTCTGGTAATTTTTTTAAGCTTTTACTGTAAAACAATATTCTAATGTAACAACAACACTACAAACTTACTTATCTTTTCTATTTTAATGTATCTATTCAAACAGTAAAGACCATGTTAAATACACAGAACATTCCTGTGATCAAGCCTACAAGAAGGCAAGTTATTAACATACTGAACGTCTAAATAAAGATATTATGTCAAAGGATTAGGGACCAACTTTTTGCTAAAGGTTTTGTGTGCCCCCATCATGCACCCTCCCCCTCAACGTTCGATCACTGAATGTTTTCATCACACTTTCCTTTTTTTTTTTACTTTCCTTTTACAGCATAATCTTTCTTGAAATATATAATGTTTTGTCTGACACCCAAGCACCCTTCCCCCACTCCCTCCTCTTTTGATAATTCTATATAATATTATTATGTGGATATAATGTTTTCAGGATAATCAAGTGCCAGTTTGTCCACTATGCAATCAACCTGTTCCAGTGCCAAGAGGACAACAACCCGATATCAAAGTAAATTAAATTATATAAAGGATGGTTTAATGGCAATTAGTAGCAAAGTGGGAATCAACTGTCGATAATGAATAAGCATTTGCATGTAATGTCATTGCTGAGATTTCACGTTCGATCTGTATGAGATATACATAAACATACATATTTATTTTGAGGTCCTTTTGGAAATCATGTATATGAAAAAGTTTTCTTCAATAAAGATTATTAAAAAAGAATTAAAAAATAGACTCGGCTTCGATTGCCACCGTATATCCCATATACAACTGTAGATTGCCAGCTTATAATTTATATAGTACAAATATCTTAATTTAGAAGTAGAAAAATTATCTGTGTAGTTTTCATACTACATTTATTCAAAACAATATTTTTGTGTTTATTTTCAGGTTGGTGAGCATATTGACAGAGATTGTCAATCAGACCCAGCTATTAAAAAAAGAAGTGCATTCACAAATAAGTGTGCAGTAAAGGGCTGTAAACATAAGGAGGTGAGGGTTAATAACATCAGTAATTTAGATTTAAACATCATATTTTCCTGCTATCTTGTCATCCTACTCTCTTTCTGTAGGTCAATTTTCTGATTTGTTCTTGAATATACATAGGCTTCAATGTTTTACTCTTCAGTGTCTTAAAAATGTTTTTTTTTTACACTTTGGCAGCAAATCGTTGTCCAAAACCAGAGTACTCACCCCTATGGGATTCCAATTGCCATCTCTCCTCCTGCACAATTTATTGTGCACCTTGAACTTTAGCTAAGGTTAAATAATATACTTTTTTAATTGAGTTCCTAAACAAAATGGCAAAGATATTTGATTTTTACAAAATCCATTTTGTTAGTTGATAAAGGTACGATGTGAATCATGCCGTCAGAACTATTGTCTCAAGCATAGACATGAACAAGATCATAACTGTACAGCTGTAGTGAAGTCTGCAGGCTCAACAAGGTCAGTACATTGAAAGTCTTTCATTTTTTTATTTTTAATATTTAGTCAGTTGATTCTCATTATTTTGTAAACTCTGGCCAATGTAAATTTAAAATAAAAACTAACACAAGAAGACGACGTTTCGGAGTCATCTTGACTCCATTATCATTAAGGCTTTAATTACATAAAAGTTTGACAAGTCGCTTGTCTAATTTTTAAGACTTGTCAAACTTTTACGTAATTAAAGTCTTAATGATAATGGAGTCAAGATGACTCCGAAATGTTGTATTTGTGCGTTGGTTTATATTTTAAATACGTTTTCTAAATCTCTTTTAAATTGCAGCAAAATTGATTTTGATGATTTAGTTAATATTTATTTTCTCTCAACAGCAGTAAAAAAACATCAGCATCAGTTAAAGCAGGGTAAGTGGAATGGACTGTGTAAGCACTGCAAAACCAAGTGGGTTTGGTTCCCTGTGTTGACAATCTTAAATATGTACACAGGAATCCCAAGAGGACTTTGTCATTTACAATGTAAATGCAAAATGAAAATGAAATACACTTTAATTGGAGTTGATATCCAAGAAAACTGTATATTATATATCCTCATTAACATTTTGTTATTATCATTAAAATTGAAAAAAAGGAAATTGATGGTGCGGAAAATAAATCCTCAGTACAAAAGATCTTTGACAATGATAATATTAAAAAAGTATTTTTTGTTGTATGTTTTCTAGACAAGCAGCAGCTAGTAGATTTCAAGGCAAGCCTTCAGGAACTAGACCTCAACAAACTAGTTTATCATCTTATGGAAGAGATCTTGATAGGTATAATGAATGGCTACTGACTTTTAATGTGTTATATACTTTTAATACCCAAGGCATATATTAGGCAACAAATAAAATAGCCAAAGAATATTATTAATAACAACTGGTTTTGACTTTAATGAATGGTGATATATTATGATGTATCCTGCAAACAGGGTTGTTTTTTCTCTGAGAGTAAGAAACAAAACCACCTCTGCTTGCAGGGTAATAGAGGAATGATCATTATTTTACAGGGAAAGAAGAGAGAGACAAACCTCTCAGCAAAGTCGACCTCAACAGCAGTTACAGCAGGGAACCATGGTATGTCTGTTCACACTTTATACATCTGAAGACAGTTCATCAAATGAATCAATAGATCTATCACAAACCTACAACTCTCTGAGTGCATATCAATTCCTACTGTAGGCCTTCATACACATTACGTTTTCTTTGAGAGAAATGTCAAAGGGAGGATGAACTCTTTTGGGAGCCAACAACCAACATGCAACCTTTTGCATTCATAGTTTTATAGTTAGTTTAGTTTGTAGGTGTATTTGTAACAATTTAGTTTAAAGTTTATTGTTTAAAGTTTGTTGTAACAGTTCAATTTTTATGTTTGGGGTATAGACCAAATTGAAATATGGCGTACTCTTTTTGTTCTTGACTGTCTAGCCTCGTGTTCACATTGGAAAACAATAAGAGTTTTCACATGTATGCGAGGCTGGGCAGTCAAGAAGAATTGTTATTCAAATTGGCTGCCATATTTCGATTCGGTGTAGGGACTGTGTAGGGACAGCCAGAGGAGCCCTTGTCAGCTCTAAGTCATCCTCATGTGTGTTGTTGTTTTGTAAAGTGCTTCAAGCAGATTTGGATAGGTGCTGTATATATATAATTATATGATTATTATATTATATCTGATGAAAGAAAAACTGTAATCATGCAGACACCAAATTCCAGATATGTTTTCAAATATCTGCAGTTTTAACATCTATATGCAAGTACAGCATTTTTCATTCCATGACTTTTAACAAATTTCCAGTTGTTTTATCATGTCTCCTGATTTACCACAATGTCAACAGACAAAATGTTGTGTTTTTGTAATACCTTGTTACCTTTATTGTCTATCTTAACAGAGTGAAGATGAAGCATTAGCGCTTGCAATACAAGCATCACTTGGCAATCAACCTGGACCTAGTCAACCCAAACCAAACAAACAACTTACAGCACAAGAAAAAGAAGACTTGGCACTAGCTCAAGCATTAGCACAGTCTGAGAAAGAGGAATTAGAAAGACAGAGAAGGGTAAGTATAAAAAATATATATAATACAGCTTCTTCTTCTATGCAAAACCCTCAATATTAGTTTATTTAATATGAGAACAAATACAGTAACAGGTTCCCATTTAAATCTGTACTTTCCCATTTAAATCTGTACTTATGCAAATTTTGTTGTGTGCTAAACACACAGATCAACCAATCAGAGAAGTTCATTTCAGAAATAATATACTCTGATTGGTTGATCTGTGTGTTTAGCACACATCAACACAATTTGCATAAGTACAGATTTAAATGGGAAAGTACAGGTTTAAATGGGAACCTGTTAGTTGAAAATAGGACAGACATGGAGGGGATGACTTGAGAAGTGAAGATAGCTCATTTCCCTTGAAACTGGTTTATATTTTCTTGGGCCTAGCTCAAATATCTTAGAAGCTTGGCAATGTAATACTTATACAAAATGCATGTTTGATTTTCAGGGCCAGCAGCGAACCAGTGAAAAGAAATCAGACTGCAGTTTGTCATGAAAGAGGAAAAATCTGATTGGTGTGTCATGGAAGCTGTAAGAGCTTGCACCATCTGCACAACCAATTCAAAACTATACTGCTGTGAGCCAAGTCATAGTTCAAGACTGACAGATGTGTTACCTAAAGTCTACTCTAAGTCTGAGGAAGTAAAGTTTGCCTACAACCAAATCATGAAATTGGTTTCATTTAATCTGTGAAGTCAATGATAAATGCTGACAAATACTTCATTATTTAGGCCTGGTAGCGACATAAGCAAAAGCAACTTACATGTATTTAAAGAAATGCTTGAACACTGAGTGTATGTTGCTTATGGTTATGCCACTAGTGTGAATCTAGCCTGCAAAACAGGCATTCATCAGTGTGAACCAGGCTTTAGCTTCTTCACACAAGTATCGTGGTCTGTGAATGTCTGACCAAGAGATTTCTAGCTTGTCCTGCAGCCCTTTTTAGTGAATATTGTGATGCAACATATGAGGGAATGTTGCTTAACAACACTAAACATGGCTGCAGAACATTCCTCACATAAATGGCAGTTGAAGTCTAAAGCTACTGTAATACGAGCAACAAATTCGTCCAACTTGTCTCGCGACATCGCTGCAAAACAAGTTGGAAAGCGATGTTGCTCGTTTTTCCACCCGCGTACCAACTTGTCTTGCATCAAAATGGCTTGAGTTGAAAAAGTTTGTTGCAGAAAGTATAAGATCGTTCTACTTTTTGCAACAAAACTTGTAGATGTTGCTTGTATTACCACACCAACCCAACTTGTCTCGCAGCAAAATGACGTCAAGCACGCCGCCATGTTTGTTTACTCGCTGTATTAACCAATCAGAATTCAACTCAACTTGTTGCTCATTTTTCCACCCGCGTACCAACTTGTCTTGCATCAAAATGGCTTGAGTTGAAAAAGTTTGTTACAGAAAGTATAAGATCGTTCTACTTTTTGCAACAAAACTTGTAGATGTTGCTTGTATTACCACACCAACCCAACTTGTCTCGCAGCAAAATGACGTCAAGCATGCCGCCATGTTTGTTTACTCGCTGTATTAACCAATCAGAATTCAACTCAACTTGCAACAAGCCATTTTGACGCGAGACAAGTTAGTATGCGGGTGGAAAAACGAGCAACATTGCTTTCCAACTTGTTTTGCAGCAATGTTGCGAGACAAGTTGGACGAATTTGTTGTTCGTATTACCGTAGCTTAAGTCTAAAGAATATCTTACACTATTAATCAAGGCAAACAACAAGAACTATGAAATTATGGTTTAACAGGTGCGGATCCAGTTATGGGGTGCAGTGGGTGCACACCCCCCATTATTTTAGTCAGCTCTTACGGTCTCTGTTTTTTTATGTATATTATTATCTTATAAATTATTGTGCTACTAGTTATTCATTTTTTTAAACCAAAAATTCTTTATTACTGTATATTTTGCTTTAGAATTTACTTATTTACTATCATTATCACTCAGACTGATGTCGTACATTGATTACATAATTCCTTAATGGTGGGTGCACCCCAATCCAATCCTGGATCTGCCCCTGTTTATTATTAATAAACAACTGCTGGACAGTAATGCATGTGTGTTTATTGACATGTTATTAAAATACTATTTATGCTGATATTATATTGTACATATTGGAAGCCCTGTTTATTACAACAATAAAGTCTTTAAAACAAGTATAGCTTGGTCTTTCTTATAACAATTGGTAGTGAGTAATCTTACTCATTTATCAATTTTGACCTCCATTAATCATTAACACACTAGATTGTTCTCTCCTTTCGTCTAAATGGACTGGTGGTATCTTGAATGATCTTTATTTCTTACATGATATTATTGGAACATTTTGTAGCATTTTGGATTATTGTTGCAATATCTTTTTTTCAAAACAAGTTCACTTCTTTTCAAAAGGATCTGACCAAATCTTCATGTCTGAAACACACAAAAAACATGAAATTCAAATACATTAAAAAGGTAATATAAATAATTATATTTATTTGTATTTATTCCTATAAAAACTGACATTTGTCTCTTTCAGTAAAAAACATGCTAACCTAATATTTGATTGGGATAGCTGTTTTATTCAGGTAGCGTATATATAAACTAAGCTACAACCTTACACAGGCTTCCCACACTAGAAATCTGTGGTTTGGGGCTTCCTGTGCTATTTAGCAGCTCGTTTGAAGTCAAATACACTATTGATAGGCCGATGACTGTTGAAATTTGCCATCGTCAAAACCTCCTTAACTGGCCACCATGCAAAACCCAAGAAAACCACACAGAAATGTTTCTAAACTCATATAATCTTTTATTATTGAAAAAAAAATATTACTGACTAAAGAAATGAATTTCAAATGGAACAATATTTGAACGTTCAGGCCAACTTGAACTTCAAACAAGCCGTTAAATAACACAGGAAGCCCAAACCACAGATTTCTAGTGTGGGAAGCCTGTGCAACCTGTACTTACTTCCAGGTTGTATCTCCTCTTGTTTGATTGTCTTTCTGGTTTCTTTTTGAATATCCCCTGAAAATATAGCATACCACAATATTATAATAATAATAATTTACATTTATATGAGCGCAAATAAATATCTATATATATATATATATATATATATATATATATATATATATATATATATATATATATATATATATATATATATATATATATATATATCCAAATAAATGCTCTATGCGCTATAACATAAAATATAACATAAAATAACAAGAAATT
Source organism: Metridium senile (assembly GCA_949775045.1). Taxonomy (NCBI): domain Eukaryota; kingdom Metazoa; phylum Cnidaria; class Anthozoa; order Actiniaria; family Metridiidae; genus Metridium; species Metridium senile. The sequence goes on from OX459095.1 coordinate 60,329,571, forward strand.
TAGAAAATATAAAAATAAACAAGTATAAATTAAAATAGTTTTTAATAAAGTCTTGAGTTGAGACTTATTATTATTATTATTATTATTATTATTATTATTATTATTATTATTATTATTATTATTATTATTATTATTATTATTATTATTATTATTATTATTATTATTATTATTATTATTATTATTATTATAGCACATTTACATTATCATATAGCTATTATAAACTGGTATTGTAAAGTAACTATTAGAAACTACACATTCTGATTGGTTGAGGCATGCACTTTACAAAAGCACACAACATGCGTATTTGCATGCTCAGATAAAATATGTCAATTTGTATCCTATTAATTATTAATTAAGGAGGGCGACATGGGGGATTGTGGTGTTGAGGAATATTTTTTGCTGTGTTGTGGTGCAAAAAAAACTCAAAGTGCAGTACGTGTTACAGTGATTTAATGTCTTTGGTGTGCATTGTTTGCTTTTACAAAGCTGCGGTGTGAGGTAAATTTGAATGCTGTGGTGTTTGTAAAGTGTTTTGTGAGAGGTATTGTGATGCGGTGTTGTTAAAAATTGTCTGGCGGTGTTGCAGTGTTGATATCCCCCCCCCCCCCCCCCCCAAGTTCCTTTAGAATTGCATTAGAATTACATTAGAATTGCATGCTACTTCTTCTATCTTCCATAATAGGTAAATTAAATAAGCTCAATGTTGAACCATAGTTAATAGAACGTTGAACATATGGATTATTTCCAGAGCATAAACTAACCAGCAATAATGTATAATCTTAAATATATCAAAAATCAAGTCTTATGCTTCCAAAATTTGCACTTACTGTAAACTTCAGGGTAAAGTTTTGGGTAAATCACGATAGGAAATAAAGCAGCTGATGTTATTACCATAATGCCACCTATCACTAATGTGGATTTGATTTTCGACGACATCTTAACTATTTTTATAAATATTATTTTGTACAAACAGGAGATGCAAACAGTGTATTTTATCGAAGCTGGTCAGTGGCAGACAGACAAAATATATGCGCAGGCGGGATTCAAAGTAAGGCTCATAATTTTGTTCATTTCGGTTTCTTACGATTTCTGGTTAAAATATACGAAAACTTTTCGTGATGCCAAATAAATAAAATTTCCTAACTCATCAGAAATCGATTATAGTATTTTTTTTAGCGGTTTTTGCGTGTTGTTTCACTCGACCTAGTCTTCCAATTATCAGCGGTTTCACCCCATAACGTAAGCTCAGCAAACCGCAAGAAACGTAATATTGCGGCATTGCATTTTTCGCGGCCGGAGTTGAACCATCCTCGGGAACCCAGGGGTATTCTTCTGTCGCTCGTTTCTCGCTTCCACAACATATACCCCTGGGAACGTAGTCTGTTGGAGCTTGTTCCGGAAGTCAAAATTCAGCTCTTTCCTGATTGGTCGACCTTATTAGGTCGACCAATGAAAATCAAGATAACCATTCAAAGAAAGTCGTTAAATAAGTTTGAATTTTGACTTCCGGAACAAGCTCCAACAGACTACGTTCCCAGGGGTATATGTTGTGGAAGCGAGAAACGAGCGACAGAAGAATACCCCTGGGTTCCCGAGGATGGAGTTGAACAAAAAGTAAAAAAGTTTTTACAAAAATGTCTGAAAACGGAACTACAAAGAACCCTAGATGTTATTTTGATATAACAATTGGCGGAGAAAAAGGTAGGTAAAGTAGGCATGGAAAATTGGTAAAGACTTTCATGTGAAAAAATGTTTTTTGAATTGACGGCGAGCTAGAAGTCTCGAATGATTTGTGAGGTATGCATTTCGTGTGGTTTGTTCGTTGAGGTATGCTTTCCATCGAGAACTGAAATATATATAATCTAATTTGATGTCTATGAAATTAACTGGCAAACATTGATTTTGCTTCAATCGTTAGAATTTGGTAACAATTTGGACAAGTTTATTGGTTGTGTGTCAAATCTGTGCACGTGTTGTAAAGGTGTCAAAAATGAAATGAAATTTAACTTACTTTTGATAATAAGAATTTGATAGCAAGTAATGATAATGATTAATTTTGAATTGACTTATAACGTGAATTAGGAATGGTCAATTCTTAGCATGTGTAAATATCCAGGGGGGGGGGGGATACTCCCTTTGTCAAAGTGGTAGAGGTGATCGGCAGAGGTTTTGAAAACGACCCCTAAAAGAACTATTAAAGCCTTGTTGATATCAAACCCTAAAAGGTACGGCTGTGCGAAGCCAGCCAAGCTTACTTTTAGCAACGAAGCAGTAACTGAATGACCCTTACAGGTACGGAGTCATGTTAATAGTTATGTAACAGATTTTTGAGCCTGAACCCTAAAAGGACACTTAAAGGTAAGCACAGGAAACATTTTAACCCTAAAAGGTACGCCGATAACCCCTACCTCTTGGACAGAATTGCAGACTTACATGTAGTACATTTGTTTGAAATACAATAAATTTAGTTTACAAAACAAGTACTAAAGCTTTTAGTAAATTTGTGTGACACTTGTTTTTGTGTTGTAGTTGGCAGAATTCTCTTAGAGCTGTTTGCTGATAAATGTCCTAAAACCGCCGAGAACTTCAGAGCCCTCTGCACAGGAGAAAAAGGCAACACTTCATCTGGGAAACCACTTCATTTTAAAGGATGTACATTCCATCGAAGTAAGTACAAAAAAAGCGAAAAATGGCTTTTTACTTGAGTTGTAGCATATACATCATATAGACCCTTGGAAGTGAAACTTGTCACCCAACTCCAGGTAGGCCTAACACCTGTCAGAAGATAAGTTTTTTTTCATTTATCTCTATCTTTAAATGCCTTGCAGTCATTATAGAGTCTATGCATATCCTGAGTAACTTGCTGTTTTCTCAGCATCTCAGCCACAAACTTTTTCACATTAATTTACAAAAATGTTTGTTTTTATGAATTACTATCATAACATTCATAAAGTATAGCTGACATAATTGATATGCTTTGATTTATTTTTCAGTCATCAAAGGGTTTATGGTACAGGGTGGAGACTTCACCAACCATGATGGAACAGGAGGAGAGTCAATATATGGAGAAAAGTTTGACGATGAAAACTTTGAGTACACGGTATAAAGATTATTGTTGTTATCATTATTGTCAATTTAATGAATACTAATTTACAATCTTTAAGTACACTTGTGTACTCATCATCATTATCATCATCATTATCATCATCATCATCACCATCATCACCATCACCATCACCATCACCATCATTATCAATGAATGTAATATCATTACTAATTAGCATTATTTGTGGTGCAGTATGACATGGACCACCATCACCACCATCATTATCAATGAATGTAATGTTATTACTAATAAGCCTTATCTGTAATACAGCATGACAAGGAAGGGCTGTTATCCATGGCCAATTCAGGACCCAATACTAATGGTTCTCAGTTCTTCATCATCTGTGAACCAACACCTCATCTTGATGGCAAACATGTTGTGTTTGGAAAGGTTCTTAAAGGAATGAATGTTGTGAGGGAACTAGAAAACACTCCTGTTGATGACAGTAAACCACATAAGGCAAGTATTTCTCCAATGCTAGAATATACCAGACACTTTACTTACCTAAATTGGCTATTGCTAACACACACCATATACTCAAGAACAAATGAGGAAATAACAAACTACAGCCATGTATATATACCCTAAATGACTGACATTTAGCAATGTAATAATAGTAAGTTATGATTTAGTAATTAAGCCTCAATTATTCAAAAAATATTAGAAATCAAGAAACAAGAGAGCATCAAGTTTAAAATGCAGCAACAGAATTTTATGAATCTTGAAGTTATATATTAAATTGTATACAATATGAGAAGTCGATCTGTATGCAAAATGCAACAGCAAGTGGAAAACAGACCGTTGTATATCACATACAGATCGGACCTGAATATTGTATAGTACTTAATATACAAGACAGTTCAACGTTACTTAGTTCTTTCATATTTTAATAAACTTGTCAAGATAAAAGTAAATCTGGTTGAGAAAATTCAAGTTAAAATGATTTTGTATCAAAAATACAACCTTTGTCACGGGCAGGATTGCTTTTGTCAAATTTTCATTAATTATTCATGAATTTTATTATTAATTATGCGTTTTTGTTGTTTAGCCATGTGCAATAGCAAACTGTGGAGAGCTACAAGAAGGAGAAGATGATGGCATTTGCATAGATGATGGCACAGGTGACATACATCCAGATTGGCCTACTGATTCTGACTTAGACTTTAAAAAGGTTAGCAACAAAGGTCAACGTATTAGACTGCATTCATTATTTAGAAGTGGGGAGGGCTGGAAGAATTACTGTGCGACCCGCAGTACTGTAGTCACTTACAAAAACTTTTGATGAATTTTGACATTATTTTGACATTTCTTCATCTCAATCGGACCAAAAACAGACATCAAAGTATCTAAAGTCTTCTTAAATATCTTCTCGATATAAACTCTGCCTGTCGATATAAACTTGAGATTGAGATAAAAAAATGTCAAAATAATGTCAAAAATTCATCAAAAGTTTTTGTAAGTGACTACGGTACGGCGAGTCGCACAGTAAATGTTTGAATACTAAAATAATTATTATTCTTGAGCTCATCATAAAAGAAAGTGGAACCAAGCTGTTCCATCTTGTTGCCCTACTCCAATATGTGATGAGTTTCTTTTCATAATTGCTAAAAGATAAATGTTAAAAGAAAATGTCCAAAACAGCTAACAAAGAGTCCAGTATTTAGATAACTGTTCTGCAAAATTGATCTGTTGGCAGTAAAACCTGATGGGTTGCTGTGAACCATTGCAAACTGTTGAATAATTGTCAAATATTGTGACATCTTGTAATTAAGAGTTTGACAGTTGGTCTAAGCTGGACGTTTTACTGTTCTATTTATAGATGGATGACGTGGTTGCAGTGGCTGACAAAATAAAGGTTATAGGGAATGAACAGTTTAAAGCAAAAAATTATGAATTAGCCAAGAAAAAATACAGAAAAGCTCTGAAGTAAGTCATGCTGATCCAGGAGTTTTTCGAGAAAATATAGCTGAAAGTATTATGATGATAATGGTGATGACAATGATGATTTTGGTGATGATAAGATGGTTTTCCTCCCTTCCGCAAAAATGAAGATGTGAGTCGAGTTGTACGCAAGATATTTAACGTAGAAGTAGTGAGAGTGAGCGAGTTTCCCTGATTAGTATACACATGTCCAGCTTCAAGATTGAGATGTAATTAAAAAAAGTGATTTATTTTATTTTTATTGATGATGATGATGATGATAATAATGAAATGACAATAATAATAATAATTATAATAATAATAATGATGATGATGATGATGATGAAAATGACAATAATACTGTTAATGATAATGGTGATGACAATAAATAATGGTTTATAAAATAATTTAGATAGTACGCGCGCTCTGATTGGTCAAAAACCGTATTGATGGCGCGCGTATTGAGAATTGCTATTCTTATCAGCAATTAAAATGCCGATTTAGCCTCAAAAAATATTTTATAAAAGCAATAGAAGATGATTTTCCGTGTTATATAGCCTGATCTAAACACTTGTGATGTTGGGAGAACACTCGGAAAATCGTCTTCTATTTCTTAAAGTGATGATGATAATGAAATTAGAGGATTAATAGAAGTGATGGTGATGATGATGATAATAGTGATAATGTTAATGGTGATGACTATAAATAATGGTAGTGATGATGATAATGAAATTAGAGGATTAATGGAAATGACGGTGATGATGATGATAATAATAATGATAATGGTGATGACAATAAATAATGGGTAGTGGTGATGATAATGAAATTAGAGGAATAATAGAAATGACGGTGATGATGATGATAATAATAATGATAATGGTGATGACAATAAATAATGGGTAGTGGTGATGATAATGAAATTAGAGGATTAATAGAAATGACGGTGATGATGATGATGATAATAATGATAATGGTGATGACAATAAATAAAGGTAGTGATGATGATAATGAAATTAGAGGATTAATAGAAATGACGGTGATGATGATGATGATATTGATAATGGTGATGACAATAAATAATGGGTAGTGGTGATGATAATGAAATTAGAGGATTAATGGAAATGACGGTGATGATGATGATAATAATAATGATAATGGTGATGACTATAAATAATGGGTAGTGGTGATGATAATGAAATTAGAGGATTAATGGAAATGACTGTGATGATGATTATAATGATTATAAAATGACAATACTAATGATGCTGATGAAATCTAATGGCAATGATAAAATCAGAGAATTAATCGAAGTGATGATTATAATAACCAAAGTTGTATTTTTTTCTGGAAGATATCTTGAGGAGTTGGAGGAAGAATCAAGTGACAGTGATAGTAGTGATGAAGAAAAGGAAGATGAGAAGAAGGAAAAGAAGGATGAAACTGAAGAACGTAAACAACAAAAAGAAGAAAAAATCAAAAAGATATGGTCTGTTTCTCTACCATGTTATCTAAATAGGTAAGTTACCTTTCTTTAGTCATGTGCAGTCACATATTTCATGAATGTTATTGACATGGGTATTTATTCTTTCAGTGCGGCATGTAAACTTCAACTCCGTGATTATGCTGGTGCTATTCAAGACTGTAATGAGGTAAGGATGGGGAAACCTGTTGGGAAGGAAGCCCATCTGGTGCTATCTATATATTACAGTGCGGACATTCCAACCAGGACCACTTTGACAAGACCGTCCAATCAAATTATAATATTTGTACAATGGGTTTATTCTGACCAATCGTTACTTTCTACATTTTGGCGCAATCTTTACTGTTTACATTGATCAGCTACCTCATTGGTTCATTGATTGGAATATCGCAATCTGATTGGTTAATTGCATATTTTGTCTAAGTGGTCCCGGTTGGAGTGTCTGCACTGTAAGCACAGTAAAAATTTAATACTGTATGATTAGATTCTTCTCAGTGGCAGAGATGAACCAAATTATATGACACACAAGAGGTAAAGCACCACACTGATATTAGTTTATAAAGTTTATTTTCAATAAATCAATTATATCAATATTTATATCATGGATCCAAATCCTATTGATGATTATCATTTGCAAATACTTGAATTGTGCAAATTTCCACAGAGATCATTACATATTTAATCATTATATTAATTGGAAATTTTTTCTTATCAGGCATTAGATTATGATGAGAACAATATCAAGGCATTATTCCGGCGTGCCCAGGCTAATGCAAATATGCATGATTATAGCAATGCCATGGTAAGCATTATATCATATGTAATTTATCATTTGTGATTACAATGCCAACAGCTACGGTGGGAGAGCTTTCAGTGTATGTGCTCCTAGACTATGGAACAAAGTCCCGCTAGAGACAAGAAAAGCACCAGCTATCAACGATTTTAAGAAGATGCTAAAAACCTATTTACTTGAACAATGTTTATGAACAATGTCTTAAAATATTTTTTTATATATATTTAATACTATTTAGTTATTAATATTTGTAAGAGCATTGAGATATTATGGAATGCACTGAAGAAATAAATTATTATTATTATTATATTATTAATGCTTACAATGTTCTTTTTCAGTCTGACCTACAAAAAGCAGTTAAACTGGAACCCAAAGATAAAGGTAGACAATATTAGCAATATATTATTCCTTTCATACTTATTTCATATTTTTTCATTTTCATTTTTTCACTTGTTAATTTATTTTTTCATTTATTTACTTGTTAATTTATTTTATTATTTTTTTTTTTCACTTGATAATTTATTTTTTTACTTGTTAATTTATTTTATCATTTTTTACTTGTTAATTTATTTTATCATTTTGTTACTTGATAATTTATTTTATCATTTATTCACTTGTTAATTTATTTGATCATTTTTTAACTTGTTAATTTATTTTCTCATTTTTTAACTTGTTAATTTATTTTCTCATTTATACACTTGTTAATTTATTTTCTCATTTTGTTACTTATTAATTGATTTTCTCATTTATTCACTTATTAATTTATTTGATCATTTTTATTTTTCCCTATTTATTTTTTTTACTTTACCAATTATTAATTGATATATCCACTAACTCATCATTCACTTTTTAACTTAATCCACTCGTTTATTCACTTATCCATTGATTGATTTACTCATTCATTTATTCACCTATCCATTCATTTATTTACTCATTCATTTATTCACCTATCCATTCATTTATTCACCTATCCATTAATTTATTCACCTATCCATTCATTTATTTACTCATTCATTTATTCACCTATCCATTCATTTATTTACTCATTCATTTATTCACCTATCCATTCATTTATTCACCTATCCATTCATTTATTCACCTATCCATTCATTTATTCACCTATCCATTCATTTATTCACCTATCCATTCATTTATTCACCTATCCATTCATTTATTCACCTATCATTCATTTTCCATTTAATTTATCTAATAAACGTTTAGTTTTAATAGAAAAACCTTCAATGCCTGTTAGTTTAGAATGTGTTATCTATTTTCCTTCCAGCAATAAGAAATGAAATCATAAAAGTGAATGTGCTAATTGAAGAACAGAAGAACAAAGAGAAACAAGTGTATTCCAAGATGTTCTCCAAATAAAAACAACCAACAATGTATTCCAGGTTCTCGATTCTTCATTTTTGTTGTTGTCTTTTTCCAATTCTCACAAACTCTAAATTATAATAAACATTTTTTTAAATAATTTAGTAGTTATTCAGTGTCATTATTTTAACAATAACCTTGGTTCCATGTGCATCGCTATAGTAACTATAGTAACTAAAATTGCGGGGGGACGAGGAGCGAAACAACGTCTGTTTTCTCAGGCTATCAATTTATTAATTTTTTAATTTATCAATTCATGAAATTATCAATTTATCAATTAATCATTTTATCAATTTTATCAATTCATCATTTGATCAATTCATCATTTGATCAATTCATCAATTCATCATTTGATCAATTCATCAATTTATCAATTCATCATTTGATCAATTTATCAATTCATCATTTGATCAATTTATCAATTCATCATTTGATCAATTCATCAATTTATCAATTCATCATTTGATCAATTCATCATTTGATCAATTCATCATTTGATCAATTCATCAATTAATCATTTGATCAATTTGATCAATTCATCATTTGATCAATTTATCAATTTGCCATTTTATCAATTTACCAAATTTATAAACTACCTAAATTTATCAATTTACCAATTGATCATTTTATCAATTTTATCAATTCATCATTTGATCAATTCATCATTTGATCAATTCATCAATTTATCAATTTGCCATTTTATCAATTTACCAAATTTATAAACTAACTAAATTTACCAATTGATCATTTTATCAATTTATCAATATACGTCACACACTAGTTTCAATCTTTTCTTGTCCTAATATCTATTCCTGATATCTATACCATATCAGAAACGTCACTATCGATATCGCTGTTCTCCAGCGGTACCATATACCCATCATCCCCTTCGGCCATCTCCATCATCTCTACATATGGCTTGTCTCTTGTCATCACTGCCTCGATTCTCTTCACGATGTCGCTGAACGATGGTCTTTCATGCGCAACCTCGCTCCAACAGCTTCGTATAACTTTGTACCTAGGGTAAAGACAATGGAAATCATTTAAAATGAGGAATCTTAGATGCATATGTCCTGGGTGATGGAGTGGTTGCTTGCTTCTGTTCAACAACATGTTTCATATATATAGAAGTAGTTGCATTTGTGCATTTATGTGTTCCCTCACTTGCTACGAGATTTTGTTTTTTAATTTAGGGTTTCTTTCCTTAAAAAATCCATCAGCAGTGTTATTTGCACATCTAGTGTAGACATCGACAGAACAATGACATAACTGTATGGGGGTCAGGGTGGGGGTTTGAAGGGGGGATCGTATTAATAATGACAATGATTTAGTACTAATTTTGTACAAACTAATTAACATAAATTAATTAAAGAACTTAATTTAGTACACGCTAACTGAAATAACCGTAAGGCTAAACAAGTCAGCTAGTTTTGAATAAATTACAAATTTTGGTCAAAAAAGCTAGTGAGGAAGAAACGAGAAAAAATACAGTCAAAATTAATAGATATATAGATAAATTACTATATATATAGATAAATTACAATAAATATAGATAAATTACAATATATATAGATAAATTACAATAAATATAGATAAATTACAATATATATAGATAAATTACAATAAATATAGATAAATTACAATCAATATAGATAAATTACAATATATATAGATAAATTACAATAAATATAGATAAATTACAATAAATATAGATAAATTACAATATATATAGATAAATTACAATAAATATAGATAAATTACAATATATATAGATAAATTACAATAAATATAGATAAATTACAATCAATATAGATAAATTACAATAAATATAGATAAATTACAATATATATAGATAAATTGATGATTTTGAAAAAAAATTCCTGCAAGCCAAAATTGCCACTGAAATCTTTGCTTTTCTATAAAATAAATTCCGTGCGCATGCCAGCGGGCTAAAAAAAATTTCCTGCACGGACAAAATCATCCACCCCCCTCCTCAAAAGTCAAATGGTCCACCCCTTAGGTAGTTTTCCTGAATAAAAATTGTAGACAAAAGTTGCATTATGATAATGAATAAGGTCCTGAAACTTAATAATCTTATACTTGATGAAAAAAGGGTTTGTATGGTCTCTGTAGGCAGAAAATGTTATTAATCGAAGAGTTTTTTTCTGAAGAATAAATAGGGTTGGTAGTGGAAGGGTAGGTGTTACCCCATGCTATGAGCCTGTAAGTCAGGAATGGGTAGATTAGACTATAATAAAGGTTTATCAGGATATCTATGTTGACAAAATGTCTAATTTTAGATATGATTCCGATGCTTTGTTTTATCTTTTTTTGCTGTGTAGTTGACATGCTTTCCAATTTAGTTGGCAATCAATCATGACTCCAAGGTATTTAATATTACCTTCATTTTTAAGTGTTTTGTCATCACAATTTAATTTCAAATGGAATTTTCTTTTGTCGTGGGTTAAATATATGAAAATTAGATTTATCAATATTTAGTGACAGTTTATTTGCACAGGGCCATTTATGGATCTCAATTAATTGGTCATTTACATTTTCTTCTAGTTCTTCTACATTTTTATTTGCATAAAAAAGATTTGCGTCATCAGCGAAGAGATGAAAATCAAACAGCTTTGAAGAATTCTGGAAATCATTAATATATAGTAAAAACAAGAGTGGACCAAGAACAGAGCCTTGGGGAACTCCACATGTAATATACAAAGGATCAGAGTAAAAATAAGTAATAAGTTTGTTGGATAATATATGAAACTCATGTGTAAGTCCCCCTCTTTTATAAATTGTATAGTCCTTAAATTGAAATTTATAGTTTTTATATAAAACATTAGAATAATATTACAGTGCGACTCGCCGTACCACAGGCTTCCCACACTATCAATTTGTGGTTTTGGGCTTCCTGTGGTATTTAACGGCTCTTTCGAAGTTCAATATGGATAACGTTCAAATATGGTCCCGTTTGAAATCTCTTCTTTAGTCAGTAATATTTTTCTTTTCCATAATAAAAGATTATGAGTTTATGAACGTTTCTGTGTGGTTTTCTTGGGTTTTAGTGGCCATTTAAGGAGGTTTTGAGGATGGCGAATTTCAACGGTCATCGGCGTATCAATAAAATTACAATAATTTTATTGATACGCCGATGACCGTTGAAATTCGCCATCCTCAAAACCTCCTTAAATGGCCACTAAAACCCAAGAAAACCACACAGAAACGTTCATAAACTCATAATCTTTTATTATGGAAAAGAAAAATATTACTGACTAAAGAAGAGATTTCAAACGGGACCATATTTGAACGTTATCCATATTGAACTTCGAAAGAGCCGTTAAATACCACAGGAAGCCCAAAACCACAAATTGATAGTGTGGGAAGCCTGTGCACAAACCTTTGATGAATTTTTGACATTATTTTGACATTTTTTCATCTCAATTGGACCAATTACAGACATCAAAGTATCTAAAGTCTCCGCCTCTGATCGATATTAACTCCGCCTCTCGATATAAACTCCGCCTCTCGATATAAACGTGTATCTGATTGGTCCGATTGAGATGAAAAAATGTCAAAATAATGTCAAAAATTCATCAAATGTTTTTGTAAGTGACTACGGTACGGCGAGTCGCACTGTAATCTACATCAAAATATCTTACATGTCGTCTGGACACAGATCCGGCTTTTCCATCCTTTTACCTTTTTTGAGGAAGCGCAAAAGTTGCTCGTTATAGAGAGTAGAGTATGGCAGCTTACCTATCACACAAAACCGTCAAAAAAAACAATCAGATATTTATAATTTAACAACAAATTTTCCTCCGCTCTTATTGGTCTAGGGGCGATCACGTGACGTGATAGTGCTCGCCGCGGAGGGATACTATCAGCGCCGTCGCACAGAATGCCCGGACACATCCGGGTTTTTTCTGCTGTTTGAGCGCGAAGTTCATTCAGGCGAAGCGTATTTATTGAGGTAATTTACAAAGAAAACAGGCCATAATTGCTCAACTTCGTGTAATAAAATACATTTTAAAAGTTTTTAAAAGGTGATCTCAGTTAGGTAGGGGGTGCAAACCAAAGATGAAATGTTGACTAAATTAACGTTTGCACTATCAAATGTTTAATAATGTCAATAACAAAGCTTCTCTTTTTTGAGCTCAAATTTGTCAAAAATCGGCATTTTTTTGTGGGCCGGGGAGCCAATATTCCAACTGTAATTTGTGGGTTTTAATAACAGGTTAAACTTAGGTAGGGGGTGCAAAATTAACATCGTAATCCAAGCAACATTTTGCACCCTTTACTTCTACAAAAACTTTTTTATAAGCTTCTTTTTTTTAAGCTGAATATTTGAGCTCATTATCTATAAAGGCTCTTGCGACTGACGTTCAAATCCCAATGTGCCACTTTAAGTTATGCGGTGTAATAAGTTAAGCTGCAATTTGTAATAACTCTAATTAAGTAATCCTACTCCCTTTGTTCTCGGTAATAAATCGGCTTAAGTCGGACAAGTGAAATGATTATTTTGTAAACCGTTCGGAACTTCATCTAATCAGTCGTTTAAACAACCAATCAGAACTATCAATGTCGATAATTTATTCGAATTATGTCTATTTTGAATAATTTACGGGCCGTAAGTAAGACCCCGTCTACACGGATCCGGATACTTTTGAAACCGCATACTTTTTGATGCGAATCGGCCTATCGTCCACACGAATCCAGTGAATCCGGTCACCGAAACCGCATACTTTTGAAATGGAAACGATCAACAGGATTCGTGTGGACGCAAATATTTCTATGCGGTTTCAGCCGGATCGGATTCGTGTAGAAGAGGCCTAAATGTCCAAAAAGACAATAGGATTCTGTGCGATGATAGTGCCTGCTGAGCTTTTCGTCCGCTTCGGAAAATGTTGTTGTTGAATAATAAAAACAATAGAGCAGTTAAACTCTCGGGCATAATGCTGTGATAGTTGCCCTTGCATGGAAACATTCTGTTTCCGCGGGCAACTATCACAGCATAATGCCCTCGATTCAACTACTCTATTGTTTAAATAAAAAGCACTATAATAATCGAAAAGTGTTTCCAATATTTTGTGCAGTCAGGCAATTTAACTGCTTATTTTAAAATTGGTTTCCCATCCGACAAATTTGTATAGGAAATTAATTACACGATATGCAGTACAATTTGTAATTAATAGATACGAGTGATGTTTTGAAAGTTTTCACAATTGGACGAGCCTTTAAGGCGGGTCTGAAAACTTGGACAAGCCTTTAAGGCGAGTCAAATTTGATAACTTTTGAAACATCACGAGTATCTATTAATTGTAAATTATACGAAAGGATCGTGCGATTTTTTAATTATGATATACTTTAAAACTAATTGGTACTCTGCAGAGTACAATTGACGATTTAAATGTACTCCTCTCGTCAATCAGTATCAAGTAATTTTGTACAGTATGTTATAAACTTTCTTAATATATTTGATATTTCTGACTGGTGACAGAAATGATATGAAATGTCAAACGGGAAACTCCAATATCTTTATATTGTATTGTATTTGTACTTGTAGTCAGTGCAGTGATCTATTCATGTGTTCTAGCATCACTTACCGATCGAGAAGATCTCCCAAAGTACCACACCATAAGACCATCTGTGAACAACATATAAACATTATTATAATATAGTATCATTATAACGCGTGCTATTATTGGTCAAAACCTATGAACTATTTTCCCACGCTCGCAATTGAGAAAATATAAAGAACTATTTAAAATCTAGAGCCGCACTTGTCTTCGCCTTGTGCCACTCTTACGCTTATTAATCGTTCTTTATATTTTCTGTCGTGCGTCTATAACGCCATGGGCGCGCGACGTTTTGTTGTCTAATTGATAAATATTAGAACATAAAGTATATATTTATTAATTAAATTTTAATTTAATGCCACAAAACTCTTGAAAATACAATTTACTTTTTACTATGGAATAGAGCACAAACTCTAATACCAATGAAACACAATTAAATTGCTATTGTGTGAAATAGTAGCGCAAACACTATATACATGAAATATAATCAAATTAACTAGTCTTAGCTTTTACTTGAAGCTCTAAATCTCCATCTATGTAAATGTAAATGTAAATACAATGTTTGCTTACACATCACTTTTACTGGTAAATATCTGCTCTTCAAGAGCTTCAGGTGACATCCATCTTAAAGGCAGTTTTCGACGTCCCTGCGCTTGATACAATTTATCCTGATAGGTCACTTGACGCGAGAGTCCAAAATCAGCAACTTTGGCGACAAAGCCATCAGCGACGAGAATGTTACGAACAGCGAGATCACGGTGAACGATTCCTTTTGACGACAGGTATTCCTACACAACATACAAAGCTGGTCAAGCATACAAATTGTCGATCATTAGAGTGGGATATATATCATCAGTAATAACTCAGTCATAACCTTTTCATTTTGGTGATTCCATGCAAAAGAAAATATAAATCAAACAATCAAAACAATATTTTATGACAAGGAAAATCACCGGACTTGAAATATGACCATCTTAGATATATTCCATTTTCAGAAGAGCTAGACTAGCTTGGACTATGATCACATTACAGCCAAACGCTGATCATTTTTTACATACCATTCCCTGTGCTACTTGCCACGAGAAGGAAGTAAGCTGTTCCAATAAAAGTTCCAAACTGTGCTTGTTGTCATCGCATACGTCGGCATTTGATGCTGAAGGTTCATTGGTTGAAGACGGAGAAAACTTGACGTACGTCTAAGAACAACAAGGGAATACGATAAATTTTGTATTGTGTAACTTGTGGAATTGTGCAACACTTACCTTGTTCCGTTTGTCTTTCAGTATATTGAGCAAATCACCGTGTTTTGCAAACTCCACAACTAAAAAGGGTTGCTCTTCTGGCTCTTTCGTACAACAGGCAACCATTGCAATGATGTTTTTATGGCAACCAACAGTTTTCATGAATTCAATTTCGTGAAGGAATTCAATTTGCTCTTGTGCAGATGCTCCTTCTACAAGCAAGGATAAGGTATTTTTTATTTTAGGATCTGTTTTTAAGAGACTATGTCTTGGATGTTGTATAAAGTATTATTACCACTTACCATGCAACATTTTAATAGCCACAACCGCGCTATTCTTGCTGTCTTGGTTGTCATTGTTTGGAGATGTTTCAGATTGGTGGACGTTAGGTGCATTTCTATCCATTCGTCCCTTCCATACTTTACCAAAGGCTCCTTGACCGAGCTCTTCCTGTAACTCTACTTGACTGATGTGAACCTCCCACGGGTCGTTCTTGGCGGAACATCTTAGAAACAAGTTTAATCAAAGACATGTCCTTGGTACAATATATAATATAGACGTGTTTCAAAAACGTTGATAGGTTTTACTTTGCATTGCGTTCAAAGACTCAACACAGAAGCATATTCTTCAGTTTGAGTTTTAAGCAATACAGTATATTGCTCGAATATATTAAAAAATGTTTAAGAATTTGTAAACATAACTACCAAAATCCTTGTGAGCAAAAAAATCATTGTTGACATATTAGTAATTTAAAAGTGATACCAACAGTTGCATATTTCTACAATACTTTAGTTTTCAAACGTACCTTTCCTTCATTTGTTTTCTTCTCTTAATGAACAAGAAGAGCAAAGACAAGAAAATAAGGATAAGAACACCAGAACCTATTCCCACTCCTATTATAGTATTTAAAGAGACTTTTGGATCTTTTTCAGATATGCTTGTAGACGTTTCTGGCGAAGTGGTCAAAACTCTTTTGGCGAGGGACATTTTTGGTGAAGGTCGTAGAGTAGAAATCTTTGGACCACTGTCTACTAGATAGGAGAATCAAAAACAATTAACAAAAACGTTGATTTATTTCAGGGATAGGTGCGCTTTTACAAATCTAATTCCAAGCTGTCGGATCGCTGAAATCATTGCTAACATCTTTTCCCTGACGATTGCTAAATGACTAAAAATCTCGGAATTGAATTTTTTCCGAACCTTATATACTTACGGATTATAGGGTTACTTCGGTAGTCCAAAAGAATACTAAACCCTGCTCCGACATGCTGGTGATCAGACTTAAACTTTACCCATAAGTACTGTCCAGTAGATGTTTGCAACTTATTTGGTGAACGTGTTTCACTTGTTAAGTTCATCAACACCAAAGCACTCTCATCCATACCATCTCGTATCTCTAAATAGTCTCCTTGAGCCAAGTCGAAAGTAGTCAATGCAAAGCCAACTATCTTATTTAGGGCTGCGGTGATGAGCCACGTGCACTGTTGGTCGTTCGCGTATTTGTCAGGATAGAAAGGTGTTTGGATGTTAAGAGCACTGACTACTTTTTTAGGAGATGAGGAAGAACATGCTGAAACGTATTTAAGATTAAAGATTGACCAATAAGAGTCTATTCAGCCTAAACATTTTTGATATATAGTGGACTTACATTGTATCTATTTCATGATAAAGTTTTTCCGTCCATAGTTTTTTTAAATCGCATTATTCGATAAATATGAACTGAGGCTTACTTTATGATAACACTATTTTATACCTTTTGGTTCGTTGACAAACCTCCACGTCAGATTGAATCCTGAAGCAACATCTTCCTCATCAGATTTAAACCTTATCCACAAGTGTTTGCCATGAGAAGCCCACCTTTCGTCCAAGCCTGGCTTAGTCGTAAAGTTCTTCAGCACCACAGCACTCTCGTTCACACCGTCTCGCATCTCTAAATAGTCCCCTGGCTGAGCCAACTCAAACTTTGTGAACCAGAATCTGGTGATTTGGTGTTGAGGTGCGGTGATAAGCCACGTGCAGTGTAGATTGTTGCGATATAAAGAATCGAAAGGACTTATACTGCTGTCAGATGTATTTACCAATGAAACCATTGACGATAAACATGCTGAAAAGTACATATCAACTTTTTTAATATGCATTTTGCATTTGCAAATATGATAATGAATAACATGCGTTATCATATTATCTGACATTCACCTTTTGTTCTTTTTATAAACTTAATCTTCATCTCGAATCCTTTAGAAGTGACTGAATACTTGCTGGAATTGAACCTAACCCAAAGGTGCCGTCCACTAGATGTCCTCCAACGATCTAGTTTTGGTTTAATTCTATTATAAGATTCCAACAGCAAAGCCTTTTTATCTTCTCCATCTCGTAGTTCTACATAGTCTCCTTGGCTCAAGTCAAAGTCAGTAAATATAAACCCAACAACGTGATGTTCCGGTGCTGTAACAGCCCATGTGCATTGTTCTTTTGTTGGATATGATTCTGGATATAAAGGACTTCTGATTGGCTCTTTATCCCTAGATATATTCGTAGCACCAGACGAACAGACTGTACAAAATAGATAGTATACCTTTAACTTGTTATATATTACATCTCACTGATATCAATAGTAAAATCATTAGTTATACTTGTGTTAAGACTATCGATAATCCTATTTAGAAATTTACCTTTTGGCTTTTTTTTAAACTTAATCGTTATATTGAATCCTTTAAAATTAGGATGCTTGCTTGACTTGAACTTAACCCAAAGGTGGCGCTCATTAGATGTCCTCCAATGATCTAGTTTTGGTTTACTTCTATAAGCTTCCAATAACACGGCCGTTTCATCCTCTCCATCTCGTAGTTCTACATAGTCTCCTTGGCCCAAGTCGAAGTCAGTAAACATAAACTCGACAGAGTGATCTTCCGGTGCTATGACGGTCCACGTGCATTGTACTTTTATGGGATAGTATTCTGGATAAAACGGAGTTGTAATGGGCTCTTTATCACTGGATATTTTCTCACCTTTATGCTTACATGCTGTACAAAATAGATAGTGTATGTTGAAACTTTGTATACATTACATCTCACTGATATAAATAATAAATGCATTAACAATACCCCATATTTTCCCATGGGATACAGATGAATTTTACACGAACTGACAAGTCCCACTCAAGCGATACTTTACAAATCTGTGTCGAATAGTTATTTTCACAGTTCTCGTCGATCAACCTCAACCTCGATAGCACGTTATATATCCCACAGAATTTCACTACAGCCCATGATAATTTATCAAACTTAAAAATTATCAAACTTAAAAATTCCACCGTCTGTGGTCAAATTCTAAAGAATAGATTACAGTTATCAAGTCTGAGGATAATTGAGAAGAACTGCGAAGTGGTCTATAGGATAATAATAGCATTAATTGATACCTTTTAGTTTGTTGACAAATCTCCATTTCAGATTAAATATCTCAGTCACATCATCTTTATTAGATTTAAATCTTATCCACAAGTATTTTGCAGAAGAAGTCCATTTTTCTTTCAAGCCTGGCTTAGTCGTAAAGTTCCGTAACACCGCAGCACTCTCACACGCACCGTCTCGTATCTCTACATAGTCCCCTGGGTGAACCAAGTCGAACTTTGTGAACCAGAATCTGATGATTTTTTGTTGAGGTGCAATCATGAGCCACGTGCACTGAAAATGGTTGTCATAGGATGGCTCGAAATTGCTTGTCAAGCTCATCGACGATAAGCATGCTAAAATAAGTAAGTAAGACGTGAGTAAAGATAGTAAGTAAGTAAGTAAGTAAGTAAGTAAGTAAGTAAGTAAGTAAGTAAGTAAGTAAGTAAGTAAGTAAGTAAGTAAGTAAGTAAGTAAGTAAGTAAGTAAGTAAGTAAGTAAGTAAGTAAGTAAGTAAGTAAGTAAGTAAGTAAGTAAGTAAGTAAGTAAGTAAGTAAGTAAGTAAGTAAGTAAGTAAGTAAGTAAGTAAGTAAGTAAGTAAGTAAGTAAGTAAGTAAGTAAGTAAGTAAGTAAGTAAGTAAGTAAGTAAGTAAGTAAGTAAGTAAGTAAGTAAGTAAGTAAGTAAGTAAGTAAGTAAGTAAGTAAGTAAGTAAGTAAGTAAGTAAGTAAGTAAGTAAGTAAGTAAGTAAGTAAGTAAGTAAGTAAGTATGTATGTATGTACTAAGTAAGTATGTACTAAGTAAGTCAGTAAGTCAGCAAGTAGGTATCAACAAAACATTTACCTTTAGTAACAAACTTCATCTTTATCTCGAATCCTTTAAAAGTAAAGTGCTTGCTGGAATTGAACCTAACCCAAAGATGCCGTCCACTAGATGCCCTCCAATGATCTAGTTTTAGTTTACTTCTATTAAATTCCAATAGCATGGCCGTTTCATTCTTTCCATCTCGTAGTTCTACATAGTCTCCTTGGCCCAAGTCAAAGTCAGTAAACATATACGCGACAACTTGATGTTCAGGCGCTGTGACGAGCCATGAGCATTGTTGTTTTGTTGGATAGTATCCTGGATATAAAGGACTTGTGATGGGCTCTTTATCACTGGATATTATAACACCACCAACACAGGCTGTATGTAAAAAACAGATAGTTTATCTTTAAATCATTGATATCAATAGTGAACGCATTAATTATATTAATGTTCAGACTATAGATATATGCATTTCGGTCTTGGAATGCACTGTTAAGTATGCAGTATTTGTTTTTTATATGTGTTTTTCTTCACCGGGTACTGATTAATAATTTGTTGGTGTAACTGCTTAATAATAATAATAACAATATATAAGTTCTTTGAACGCATTTAAAACTCAATGCGTTTACATAATTGAAAAGAAGAAAAAAAAAAGATCTGAAAATAGTAGTAAAAAAGGAAAAGAAAATTACAAATTAATTAGTAGTTTTAGGTTGACAGTTAAAAGCTTGACGGTAGAGGTATGTTTTCAGTTCAGTTTTCAAGTGTTTCAGTGTTTTACAAGTTTGAATGTTTTGAGGTAATAAGTTCCAGAGTGTTGGTGCTGCATAAGAGAAGGTAGGCCTTATAGAGTTGGTTTTTGGCGGTTGCAGAATCAGTCTGTTAGCTAGTGGAGCGCAGAGTACAATCAATCAATCAATTTCATACCACATCTTCAGCGAACATGTTTGCTGTAGACATTGTGATTGGCATCGGTAGAATACCATCTTTCATTTTGAAGCCATCAAAAGTTGTAGTTCTTCGTCTGGTTTTAAATTGTGTTCAGTTTTAGCTGCTGTCATCACTTGTCTCCAAGTGGTGTCCAGGATGCCCAATTTTTTCGACTCGCCCCGAATATATTGATCGTCAAAAGTCAGTTGTTTTATGAAGTCGTCATCTGGTGCTCTCACACAGTGACCAATCCAATTTCTTTGTTGATTTTGAATGAAATGAGTAACTGGTTTGGTGCCACAGATTTGCAGTACTCTTTCATTCCTTAGACGTAACTTTGCAAACTCACATTCCTCGCCGTCACTTTTCCTAGTATATGTAGTAGCATCCTGACTTGACCAACCTCCGCTAATCATATGTCGTTGCAGTCGGATATATGCACTGTTTAGTTGATCTTTTTGACGGGATCTCACCAAGCTGTCAAGAAAGCGAATTCGAGGTGGTAGCGAAAGAAGAAATTTGCGAGTTCAAAACATTTGCATGTTGCACTCGTCAGTGGAAGACTTATTTCAGCGTCACCAGTTGAGCTGTTGTCAAATTTAACGATGGCGCCAAGGTTACGAAATTGTGTTGAGTTTTTGACAGGTTTGTTTGAAAATTGTACTATGGATTCTGGATAGACGTCGTGTTCATCCGGTTTGAATCAAGCGAACTACTGCAAACAGCCAGCCATGGTCAAAAGCCGCAGACAAATCCACCATCGCTGTATAAACTTCCCTTTGTTGTTTTCTCGCTCATTGATGCGCTCTTTTTAGACAATAAATACCATCGATCGTACCTCTGTTTGGTCGAAAGCCCATTTGACCTGGATCGAGGACTTCGTCATAAGTAGAGGTGATGCGGTCGAGGATGAGATTGACTAAGATTTTGACTAGGATCGATGAGATGGTGATTCCACGATACTTGGACGCATCCTTAATTCACACTGCCTTTGTTCTTGAAGATCGTACTTATTTCTCCAAGACTAAGGTACTGAGGGACTTAATTTAATTTAATTACAGTTCGTTGCATTACAAAAATTACAACAGGATAGTAACAGGGGGAAATTTAATTCCCATTCTAAGGCTGCCATCCAAAATAAGTAAATAAATAAATAAATGTTCATAAAATTAAATTACAAAGTACAAATACATATATAAAGAAATACAATTCTGAATATATAGAGTACACAAAAACTGATCTAAAAATATTAGTGAGGAATATAGTACATAAATTATGTACTTGTCGACTGTTCCAGAGTTTTTGAAAGAACTGTGTGATTTCTAAGACAAAAGTTGGCGAATTCAGTGCAAGTTTCACGACTTCACCTTATTGCTTTATTGCTTAAAAAATTGCTTTATTGCCTTATTGCTGCGCATTCGTAGAATGGCTTTTCGAATTTCATCCCGACTAGGTTCTTGTTCGTTTATCTTTGTACAATCAATTGGTTTTGCATTTTTCAGCGTCTCAGGAGTTGGTTTTGTTGAGTGATCCTGATTGAAGTGCGATTTGAAATGTGCTGCCAGATCGGGACATTGGTCGTTTTCGTCGTGTTGAGCATTGTTCTTTCGCAATTCGATAAGCATGTTCAGTTTGTCGGTTTGTAACAGCAAGTGTGAAGCGGTCGGCTTCGGATTGGAAATGTTGGTTTCGAAGCAGCTTGACCTGGTGTCGTATTCGTCGGGGGTTTCTACGATATTCGCGTTTTTAGTTAAGAATGTGGTAGCCTCGACGTTGATGTAAGAGCGATTTAAGGTTTTGATCATTATCCCATGGAAAGGCTTTTGTTGTTGCTTTTTGGTGTACTGGCAGGGATTTAGAGGATGTTTTAAGGGCGTGGATGACTTTTTCGGTGGGGCTTTCACTGAGACTAACGAGTTCTGCGTCAAGTGTGTCAATAGACTTTTTGATATGAATCGAATTGACTGATTTAAAATCGATTCTCATAGTCGACTTTCGTTGAAACTTCCGGGCCTTTTTATCTACTGGTTTTTCCCCTGTCTTAAAAAGAACCACTCCGTCGAACTCTGCAGTCGAGCGCACTTTCTCTCAGAATGTCATTTGCTATGCATAAGTCGAGGATCTTGCGCGTTTTACCTTCAGCGGAGTACCATGTGTAAGAGTTAGCGGGTTTGTGTCGGTAGAAGGTGTTGAGAATGTTTTTGCGTTTTTCGGCACAGCAACTGAGAATGCGAAGGCAGTTGTCGTTGGATGTAAAATCGCCTTCTACTTTTCCGTCGTAGTAGGTAGCCCGGTGAGTAATAGCTGTTGAAGTGCAGTTGAAGTCGCCTAGTAGTAGTCACTACTACTAGGCGACTTCAACTGCACTTCAACTCTCAGTGAGAGTTTTTTGGCGGAGGTCTCTGTAAAAGGTGTTTTTAGCGTTATCAGTACTTTGTTCCGTAGGAGCGTAGGTAGAAAGTGCTTTTATGGAGAAACCACCGATTACTAGTTCTGCGGCAATCAATCGTGGCGATATATTTTCGATGTTTGAGACATGGATTTCAGGACATACTCGCAGGGCTAATGCTACATCAGCCTGCGCGCCTCCCTTCGGAAACTTCTTGTACCCAGACCAATAGAAATCGTAACCATCGTGTCTAATCGAACCACAGTCTTTCCATCTTACCTCTTGTATATACGCACATATATCAAGTCTCGCTTTCTTCATATTTTGCACTACCAAATTCAGCTTACTGACACCATGATCTTCCCTTAGTGTGCGTACATTGATGGTACCATGCAGCACGCCAATAATGAAATTTGGAACTTTTGGAGCATAAGGGTCTTGTTGTTTCTGCATTTTACAGTAGCTTCGTTATTACAAACTAAAGTTGGTAAATCCAATAATGAAACATATCTCATATAATTGTTTTATAGTTGAAGTGTTGAGACAGACTTGAGACAGACATTCAACTTGAATATTTCTTGGCTTAACTTTCGGGTGCCGCGTGCAACTCCTTGCCATTCAGCTTTAAGCAAGTGTAAGACAGGTCGGGTATATGACCTGGAGTCGCCAACAGATTATTGCTGTATAATCTTGAAATCTTCTTGGCACGGTGGATTTGAATTAGTGCTGATAAGTAGTTGGGTGCTGTAATAGAATCTTAAACTGTATCCGTAACTTTATAGGAAGCCAGTGCAGTATTTTTAAAACAGGTGTAATGTGGTCGTGTTTTTTTCATACCCATGACCAAACGTGCTGCGGTGTTTTGGACACGTTGGAGCTTTACTAGTTCGTAGTCAGGAGCGTCGTACAACATTCAAGTTGCATAGTCAAATGTCATAGCCTTGTGGAACTCCATATTCAAGATTTCGTGGCGAAGATGTTGTATTATCAATAACAACTGACTGTGAACGGTTGAGAAGATAAGAGGTGAACCACTTGAGTACAGTTCCAGAGAAACCAAAGTGCGATGCAAGTCTTGCCAATAATATTCTGTGATCTAAGGTATCGAATGCGGCCGATAGGTCCAATAGTACCAGTACCACGTCTTGACGATTATCAGTGGTTCTCAAAATGTCATTTGTGACTTTCAGTAATGCTGTCTCTGTCGAATTGTATTGGCGATATGCTGATTGCAGAGAGGGGAACAGGTTGTTATCATTCAAATAAGTATGTACTTGAATTGCAACTGTCTTTTCAATCACTTTACTGATGAACGCAATGTTCGCAACTGGTCTATAGTTAGGATAGACTTCTTTGTCTAGTCCTGCTTTTTTAAGTCTTGGGCCCACATGAGAGGTCTTCAGCAAGATTTTTAAAACATGTTTTCAACTAGACGGAATAAGTTACAGTTATATCCGTCTGTTCAATCTTATCTTTGTAGTATTCGGTCTTATGCATAAGACCGAATACTACAAGGATAAGGTGTTCTAGCATTCTGTTATAGTTGTCACTTGTCATTTGCTGATCAGACTTGAACGTAATGTTACATCTGTCATTACAGAGTGTCAGCCATGTATAGAGGATTGGAGACTGACTTTTCGTGAAGTTCGTGTCACCTATAGTAAGGACGATGCTAAATGCCTTGAACTTGAAACTGATGGACCATCTACAATTTTGGTTGTTTGGGTAGTCATGTGGATAAAAAGGACTCTTAATAGTTTCGTAGTCATAGTATAACTTAGTATCGCGTGTTGTGCAGCCGAAAAGTAAATCAAAATATTTATAAAGAATTAAGGTATCAGGATACAAATTTCCGACCTCTTTTGACGAAATTACATTTTTGGAATCTTCGGAAAGATAATTAAGGTATCAGGATACAATTTTCCGAACTCTTTTGACGAAATTACGTTTTTGGTATCTTCGGAAAGATAATATCGTAATCTTTTATTTCAATGCAAAAAAAATTATAACTGATTTTCCCTTTGATCGAAAACTTAAAGAAAAGAAAATCTGTGACTTAATAAAGACCGGAAACTGTTAACAAACAAGTACGTTTATCTCGTCTTCTTATTTCGATCAACTCCGCAACTTTAAAGAGTTCGTTGTCAAGACGATTTCAATGGATTAAAATGAAATTTTCAGGACTTACAGAAAAACTTATTACGTAAAAGACGGTGTTCGCGATTTTAGATTAACGCATGATGATCTGCTTTGTGTCGAACAACACTCAAAAAGTCATTGCTCAACTTAAATTGACGTTAAATTGATCTAAGGCAGATATAACAAAACGCAGACACCGTTTTTAAGTCCGTTATCTCTTAAATGTGTTGATGTAATTTTAAGCGTCATAGAGTGCGTACTTCTTGACATCGAACATTTTGAATAAGGTACAAATTTCATTTCTTGGCTTATAACGTCTGAAATTTTATCAATCCTTAAAATCAAACTTCACTACGGAAAACTACATTTATTCAGCTTTCAGAAAATATATACTTTTACTGAGTTAAGACGAAAAGAGTACGCTTAATTTAAATTGGCGCACATAGGGGTCCATTTTGTATCCTGATAAACAAAACAAAATAGATTACATCAGTTGCAATGACATGAAATGAAATGAAATGAAATGAACAAACAAACCTTTAATATTTCTTTCATATCTAAATTTTATCAGAATTCGTCTTAAAGTTTTTTGTTGATCTGTTTTCAACCTCACCCATAAGTACCGCCCACTAGATGTCCACCAATAGTCATTTGAAACGTTGTGCAAAATAACAGCACTCTCATTCATACCATCTCGTACAACTAAAGAGCCACTTATCTCATTGTATTTGCTGTCAACGTAGGAATATCTGACTAACTGATCATTCCCAGGTGCAGTTATGAGCCACGTACATTCCTGGTCATTGGTCCCCAAATAATCTATTTGATCTTCACCATCGTGAAAAAAATAGCGGTACTTGTCTTTTGGTTTACATTCTAAATAAGCAACATTTGAATAAGCATAACATTAGTACAAAAATATATAATACTCGATATTTTGTCTCCACTCCACATATTTAAGGTGTTTCCCAGTAGTTTTTAATTGACCACACTTCCCGTTTTTCATTTAGCGAATTGATAAACTTTCCCTTATATGATCAAGACGTATTTTACACCAGATACAAAGAGCAGATTGAAGTTTTGATTGCTGTAAATTTCAACTCAATTGGTGTCGCTATGGCAACATAAAACAAAGATGGCGGAAATAAGTTTTTCTAAAATATCTCGCATTTTCAATGAGCTTCAGAAAAATGACTATATAGGTGATACACTTCACATCCATGCGCTATTAATCTGACCATTGTTAGGATGTTTGATAAGAGCGATTTTAAATAAATCGCAAAAAGAATGTTTTTGCAAATTATTCAAAATCGCTCTAATCAAACATTTTAATTAGTGTCTAAATTAACAGTGCATGAATGTGACGTTTAATACCTATTTATAAAATATTTGAGATACTACGCACGCTGTGATTGGCCGAGAGGTGTGTTTGCATAAGAGTATGCAAACACAGTTGTGACGTCATGACATTTGTGTTTTGTAATTTGTGTCAAAAATATTTTATAAAAGCAATAGAAAACTTTTTCCGTGTTTGCATAGCCTGATATAAACACTCGGGAAGGTTGGTAGAATTCTCTATGGCTATGCAAACCCTCGACTTCGTCTCAGGTTTGCATAACCGTCTCGAATTCTCCCAACCTCCCCTCGTGTTTATATCAGGCTATGCAAACACGGTAAAAGTTTTTTATTGCTTAAATAGCCATTTTTCTGAAACTCATTGTAAATGTTAAATATATTTAAACAAATCTATTTCCGCCATCTTTGTTTCACGTTAATTTATGTTGTCATAGCAATAATAACTGAGTTGAAGTTTAATCAATCAAAACTTCAATCTATGCTTTGTATCTGGTGCAAAATATGTCTTGATCAGATCAGGTAAAGTTTATCAATTCGCCAAATGAAAATGGGAAGTGTGGTCATTAGAAAAACTACTGGAAAACACCTTAATATCACCACACAACACTTGGCACATGGTCTGGTTGGTCAGCCTGGCCCACGATAACACATTTTATTAAATAAATCAAACATATCCATCATAACGACACAAACATTATAGCCAGTCACGATAACCCAAAACCACTTTGTGGAAAAATAGGAATTAATTTGAACCCCCTACAATTGCTATAACTCACACCTTTGTGGTTTCAACTTTACATGTTGAAATAACAACAATACAGTGTCTTCCATAGAAAGTTTAGGTATCTGCTATCTATAAATTATAGTGAAAACTTAAGCTAAATACGTACACGGTGCAAGTCTGACCGTAATATGTCTATCACTACGGCCAACACCCTATATATACACTCCATTACACAAGGGACTAGACGCTCTACACGCACGGACTAACTAGCCACCGGTACCGTGTCGGCAAAATATTAATTTATGTCAATCTCGATTGTCACAAATTACATATTCCGACGATTCCACCGTCACTGCTCTCCCTGTACCCACATATCTCTCTCTTCTTGGGATCTTCTATCCGTACGTCGTCATTCCGCCTACTACCCTCTCCAAAATCACCTATACAACTGAAGTATAATCGAGCATTAATGGAGTTTTCATCCTATCAAGCAAAAGTCCCCTTCACAGTTCACTGTGCCATCTTGAAAGGTAGCCAGGCCTCGAAGCGAGACGAACGTTGAGCTTGCAATGATATATACCTTTTAACACACTGCAGGACAATTATTCACGTGTTTCTATCATGTAAGCTCAACATTCGCCTCGTTCGATACAAAGGCCTGGCTACATTTCAAGATGGCGCAGAGAACTGTGAAGGAAACTATTTTGACGGAGATTACATTCCACGTTTAGATACCAGTTACAGTGTCACATATAACACTAGATATACTTGTAAGGTTCGCGCATACAGTCATGCAGCGTTTGTTTACACAATAAATTACAGTGACAAAAGTATATACTGTTTGTTCAAAATGCAGTTTCCCGTCCCTTTTTATAGGTGGAGTCTACCGTCGCTCCCTATGGTTTAGTTTGTATAGCATACCTTGTTTAAAGTGTCCTGTTGTTCTTCCGACTGGTCTTTTCATATGAAATGATGTAGTTATTGTTGATAGTGATAAGACCATCACTACCACTAGACAACTATACATCATACTTGGCTGATTCTTTAGCTGCTGACACAAGGCTATACATTAGTTGTACAGGAGGGGCGGGGGGGGGGGGGGGGGGGAGTAAATAATTTAACAGCTTCTGCTAAGGGACTCGAATAATTACCAGGAGAAGACTTGAATAATATGAGAAAAGGAACAAGTGTAGCTAAGTTGTTTAAGGGGGAGGAGGGGGGAAGAGCACACCGTCGGCTTCCTGGGAGACCAGCTTTACTCAGTTCTAGCTGAAGAAACTACCGACGCTAAATGATAGTACTTTTCCTTTTCCTTATGAGTGATAAAGGTTATTCATCGTGGTTTTGAGATAAGTAGAATGTATTCGTTTGACTTGAAGCAATGAGGTGGAACGCACATCAAATTTAGCCGTGTTTTCAAAATAAATATGTATTATTGGAAGCTATGCGCTCCTAGGATAGGATTTTTTTCTACTAATAGTGAAAAGGGAGGATGGTTTTTACTATATCTAAAAGAATATAGTACTCAGTATAAGTTTATACGGATGAATTTGAATACGATTATTATTCAGTATATAAGCCACATAACTATACGTTTGTGGAGGTAAATCAGTAAAGGAGAGTCTTACAGATTTGTTTTTGATGTTTTTATTTCCCACGACTATGTGTAACCATTTAGCGTTAATTTCTGATATCAGTTCAATTTTTTGAAAATAATGTGTTAAAACTGGTTTATCAGTTGTCAAATTTCGATGGAACATGAACTGTACTTTATCTTCGACAACTTAGTGCAAATTTGATGCTGATCGACCTTGATGATCGGGAACAGTGTAAAATTCAATTTTTTTGGTTACAGATTCTACACGTCAAAAAAAATGAATTCAATTTTTGTCAACATTTCGTATTTCGTGTAGTTACATGCAAAGCCTTGATCGTTTTTTATAATACTTCAGGATGTTTTTGTCGTTTACTTGTTTGACATATTTCTACCATAAAAGTTAGAGTTATTTTCGACAAGCGAATACTCAATACTCATTTGCATATGTTATATGTTTGTATATTTTTGTTATTACAGAGAGATCATGCGATGTGTTAATTAATGTGTTATTTCACGTTTAGAATGAATTTCGCATCAATATCTATCATTTTATTACAAAAAAGTACACATTTCAAATTGTCGGGAAAATCGTTCTTGTGACGCTATTGGGTATCACCTCATTGCTTCTAGACGATTGTAGAAGGTTTGGACCGCGGCGTGGCGATTGTACATCCGCTCAAATGATCCCCGCCACGGAAATTATCACCAATTGCCGCACAAATGATCCCCTCCGCGGAAATGATCCCCATTCGTGGCGGAAATGATCCCGAAAGATATTATACAGAACGTGATTGATTAATGTGTGTGGTCCGAAAAATGCTGTGTGTAGAAATAAAATGTTATTCTGGTAGAAATAATATAGACATTTATTTTTTTAGGTTCAGTGCAACTGCATAGCTTGTTTTGCTACAATTCTAGAGCTGTGGGCGTGGACATGTTTTGTTGTTGTTTTGCAATTAATATATTAATTTCATCTCAAAAATGAAATCTAAAACCTCATATCTTTCAAAAAACGCGTGAATACCCCTAATGTTATAAGTATAGTTTAATAAACGAGCAGGAGTGTTTTATCAGGTTTAAAATCCCGAGGGCGAAGCCCAAGGGATTTTAAACCTGATAAAACACGTTCTGCGAGTTTATTGAACGGCTTAAAAAACTCAGTAATTCATGACCATTTTGTCCAATATTGATGAAACAAAAGAAAACGGAAGGTTGTTTGCATTTGGGAATTGATCTACACTAATAATAGAGGAATGCTAACCAACTTGAATGCTAATGAATTTGATGACTTTTCGTTGCAACCTTTTCATCGATTACCTCAGTGGCATAATGGCTTAAAGCTCGGATACAACCAAGCAGAAGATCTCGGTTCGAATCCTGGCATTGGCACTCATGAACAAAGTCTTTTTTTCGCCAAAAATCTAAAAGTAAATTATTTCTAAGTCTGATGTTCACTCGTTAGTAGAGATGGGGGAAGGGTAATATCTGCAATATGGACATGAAGCATTATATAATGACACATGTGCCATTATATAATGCTTCATGTTCATTTGCTTTCCATTGTTCTTCTATTGTACATCATCATTCCCCTGGGCCGCATTCAAATCCCTACGCGTTTCAGCCGTAGATTATGCGATATACAATGCTTTCCTCGGGACCAAAGAGGGGCATCGGATTGGACAAAATGGTCATGAATTATTAATGAGTTTTTTAACGATATTAAAATATTCTATAAGTTGATATTTTAAAAATAGAAATAGTTTTTGGTTGAAAATTTAGTCAATGATTCATTATGCACACTAAATGATGTTTTTTATAATTTTGAGCTAAAAGCTATTAAAAATATAGTTGTCTGTGTGATGAATGTGTTAAATCTTCCTTAGTAACTCTGAACAGTATGAAATAGTACTTCTCTTAAATACGCGGGAATATGCCGTCTTCATCACTAATTTTAGATAGCCCTTTGCATGTTTGAAATTAAATAACTAGGTTAGTTTCAAAGAAATAAAATTGGTTTGCAAATGCTAGCCAGGTACCATCTTTAAAATTATTCCAATTTTTATATTCAAAATTTGCGTATTTTATGGATTATTACCCCTTAAAACTTGTACTTCCTGATCAGTGCGAGATAAAATTAAGTTTTAAATGGATACAAGTGGGAACTACACAACATTAACCTGACTCACCTCAAAACGTTTCTACTGCAATGAAGTTTTCTTGACCTGTACGTTCTGTAGTTACGACCAAACTGTTTTATGTAGAAAAGTGTTGGGGACATAAATACTACAATTGATCATTTGAATGAAAGCAATTGATGAAATTACACTTACAATTCAGCTAATTCTTATTTCAAAACAGCTTATAACACACAGAGAATGTCGAGACATTGAATGCAATGGAAAATGGGCTCATTAGCAATACTTGCTATTATAACTGACGTTTTGAAAAGTTGAATACTACTCAACCTGTTGACTCACAGTTCTCCGGCACTCCGGCTGGATCTATTCAGAAACTCATAAGAGGATATAGAAACGTACAACTCTAATAACCTATGTACGGACATATCCAGGCTCGTACGTTGCCAGCTGTTAGTAAACTAAATTGTTTGATGAAAAATTTCAAATAATAAAGCCTGTGAAATATCAGAAAACATCTAAAATGCGGTGTGTTTTATACGGTAGTGGCTGAATATTTCAGGCAAAGAATAGCTTATAGTGTGTATTTGTTGTATTGAGGACGATAATTTCGCTGTACACGAAGACTTTGTGGGGATGTAGAGAGAACAACAGTAGATGGAATCGTACAAGTACCCAAGGATTTTCTAGTCTCCTCCCCCGCTTCCCCCTCCCATATCTTTACCTTGCTACTGGCCTGATGTTTAGATATGCAAATAAGCAAATAAGGGGCAATCGAAGCTCAAATCAAGATGGCTGCTTCAAAGTTCTTGCTAAATTTGTTGGCATTGCGAGGTACACTAAATATAGGATCGGGAGGCTTGATATTTGTAGGACGTTCGCAGCAAATAAGTTAACCATGTTTTTTAATTCCGCAAACTTCTTATGGCGAAGTATGATCATCATACAGTTAATTAATAAAATATGGGGGTCACCGTATTCGTTTAGGAGTGAGATGATATCAAAGCGCAGCCTTTTTCTTCTCAGTCAAACCTCGTATGCGCGTAATATGAACAATTCGATTGAAAAATTCATTTTTTGGTAGAAAAACCGGACATTTTTTGAGACAAACGTCTAATAACCTATAGATAATTATTTTCTTGTTTTTGAAATAATGCCCGCGAACGTCATTAGAATAATTGAGGAGAATGTACTGGCTTTTTAGTTCATATCTGCAAATTATTAATTGGACTTTTCGGATCATGATCTAAAAAGGTCGCGTGTCTTCACTCAAAAATTACAGCTGTATTATTTGACAAAAGGCGCATTTGCACAGCATGGATGGCCTTAATTCAGAGTAAATTCAAAAGTATTTTCTATGTTGTTGAGTGATAACTTTTTTTCGTGCTTACTTGAATTGCTTGAAGTTTGTCGACATAAGTGACAACAATCGAGCTATGAAGCCACATATGTTGGTAGGAGGTCATTTTGTTCAGTTCATTCGACCACAGAATACATGCAATGTAGATATATGTTGGTCTGATATGCGGATTAGCTTGTGCAAATGCGCCTTTTGGCAAATATTATAGTAGTAGTAGTAGTAGTAGTATTATACAGCGGTGCTAGATAACGTGAAACTGGAGTTTTTGTTTTTATTTAATTTTTAATGATATTTTTAAAAACTGGTCGCTCAATTCAGCATGACTGGTTTAAATGGGGACCTGTATAACTAGATTATATGTGAGTTGTGTTTGTTTGACGTGTTCTTCTCTTCTATGCCACCAGGGTTTTTCTCAGGGTTATCCGGCTTTCCTCCCTCCACAAAAATGAACATTTGAGCTGAAGTGTGTGAAAAATAATTAATTCGTAGAGGTATAGTGAGTGTGTCTGAGTCTTCTGCATTGGTATGGCACACGTGTCCAGTCTAGAAGAATTGAGACGTTAAAAAAGTGTTTTTTATTTATGTTAGATCTAATAACAATACAACAACATTAAATACAAATACGGTAGCACAGTACGGAAAGGAGAAACGAAAAGAGATCACAAAGATTTGACGTGGCTTTTCATTGCCGTTTTGAATTAAAAAAAAATAGTTTGTGTCTAATTTCGGTGGGTTTAATTGATAAATAAAAATAATTTATTTAGTTTGCGTTATTTTGGCGTGATACTAGCTAACATCATTTGCGTCTGCGGTATTCGTGTATCGGATTAACGGAATTATTCCCATCTAACACTTTTTCTTCATGACATGACTTATGTCGCCGTAGACAGCATTATAAATATATACACCGAATTCGAAAAAGGTTTAAATTGAGAACGGCGATTGGCGATAGGTGATTGCACGACCGAAAGGAACTGTGGGTAATACATCCTCGGGAACCCAGGGGTATTCTTCTGTCGCTCGTTTCTCGCTTCCACAACATATACACAACGTATATGTTGTGGAAGCGAGAAACGAGCGACAGAAGAATACCCCTGGGTTCCCGAGGATGTGGGTAATACGAATTTCTTCTTATTCCTTTACTAAATTACCCAAACAATGCCTCCTCCAGTTTATGAACAATGTCTTAAAATCCATTTTTTATATGTTTATATGTTTATATGTATATATTCTGTTATTGATATTTGTAAGAGCATTGAGATATAATGGAATGCGCTGAAGAAATAAATTATTATTATATTACTTTCAAACGCACCTGACTTTCTACACGCGCGGAAAGTGTATCCGTCTATCTATTTGTTGTCGAAATATTCATTTTATTTTATCAAATTAAAAGATTCCAAGAAAATATCTACATCATTATTTTACCTGATAAATTTGCCTTTGAATGACAAAATTTCATAGAGTTATTTTTCTCCATAGAGAAGATATTGTCACGAAACTGGGCAACATACTGTATTTAAACCCGGGATTTAAACTATATTGAATTAAATCAAAACCTTTGAATGTCTTGCAGTAGATTTTAGGCTACCAGTTTTTTCGTCAAACAGATATACTTGGGATTTAGGAGGGAAAGCACTTCTACTCCTACTATACTTGATGGTCTCTCAACTCTATCTACCTCCCTTAATATCTCACCAGGTAGTATCCTAAGCAACGAGTGAACATGCGCAGACAATGTCCTTGCTATGTCCTTATTGCTCAGGGACCGGTTGTACGAAGGGTGGATAAAGTTATCCGCGGATAAAAGTTATCCACTGCATAGGTTTTTTATAGATTTTATCCGCTGGATAAGGATTTATCCGGTGGATAGCGCTATTCACCCTTCGTACAACCGGCCCCTGCCATCTTAATTGACTCGTTTGACCGGTCTGACCAGTTTATTTTAGATAGCGTTGACTTGTTTTCTTTTTGCGCGCCACCGTATTGCAGATATGCACGGGTTCAATGCCAACAAGTTTTGGGTATGCCGTGCAGGCTCGGTTACAAAAGATTTACTTGCCATATTCGTGAAAATATTTTCAAAGCACAACAAAATGCCATCGAGGACTTTTGCTGGACATTCAAGTCAGTTAGCTCATTTTGACTGATTTAGATTCAAGAAACTTATTTTTTTTTGTGGAAAGTGTAGTGCAAATAATATACCCGTGAAAGGAGTACTAATTAATTAGTACTATACTTAATTAGTACTATACAGTGCTAATAAGCAATAGAAACTATATAATTAGCATAATATATGTAATGTTCTTGCTTGCTTCATCGTACTAATTAGTACTATATAGTGCTAATAAGCAATAGAAATATATAATTAGCATAATATATGTAATATTTTTAAGGCCGACAATGAGGACTTAACGGGATTTCAAATTGTGCTCGATTGAATTGCAAGGACTGTGAAATCTTGTCAAGTCCAATTTGGAGGCCTAATTTGAAAAACTTCCCAAGGACTTGGAACAATGAACAATTCATAACATATTCATCGAAACGATGGTGTGACGTAAGTTTGACAACATGCGTATGCTCACGTGGTACATATGACGTAAGAGTTTTCATTTCGATACTTTTTCGATGTTGAACATGAACCCTAAAACCTGAAAGGTGCATAAATTAAAGCAACTATAAAAGCCTTGTTGATTTCAAACCCTAATGGGTACGATTGCCGCGTGATTTTCTTGGCTCCTCAGCGTATTTTTTAATACCAAACCAACAGAAATGACTGTTACGTGTGCGGAGTCACGTTTAACTCTAGAATGTGCACAAAAACTGTTTTTTGCCCTAAAAGGAACGCCGATCACCCCTATAGCTGAACAAAGGGAACCGGGATACATAAGTAATAACTTCGAAAAAAAAACAAGCCACTTTATCAAGGGGCGCGAAACGCTCCGATATGCAATCCTAACCAAACACCACGTATTTTACTTTATTTGCACGATGTTAATAAATAAACTAGTTAAGGATAGTTGTTGTTCTAATAGCATACCTACGTTTGAAACTGTTTTACTAATTAAACTGGAATTACTGGAGTTATACTTCTTTGCTCCCGACAGAAACGCTAATGACCCTTGCTAATTAATAACTCGTCACTAATCAAGAGCCACACCAATCTTACATCGACAAACAACAATATACGTCACTGCAGGTTTGGTATATATGCAAGTCTTGAATACTCTTTCGCTCAATATAGACTATTTTTCTCTGCAGTAAACGTCTTGAACAGGCATAAGAATTCTGACCAATTTTTTCAAAGTTGAGAATATGAATACGTTGGAAGTCCATCAGCACGGTGTAAAGATTCCATCTTTCCCAGGTGAACACGTCGCTGTACATACTGTTGGTCCGGCTAATCAAGGTTTTGGACAAAGTAACGGTAAGTAGCAGGACAAGTAGTAGCTGCACATAACGAGGGAAACGATTTGAAGGGTGGAATGGTTGACCATGCATGGGTGGCATGGTTGGCCGAGTGGTGAGAGCACCGGCCTTTCACCGCTGTGATCCGGGTTCGAGCCCCATGCAGCTCGGGAACCGGTGGATCAAGTATGAATCGAGTTTGTTTGGTGTATTGTTCTCTACCATGCAACGAGGGTTTTTCCTCCGAGTGCACGTTCCGGTTTTTCCTCCCTCAGCAAAAATAAAGATGTCGGAGGAGTGATGTATAAAAAATATTTAATGTAGAGGTAGTGAGTGTGAGTTCCAGCAGAAGAATAACCACTTTGCATGTTCTGTGGAAAATATTATTATTCTTATTATTATTATGAAAGTACTAGTACATTGATACTATTATTAAAATACAGGAAGAGAAAGGAACGGATCAATGTGGAGGGGGAAACACGGCTCAAATAGACGTCAAAACACAGGCGCGGTTCCATGCAGCGTACCGGTTTGCAACGGTTTATAGAAACCGGTCAGATTTTCAGATTAAACTTTCAACAGTTCAATTTTACAATTTTATAATATTTAAAAACACAGTTAGAACGAAAACACTAGAACCATGAAACAAAATCAAATTTTTAGTGTGTAATAGTTCTTATTTAGCGACTATTAGTTACTAGAGTGAAGTCATTTAATTAATTCCCTCAATGTTTTATTTCCTCATAATTTCCAGCTTCAAGTAGAAATTCACAGGGTTGACCGGTGTAGAACAATCAATTTTGGCTCCAACTCCATCTCGGTTATTATTCACCAATAATCACTTCGGCGAATAATTGTTAATTACCATGACTTTTGAGGATTTAACATTTCGCAATTCCATATCTAAATAATTTTAATAGAAAAAAATTAAATTTAAATAAAGATGTCTTATATTTCTTTCAGTCATGATTGAAGCAAACAGCTTTCAGTCGGCGTCAAGATTGGCAAATAAACAACACGTAAGTAGAGAAATGAAGATAAAAAAAAAATTAACGCTTTTAACAACAACAACAACAACAATCGTTTATAAAGTACCAATAATTAAATAAAAAAAAGAATTACAAATATAATTAAAGACTTAAATACAAGCTACAAGCTATCTACAATAACCATAAGGGCTAGCCTAGGTAGATAGCTTTTTACAAAAATATATGATGGTTATATAGGTCTATATAAAATTAAAAGTTATGGTTAATACATTGACCCGTGACTTACTTTTGACTTACTTCTTGACTGGGACCGAGGAAAAGCAGTATGTGTAGTGGTCCTTCCACCGCCGATGTTTTCTCGGCTCTGCTTAATAGGGAAACATCAGCGGTCACGGGACCACAAAACATTTAGTAGTCCCGAGGCTCCGGCCGAGGGGAGCATTGAGATTCGAGGGAAACAAAATTAACTGATTTCCCGAGGGATCAGTAACTAAGAAAAAGTTTCCCTCCATTTTGAAAATTTTCTATTTACGAAAAAAATTTCGTTATGAATTACACATTCGTGGATTTATTACCCGCACGGGAGTTATAGAGATTTATTTCAATTCACGTGACGTGCTCTCGACCAATAAGAAAACGAGTTTGAATAGGATATTGATAATAAACTGCTTTATGATAATATGATAATTCTTTACAGGTTGATATAGATCTAGAACAAATAACATCAGTATAGTGACGTCATTATTCCTTTCAGTCGCCACCAGACCTCACTCCTCAAAAGGCTCGAAACTCCCGGGACGGCATGTCGTATGCAGCTATCATCACCATGGCAATATTGTCAGCACCTGACAAAATGATGACCATTGCAGAGATTTACTCGTGGATTAGTAGCAACGTACCGTCCTTCAAATATAAGAGTAATACACCGGCAGCACGTGGATGGAAGGTACAATTATAACGAAAATATCCAAGAATAGTCTTCTTAACAGTTTCCTGCGCCATCTTGAAAGGTAGCCGTGCCTTAATTTGCATCGATGCGAGACGATGGGGCATGGACCTGTGAAGGGGACTATTGAGGATTGATAATGTTGATTATGGTAACCATAGTGATGATTATTTATCAATATTAATGTTGATTATGGTAATCCATAGTGATGGTTATTTATCAATATTAATGTTGATTATGGTAATCCATAGTGATGGTTATTTATCATTAGTATAAATACAAAGGTGATTATGCAAAATCGCGCGCTCTGATTGGTTTGCTATCTCGGATTATCAGCCGATAATCACCTTTTCGGACAAAATGGCTGCCAGTAGTTGTTTTGTCACTGTTAGCGAAGATGAAATTGAAAACTTTAAAGAAAATGCTGTCCGGTCAAAATCGACAAAAGAAGCGACTAAGTTTGGTGTCAAGCTATTTAAAGGTATCATAGTAAATTTTCATGTTTTTTTTTTTTTGTCATTATATGCGAGACAAAGTTTACAAGTTTTACGCGTAACGGTCGCGCTTTTAAAAAATAAAATATTTTCACTTTCAATGCTGTTTCCTTCTTTCTTTTTTGAAATAATCACCTTTGTATTTATACTAAAACGATTATTCACCTCAGGCGAAGTGATTATCGGTGAATATTTACCTCGCAGCTCGAAGACTCACCGCTCGGTAAATATTCACCGATAATCACTTCGCCTTCGGCGAATAATTGTTAAATATTAATGTTGATTATGGTAATCCATAGTGATGGTTATTTATCAATATTAATGTTGATTATGGTAACCATAGTGATGGTTATTTATCAATATTAATGTTGATTATGGTAACCATAGTGATGGTTATTTATCAATATTAATGTTGATTATGGTAACCATAGTGATGGTTATTTATCAAAATTAATGTTGATTATGGTAAACCATAGTGATGATTATTTATCAATATGAGACAACACAAGGTCACACGCCCCATGGCTTTAATTATAGACACACGAGAGAAAATATGAAAAAAAGATTAGCAAGAGTCACGCTCGAGCCGTAGCCGAGTGCGAGGGACGAAAGAATAATGTAAATGTCAGGCTCACTTTCCTAGACCTCGAGACGGCCTTTGATTCCATTTACTGGAGGAATTAGAATTTTATAAAGGCCCGTTTACATTAGCAATTTTGTCGCGCGACAAGAGCTGCGATTTCAATGGCGATTTTATCGCAGCTTTGTCGCCGCAATTTCGAATACGTTCGAATTTAGGAGACAGAAAATCGCAGCAAGTTGCACTAAATTTCGAGCATGTTCAAAGTAGCGTTGACAAAGCTGCGATAAAATCGCCATAGAAATCGCAGCTCTTATCGCGCGACAAATTTGCTAGTGTAAACGCCGCTTTAGAATCCCTGCCCATGACTTTCCTACAAGACTGCTAAGAGCGATTGATGCAATGATGAAGCAGAAATTCAGGCAAGACAATCACAAACTTGGATTGTTTTGACTTAGTCAAGTCTTTGTAAAACTATAGGAGGTACAATATTTGGCGTTTCATATGTGAGGGGGGGGGGGGGGGGGGGGTACAGTTAACACCGTACTACATGTCGATAATCAATAAAGATGAAGCTAGATTATGATAATGATGGTGATGACAATGATCATGGCAATAGACGATGATGATATTGTTGATATTTATATTTCTGATAACGTATTTGTCTTTGATCTATCTAGAACACCATACGCCACACGTTATCCATCAGAAACAAATTTATACGCATCCCAACCGCGATGAAACGCCGTAGTCTATGGACCGTTGAACCTCAGGTCTGTTCCGCAGCAGAAATCAGCACCGAGGAAGCCAGGGACGAGCTTAGATCACGTGGTAGATCAAAATGGGGTCCTATCGGTGGAGAGCCTGGAATGATTTCTAGTAGTTCCAAACGAAGCCACCAATTACCAAATGCATATGGTCTCTATCCATACAGTATACCACAGGACAGCTGTCCTTATTGTCAGTTTCACTGGTTTCCCTCCACTTCATGGTGTTACTAGATATGTACAGCAAATTTTAAGCCTAAAAGACGTCATTTGAAATTGTTAGGCATTAAACTATGCAAAAGTAAGCTAGAAAACTGTAAATGCTTATTGCGTCTCCCTCCTTGTAATTTGTAAAATTCAATTGTTTGATGTTGTCGGTCAAGCTAAATCTTCATATCGTTGATGGGCAATGGTTCTGAATCAAATTGAGTGGTCTACTGTGTTATTTGGAGTACCACAGGGCACAGTCCCGGGGCCGCTGTTCCTCCTATACTTCAACAAGGTTGCCTATGGAATAACTCGAAGTGAAGGCCCAATATCGATATCGATATATATAAACTGCAAATAAATCGATAAATTCTATAGAAAGCTAAACAAAAGCAGCACAAATATATCAGGATTGTATTATTGTAAATAGTTTGATTCTTTATTGTAACTGGTTTGGTTCTTATTATAAATAGTTTGATTCTTTATTGTAACTGGTTTGGTTCTTATTATAAATAGTTTGATTCTTTATTGTAACTGGTTTGGTTCTTATTATAAATAGTTTGATTCTTTATTGTAACTGGTTTGGTTTTTTATTGTAAATAGTTTGATTCCTTATTGTAACTGGTTTGGTTCTTTATTGTAAATAGTTTGATTCTTTATTGTAACTGGTTTGATTCTTATTGTAAATAGTTTGATTCTTTATTGTAACTGGTTTGATTCTTATTGTAAATAGTGTGATTTTTGTAAAGCAATGAACTTTGTATGTTGCTTTAAAATATATTATTATTATTAAATGAGATTTCAACCTACAGAAGTGCTTCAAACTAACTATATTTGATGAGTTCGCATTTTGTGGCCATAGAACTGCACTATTACACATCTCTTAACTGACAAATATCTTGCAGTTATCATCACAATTACTTCAGTGCATTCCTCGGCAAAATGTTGTGAAGAACTATGCAACAGATCGAGTACTTGGTTTCCTCAGACAAAACGTAGCGATTGTCGCTCTAAGGGCGTACATACAGTAGATTTCCTTTGACTATGAAAAGCTCACGGCACGAGCGCGAACAAGGCACGGCACTTCACATCAAAATTCTAAAAACATCACCATCCAAGCAAGGCAAACACACGGCACTAAACTTTTCACAGTCATATAAACAGTATCTGCTCTATGATCTCTCTACTCTCTACCCCTGCACGACTCACAGAAGTGCCGACAACATTTCCAATGTTCTTTACGTTCTACTCAACATTTCTACACAGGCGCGTTACAGGTGCTTCCAGACTACAAGGCACACACACGGCACTGAACTTTTCACAGTCATATATACAGTATCTGCTCTATGATCTCTCTTCTATTGGTAAGCTTTACCGTAGTTAATTACCTCTATTTTAAAACTATGGCTTTACTGAGTGCATGAGCACAACAGCCTCAATTCATCAAGAGATATTAGTAGCAACAATTGAATTCGTTTCAAGATTTGTTAAGGAATGACTACCGCCGTTCAAGAAGCGTCACTGCGATGCAATCCACGAATTAAAAACTGCATGAATTACAATAATCGATTTCAGTCCTCGAAGAGGGTCTGTAAGGGGTATAATGGGAGCTGGGACTGGCCTTATTATTCACTTGGAAAATGGGATTGGATGTACTGGGCCTGGGATTTACAAATAAAAGAACAAAAGAAAATGGGAATGGGATTGAAAACTTGAGTAAAACTGATGGGATTATGTGATTTTTGACTGGGATTTGGTACAAATATAAACTGGGAAATGGTATTCGGACCACCCTTCAGGACCCTCGAAGATAGACTGCACCACCAACTCAATACTGAATCGACAAGTGTCTCTATTTAGAATAAACGCAATAAAAACTCTTTTCATATCATAACTATTATCAAGATTTCATGACCACGTGACGTATTTACTCATACTTACACATGTTAAATAATTGGCATTCTGTAATT
Organism: Metridium senile; assembly: GCA_949775045.1. NCBI lineage: Eukaryota > Metazoa > Cnidaria > Anthozoa > Actiniaria > Metridiidae > Metridium > Metridium senile. The sequence continues at coordinate 60,371,253 of OX459095.1, forward strand.
CAAGTAATGTACAAATCGCGGTATTTCTACCAATGACCTCAATCGCGAGACAATTGATTAAGTATCCTTTTAATTTCACATTCCACGATGAAAAACCTATTTCCTTCTAATGTACACATTATCAAACAATTGAAATAAAACACTTTATACAAATTCCACGGACAATAGTCAAATTCTAAAGAATATATTACACGCTATCGATCGAGGCTGATGGAAGAGAACTGATCAATTTTCTATTGATGAACTATATAATGTAAATGTATAATTTGAAAAAAACAATACAAGATTTAAAGATAAATGGTTTTAATTATTAACTGATTGTTACATTAATATTATAACTGATATATTTAATTAATTTTACAAAATTCTAACAAATTTATCTTAAAATCCTAACAAATTTATCTTACAAAACTAAGTGATTATGAATATTTTTTCCAGTTGTGTGATCCCTCCCTATTTTTCATTTCCCTTTGAAAAGGAATATTATTTTTCAAAATACTTATAAAAGTATCTTACAAAATGAATGTTTAAATATATAATACAACAGCACTATTAAATCCCTTAGTGTGCAAACAAAATATCCGCAAAATAGAAATAACTAATAGAAAACAATAGAATTTCCATAAAATTGTACCTATCCATTTAATAGTATTACTAGTGTTTCACTAATTGATGGTTTACAACCATTACCAGGAGAGCGAATTGGACAAAAGTCAAGACCACCAGCATGGCTGCCATTTCTTATGTTCAATTGACTCTCCTGGGAATGGTTGCAACCCAAGACTATGCTGTTAGCAATTAAACGTATGTGTCATACAATTGCATTTTTAGAGCGTTTCAATGAGTGACCACCATCCAATGGCCTCAAATTTAACCATAATCAACCATAGAATATAAGAAATTTTAACTGTGTCAGTACCAGTACCAGAATGCTTTGCCTACTTTTATTTAATAATTTTTTACAAAATAATCATTTTCTCAAGAGGGAAACAATAAGAACATTCATAAAGCATTCTGGTACTTGTAGTAAAACGATATCATCGTCCAAATGACCTATTCCTCCCCATATTCATGAGTGCCTTGATCAGTATTTGGCATTGTTATAATGAGCAATCATAATAATAATAATAATAATAATATGTACAAAATGTCAAGAAATGCTTTCTAAATTGAATTAGAGATACATTAAAATGTATAAATTCTTAAAGTCCGTCTGATTAGAGACATTCAGTCATGTAATTTAGCAAAAGTTATTAACCAATTATTATTTTAACTGCCAACTATAGGAAGGCCTAGTTCAAATGTCACATCTCACATGTGCCAAATCTAATGCAAATTAATTCAATAGGTTTTGCTCATTTGCATTTGCTTTGGAACATGTGAGATATGATATTAGAACCAGGCCTTCCTATTTGGCGGTTAAAATAAGAATTTAAAGATATTATTCAATAGCCTATAATTGGTTAATAACTTTTGCTAACTGATACGCTCTCTTTTCATCCCAAGTGGTTTTGTATGTGATTTGTTTACTCTTGATAAATTGAACTTTCAGTAACTCAATCCAAATTCTATTAATTTGCACCATACATTAGAATGATTACATAAGTCAACCCAGTTTGCTCTCTGTCCATTATTTAGTATTGTCACTGAATGATTACATAAGCCAACCCAGTTTGCTCTCTGTCCATTATTTAGTATTGTTGCTGAATGATTACATAAGCCAACCCAGTTTGCTCTCTGTCCATTATTTAGTATTGTCACTGAATGATTACATAAGTCAACCCAGTTTGCTCTCTGTCCATTATTTAGTATTGTCGCTGAATGATTACATAAGCCAACCCAGTTTGCTCTCTGTCCATTATTTAGTATTGTCGCTGAATGATTACATAAGTCAACCCAGTTTGCTCTCTGTTCATTATTTAGTATTGTTGCTGAATGATTACATAAGTCAACCCAGTTTGCTCTCTGTCCATTATTTAGTATTGTTGCTGAATGATTACATAAGTCAACCCAGTTTGCTCTCTGTCCATTATTTAGTATTGTTGCTGAATGATTACATAAGTCAACCCAGTTTGCTCTCTGTCCATTATTTAGTATTGTCGCTGAATGATTACATAAGTCAACCCAGTTTGCTCTCTGTCCATTATTTAGTATTGTTGCTGAATGATTACATAAGTCAACCCAGTTTGCTCTCTGTCCATTATTTAGTATTGTCACTGAATGATTACATAAGTCAACCCAGTTTGCTCTCTGTTCATTATTTAGTATTGTCACTGAATGATTACATAAGTCAACCCAGTTTGCTCTCTGTTCATTATTTAGTATTGTTACTGAATGATTACATAAGTCAACCCAGTTTGCTCTCTGTCCATTATTTAGTATTGTCACTGAATGATTACATAAGTCAACCCAGTTTGCTCTCTGTTCATTATTTAGTATTGTCACTGAATGATTACATAAGTCAACCCAGTTTGCTCTCTGTTCATTATTTAGTATTGTTACTGAATGATTACATAAGTCAACCCAGTTTGCTCTCTGTCCATTATTTAGTATTGTCACTGAATGATTACATAAGTCAACCCAGTTTGCTCTCTGTCCATTATTTAGTATTGTCGCTGAATGATTACATAAGCCAACCCAGTTTGCTCTCTGTCCATTATTTAGTATTGTCGCTGAATGATTACATAAGTCAACCCAGTTTGCTCTCTGTCCATTATTTAGTATTGTCGCTGAATGATTACATAAGTCAACCCAGTTTGCTCTCTGTCCATTATTTAGTATTGTCACTGAATGATTACATAAGCCAACCCAGTTTGCTCTCTGTCCATTATTTAGTATCGTTTCTACACTCATGGGTAAAAAAATACTTATGAGAAAAAGCAACCCAGTATTCTGTTTTTAACTTAATATAAATTGATCCTGTAAGTTTCAATATAAAAATATTAATTATATCACCCAGGTGTTTTGTACTTAGCCAATACCTTAAAATATTTATAAATGCTTATTAAATTTACATACTAGTTGGCTGTATTTTGGAGCATTTGCCCTGTCTTTTAAATATATCCTTTTTGTGGAAATGTTACAAATTATAGTCCTTTTCACAGTTCTGTTCAGTGACCATGAATGATAGTTCCAAGTCAAGGTTACAGTTGCTGCTACACTGGGTCCCAGCGGCTCCCCAATCCCCTCTAGAGCTGCTGGAGCCCAGGGTAAGTTGCTACACATGCACATTCCATAAATTATAGTTTGGTATGTGCAGCAATGAGAACCTCGACTTAGAACTATGATTCGTGGTCAGTGAATGGAACTGTGAAAAGGACTATTGTGCTAAATGCCCAGACCTAACTAGAGTGCAAACAGTATATCAATGAAACATCAGTAATACTAATACAGGCTTTTACTGTTCTGGTAAACAATGGGGGTGCCATCTTTAGAAGTGAGCACCAAGTAGTATAAGAGGAAATTTGCAAGAACAGATTGGCTCCCTTCAAGCCTTGCAATGGTCTCCAAGGCCACAATATAGCTATATATAGCAACTCGGCGCTCCCTTTTCAAGATGGCTCCCCTTCTTGTTAACTGGAACAGTAGATGCCTGCATTTTAGTGCAATTAAAGCTAATTTTTTAATGTTTAATAAGCACTTTTTTGTATAATTTAGAAATTTGTATTGCAGAGATATATTATTTGCACTCTATTGCATTGTATTATATATAGTAAAATTACATCTTATCCCAGTTCCCAAGAATAATTCATCAACTTCTTAATCGCCTTATTACATCGCTGGTTCCAATAATAGACCTTAAAAGAATTTACAAAAATAAATATCAACAATAAACATGACAGGAAAAACAGCAATAAAATAAAACAAAACAAATAAAAATGTGTATTACGATGAAATTACGATAATCGTCACGGAATAGTAAGCAATCAAAGCAATTGCAATTATAGAAGCCAAAATTTTTTTTCTGGACTTCAACATGATTTAAACCCAATTACGACCTTGGCAGAAATGGTGCAATGCTCTAGCAACTGAGCAAAGGTCATGGGTTCAAATTCCGTTGAACTCCCGAAATTGCAATTGCTTTAATTACTTACTATTCTGCAACAATCTGCATCAACATACCCACTTTCATAACTGCAAATCAGACCAATATATATAATAATATATATATGTCTTAAAAATGTTGGTCTAATATCAACTTGTTTTTTTATTACATATAACTAGGCACGTATATCCCTCATAAATTATTATTATCCTGTGTAACAAGATGTCTCTGATTGGAGATGGGGAGACTGGTGAGAAGAAAGTCGTCTCACCCTGGCTACACAGCCGTCAAACAACTATGCATGTGTGACAATTTTTACAGGGGTAAATTTGCAATTATAAATATTTAGAATTTTGGACTACAGTGTTTTAAGTGGATTTATAACTTAAGAAATACTCTGAAACCCTGAATATATAAAATTGAATTTTTGTGAAGCTACTATTTATGTACACTTATGTAGTTGTAGTAGATGTTTAATTTTGAGAAAAAAGTGATGAAAGCTGAGTACTCCATGGAGAGTCCATAAAAATATCAGATTTGTGTGCAGAAATTTTTTTTCTGGGCATGTGCGGTCATATGACTGCTGTGTAACCCTGGATACACAGGCTACTCATATATAATACAGCAAAAATAAAATCTCAACTTACCCAATACACCCAACGGCAATGATAACTATATCTGTAGCACTTTCAAAGAATGTTAACTCACTAGAAAAAGACAGACAAAATAATATAATAATGGCAATAACTAATACTAACAGTGACAAAAGAAACAAACCAAGATAACAATCTTATTCTACCACCCCAACCTCCTTTTGAACTATTTTATACCCCTCTTTCAAAAAAGGTTGTTATCATAAGCGCTAGTTGTCATAGGGAATAGGTCACTCCAAGAATAGCTGGAATAACAAGTTTCTGCTCTTGTTTTTGTCAAGAACACAGATGCTAACATTGGCCACCGACTAAGACTTTGCAATGACTCCCTGAACCATTGACAATGTATGACAGTGTTCAAACTAAAAATATCTTTTTATATTAATTGAAACTAGCAAGTAAACTGGCATAGGCTGTGTCTGTGTTTGATATAAATGATAATATAATGAAAGTTGTAACACCGTAAAAAAGTTGACTTGACTTTACTGATGTTTCAAGCTTTAGCCCTTGTCGGAATAGAAAAGAGCTAGGGCTCTTCTTGACAAAGGGCTAATGCTCGACATTTTTTACGGTGTTACAACTTTCATTATATTACCTATCTTGTTATATTAAATTATTTAGTAAAACTATACTTACTTTTGATATATTTTGAGATGGAAGAGAGCTGGAAAGATAAAAGAGAGTAACGTACAACAGCTTGACCCGACCAGTGACATTAGTATAGAGAAATTAGGAATGACCATTACTATTAGACCACTTGCTACAACAACCACTACTCTTATTAGACTCTACAAATAAGAAAACAAACATCAATGTTAGGGGTCTTTCATTTATTAGTTATTTAATTTGCCATTGTAAACAATAATAATTTTGGACTACAGTGTTTTAAGTGGATTTATAAAAAATACTCTGGAAACCTGAATATATAAGCTTGAATTATTTTGAAGCTACTATTTATGTACACTTTTGTAGTTGTAGTAGATGTTTAAATTTTGAGAAAAAAGTGATGATTAGTATAGAGAAATTAGGAATGACCATTACTATTAGACCACTTGCTACAACAACCACTACTCTTATTAGACTCTACAAATAAGAAAACAAACATCAATGTTAGGGGTCTTTCATTTATTAGTGGGAGGGAGGGAGGGTGGGGGGGGGGGGGGGGGATGACCATTACAATTAGACCACTTGCTACAACAACCACTACTCTTATTAGACTCTACAAAGGAGAAAACAAACTTGCTACAACAACCACTACTCTTATGAGACTCAAGAAAACAAAGATCATTGTAGGGGGCTTTCATTTATTAGTGTATGGGAGGGGGGGGGGGACGAGGGGGATCAACAAAATCACCAGTTGTCTTTTCCAAATACTACCCAACCCCCCTTCCTGGTTGTCAAAATATGATACCACCCCATAAAATTTGTCCATTTTTTTCTAAACCCCTATAAAACAGCAAACAATTTGTAACAACCCTCTCTATAAAGCTTTTCAAAATAACGTGACCCCCCTCAATATTCATCCACTAATTAATGAAAGCCCCCTTAATATTATGTGCAGGTGAGCATCCTCCTATGAAACCTGCACAATATAAGTAATAAATTATTTTTTTTAATATCAGCTGATATCAAGAAATATCAGTAAGCTAAATGCAAGCAATCAGATGTAACCAATAACAAGCAATAGACCAATATGGCCACCACATCATTATAATGAAGGAATAGAAAACGCGCGCGTGTGCTGTGTGCAGTTATAAAGCACACAGGGTTGTCAGAACACAAGAGAAGTGTTAAGAGAAGCACGACGCGAAGCGGAGTGCTTCTCAACACTTCTCGAGTGTTCTGACAATCCCCAAGTGCTTTATAACTGCATACAGCACAGAAAGCAAGATTTTTATTTCTTTTATAAAATACAAATTGATCAACATGCAAACTCGCGTGCTGTGTGCTCTCATAAAGCACACACCTCAACCAATCAAAATATGTGATTTCAAATAGTTATTTTATAATATTTTTTAAAATATAATGGTAATTATTTGAAATACAACACACGTTGTGATTGGTCCAACATTGTGCTTTATAAGTGAACAGATCATGGAAAAGCCTGTTGTATTTGTTAATTAAATTGATATTTTGATTGACCACTACATCAAAATTAAAGATAAGAATGATACAAACAAACTAACTAAAGGTAAATTGTTTGAGACCAAAATATCAAATTGTTGAGGAGTTATAAGAATTTCAAAAGTGTGAAAAACACCACAACGAGGGGGACTAAAACACATACAAATTGCTGTAATTTTGATTCCAAATAGCTTCACTTGAATTATATTCAAAGCATCAAATATTTCCACAATACTTCTGCTTTCTCTATCTGATAGTGGTGCTCATTTTTTTAGGTTTTTTTTTTCCAAGTCATTTGGCATTTGGTCTATAGTATTGCATATCGGATGGAATTCATTTTGTGTTTGTTTGTTGTGTTACAATGTTAGATTGGTTGTTGAAGCTTGAACCTTAATTTACACTACAAACAAACATCATACAGCTTTCATAATAAATTGCAATAAATCAAAAAGATTGTTTGTAAATGTAAAATGTAGTTTACCCCATAGTAAAACTGGTATTTGCTATCGGATAGAAACTGTTTTTCAAGAATTGCAACAGCAGGAAACATCATTACTACAAAACAAATAAAACAAGAATTAAATGAATATTGAATAAATGAAAAGATTGTCAAGTAGATAGCTGAGAAAAACATGAGTTGATAAGTGCATGAATGTATAACTAAATGGAAGAATGGTTGAATGAATGAATGGATAAATGAATATTATATAAATGAAAAGAATGTCAAGTAGATAGCTGAGAAAAGCATTAGTGGATAAGTGAATGAATGTAATTTATAATTATAAATTAAAATTAATATCTCTTTCTACAGTACATACCAGGATAAGTGAAAAATAATGAAAAACACAGACAGCTTCTGACTATAAGTGGAAATGGGCCTGTAACAATAATATAAACATACAACATAAATATTACAAAATCAAGACTGCTGTAATATAACAGTATAACAAAGATACCCATGCCAATGACCATTAATCAATCAAGAGGATTGTAACTTGAGAAATATTAACAAGTGAGTAAAGGGGCTTTCATATATTAGTGTATGGGGGGAGGGGGGGGGGGGTATTTCTATTAGCTAAAACAGATTAGTTTACCTGGTGGAAGATTAAGGGTTATAATACTCCTTGTTGTTGTACCATAAGACTGAAAGACAAGTAATACACTATAATATTAATATACTATAATAAGTTTTTAACAAACTTTCAAATGCCTTATTCAGTAAAATCTGGCCTGCATCAGAATTCACACAGCCTAGTAAAATTAAACAGTTTCCATAAAATATGGTATTTTTGTAAAGTTAGTAATGCATCATCATGTCTTACCAAATAGCCACAGACTCCAAATGTTATAGTAAGCGTTGTTACTAGACCCAGTGTAAATTTGAATATCCTAAGGGATAAATTACAGTACAAATTTAGAAATACAATATACATTGTCAGAATTGTGTCTTCTATAATATAAACAGTTGGACTTCCTGCGTTATGTAAACAGTCCATATCTCTGTGTAGGGGGCCTATTATAGGGGTTTGTCATACCGCAAAACCGCTATTTTTCGTCATGTTTTTCCGTTAACCGATCGCGAAAAACGACCTCTAAAATTGGCAAAAACCGAAAACCGACCTCTAAAATTGGCAAAAACCGTCAAACTGCCAACAGTATAATAGGCCCAAACCGTCAAACTGCCAACCTATAATAGGCCCCCTGTGTAGTTATCACATGGAGTGGGAAGGAAGTGAAAAAAGTGAGAAGGAAGAGCCTGTGGATGAGGTTGGTGTGTATTGAACTGGCTGATTAATCCGTATGAATCTGTAGTAGATAATTGTTTTCATAATTTCATGACATTACAGTGAGGATACTCCAACTGAGAACACTTCAAGGTTTTTTTTTTTACTTTTGTAACCCACATCCCATGAGTGAGCGAATAGATTAAAAATATTATTTATTATGAACACTTTGTGTATTTGAACTCACTGCTTCATTTTCAGAGGTTTTAAAGCATTAGAAGGCTCAGAAAATAATAACATGAAAAAATTAAAGTGTTCACGGTTCGAGTATCCTAACTGTAATAATATTTACAACAAGCAATTGGATGATTGTTTGTACTTGTTGTTTGAGAGATCCAATTCCATTTACTATAGACTTACTTTCTAAACTTTTTTCTTGCCTCTTTGGCACAAGATAATTCAAGTGCTAATATCATACCTGCACCCTGAGATACATGTAAAATATGAATAAATTACAAAGTAGGTACTGTATTTATATATTGTAAATCATTGGTTGACTACCTGACTTAGTCTGATTGATTGGTTGATTTGATTTTAAACTCATTGACTGAATGACTGTCACAGTGCGACTCGCCGTACCGTAGTCACTTAAAACATTTGATGAATTTTTGACATTATTTTAACATTTTTTCACCTCAATCGGACCAATCAGATACACGTTTATATCGAGAGGCGGAGTTAATATCGATCAGAGGCGGAGACTTTAGATACTTTGATGTCTGTAATTGGTCCAATTGAGATGAAAAAATGTCAAAATAATGTCAAAAATTCATCAAAAGTTTGTGTAGGTGACTACGGTACGGCGAGTCGCACTGTAATTTTTATTTTATATTCTTTATCACAGTCACTAATAAAGTTTGATATATATATATTATTATTAATATATCAATGTATATATTGATTGATTGACTGATTGATTGACCGATTGTTTGTACTTACCTCATAACAATATATAGCTATCCCCATGAAAAAAGGCAACCCATCAAAGTTGACTAATTTTGGATGAAGACTACAATTATATAAAAGAATTGTGTTTATTAGCAATATAACAAACTTTAGCAGAATAACATGGTTTAAATAACCTACCCAACTCTATCAAAATGTTCAAAGTCAAACCAGAACACAACACAGTATGCAAAAACATTTGCAAAGTCTGCAAAAATACTGAAAGATAAAATAGAATATAACTCAATGTCAAAATTATTATTTTTAGTTATCTTGTATTAAAAACTATCAAGTGTTACGGTACAATAATATTATTGGATCTTGGAAAACAGTACAGATTGAGTGTTCATAATATAAAATTAATGTATAAATTACATAACAATATAGCTTTTTAAGGATGTTCGCGGGCAAATAAGTTAACCATAGATTTTTCTTCAAACTTTGCATGGTGAAGTATGATTATCATACAAGTTTCATGAGCAAATAAAAAATGGGGGTCACTGTACTCGTTTAGGAGTGAGATGATCTCAAAGTGCAGCCTTTTTCTTGTCAAAAATCGATTGCACACAGTACAAGCAATTTGAGTGAAAAAAAAATCATTTTTTGATAGAGAAACCGAATGGATTGCCATAGACAAACGTCTAATAACCTAATGTAAGAGTAACTTATACAGAAAGACTTACCTAAATACTGCCAATCTTTTCAAATGTTTAAAGTTGACAAGAATTAATAGTGGTGGCAACATGGTCAGTAAAATAGAAAATCTAAAAATAAATACAAAAACATTTTTTAACAACTTTAATGAGTAAATTAAACTAGACTGAAAGCAAGGAAGCACACTGGCATGAGCTTCTCGAAAAAAACAGCTTACTTCTAGCTGGAGGAACTCTGCGCTCGAAATAGCTGCCTGCCAATGGCTAAATGTCAGGCCAAATTTAAGGTTTAGCAGGCAAAAATATTATGAATTAGCAAATGCAATTCAAAATTGCAGTCCAAATTTACAGGAAATCATCTTTAAATGTTCCTTTATCTGGAGGTGGCAGGTCAAATTTTGTTCCTATTTCGAGCCCTAGGAACTATAGACACTAGAATAGCTCTACCAAGTTATAGAGCATGTATTTCAAGAGAAAATTTTAGTGCAATGAGTAGCCAAGTGCTTCTCAGCGCTTCTTTAGTCTTAAATTCCAAAGTGCTCTACAACTTGATAGAGCATGCACTACTGCCAAGTTTTCTAGTTCACTCTTTTCATAAAAAACTCAGTAGATAAAATGAAATGAATCAACATTCCATGGTATGTTGAGTTATAGATATGCTTCTATAAGCCAATCAGAGCATGGACCTATATCAAAATAATATTTTATAAATATCAATATATATCGCCTTCTGCTTGTGATTGTATATACTGATACAACAAAGCTGCTCATGTTGTAAACATTACATAAACTTACACCTTTAATTTGTTGTAGTGTATTTTCTAGAATTATTGTATATTAACTTCATGTTATTGCATTCAGGTGTACATATGTATTTAACAAAATGGTTCTCCAAATAATATATTTATATTCGATGCATAAAACTTACTTTGAAAAATGATTTTCTGTCATATCTGCTACATTTTCTGATATAAAAATAAGGTATCCACATGAAAAACCTGAAAGAAAAAGAAATCATATCATCATCTTTCAATTGACAAACTTTGATGTGCATGCAAAACAATCTGAGCAGGATTCTCTTGGGGGAAAAATGACAGAAAGTCAGGCACCAAGACAGATAGACAGGAAGGAAGAGAGATGGATATACTGGTACAGGTTGTTGAGGCAGGAATAATACAGACAGAGAAGCAAACAAACAGAAGAAAAAATAACACTGATAATATATACGGTAACTAGCAGAATAGACTGACAGATAATTTGAAGTTTCAACAGAAAGACAACTGCAACAAGATTGACAATCTTACAGTGACGGACAGACAGACAGACAGACAGGTTGTTGAGGCAGGAACAGTGCAGACAGAGAAGCAAACAAACAGAACAAAAAATAACACTGATATATAATACATATGGAAACTAACAGAATATAGACTGACAGATGATTAGAAGTATCAACTGAAAGACAACTGCAACAAGAATCTTACCAATCTGAGAAACAACTATACTTGTGTCAACTAGCATTTTCCCCATGGGGCCTAGAGCATATAGTCCTAAGGAAAAAATAGCACAAGTTGATATCAAATGCTACAAAACTCATATAGTTCAATTGATGAATAATGTAACTAATCATGTTGGAGACTGAAGGCAAGTCATAAGGAATCAGTAGTATCCTTGGGCTTCTCAGGTAGTACCTCTTGTTTGAGGATTGGGGTTCCTGTGTAATTTTGATGGTAAGACAAGTGGAGATATTTGGAACATCATTATGACATATACACCTACTTGCAGTAAGGTTGTCATACAAAATAGAACATTTGTCACAAAGAAAATAGAACATTTGTGATTTAGTGCGAAAGGAATTAATTAAAAGACAAAAGAGAGAGTTCACCAGCTTGAGTGATCTTCTTTTGTCTTTTAATCAATTCCTATCGTACTAAATCACAAATGCTCTATTTTTTTTATAACAAATGTATATTTTTGCATGACAACCTTACTGCAAGTAGGTGTATATTATATACAAATTATTGTATTATTGTATTTTCAATGAATGTTGTTTGTTTAAGGATTGGGCTTCCTGTGTAATTTACATGGCAAAGACAGGTGGAGAATGGATCCTCTCATAGTTAAAAAAATATTATACTTCATTATTTTAAATGTCATTTGCTTCAAGATTGGGCTTCCTGTTTAATTAGATGGGTGGAGACTGAACCCTATCATTGTGACATTACTTTTATGTTTAAAATATTTTGTTTGTGACAGGGTTGGGTTTCCTGTGTTAACTTAGTTATTGCATTAACACAGTGACACAGGGGAAGCAAACAATCCTTTGTAAATCTCTTACCTAAGTCCCCATAATCTATATCTTGTTCCTGATGCTATTGTAAGGAAATAAAATCAGTAAAATTAGATCTGATATCATTCTAAACCCTGGGTACCAGAGGGTACCAGATGGTTTGTGAAGTAATGAGAATTCAACGTCTGGCCCAAAGAGCTTAGAAACTCACTTCTATGTTGATTTGATTAACACTCAATCATAGCTATATTTGGAACCTAATATTGTCAAGTTGTCATATTACGTCCAATCAAAGGTCTTCATACTAGACTTAACCAATCAGAAGGCCAGGGTCAGACACTGCCACTCCTCTCTGATTGGCTTGGCAAATTTAAAGACTAGGCTCATTTGGCTAGAGTTTCTCTTGAGGATAACAAGTTTACACAGACGTACAAATGATAAATACAAATACCCTCTAGTTTCTAGAGTAATGATTCTATGGTAAATCAAGAAAGATTTGCTACAGTTAATTCATTACATTACATTACATTTGATATTTGAATATTTTCATGTAAACTGTGGTTAAAATGTTGAGTAAAAAAGAAGAAAGATTTGTCATACCTTAATTTCATTTAAATGTTTCCCGTCTTCAATATAAAGAGGCTGTTTTGCTTCATCCTTGACATTTACTTCACTATCTTTTGCTTTTAATGATCTTCCTGTACTCCACTTTTTCTGGACAAGTTTACTCTTGGAATCAATCACTAGAAGCATGGCTTTAACACTGAAAACAAACAAAATATATATATTTCTCAAACTCATTGATAATTAATTATCTCAGGGACCAATAACAACTTTGCATTTCAGTCGACACTTGCATAGGTCTTGATACTCGATCAAACACTGATCAAGACACCAATCAAGAAACAAGTCACATCAAAATCTTGTGCCTATAATATATAAGGCCTGCTTTCATCCATGTCTCTGTGTTTGGATGCCCTGATCAAACACTTGCATTGTTTTTTATCTAATACATGATCTAATAAAATTATAATCATTATCTATTTCTGTCATTAAATATTTTATTCTGTTTTAAGTTGTTTATTTATCTAAAATATTATTTATTATAATTGTTATTTAAAATTTTAAAGGATCAAGATAAACACACTAGTAACTTTCTGGCATTTACATATTTTGTTTTGATTGGAGCTACCGGTAGGCAAAAGAAATATGACATCATATATGACAAGACTAGAAGAAGAAACCTTGATCCTGTTTTGGAAGTAAAAACATGGAATCTCTAATATTTTGAGGATAATGAAATACATCATATCATTTGTTTTGGAAAAACAACAAGATTTATCCGTTGATTAGCATGTGTGAGTGTTCCATTAAACAGGTTCCCATTTATATCTGTACTTTCCCATTTAAATCTGTACTGATGCAAATTTTGTTAGTGTGTGCTAAACACACAGATCAACCAATCAGAGAAGTTCACTTCAGAAATAATATACTCTGATTGGTTGATCTGTGTGTTAAGCACACATCAACACAATTTGCATAAGTACAGATTTAAATGGGAAAATACAGATTTAAATGAGAACCTGTTATTAGTAATTTTTAATTGTGAACATAGATTTCATAATTGTTATTCCATGTTCATTGTTACTCCTAAATCAATAAATGAAATTTCAGCTGCTGAAAAAATAAACAAAGAATCATGTATCACTTGTTGTAGTGTTGACTGTATGTATATATATCAAAGTTTGAATAAACTACACACTCCCTGCCCTAGAGCATATATTTAGTTGCTAGGTGACTTAATTAAATATAATTAGTGCTCATTGTATCACCACAACAATGATAATTATGACAGTAGCAATGCAAATTAAAACTTATAATTGATAGCATTTTTCAATATATATACATGGATTGTCATGGTGATAAAATGTTTCCTGTCTGTAGTAGGATTTTTTGGGGGCTTATGGAGTTCCACCCTTTCTGAATGAAGGCCAGGGACCGGAGACCATGCACCTGATTTGATTAATTACATAAAAAAAATGACAAAATAGCTATTATCCATACTTGTACTAGATTCACAGGCATACCAGACTAATTAATCTGTGGTGGTCCTGTGTTATTTAGCATTCTCAATGAACATTATTGAATAAAGTTCTTGAAAATATTGTACTGTTTGTAATTTTATCTTAAGTTGGTCTATGGCTGTACATTCTGATAACTGTTAAAATTCACCATTCTCCAAACCACTCCAGACCACCAAAATTAAACAGCAACCTTCCTAGACTCATATTTTATTATTATTTTAGAATTTTGCTTCATTAATGTTCTTGGATTTATGAGGACATAAAAGCAGCAGGTGTAAAAGTTGTGTTGTTTGCAAAGAGTAAGAAAGTAGTCTGTTAAGTCCTCCACATTTTCTCATGTACACTAAGATGTTTGTTCTCAGTTACTGTAATGCCTGCTTATATTGAGAGTCTGACTATTGCTTGTGATTGGTGCGCAACGCAATAAACATTCTAGACATATATTGTGTGAGTCTTCTTGGTTTCACTGTGACCATTTTACAGGTTGTACGAAGGATGAATAGCACTATCCAGCGGATAAATCCTTATGCAGCGGATTAAATCTATAAAAAACCTATGCAGTGGATAACTTTTATCTGCGGATAACTTTATCCACCCTTCGTAAAACCGGCCCCTGTAGTCTGACTAACATAGTTGTGAACTTTTAACGATTGGGAATTGATCATCAACATTGTCAATCATAAATATGATGCCAATTGATGAACTTATTTGACAAACTTTATGTGACTATCGATTGATCATCGATTGGCCAATACCAATCGATATCAACTAACTTATTTCCACCGATATCGAATTATTTATTGATTTCGAATGATGGATTGTCATCGATTTTAGAACGCCAGGGTCAAGTATTAAAACTTGTATTGAAAATATTGGATGATAATTCGCATTAACTTTGGTTGTTGTTACTTTGAATGCAACTTCTATTGAAAATCAACATTTATTTCGTATAATGAAAATAGAAATAAAAGTCAGCATACGATCGTTCGAGATGTCAGCGAAGATCGTGATAAAATTTGCAATTTATAGCGTACAGGTCGCAACTGCAAATGAGCAACGTTATAACCTCAGACAATGTTTGGCCTTTCTACAAGTACTTTACCTTACTAAGCCCACTACAGTCATTACAATACTACCCTCGATGACACCAGCCTAGACATAATAGAGATAGAAATAAGATAAGCATCACGAAACCAAAGTATAAAGTTATAAAAGTAAGTTAGAACTTACCTCTCTGATGGCAAACGGCATTCCCAAGATCCCAGCGCCGATAAATGAAATAAAAACATTGGCAAAGATTGTAGCAGTACTAGTAGCGCCATCTGCATGCATTCTAACATTGATAGTTATCTAAAACGTAACGAAAAATATGAAAGAAACGTCGAAAGAAACCTATAGTTGCTTCAACGTTGCTTCACTGTTGTATGACTGCCAACATGGCATATCCTTCCACCGGGAGAGGGGACAGTCGCTTGGTTTATTATGCAAAAATCATTATTCAAATTATATTTGTTTCCATTGCATAAGACACAAAAGGAAAACGAGGAATTTCCTAAATCACATTGAAAAAACTTAAATATCGCCAAACATTTTCAGAAATATGATATTTTGATTTTTTTTCCAGAGATACATTCAAGGGACATTGACCTTTGGGGGACCCCAGACGGGAACACCTGAGATGAAGGGGAGACTGGGCTCTAGTACTGGAACGAGCCCCCTCGGTCTTCCTCTTTAGCCATCTTCAATCGAAGGTCTCAGGTTAGAAAAATTGACTTCATAATCTACAATTTTTGTGTTGTTATCCTTTCCATCCGTTCTTCAAAATTTGTCATATGTTTCATAAATAAACGTTTTATAAGATATACCTATTATTTTTTTCTTTCTTTCTATGGTTATAGTTAAATTTTGCTTTGTTGTGTCCCATGGTTTCACAGTGTTGGATGAGTTTGTAGAAATCCGAGTAGATGTTATAATTTAAAAACTTTCATCGTTTATTTTAGCTATCCATAATGATCATAGATAACAGCAAATTATATTCGTGTAATGAATATGTTGTCTTCAATTGCAATTCAATAAGAGTTTTTGATGTAATGGTTCATAGTAAACATTCGGTTCCCTTGTGAGATAGATAGCTCTTGAATTTCCCTAAATTGGTTTGCATAGAAATCTAAAAAACTGTGTATTAATTGATTTCGTTTTGTACTTTTCAGCCATGAAGACCACTTTGGCATCTCAGACAGTAGACGTCCCGGACAATGGTAAGTTGTACACATCCATCTATTACTAATGATAATTCTAGTTAAACATGAGAGCTTTTAAAAATAGATGTTGAAATATTTCTTTCTAACATTGACAATTGTGTCCAAACCATCAGTCAGTTGTGGTGTCCTATTTTTACTCTTTATTTACCAACATATATGGCTTGGGTGTAATGGATAACATATATAAAATAATATACCTACAATTATACTAGGACATATTTCAAAATTCTGTGCATCCTCCTGGTTGAGAGCTGAATGCTGGAATTTGTTTTCTTTGGCATGATTAGAGATTTACACCAATAAATTAGATGTTAACATACTTTTAATATCAACGAGTTTGTAAAGTCTTTTGTATCACTGTGAATTTGTAAACTAATTTTAGAAATGTATGATTAGCAAACTAAAATACTCCTTAATCTACAGTCCAGGTCTTTTTGAAGAGCCGTGTAGTAACAGTCAAAGGTCCAAGGGGAACTCTGAAGCGTAATTTCCGCCATCTGAGGCTTGAATTAACCAAGGTTGATAAGAGCAAGATTCGAGTTGATGTGTGGTTTGCATCCCGAAAAGAGTTGGCCTGTGTAAAAACCATTGTCAGTCATATTGAGAACATGATCAAGGGAGTTATCTATGTAAGTGTCTTGAAACTGATAGTTTCAAATCCAACAACAGCCAAAATTCTGAAAAACTGTGAGACCTTTATTGGGTCAAATAATTGACCGTCAGTACTATATCAATAGATGGAAACTAGCAACTAGTACAGGCTGTGTATAATATAAATAATAGGCACAAATATAAAATAAGTAACACTCTAAAAACTGATACTTAATTTTACTGACATTTTGAGCTATAGCCGTTCATCAAAGTAAAAAAGATGGACTACAGTTCAAAAGAGCTAAAGCTTGAAATGTCAGTAAAGTTAAACATCGGTTTTTCAATTTTCCTATACTAGTTACTCACTAGTTTCCATTTATCATTTTTCCATTCATTATTGATGTTACAAATTTCATTGTATTTGGCTACCAATAATTAAGTTGAATGCTCTTGCTATACTGTAGATCGTATAGTAAGCAAGGGTAATCAATTGGTTTATTATATGCAGATAACTTCAAATAGCGACGTTTGATTATTCCTTATTCCTTAAAGTATCAACTTTACTTTACAAACTACATTGTTTAGTATCAAGTTTGAAACATATTCCCTAAGAGGTTGTATTAAAATATTATTGGACACGCAAATGAAGTCTAATTCACTGTGTGCTATAATGTGATGTTCAAGGTCATAATAAATGCTGATGTCTTTGATGGCATAAAAACTGTTGCTACAATTTAAAGGGGGATCCCCAAAACTCACTTTATTGACTGTGTTGTATGTAGAATTTCAACATTAACAATGTTTTTCTTATTTTAGGGTTTCAGATACAAGATGCGATCAGTTTATGCTCATTTTCCCATCAACATCACCGTCCATGAAAATGGAACGCTTGCAGAAATCAGAAACTTTCTTGGTGAGAAGTTTATAAGAAAAGTTCGCATGAGGCCAGGAGTTAACTGCTTCAACTCACCTGGAGTCAAAGATGAAATTACCTTGGAAGGAAATGATTTGGAGCTTGTGTCAAACTCTGGTAAGGAACAAACATCACTTTGCCATCATAATGATGCCCAGTTTTTCATAAAGATATTCTCTGTGTTTTATTGAACAAACACCACCACCATCAACAAAGTGATAACAACAACTTCAGCAAAATTCCCTGTCAAAATGTTCAGAGAACTGTAAGGGACTAATGCAAATAAACACACATGACTACCTTATTACAAGATTTTCTCAACCTTTGTAATACATGATTGCTTTTTTGCTTCCATCTGTTTGGAAGTTGATGGGAGAAAGAGGGATGAGAGAGTATGTTGCATCAATAAAGTTGAGTCTTTCTTGAAAAAGTCATTGTTTAGTCACCTTTTATTACATCAGGAAATCTTTTGCCTTATAAAAAAAAATCTGATTAAATTTCCTAGAAATTTAACACAAGATGTTTATATTCATGCTCAAGTTCTTTTCAAAATCATTTTCTCTAATTTTTGATACTTAAGCCCTTGGTCTATTGAATGGGCACAGCTTGTAAGTTCCAATCAAAAGTTGCGGCATTCACAAAAACATATCATTTCTGCTTTTTTATCTCCTCTTGATAGATTGAAGGCTCTAAACTTGTGAAATAGGTTTTAGAATAAAACAGATTTGTAGTCTCATAGACTTTTATTCTAATCTTTTATTTTGTGTCTAAACATGTATTGTTTCTTATATTCCAGCTGCTCTCATTCATCAGTCAACTCTAGTGAAGAGAAAGGATATCAGGAAGTTCTTGGATGGTATCTATGTTTCTGAGAAGGGCACTGTTCTACCCCAAGAATAACTGTATTGATGGCTGACAATGTGTAATAAAGAATATCAACCTTAATTGTCTTGTGTTTAAAATGTTAGTCAGTTACAGTGTAGACACTCCAACCTTGACTACATTAGATGAATTGATAATCAACCAATCATATTGCAGCTTTCAGTTCAAGAATGTTATGAGCGTGAGAACACTATAATTTGATTGGCTTATGCTGTTATCAGTTCAATCTCTGTCTGGTTTAAATGTTTTTTGATTGGACAGTTTTGTCTAAGTGGTCGCGGTTGGAGTGTCCACAATGTAAAGATTATAAGGGGAATAACTGGTATTATATCCCATGGAATCCAAAGCCTTTTGACGAATCAATAATATTTATAATGTACTTTATTTATATAGTATCCATTCCTTAACTGCCCAAAACTGCTTTACAAATTTGCATTAATTACATGATAAATCTTTATAAAATAATTGGGGTAGAACATGGCATGTTGATTGGTCAAGAAATTGTCTTTCATAAGAACAAGACATGCCATTTTCAAGCATGCATGCTTCATTCAAATTTCAGTTTTCATCTTTCTTGCATGCTTATTGAGAAAATGCAACTAAGGAAGAATGACTTTGCCAAACGATGCTCATCCACAAGCTCATTCAATGGTCAGTTTTTCGGTTGTTTTCATCTCTCGCATGCTTATGGGTCAGTTTCAAGAAAATGCAACTTGGGGAGAACGACATAATAAATAAAAGGGCATTTTTGTCGCTTTGCATCATTGGTTGATATTTTTTATAAAAGAAATGAAACTTGTCTTCATTTTCTTCACTTGCTTATGAAAACCTCAATACTTTTGGGAGAATTCTAGAGTAGGTCCAAACATCGATATGGCAATGAATGACAAGGCCTAGTGGCAGACAACAGAACTTGTCATGGTTCTCATCAAACAACCTAAGCCTTGATAGCATATAATATATTCTTTACAATTTGACTATGTGCAGACCATGGAATTTTGAAGTGTTTCAATAAATTTGTTTGATAATGAGTACATATCCTAAATAACTGCGAGCTGTAGTTAAATTGTAAAGAATGAACTGTTGGGAATGTCTATTGTGACATTGATCTAGATGGCAGTCGAATGATGATGTTAATGATTATCTGGTATAAAGCCTCTGTTCATTTCCCGGGGGGGGGGGGGGGGATATATTTACTATACGGGGACGTTCCGCCAAATAGGGTATGGTTTTTGCCTTGGTGTCTTGAATAGGGTATACAATTTAACCTAATTTGTCTTAAATTGTCTTACATATGGTATACGATTTTCGCCTTGAGTCTTGGATAGGGTCTACTTTTTACCAATTTATCTTGAAATAGGGTACATATTTTTAGGATTCTGCTGTCTTAAATAGGGTCAGGATTTAGAGGTACCAGCGGAACGTCCCCGTCAGAAACTGGGTCAGGTACCCCCCCGGGGTTCATTTATGTGACTTTGAGTGGTCCAATATTGATTGAACCATTGTGACCGAGAGGCTCTTAAAAAAATCACAGCACCTGTTTTATCAAGTATCCAATACACTCAGATTTGCCTTTTTTTCTTTTTTAATAAACCCAATGAATTTCTTATAAAGTTTTACTTCTTTTTAGGATTATATAACATATTTATACTTCATAATCGGATATTTTTTGAATTATTTAAAAACTAATTGATACTTCATATTACAGTGCTGCTAATTCAACCGGGGCCACCCCGAGTTTATTAGCCAATCACGTTTGAGCTTATGAACAAAAGAACCAGACATAGACGATCCGTCAAGTTCATTTGCGCCTATAATTTGATTGGCTGATAAGGAGGCAAAGTAGATATCTTTTGTTCTTAAGCTCAAACGTGATTGGCTAATAAACTCGAGGTGGGCCCGGTTGAATTAGCAGCACTGTAATTATAAACAAGTTGGACCATTTTGTTCACATGTTTATTTATATAACTGTTGTTGTTGGTAAGCTATGGCTGTTTTGACTAAGCATCACATTAATTTTGTTAACTAACAAATGCTGTTTTCACTTTTTAGCCTCCTAGCAGACGTCATTTGGGGGAAGAATATGAGACACAACGTGGGTTAGTGAATCGAAAACAATGCGGGATTCCTGTGGAACGTGTATCATATGACGCATTTCAGGCGGAGTCTGAGTCACGTGACTTCTTGTCATAAGCAAAGTAAAGAATATGGCGGAAGTGTGTCGCAAACTGTGAAAACAATCTGATTATTTGTCCCTCAAAGCATAAAAAGTTATAACTGGATAGAGTCAAAACCCTCTTATATTATGTTGTCGACCAAGAACGTGATAGAATTGTTGACTTTATTGGCGCTTCATGTGGTTTTTGTAGCATGTTTTTACGAAGAGAAAGAACAGACGAAGTATTACATTGCAAAGCTGAACATTACCGTTTTCGATCTCAAAGGAAAGCGCTTTATTCTTCCTTCTGAAGATGGAATTTATGGGATTCATAGTCCTATGAACACGGCAAGTGGTTGGATCTATAAACTAAGTAGTTCTAACCTACATGGCTGTAAGATGTTTAACATTAAAGTCGACAAACCTTGGATTGCTCTTGTGAAACGAGGTTCTTGTCGTTTCGATGAGAAAATCACAAACGCTTACATTCACAACGCCAGTGCCATCATAATCTACAACAACGAAGACTCAGAAGCACTGCAGATGAATAATTACGGTTCTCGATCAATCGTTTCAGTTAGTATTACCAAGAACTTAGGAGAGAGTTTGATAGAAATGATGGCAAGCAACAAAAGTATG
This sequence comes from Metridium senile, assembly GCA_949775045.1. Taxonomy (NCBI): domain Eukaryota; kingdom Metazoa; phylum Cnidaria; class Anthozoa; order Actiniaria; family Metridiidae; genus Metridium; species Metridium senile. The sequence continues at coordinate 60,393,272 of OX459095.1, forward strand.
TTTGTTCAAATTACTGAAGGGCCTCCACGCACCAATTGGCAAGTGAACCCTACGTCGATTTTATTTGTGTCTGTCTCATTTATTGTACTCATGGTGATATCCTTGGCTTGGTTGGTGTTTTATTATGTACAGAGATTTCGCTACGTACATGCTCGCGATAAAACAGAAGTAAGTATATAAAAGCTTAACATTTATATTGAGAATTACCGAAAGAGCCAATATATGTCTTCGCATCAAAATATACACAACTAAACTAAATATACTGTGATATGTAGGTAGTGGAAAAATATCGTTTTTTAAAGTATCTTTAATTCTAAACTTTATATTGAGAAATACATGTCGCTATGATATGATTCAAGACAAAATCCTTTTGTTTTAGATGACGTCAAAACGAACGGATATGCAACACTTGAAGATAAATGATCTATTTCTAGCCCCTCCAATTTAACATTTTTTTATCAGACAATTTTAATTGCTTGAAACGAAATATTAGGGATTTTCGTCAAAATATTTTCATTATCCAGGTAATCGATTATTTCTAAAGGAAGTACCGAAAAATTGTACAATATAGTTAACTTTTAGAATTGAATATAGAAGAAAAGCGAATTAAAAACCCTTTTGCTGATCTATTTATCCAAGATATTTTTATTGTTGTCATAATTACATCAGCTGAATGTTGTGTCTCAAAATCGAAAATGTAAAATACTAATCTTGTTACCTACCCTAAAGCAATGAACAACAAATTATTCCTTTTTTCACTCATGTTTAATACAGACTAAACAATTTGTTTAAATTTACATTTCTTTGATATAATTAATAATATTGATGTTTAACTTTTTTTAAAGAAAGCGTCAATCCATTTTACAATACCATTTTCCCAAAAATTTGGTTTCACTTTCTGTGTATGTATATATATATATATATATATATATATATATAGATCATGTATACATATTAAACAATTTGTTAAATGTACATTTCTTTGAAATAATGAATAATATTGATGTTTAACTTTTTTTAAAGAAAGCGTCAATCTATTTTACAATACCATTTCCCCAAAAATTTGGTTTCACTTTCTGTGTATGTATATATATATATATAGATCATGTTTACATATTAAACAATTTGTTAAATGTACATTTCTTTGAAATAATTAATAATATTGATGTTTAACTTTTTTTAAAGAAAGCGTCAATCCATTTAACAATACTATTTCCCCCAAAGTTTGGTTTCACTTTCTGTGTAAATGAATATATATATATAGATCATGTAGATACAGACTAAACAATTTGCTTAATGTACAATTCTATGATATCATGAATATTGATGTTTAACTGTTTTTAAAGAAAGCGTCAATCCATTTTACAATATTATTTCCCCCAAAGTTTGGTTTCACTTTCTGTGTAAATGTGTATTTATATGATCTTACTGCGGTTTTCGACTTTTTGTACACTCAGACATTACAATAGCTGGTTGTGAAATATATATTTTTGGCTGCCGTCAATCAAAACATAAAAATCTTTGTTCAATTATTTGATCCTTGAAATGAAGATTCAAATCATTTGTTTGAAGAATCTATTTTATATGTTGATTACTTGTCTGGTTGTAACTACTTATGCCAAACATTAGAAAAATGAGGGGGGGGGGGGGGGGGGGGTTGGGGGGTCGGTGGTGGGGGAAAGTGGTGGTGCTTGAACAAAAAAAATTTCCACCCAAAATGCAAGGAAAAAAAAATTACTCATCAACAAACAAGAAAAAAATATGTTTCCAGCCACAAAGTCTTAAAAAATTTCCGATATGATGACCAAAAAAAAAAATATTTCCTCTTTGAAACATACCAACCAACCACCCCACCCCCATCACTTTTTTTAATGGTTGGTCCCTTATGCCAAACATTTTTCCATAGTTCAACCATTTTTTGATGTTGCTTATAATTTTTTTTTAATATGTTTATAGAAACGGCTGACGTCTGCAGCAAAGAAAGCCATTGCCAAGCTTTCTACACGTACTGTAAGCAAGAAGGTAAATATTTATGATTTCAGCCAGCCAAGCTCCTTGATCTTCACCAATCTGCAACAACATTTAATTTATAGATGTTGAGAAATAGTTTGTCTCTTACTACTTCTTCTTCCCCTCTTTCTCTCCAAAACTGTAAATGTTGGATGTCTATTTGACACATTTTTGGCAAACAAAAACTTTAGGGGGGCAAATGTATTTCTAACACACAGATATTTTCCTAATATACATTATTGGCCATGTCTACAAATTTATGTAGCTTAGTTGGTTAGTGTGCAGCTTTCAGAGGTCCCGAGATCAATCCCCAGAGGCCTCTTTTTAATATAGCTTACTTCTAGCCGAGGGAGCTAGCAACATTTATATTAGTGCATTTCCTTTTAAAAATGTTTGTCCAGTGGAAGTGTGACACAAAATAATTATTTGTAGAAACAGTGCTATGTGTCTACGTATTAGTAATGGTCTTGATTATAAATATATATTATGAATTAATAATCTTGTTATAAGTATTTATTATGAATTAATGATCTTGTTATAAATATCTATTATGAATTAATGATCTTGTTATAAGTATCTATTATGAATTAATGATCTTGTTATTAATATCTATTATCTTATTAATGATCTTGTTATAAATGTTTAGGATGAAGATGATGAAGTGGATGGCTGTCCTGTTTGTTTAGATAGTTACAAAGGTGGAGATGTTCTTAGGATATTACCATGCCAGTAAGTATATAGAGCAATTTCACATTTTAACATGCTAATGAGCTTCGTGCTGGGGCTTCCACAATAGCGCAGCGCATTAATGACGTCACAAAAATGGAGACAAAGGCCTAACTCGGACAAACAAACTTTTATTTAACTTTCAGCAGACTATTTTCAATGCCGATTGAAGCAAATCTTTGTTTAATCACGTTGTTATTCTAATTTCAGCAGGAAATGATAAGATCGGTTCATATAATGCTCAACACAGAAAAACTGAACTGAAAACTGAATGTTTGTCCGAGTCTTGGCGCTATTTTTAGCATTCATGGGCTGTGCTATTTATCACAAATTAGCTTATAATATGACAATCACATTTTTTGTTAATATATATATATCTGAGCAGGCAAAATCTTTTTAAATATTCATTAGAATACAACAGCCAGTTCTCATGTGTATACGTTTCTTGATTTTTGGCAAGATCGGCCTACAATAATAGCCCACGTATAAGTATCTGAATTTTTCAATTTAGCCTACCGTAAATAGGTTCTTATAAGGTTCTTATATAAATGGTACTTAAACCTTAATAGGATCTTATGTGGAGGGGGCTTAAAATGAAAATTTTAGCCTAACAGGTTCTTAAAACCCAGGTTCTTATATGTGTGCTATTATTGTAAAAAAAAAACATAAAGCTCCTTAGCATCTTATTGGTATTAGCATGTTAAAATGATTTATGTTTGCATATTGTAATTGTTACCCCAACTTAAGACCACAATCTTTGTGATTACAGTGCATTATGTTCCAATTAATTTTTGTTGTGTACATTCCTTACATTATCACAGGCTGTAGTGAAATTCTAAAGAATATATCACATTCTATCAAGGCTTAGGTTGTGCAAAGGGTGAAATGGTTTATTAAGTATTGTTGTGTTGTTTTGTAGACATGAATTCCATAAGATGTGTATTGATCCATGGCTTGTTGAACATAGAACATGTCCTATGTGTAAGATGAATATATTGAAAGAACTAGAAGTGGTAAGTTGCTTTAGTTGATTTCTCTACCAGTTGTACAACTAGAGTAACAAAGGTTAATTGTAACTGTATAAAAAGTACATTAAATTTGACATTTGTAAGTTAACTCTTTTGCCCTCTTGTACTCTTTCAAACAGTCTATAAGTCACTTCTCTTTACTTGAATTAGAGTACATGCCATTCAAATCTGTGAAACAATTACAAACAAAATGATATTTATTTATCATCTATTTAGTGAGCAGAGTTGTATGGTAAAATATTTAAAGTAAGGGTAGTGAGTGTGGGTCTGAGTCTCCCCAATTACTAGGCCACTTTTGTCTGGCTAAATACATTGAGACATCCAAAAATTATTATTATTATTTTTTTTCATTATTTTATTTATTTTATTTTTATTGTCTAACAAAGATTTCACTCAGACATAAACCACTCAATACACATTACAATTATGATGGATACAATAGTCACACTGATCTGCTCCAGTGATATCCACAAGTTTGTACAAAATATTGCAATAAGCCAAAACATGATAATTATTATTTAGTTTTGTTTTCACTGATATATGATTTAATAGCACTCTAACATTTACACTGCTTTGTTACTAGCCAAGCACTGAAAATCCAAGAATTAGTATAGACACTGAGGCAACAACAGTTGAGCCAGAGACAGAGGACCATCAAAATGCTGCAGATAATCCTGTTGTATTTATTGGTGATATAGAAGGTATACCACTAGATATACCAAGGAGGCAAAGTACTGATGGAGAGAGCTCAGGTAGGTCTAGTAAATTGAACATGTTTTCATACACCTATTTCACATTGTTGAAAATGTTTTGCTACATGTTACAAGGTGGACGTAAAAGAACCACTGAGGACGTAACCAAATCTCTGGCCGTGACCACCCTCAGTGACTTCCTCACTCTCATACGTACACTGGAATTTTGGAACCAGTTACTGGAGATATTCTCTGTGGGTTTATCCCTGCCTAGTGGCGAATCTTGTAAATAAATAAATAAATAAATAAATAGATAACATGTTGCCTAGAGAGGTCTCTGGATAGTTTATATTGTCATAAACATTTAGTCTAAAGCTATAGAGAAATGTTCTAAAAAGATGAATTAAATTTTGTTTGTTTTGTGTTCCAGGGAGTGCTGATTCTGCGGCTAGAATCCTTCAAGTAAATGCAGATGTAAATTGGGAACGCAATGAGCGTGCTAACTCTACGTCTAATCTGATTGGCTCGTCAACTGTTAATTCTTAATAGCATATGGAAACTGTTTATTAGAAATACTGCTTATTATCTCAAGCCAAGTGCTGGGTTGGTTATTAACAGTATTTTCTGTGCAATTCTCATAATTATACTATGTTAAGGCAGGTTTATGGTACAGGCTTGCAAAGCTTTTTGAATTGATTGGAAGTGGACACAAGTTATAATGTGTATAGGTGGCATATGATATGATTGTTATATGGTGATGTCAGTGAAAATCAAATAGATTTTCTGGTCCGGGATGAATTTACGAAGCAGTAGGATTTGTCCTGACATTTTGCAATGGAAATTACCAGCCAAAAAGTACCAAAATGAAAACCAATTTGAGTTGTGAAATTTGAAAATTATTACCATAATACATAAAAATTTCAATTTTAGTTAAATATATTAAGTACAATCAATCTTTTAACACTCAAACTATTAGAAATCATTTATTTTTGTTTATAGCTATAAGTTACTTTTATTACCTACCTATATCGAATATATATTTGATTTGCCATTGATAGTAAAAAGCATTTGAGTAGTATGAAGTACAGTAGAGCCCACTAAAAGGATCCAAACCATTTCTCACAAATCTTATTAAAATCTCTGGCAGATCAATTTGAACCCTAATCAAGAATACTTAGCATTGAATTTCCGTGTTTCTTTATAGTTCAATTTATTCAATTTTTTAGACAACTGATGAAAGGTGCATTTAACTAGTCATTTGTTGCGATCCCTGTGGTAATCTGGCTGTCCCCAGCTAGTTGCACTTTAACTCTAAATGAAGCCTATAGTTAATACTGGGTTAGTTTTAATGTGAATCCTGTAGAGTTAGTACTGGTTTAACTGTAGATAAAACCTATAGAATTAATAGTAACTTGTTTAGTTCTAATTTGAGTATTGGGCCCTGGTACTTTGGACTTATTATTAAGATGTGACTTAAAAATTCACAGGGATCAGCAACACAGTTAATAATCATAATATTAATGTATTCTTAATTTATTGTGGCAGTGCTTTCAGTACAAAAAGTACTATAAGAGTGAATGGTCTGATCCCAGGTGTAATCGATGTAGATGAGGCATGATCGTCCGGGGTGGTGTAGTCTTGAGAAAGACTGATGGTGTTGATGTCTGACGTTTCGACAACCTGAGCGGAAGTCATCTTCAGAGTAAAGAAAATGAAAAGACAGCGGTGTTATTTATGTGTCTGGTTCGTCGGTAATGTTGTTGTTGATGCGTGGGTAGGTGTTAGTCATTGTTTTAGCGGAAAGCTTGAAGTCGTTAATGAGTCTATTGTGCACAAACTTGTGTCTTTTGATGTGAAGTCACTGTTCACCAGTATTCCACTTCAACTGGCATTAGACTGCACCCAGACTGCCATCACACAACATGCTGACGACACACCGTTACCCATACCTACGAATGACATCATGGACTTACTTTCACTTTGCCTTACTTCCACTTACTTTCAGTACAACGGCAAACACTACAAACAACTACACGGCACAGCTATGGGCTCTCCAGTTTCTGTCGTTGTATCAGAAATTGTTATGCAGAACATCGAGAAGAAAGCTCTTGCTACATTCAGACAACAACTACCTTTTTGGTTACGTTACGTTGACGACACTATCACTGCACTACCTACTGACGACATCAACGAGTTTCATGACCACCTGAACAAACAAAACACTCACATACAGTTCACCAAAGAGATCGAAGAAAATGGTGCTATACCTTTTCTAGACTGTTTGGTAACTCACTCTGACAATCGCTTACATACAACTGTATACCGTAAACCTACTCACACTGACAGACTGCTCGACCAGACATCTTACAATCCCACCTCACACAAAGCTACCACTATTAAGACTTTGACTCGACGTGCACAACGTGTTTGTGATTCACCTAACAAACTTCATGACGAGTACGAATATTTGCAAAGTGTGTTCGATAAGAACAATTACAATGTAGATTTCGTCAAACGAAACATTCACAAAAACACTTCACTTACTGACAGAACCGACAATCAACCCACAGCCACTGCCACCATACCGTACATCAGAGGTACTTCTGAGACCATTCAACGCATATTACAACCCTACAACATTCGCGTTGCTCACAAGCCTACTATGACATTAAGACGTTTATTGACTAACGTTAAGGACAAAGACGAACCCATTAACAGACAAGGAGCTATTTACAAAATAGCTTGTTCCGACTGTAACGCTACCTACATCGGTGAGACCGGCAGAAATTTGAACACGAGACTAACTGAACATAAACGTGCCACGAAAAACAAAGACCCTAACAACCACATTGCGGAACATCACAAACATACTGGCCACTCCATTAACTGGGACTCTGCCGCCTCCATTACACATTGCACCAACTATCACCAACGCCGACTACTTGAAAGCTGGTACACCGGCTTAGAACAAAAGCCACTTAACCGTTGCATAACACTACCGGCTTCCTACAATAGACTCATTAATGACTTCAAGCTTTCCGCTAAAACAATGACTAACACCTACCCACGCATCAACAACAACATTACCGACGAACCAGACACATAAATAACACCGCTGTCTTTTCATTTTCTTTACTCTGAAGATGACTTCCGCTCAGGTTGTCGAAACGTCAGACATCAACACCATCAGTCTTTCTCAAGACTACACCACCCCGGACGATCATGCCTCATCTACAAAAAGTACTATGAAAGGAGCATCTCCAAATCAAGATCATGTACACGTGTAACTATCCCAATTTGTTTGCAATATGCAACTCATTTCTTAGTTTCCTCTGTTTCTCGTGTTTCCTGGATTTAATTTTTATAGATAATGTAGTCATGCAACATATATATTCTTTTGTTTTTGGGAAAGGAGAGTTGCAGGACAACAATATTTGTTGTAACATAGACTAGATGGCAACAGACAATTTGAGCAAAAATATACTCAATGTTAAAACAACAACTAACACATTGTAGCTAGGCAGAATGTGCTGCCAAGATGGCTTGCATTAGAAAAAAATTATGCCTTGCATTGTTATTTCATTGGACTTGCTCTGGTCATTACTTGACCAAGGAACATGAATTGTTGTTACTGGCTGTCTTCATGTAGAGAAACACTGTTTATACAATACAACAGAACCAATAATAATATTAAGTAGTTTAACCACACTAAATGCAGTCTTTTGACTGAATTACCAGTGCGTCAGTGTGGATGTACATTACACATAATTTTGATTAATTCAACACTAACAAAAAAATTAAAATATTCCAGTTCTGATATTTATACAGTGCCGCAGATTCCCTGGACTTGCTGAGTGTTTCTAAGGAAACAGTTTGAAAATACACGGTTGGCAAAAAGGCAGCTGAAATGAGCAAAAAAAATCAAAGGGAATAATATTATATTTTGAGCTATCAAATCAAAAGATATGTAACTTCATGTTTTTATCGCAGATTTGTCAACGCTACTTTGAACATGCTCGAAATTTTCTGAGACTTTGTCTCCTAAATTCGAAATTCCTGCGATAAAATTGCCATTGAAATCACAGCCCTTGTTGTGTGACAAAATTGCTAGGTGTAAACCAGGCTTTACTAGAAGTCTTGATAAATAGTGTTCTCTATACAAAGACAGTCCATGGATTCATTTGTGATTGTTGTGTTAGATTGCAGCAACTTTATGCAATAATGCACTTTTTTAGAAAATATATATAGAAATAGAAAAATAATTTGTCTAGTTTGTATAATTAAGTTTATAGTGTTATATGTATAATCATCTAAATCCTTGTCACAATATATGTAAAGCACTTACTGTATATATAGACGTGTACATAATTTAGTCTCAAAAATTAAAAAGAAGTAACTAACACTGTTTGTGCATGTTTTAGACTCTATTCCCAATACAATCCTCTTGGTAGATAGACCTTCAATTCTCTTGGCTTTGACAGGATCTGAAGATTTTGTAAATGGAAACTAGCGAGTAAACTAGTATAGGCTGCATCGGTGTTTGATGTAAATGATATGTAATACAATTAAATTTGTAACACCGTAAAAAGTGTTGACTTAACTTTACTGACGTTTCGAGCTTTAGCCCTTTGTCCTTTTACTCCGACGAAGGGCTAAAGCTCGAAACGTCAGTCAGGCTTCGTCAAAATTTTACTTAGTTTAGATATAATTTAGAGTTGAAGATGATGATTCTATTATTTTTGTGAAATTTGAAACTTTTTACTGTAGATCAAAAACTATGCTGTTATTCAACAAAGCCTGTCACAGTTTTAGAGACGTGTACTAATTGACATTAAGCAGAAAAGTTGACAATACAATTAAAATTTTTTGAGATCAATTTGCTCAAATACGGTCATCTTGAGTTTGAAAAATCAAAACTCTTTATACATAACTATTTCTTAAAAACAAATTACACAGTCATATTCTGTGGTTATAATGCTTTAAAATGATATATAATTTTTTGAAATAATTTCTTATCCAGTGCTCAAATGACTTTTTTATGGAGACACCCCGCAAAGGTTGACTGTAACCTTAAGAAAATTCTGTACATTAGAACAATCTAAAATGTATTTCTGATTGATTGTTACACACAGTAGATCCTAAACAAACAAATTTTGGGTTTTCTAAATTGTTTTTGGAAATTTCAATAAATGCATATATTGTCATAATTTGCAGATTGATTATCTAAACAACAAGCATGGGAAACACCTTTACAGCGCAAAGCCCAAAAGTGTGACTGCAGATAATTTATTCACATTCTGTTGTTTTTTCTGTAGCTGCTTTGGATTCAAATGGACTTCATTCTAGCTATTTTAACCTCAAAATTCATCTGAAGATTGACATCATTCTTGACTTGTGATTCACAGTGAGAAATGTTGACATTTAATCTAGAGGAGTTGATTGAAAAGATGTAGAGAAAATATGAATAAATTATCACCGGTCACACTTTTGGGCTTTGGGCTGTAATTATGTGAAATCAGCATTGAATTTCAGTTTAAAGAAGGTTTTTTTTCCAGTTTTTTATTTACCAAAGTCAATGGAACCCCGTTAATCAGGCCACCGAAGGGACATCTCAAAGTGGCCGTATTAACTGGTTTTATGGAATTTAATGGAAAATATATGGACATGCGTTTCGTTGGGACTTTAAAAACTGGCTGCATTAACGGGGTGGCCGCATTAAGAGGTTGGCCATAAGGCGGGGTTCCACTAATAATAGTCGGCCACCTTACAGCATGAAATATGATAAAGCATTGAATCTCATGGGTTTTTGAGAATGATCAGCCTTAAACTTTGAGGCAACTAAATGTTATACTTGGCTATGTTTCGATGGACTTTTACCAGGATCTCTAATTTTCACTCCTGGACATTTTAATTTTCTAATAATATTCTAATAGATATAATAAAAACCTTTATCTATACAAATACTTCATATCAAATTTAATATTATTTATAAGTTACTGTAAATAACATTCTTACAGAAAAAAATTGGTGGCATCATGACCAGCAAATTATAAATTATTAATTTGATTTAATTTAATTTAATTTGATCTATTAATGAGTTAGGAAGTAAAACTTTCCTCATTACAACGACCAATGACTGGACAAGTTTTACGTAAGATCCGCTACCAAAGATGATTGACAGATCAGGAAAGACAAAAATCTTACTGAATTATGAGGCCATGATGCAACAATTTTACAAGCTGTAACAATATCAGTACACAAGTCATCCTGACAAGAATTATATAAAATGCTTAGCTTTACCTAGCTAGCTTATATTGGGACAACCGTTATAAATTCTTGCATAACAAGCCGTAAGCCATTTTTCTTTTGTTTGTTTCTATGGAGATAACCACAAACCTGAAATATTAAAGCATTATAAATATCATGTAGTAAGGACTCTTTCATTGTGTTGTCTTAAAATGACAAAAAAATTGTACAGGCCTTCCTCGGGAACCCAGGGGTAATCTTCTGTTGCTCGTTTCTCGTTCCCAGAATAAATACCCCTGGGAACGTAGTCTGTTGGAGCTTGTTCCGGAAGTCAAAATTCAGCTCTTTCCTGATTGGTCGACCTTATTAGGTCGACCAATGAAAATCAAGATAACCATTCAAAGAACGTCGTTAAATAAGTTTGAAACTTCCGGAACAAGCTCCACAGACTACATTCCCAGGGGTATTTATTCTGGGAGCGAGAAACCAGAGACAGAAGATTACCCCTGGGTTCCCGAGGATGAGTACAGGCATGAAATTCAAACTAAATCAGGTTATTCCTTTTAGGGATGTCAAACTGACTTTACACTGTAAACTCAAACGTCATCTATAGTTTGTTTGATCTTCATGCCATTAAGTTTTCATGCTGATCAATAAAAAAGGACTGACACCTCAACTATGCAGATCTCAAATCAGCTTAATTGTCACCTTAAAAATGGGCTTGCGGCTTGTTATGCTTTTCTAAATAAATTGGTCAATATATTCAATACCTCTATTTTATAGTTTACAATTTCACATGATAAAGATTTCTATTCACTCCTCCCCTCCCAGTGTTTAAAGTATTTAGAAAACAGTCAATAATGCAAATACACCATACAGCAAAGCACACGGATATGCCACTAACAATTGCTGTGAATCCATTGCTAAAACAACCACAAAGAGTTTAGATGCCGACAAACTGCACCACCCAATGGTTATGGCAGTTAATAACGTTCCCAGCATACCCCTAAACACAAAAAATGAGTTAGTGTGTAGCTAGGTAAGTCAGTAAGTAAGTAAGTAAGTAAGCATACATGTAAGTTTTATGTTTTACAATTAATAATAACACAAACATAATTTAATTAATTTTACTATAAATTATATATGCCCTTCTCCTAGTTGCAATTTTATACCATACTGTACCTTTAGTATACACAATCACATGAATATATTGGAGAATTATTGTGGTTCCTCATTAGCATGAAATACATTCTTAGGAATCTGAGTACAGCCCGTGGAATTTTTAAGTGTACATTCCTTAAATTATCATGAGCTGTAGTCAAATTGTAAAGAATATACACCTATTTCAAAAATCGTCATCGCAGCCGAAGCTACAGTCCACACTCTGAAGCCTGCAAAGAATGTTGGTTATATGATAACATTGGACTTAATTTGTGATTTATTGAACGTTTTTTTAAAGAAATATTTCTATTTAAATCTGCCACAACAACAACTTGTTATGGTCATATAACGGTAACACAAACACGTACAATCAAAATATGCTATGAATATATCAAATTATAACAGAAGATATATCGACTTTGCAGGCTTCAGAGTGTGGACTGTGGCTTTGTTTGCGATTTTTGAAATAGGAGTATTATACACACTATCAATGCTGAGATTGTGGATATGAACTGTGAAAGGGTTTATTGTAGATAATATTGTACATGTAGCTGGAATATGTATATATGTGATAATACTTACTGTAATGAAAGCAATATAGAAACACTTGATAGTAGAACCATTGGTAATAGACAATACCCTAAAACACTGATGACGCAGCTAAATGCCACACCTGTCATACTCATTAAGTTAAGGATTGAATAAAGTGATAAACAGCCAAGAACACCAACACCATAGATATATCCAAATCCATGGACCTTTCCTGACTAGTGGAAAACAAATGAAATATTTAGAGAAAAATATGCTATAAACTGCATGAACACGATGGAGAAGACAGATATAATCAGATATGATATTGATAACATAAAAGATAACATTATATCTACGGACATTTCAGATATAATAATACAATCTTTTACTACTTTACTCTAAGAAAAAGATTGACAACCTAAATATCTATTTTATAAAGAAAACTTCAATGGACCAATATCTCCACAGTTCTCATCAATCAACCTGACAGCCTTCAGTTGATAGAGTGTAATATATTCTTTAGAATTCAATTACAGCCCATGCAATTGTTCTATAAAGTGTACATTCCTTTAATTACACTGAGCTATGATTACATGCTATCAAAACTGAGGTTGATCAATGAGAACTGTGAAAAGGACTATTACAACCAAAAGATTAAATCTATATTTTGAAACTATATTTTTCATATGCTTCTCTTATGAGGTTGACAGGCAAAAATGTAGACCTGTCAACTTTGCATATTATATATTTTCTTATATATTCAATATTAATTGGCATTATATATATATAATTGAAGATTAAAGAATGCATGGATGCCCATGATGATTAACTTACCAGAAGTAAAAATCCTCCAAAGGCAAGGCAGAATACAAAAGGTCCAGCAAGGTCTGTGTCATCCATGATATTTGCATCTGTTTGTTGAAGTGGGTTGATAGCAGACATTGACTGTCAAGAGAAAATTCAACTAAATTTACCAACTATCATAAGAAGAATTAGAAATAATATGAGAGGAGAGGAACGGATCAGGGAGAAGGGAGAAACAGCAAAAATAAACAGGGAGGAGGGAGAAAAAGAGGTAAAAATAGAGGGAGGAGAATCAAAATATAAAGGGAGGAGGGAGAAGGTCGATTTTACCTAATTAATAGGCCCTTTGTAGGACTTGGTCATGTGCCTAGATACCACATAGCAACAGGAGTTTTGAGGGCAAAGATGCCTCGCAGGGTAGAAAAAAACAACTTACAAAACGAAAAACAAAACACTTAATTCATCTTTGGAGATAATTTATTCTTTAGTTTTAAGTTTTAATTCAATCTTTTTTAATACTTAAAATTCTTCCTCTATAAAGATGTTGTCCGTCTTTCCTTCTTGAAATGTTGTTTTTGACATGAAAAGTTAGCGTTTTTAAGGTTTTCTTTTCCTATTCGTGTGTGAACAAACGCAAGATAGCGACATTTGAAGGTTAGTAATCGGGGTAACTTTCGTTTTTTCCGTTTCAAGTATATTTTTCTATGTTTTTTTGTGACATAAAGAGAATGGAGGAATGAAACACGTGGCCATGTCCTGCAAAGGGCCTTTTATTGAACCATAAGGTCATAGTGGCATGATTAATATTGCAATATTATTTGGTCCAATTTTATATGAACAGCTTATCTATAGCATCAACAGCTTATATTTACAAAGAACAAAGAAAATCAGGGAGGAGGGAGAAATGGTGGAAAAAGTCAGGGAGTAGGGAGAAATTAAATGGTATAAAATTTGGGAGGAATGATATTTCAATCCCTGTTCCTCTCCTCTCTAATATCACTATCCAGGGGATATTATATATACATCATAATCCAAATCAAACCACATTAATTTATATGATATAAATATTACTTAATTTTACAATAATTAGTACAATTTAATTTTTATGTGCTATTTTTTAAGTGAATTGAAACAATAGGTTCTGCTCATTTGCTTTTATATTTGGCACAAGTGAGATTTGTGATGTCTTAACTAGGCCTAATGTACCCTCCCAATTATTCATCTTCATTATTATTAATATCATTTCTATTGATATTATAATCATCATCATGCAGATGAGGCATGATTGTCCGGGGTGGTGTTCCCTGCTAGCAGAGTCTTCCACAGTTCGATTCTGACGAGATCTATTCTTTCTCTCGTCAGAATCGAACTGTGGAAGACTCTGCTAGCAGGGAAGGGGTGGTGTAGTCTTTAGAAAGACTGGTGGTGTTGATGTCTCCAACCTCAGCCTTGATAGTGTGTAATATATTCTTTATATTCTTCTTTTCTTAGACATGAACACCATCAGTCTTTCTCAAGACTACGTACACCACCCCGGACGATCATGCCACATCTTCATCGATTATAATACATATCATATTAATAATTCAAACTTGTCAAAACCAAATGTTATCCTAATGTACAATGTATGCATAGAAAAAAAAAACAGTTCAAGTAAATTATGTACCTTTTGCCAAATATGCTCAAAGTTGATTCCAAGTTCTGCAAACGAAAAAAAGATTTAATCTTAATAGTTCAAAGCGTGCCAATATTTAAAAATTAAATATTCATTTTGATGAAAGTGTTTTAAATTAATGAGAAAACATGTATTCAAATTGCATAAAAATATCATCATTAATCATTTAATTATAAACAACAATTGATGCATCAAAAATAGATCTACTATAGCGAGATATTTCCAAGGAAACAACTGTAATGAAATATGATATGAAACTTTGCCACGTACAGACAGAAAAAATATTGGTGGCAGTTTCGAATTCATCTTCGTCTTCGCCTGCAAACTTTGCTATGTACCTTCTAGCAAAGGAGGTTCATCTCCAAACGTAGTATAATCCTCACTAGTTTGTCGTGCTTGCATGGACCCTGAGAAACCATAGTCTGAAGAGCTAGTGTTCATTGTAGTGGGTCCAGAAGCTCCATAATCAGCAGGGTTGTAATAGTTTGAGTATGAGGTGCTTGGTGCCGGTTGTTCATATTGTGAATAGCCCTGTGAGTAATCAAAAGGCTGCTCGTTGCTGTAATCTTGGTTTCCTTGTACTTGGCTGTTGTAAGAGTAGCCACTTTCGAAGAAGTCTTGGTCAATCTCGACCGAGTTCTCAGCTCCAAAACCCGACATGTTTTCGAACAAACTCTTGTTGTTCTGACACCCGGCTGAGTAACCTGGCTCTAACTACAAAATTAATTTATGCATAAAACTTGGATCGAGTAATTAATTAATTTATTAATTGTTCAATTCTTTTTATTTCTCGGGAAATTTGGAATGAAAATACATCAAAATTAGATAGTTTATGCAATATTTTTATGAACTTCGTGACATTTTAATTTTAATTTTGCAATTTTTTTGAATATCTATTAGAAATTGGACATTTTATGATTTATGTTTTTATTCAATATTTTGATATTAATCTAATAATAATATACTAATATAATACTAATATAAAAACTTACATATGCTGACCATCATTTTCTGCATTTTAATTGAAAGAAAATGGTTTCGTATGTGAGAGGTCTGAGAGAGTACTATTTGATTGTAGCCAGGTTACTAAGTATAGCGGAACACTTCTCGACTGTCATGTTATAGAGCTCTAAAAATACTCCTTCCTTGCCTTCAAATTAACATCGTTATGAATCGGGTAAGGTTTTCGTCGGAAGCGTCTACCGAGGATGACTCAATGTCTGTTCCTATGGACCATTTACGAGTGGAATTCAATGACGAATCGCCTATAATGCGTGGTGCAAATCTTCGTGTAACCCAGGATTTTGGCGATATCTTCACAGAAGGACCTGAAGATCTAGCACAGTATGACGACTTTCATACTATTGATTGGGTTAGAGACAGACAGAGAGACCGGACAAGATTTAGACGTATGAAACGATTAAAACATGGTTCTATTTGGGATCGTATTAAGCAAGCGAACGATGCATGGGGAGGATGGCTTGTCGTCTTTCTTGTTGGGCTTGCGGCTGGGTTATCCGCTGGAATCATTGATATTGGTGCTAACTGGATGACAGACCTTAAGCTAGGCATTTGTCCAGAGAACTTTTGGTTTAATAAAGAATCCTGTTGCTGGTCTGATGATAATACATTTGGTGATGTTGGATGCCAGCAGTGGAAGACATGGGGTGAACTATTCCTTGGAACCAACTCTGGATCAGGAGTGTATATTCTCAACTATATTATATATGTATTGACGGCTCTAGGCTTTGCATGTTTAGCAGTGGTACTTGTTCGATGGATTGCACCTTATGCATGTGGTAGTGGGATCCCTGAGGTATGTCATGGTTGGGGAGGATTGGGTAACAGTTATCATCATCATTTTTGACATCATTTTGACATCATTTTTATCATCAACATTTTTTACGGTGTTACAAATTTCATTATATTACCTATAGTTATCATCATCATTGATCAATCATCATCATTTCTATCTGAGCAGTGTATATATATAAATGTATCTTCAGTATTTTACCCAGTGTATATATTTTACAACCATCAATCCCCATTTGGCTTTTCTGTGAGGTTCGATCACACTCACTACCACTACATTCAATATCTACAACACACAATTGCACTCTGCTCATTTCCATTTTTGTGGAGGGAGGAAAACCGGATAACCCGGATAAAAACCCTTGTGGCATAGGAGAGAACAACACATCAAACAAACTCAACTCACATTTAATCCATGCCCGAGCTGGGACTCAAACCTGGATCACAATAGTGAGAGGTGCGCGGTAAACCACTACACCACCCACGCCGCCCATTTGTTGCATTTGAGAGATAACACATTAAACAAACTCAGCTCTTATATAATCCAATCCCTAGCTGGGACCTTTGAACCTGGACCACATCAGTTAGTGAAATTGTAAACCAGTACCCCACTTATGCCACAAAGAGTGAAACAATAGGATTAGTTAGTCAAGTACATGATGCAGTAGATAGAGAAGTAGGAGAAGGGTGGCTAAATATAAAGCAATTTCTTTGCACCATAATTATTCAATATATTACTGGGGTGCTCTTTTTCTTGTTTCTCAGTACACTTTCTCTTACTTCTACAATGAGTCAATATTCCTAGTGTGTTCTAACATAGTATTTCTTACACGTCAAATAGATAAAGACAATTCTCAGTGGGTTTATTATTCGTGGATATCTTGGGAAGATGACACTTATAGTCAAGTCAATGTCAATGATGTTGGCGGTAGGAGCAGGTCTTAGTCTTGGGAAAGAAGGACCTCTAGTACATGTAGCTTGTTGCTGTGGGAACTTCTTCTCCTATGTCTTTGCAAAGTATCATAGAAATGAAGCCAAGAAAAGAGAGGTTTGTTGCATTTAAACATGTACATGGTCTACATGTACATCAATTTTTAAATGGTTGTCATAAATTTTGAAGTTTGCGCTTCTGAGGTGCATATGAATTATGGGAACCCATCAAAACAAAATAGGTACAAAATTACTCATGGACGTAGAAATATTATCCACGTTAAATTTTAAATAGATTACAATGTATCTTTGTCTGATATAAAGATACTTTTCATAGTTGTGATGTCCTTTTTAAATAAATAATTGTTAATGAGTTTGATACATGTGTAAATGTGTCATCTTGGAGTGATTTATTACATTGGTCAACTATTTTATGAACTAGGTTTATAAATAAATTCATTCACATGGTATTATTGCTATTATATATTTTTTTGTTATTACTATCATCATCAAAAGTAATGTTATTAATATCATTATGTTATATTAAAGTAAAGTCAACATTTTTTACAGTGTTACAGATTTCATTAATATATTACCTATTGTTTATATCAAGCACTGACGCAGCATATACTAGTTTACTCGCTAGTTTCCATTTATTATGTTATAGCTTATTTATATGTTACCATAGGTATTATCAGCTGCAGCCGCAGCAGGTGTTTCAGTGGCATTCGGAGCACCTATTGGTGGTGTATTGTTTAGTTTAGAAGAGGTACAGTAACTATATAGCTAACATAATATATATGTAGGCTGTACATAAATTGTAAATATTCTTAGGTTCACTATCTTCTAAAGATCATGTGAGATGTCATATCTTATTTGTATGCTCATTTCATTAATATCATTGTTATCCAGGCTTATCATTACTATCATTTCAGTCAGCATTGTCATCATTAATATCATAACCATCATTATCATCTTCATCTTCGTCATCATAATCATCATCATCATCACCATTGATTATCAGTATTAACATCACCAGCTTCATAATCACCATTTTTATTTCTGCCATCTTCATCATCATCATCATCATCATCATCATCACCATTATCATCACTATCATCTTCATCATCATCATAAAATAAATAAATAAATAAATAAATAAGCATTTTTATAGCGCCATTTCCGGAAGCTCAATGGCGCTTTACAATAATTAATTGAAAGAATGATATTTAAAGTAATCTATTGTTTTATGAATATGAATTTATATTAAAAGTTATATGTATTCGATGTATGTAAATTGAAATTAAAAGTTATCTATTGTTCTATGTATATAAATTTAAATTTAAGTCATTATCTCATCATCTCATATCATCATCTCATATCATCATCTCCATTATCTTCACTATTATCATCATCATCACCACCATTATTATCACTATCATCTTCATCATCATCTTCATTACCTTTACTATCATCATCATCATCACCATTATCATCACTATCATCTTCATCATCATCATCTCCATTATCTTCACTATTATCATCATCATCACCACCATTATTATCACTATCATCTTCATCATCATCATCTCCATTATCTTCACTATTATCATCATCATCACCACCATTATTATCACTATCATCTTCATCATCATCATCTCCATTATCTTCACTATTATCATCATCATCACCACCATTATTATCACTATCATCTTCATCATCATCATCTCCATTATCTTCACTATTATCATCATCATCACCACCATTATCATCACTATCATCTTCATCATCATCATCTCCATTATCTTCACTATTATCATCATCATCACCACCATTATTATCACTATCATCTTCATCATCATCATCTCCATTATCTTCACTATTATCATCATCATCACCACCATTATTATCACTATCATACAATACAATACAATAACTTTATTTAACGAGGGATACATAATAACCTTTAAACAGTTTTCTAACTTTTCATCATCATCTTCATTACCTTTACTATCATCATCATCATCACCATTATCATCACTATCATCTTCATCATCATCACCACCATTATTATCACTATCATCTTCATCATCATCTCCATTACCTTCACTATCATCATCATCATCACCATTATCATCACTATCATCTTCATCATCATCACCACCATTATTATCACTATCATCATCTTCATCATCATCATCTCCATTATCTTCATCATCCTACATACAATTATAACACATACAGGTGTATAATTGTTGTTCATTGGTACTTTCATTCTGTTAATAGGTCAGTTACTACTTTCCCATGAAGACCTTATGGAGGTCATTCTTCTGTGCTATGGTTGCTGCTTTTACTCTTGGTTACATGAATCCTTACGGCACTGGTAAACTTGTCATGTTTTATGTTGAATACTCCACACCATGGAAACTCTTTGAGCTTGTTCCATTTATACTGCTTGGTGCACTTGGGGTGAGTTATTGTATATAAAGCTACAATCATGTGCAAAATACCTTGGGACATTATCTGTTTTTTACATGAAAAATATTTCAACATCATTTTTCCATTTCCCCCTCTCCTCGTATCAATGTTGAATTGTGGGAATGTGAAATGGTTGTCATTTGAAAGACCAATCAACATTGCTTAGGGGGGAAGGGGGTTTGCAAATCAAATTGATAGATTTTGTACATTTTTTGAAACACAACCAAAAACGCTCATGAATAAAAAACAATTTTGCACATGATTGTAGCTATTGCCAATTATCAATTAGACAACAGAAAGTGTGCCCATTGTGTTATAGACACATGGGAGAAAATATAAAGAATGATAAACAAGCGTAAGAGCCGCACGAGGTGAAGCCGAGTTTGACTCTAGTTTGTTTAGAGTTCTTTATATTTTCTCAAGTGTATCTATAACGCAATGGGTGAGCGACTTTGTGTTGTCTAATTGACATATGATAGAGCCTGGAATGAGAACAGACGAACCATGCAGCCCATTGGGAAATAGTTCATAGAATTTTTAGCCAATCAGAGTGCACATTATATCTGTCATTGTGTTGTGCTTGTGATGTTTGTGCATATGATGGTGATGATAGATTTTCATAATGGTAACAATGATGATAATGATTGTGGTGGTGATAATGATGGTTATGATAACTATAACTAATGTGCTAATCTTTATTCCAGGGTCTCATTGGTGCCTTTTTCATCAAAGCCAATTTATGGTGGTGTGAGAAAAGAAAACAGTCTTCATTTGGCAACTTCTCTATTGCTGAAGTAAGATGTATTTACTTTTATTGCTTTTTTTACTTGTTTATTCTTGTTTAATTGCATACTCATTACACTATTTTGTTTACATATTCATTCATTCATTCATTCATACACTCATTCATCCAGACAGTCAGTTGGTCAGTCATTCATTCTATGGCTTTCATCCCTTTTTTATGCATTTATTTTTCCACTTAGCGTACAAAATTTAATCAAAAATGTATTCATTTATTTATTAATTTGTGTTTATATAATTATTTATATATTTTAATTATTTACCATAATTTATTTTTTTAGTCATTTAAATTTAGTCTTCATTCATTTATTTATTTAAATTCACTATTTTAATTTTTTCATTCATTCATTCATTCTTTTGTTTTGTTTTGTTCATTCATTTTTGTTTTCAGGTACTGTTGGTCACTGTTATCACAGCACTCATTGCATATCCTAACCCATACACGAGGTCAGTTGAATGGCACAGTTTTGCAATAACTCATGAATGTAAAAACTTTGGCTCTGATATTCTTTCTTATTTATTTGTTTATTGTCCAGACAAAGCTCCAGCGTGCTTATACAACATTTGTTTAGACAATGTGGACCTGATGACAACAGTGCACTCTGGTAAACAACATTTGATGAAATAAACCTATGAATATATGCATTTATTTAATGAATGGATGAATGGATTGATGAATGAATAGATTAATTAATGGCTGGCTGGCTGGATGAATGAATGAAATCAAAACATAATTATTAATGATTGAATGGATGAATGAATCAATGAATCAAAACATATTTATTGATGATTGAATGGATGGATGGATGGATGGATGAATGAATGAAAACATAATTATTAATGATTAAATGAATGAATGGAAGAATGAATGGATGGGTGAATGAATGGATGGAGTAATACAGATGAATGAACGAATGGTTGGATGGATGAATGAATGAATCGAAACATAATTATTGATGATTGAATGGAAGGATGGATGGATGGATGGATGAATGAATGGATCAAAACATAATTATTAATGATTGAATGAATGGATTGGAGGACTAGATGAATGAATGAATGGATTAATTAATGGTTGGATGAATGAATGAATCAGAACATATGTATAATCATTGATGATTGAATGGATGAATGAATGCATGAATGCATGGATTAATGAATGGTTGGATGGATGAATGAATTCTTTTAATTAATATACTAATGTATGAATGCTTTGTTATTAAATGAAGGTTGAATGAAGTAATGGATGAATAAACAAGTGGATGAATAAATGAAATTCTGTAATATACTAATGTATAAATGCTTTGTTTTTGTATATTTTTCAGTGATTACATCACAAACAATCACACTATCAATGTGAATGATCCCCGTTATCCAGGAGCTGAAGCAGATAACGGTGTAACTAAAGCTGTCTGGCAGCTTATTCTTGCTGCAATCTTCAAACTTTTGATCACTATTTTCACCTTTGGAATCAAGGTACAACTGAACTGTTTATTGGAGCATTTATCAAAAGAATGTAATTAATATGTTGAAAGTTAATTTTGCTGTGCCTCAGGACACTAACATTATGTAGTGTTTAAGGACAGGGCCTACTATTGCACTGCGCAGGCTACTGCGCATCTACATAAATTTCCATTTTAACGCGCTATCTTACCTCAAAAGATGACAAAATACAAATAAAAAACCATCTAACAATGGTAGACGCGACGGTAGCGTTTTTTTATAAAAACAGTCCCACAATGCACTTATGATGACGAATTTCTTTACTTAGTAGGGAGGGGACCGGAAAGAAATTGTCTTATGATGATCTTCGACGGCAAAGTTTACCACGCGATAACTTTTTAAAACGCAATTATTAAGAACATGTTAAACAATGGTTTTGATGTAAAATTTCGAAAAAGAAACTGATTTTTGAATGGAAAATAGACAAAAATTCGAATTTTCTGAACCTCGTAAAATACAAGTCGCGATGCTAAAAAAATCATATTTCACTACTAACTTTTGAAAAAATATATATACCTATTAGAAAATTACTTGTTGATTCTTTACCTCTATCAAAGAGATGTTCCAATGAAAATCCTTTGAAAAACATTTTTATTTGTCGATACCTGTAAAATCGTGACGTCAGCCATATTTAAGACTCATTATTTCTCTTAACTGCCAGGTGACCCCATCTTTTCTAGCCAGATTTGAATAACTCTCTAAAGGGTTAAAACAACTCACATAGTTATTTGAAGAAGACATTACTTTTTAATTAATAGGCCCCGTCCTTAATAAAAGAGGTGGGGTGTTTTATCAGGATCTAAAACCACGAGACAAAACCGAGTGGTAGGCCTTAGACCTGAAAAAATATGATCTGTAAGTTTATTGAACGGTTGCTTCAAAAACTCCAACCTATGTTTTATAATTAAGAATTTATGAATTTTTTTTTTTTTTGAGAAATTCCAGGTTGAATTTTATGTAAATTAGTGTTTTTAATTAGTTTGGCTTTAAAGTATTCATTATATTTTCTAGAATTCAATATTTGCATTTTTTTGCATTTGCTTTATTGTTTAGGTTCCAGCTGGTCTGTTTATCCCAAGTATGGCTATCGGTGCCTGTGTTGGTAGAGTATTGGGTATTGGAATTGAACAGTTGGCTTTGTAAGTAGGATATCATCTGTGTTTGTCATCATTATTAATATAATAATCATCATTACAATCACTGTCAACACAATTGTCGTTAACAACATAATCATTATTACCATCATTATCATTTTCATCACCAGTATCAACATCATCATCACTTTAGTATAACCACCATCATTATCATTAACATTATCACCATCATCTTCATCAAAAACATGATTGTCAATAACAGCATCATCATTACCAACATCACCATTATTATAATCACCAGCATCATCACCATCATCATCATCATCTTAGACTTCAAGAATTGTGGAAAATTAGAAATAAAAATTTGAAAAATTAATACATGTAAATTATGTAGAGAGATAAATCATAGTTAATAGAGGATAAATGTAGAAGAGTTCAAATACAGCTTCTCTGTGAAAATGTATTTTTGAAATGTTTGATTTTAATTTGTCTTCAGTAACAATCCAACTTGGCTGATATTCTCATCATCCTGTGGTAAATCAATTAACACATGTGTAACTCCTGGTCTATATGCCATGGTTGGTGCAGCAGCAGTTCTTGGAGGTGTTACACGAATGACTGGTTAGTATACAGCAGTATGCTGCAATGTTTTAATGCTAGGTTTAGAATGATCTTTGTAAAGGACTTTGGTCCTATGGTCCCTTCACCTTGGACTTTGTACATCTATGTCTTAAATTGTCGTAAATAAATAAATAAATAAATAGAGCGCTAACACTATATCCATGAAATAAGATAAAATTGCTAATGTGTAATAGTTCTTTAATATTTAGTCACTATTAGTCACTATCAAAGACAAGTAAAGTTGTAATGAGGTATTGTTCCCTTTTGTATTCAATGTTTCTGGTTGAGTGATACTGATTTAATAGTCACTAAATAGAAACTATTAGTAAGTAACTATTTTGTTTATATTTCATGGTTTTAGTGTTTTCGCTCTATATTGTCTTTTCTTCCTCTATCATCAAAATAATTATTATTCCATGTTGGTATTTGTAGTGTCATTGGTAGTGATAATGTTTGAGTTAACTGGTGGTCTCTCCTATATTGTACCACTAATGGTTGCTGTCATGGTCAGTAAATGGGTCGGAGATGCACTTATCAAGGAGGGGATGTATCCTTGAAGTAATATTGGATCAGTTTTTTCAACATGTTATAATAATTATAATAATAATTATCATCATCATCATCATCATCATCATCATCATCATCATCATCATCATCATCATCATCATCATCATCATCATCATCATCATCATCATCATCATCATCATCATCATCATCATCATCATCATCATCATCATCATCATCATCATCATCATCATCATCATTATTATTATTATTATTATACAAATATTTTGGATGGCCTCTGTCATCTATCATCAGATTTATAGACCAAATCGAAATATGCCGTCCAACTTTAATAACTATTGTTCTTGACTAGCTAACCTCATGTCCACGTTGAAACTCAATGCAGTTTTCACATGTATGCGAGGTTAGCCAGTCAAGAACAATAGTTATTAAAATTGGACACCATGTTTCGATATTTTAGTGTATTACTGAAAATTTATGAAATATGGATCAAAATCCACAACATGTCAATATGAATGAATAGTATGTTGCTCATTTGTCTCACAAATGTCAAAGGTTTGGACCGCGACGTTTCGACTGCTACTTCTAGTCTTCAGGCGATAAGTAGAATGTAATGAAGGTAGATCTTATATAAAGTTGATATTTTATATAGATGAGTAAAATGATCTTATCTTAAAGTTAACAAAATAGTTAGCAATTGACTATGTTTAAAATAAAAACTAACACAAGAATACGACATTTCGGAGTCATCTTGACTCCATTATCAAGGCTTTAATTACGTAAAAGTTTGACAAGTCTCTTAAATATACAATATACAATATTCATGATTAAATGTCTAACTTTGTCAGCTGACATGTGTCAAGTCTACTTTAACTATTATTAAGATACGATGGACATATTCATTTGAATGGATACCCATTCTTAGATAGTAAACAGGAATTCACTCATACAACACTAGCAGCAGACTGTATGAGGCCAAGGTTTGTTGTTGAAGCAAGATGATGATGATGATGGCAATGATGACAATTTTGGTGATGATAATGATAGTAATCTTATGATAATTATATTACAATGAATAGAATATGTTAGCTAACATTGATAACAATGAAAGTTCAGGGTGATGATGATGATTATGATTAAAGATGATCTGATGCTGAGGAAGTTGTTGATGATGATGAAAATGATGACAATTTTAGTGATGATAATGATAGTAATCTTATGATAATTATATTACAATGAATAGAATATGTTAGCTAACATTGATAACAATGAAAGTTCAGGGTGATGATGATGATTATGATTAAAGATGATCTGATGCTGAGGAAGTTGTTGATGATGATGAAAATGATGACAATTTTAGTGATGATAATAATAGTAATTTTATGATAATTATATTATAATGAGATTAGTGTAGAATATGTTAGCTAACATTGATAACAATGAAAGTTCTGGATGATGATGATGATGATGATGATGATTAAAGATGATCTGATGCTGATGAAGTTGTTGATGATGATGACACCAATGACTAATGTTTATAATGTGCAGCCAGGCCTTCATAGACGAGGGGAGGTAAAGGGGAGAGAGACATCCACCTACATTATAATTATTCAAATTATAGGTAATATAATGAAATTTGTAACACTGTAAAAAATGTTAACTTAACTTTACTGACATTTCGAGCTTTAGCCCTTCATCAGAGTAAAAGAGTTAGACTAAGAGGTTAGATTATATTAAGTTTAGCTCTGTATTAAAATATTTAATCTTGGCTGGGTCTTTATTGAAGGAAAAATGATCCACCTCTTGAATGCATCACACAAGATGGCACAACAGTTGGTGAACTTGGTAAGAAACAAAATAAAACTAATGACTATTGATGACAATGTCTTCTTTGTAAACCAAACGTTTGCTTTGAGGTCTTAGAGATGCTGTCTTTTTGTTTTTGTCATTGTTGGTGTTGTCTTTATGATTATTATTGTTGTTGTTGTTAGGGAACTTTAGTACAGAATGTCTCATTAAATAAAGTTTATCAAATTATATCATATGTCATATCATATATAGAGGATATTACATGGGCGCACGGAGATATGAATTTTATCTTCGAGTGTTGATAAGATATCCCACGAGTGAGCGCAGCGAATGAGTGGGATATCTTTTCAACACGAGAAGATAAAATTCATATCTCCAAGCGCACATGTAATGTTCTGTTTATTATATAACAGATTGAAGAAAAATTGGTTTTTTTGAAAGTTGATTGGTTGAGAGTGATATCACACATGTGCGATATCAATGATATCTTCATGACTAGGATAGGCTTTTTATCTAGTTGATATCACTCGGTATATCACTCGAGTGTTGATAAGATATCCCACGAGTGAGCGCAAGCGCACATGTAATGTTCTGTTTATTATATAACAGATTGAAAAAAAAAGAAAATATTTTGAAAATTGATTGGTTGAGAGTGATATCACACATGTGTGATATCAATGATATCTTCATGACTAGGATAGGCTTTTTATCTAGTTGATATCACTCGGTATACCACTATATGTTATATAATAAATCATAATAATAATAATAATAATAATAATATAACGTTCTTAGATACGCATATCCAAACTCTATGCGTTTACATTGTTGAATTGTTTGTTATAATAAATAATGACTGCTATTATAGCGAAAAATAATTTTCAAAATGAAAAGTCTGTCTGTTTAATCTCAGGAATATTGTTCCATAATTTAGGAGCTGCATATCATATCATATCATATCATATCATATAACATATATCATATATCATATATCATATCATATATCATATCATATCATATCATATCATATCATATCATATCATATCATATCATATCATATCATATCATATCATATCATATCATATCATATCATATCATATCATATCATATCATATCATATCATATCATATCATATCATATCATATCATATCATATCATATCATATCATATATCATATATCATATCATATCATATCATATCATATCATATCATATCATATCATATCATATCATATCATATCATATCATATCATATCATATCATATCATATCATATCATATATCATATCATATCTATGTTTTGTTGTTGTTTTATATCCCTTATTGTTTGTTTTAAGAACAACTTCTGGAAGAATCCAAGTTCCAGGGTTTTCCAGTAATAGTAGACCTGGAATCACAACGCCTTAATGGCTTTGTTCTTTCCAAAGACTTGAAGATTGCATTAAGTAAGTACAATCTATTCGATTCAATTCTCATTTTAGTTTTAGTTTTTTTCAATACCGTTCTTATTAACTACTTTCTACACTGTTTTATTATATGCCATTCAGTTTCATCCCATCCTATTCTGCTCTGCTCTGCTCTGCTCTGCTCTGCTCTGCTCTGCTCTGCTCTGCTCTGCTCTGCTCTGCTCTGCTCTGCTCTGCTCTGCTCTGCTCTGCTTATTTTATTTATTCTTTTCCATTTTCAAATTACAGAACATGCTCGAGTAAGAAATGAAGAAATTGTATCAGCATCCAAAGTGTATTTTACTGAACAATCAACGAGGTACAACTCGCCTGGACAAGCTGCTAATTTATCTCTTCGACATATTTTAGATGTGGTAAGTAAGCTTCAAGCTTTTATCATTTTTCTTGATGGTAATGGTATATTATGATAAATGAATATACGTTTGCCTTCAAGTTGGAAATGAGCAGGAAGTGGTTCAAACCTATTATTGGGCAAGAAATAATTACTGTCATCACATGTACATTTATATCGACAATTCAATAATGATGATGGAAGTGACTGTGGTGTTTAGGGAAGGATCATTAGATATTGAAAAAAAATTCGTGCAAAACGAAGACAAGAAATCCTGCACTGCCTTGAGGAAAATAAAATATTCGGCTTCAACATTGCCATTCAACAAAATCGATCGAACTGATGTTGAAGCAAATGTTGAAGCCGTTTGCCCGGGCCTTAGGCTAGGTTTACACGGGACCGGACAAATTTTTGACCGGTCAAAAGATCGACCTGGACATGCTGTTCACACGGAACCGATCATTACAATATTTTTGCTTTGACCGATTAGGCGTCCAAATTATTGCACGTTTAGCGCTGTCCCGTGTGAACGGAACCCCTATAAAGCGGAAGTTTTTTTTAGACCGGTCAAAAATTTGTCCGGTGCCATGTAAACGTAGCCTTAAATTAATCTTTAATAATCTTGAATAGTTGTTTTTGTAACTGATGAACAAATGATAGTTTGGGTGTTTATTTATATTATCCTTAATATCTCAGAGTCCCATTCAATTAACTGACGCTACACCGATGGAAACAGTGGTAGAATTATTCAGGAGGCTAGGCCTTCGACAAACACTTGTCACACACAATGGGTATGTATATGTCATAGACTATCACGGCTCTTGCTCTGCATTGCATGCACATGGTAAACCATTTTCACTCCTAAGTGACCGCTCAAAGCTGGGCGTGGTTAAGTTATGGGAGAAATAGGACTAGCCCGAAGCTAATGAGCGAGCAGCGACGGAGCGAGGAGTTGAGCGTGTTACTAGATAGTTCGTCGCCGAAGGGGAGGAGGGTGGGTGGAAAACTCTAGGTGACCCGTGTGTCTCAATGATAGAAAATGCTCCTAAACTCGAATGAGCAAAGCTTTAAATACGCAAATAACGCATGTGCAAATGCAAAACAGGGTACACAGCATATTCCCGGGAGATGAAGATGCTGGGCTTAACGCACGCCAATATTTCGCGGAATTTGAGTAGTGAAAATAGCCCTCTATAAGACCTTGTGGATTAATGTACTGTGCTTTTCATTGCAGACGACTACTTGGTATCATAACAAAGAAAGATGTTCTTCGACATATCGCGACTCTAGCCAATCAGGATCCAGAATCTATTCTCTTTCACTAAAGCTGTCGAATAGTTCTTTCCTTGGTTACAGTAACGATAGTAACCGATCAACAGTATGGTTACAGTAACGATAGTAACTAATGTTGATCAACATAAAGCCGGTAGATGATGATGATGATGAAGAAATATATCACTAATTTTAACACACTGAGTAACATAAACAATAAAATTCATAATTCAATAATAATCATAATCATAATTCAATAATAATCATAATCGTAATGGTGATGACGATGATGATGATGAATAGGAGTAAAGCTATCCATCTTCATTGCAAAGCCTTACAGCGCGACGCACCTTACCGTGGTCACCCAATTAAAGTTTTGTACAAGTTAGCTTAGCGTTCAAAAGTTTCTCTTTTCAAATTATTTGCTACACCTTTTCAAACTGATTTAAACATCCTGAGAGGTTTTTCAGACACTTATAAACTTCACTCTTGTCTTCGCTTTGAACATTTCAAAGTGTTTACTGTTTGAAACTCGGCGTGTCTTTTATATTAAGGTCAAATTCTCGCTTTCTGATTGGTTAACTTGTACAAAACTTGAATTAGGTGGCCACGGTAAGGTGCGTCGCGCTGTAACATGATGGTAGGTCTTCTATTAGTCAAAGAGTAGAGAAATGAAACTTGTGGTTTTTCTTAGCTTCATCCGCAGGCAACTTCTCGCCTTTTAACGCTTTTTGGGGGTTCCTGTGGAACGGCCAAATAGACCTTCAAAATAGTGTTTTGGTGGACGTCAATCAACTGTATTTCCAAGGTAACATAGACAAATTTGTCCATTACCGATCGGCGATAAATTCACAACACGAAGAATTTGTGTAAATAAGATCTAATTTTGATCTAATTTTGATAGAATTGAAGCTTATATTTGTCTTTTCGACTAACCTTTTTCTTCCTTGTATTTCCTGATCTCGGTTTCAGACCGTTTGAAATCGATTTAATCATTTTTACGGGCAGAAACTCTGAGTAGCGAGTTTATCGCCGATGTGCAATGGACATTTTATTTGTGTTGCCCTGGAAATACAGTTGATTGACGTCCACCAAAACTCTATTTTTCGTTTGTGTTTGAAGGTCTAGTTGGCCGCGTGTGACTGGAAACCACAGTTATAGAACAAAACGAAGTTGACAAATGTGTAAACTCCACGTACTGTCAATAAGTTGTGCGATTGCTTATATAAATACTAGCAATATTGCATATTGCGAAACGACATTGTAAAACAATAAAATAGTAAATAAATTAATGCATATTTTGAAAATCTGGAAGTATGTCTCTGAATTACAGTGTGTCGTCATGGTTCGTTTCACTAAAACATTTTCGTGCCACGCTTTTTTAAAACGACTCTTGGTTTCTTTCAGGCGTATTTTTAAAAATGCCCAACGAGCATACCCGATACTTTTTTTAATTTTACTTTTTGAGTCCCCCCCCCCCCCCCCCCCAAGTGATATCGACAAGTTTGTACCGAAATAGTGCAATTACATTACACATTTTTTATTGCTATACCAGTCTATACCAGAGTTCTTTACCTTCCTTGTTTGTTTACCCATTTTAGATCACGTGGTCCTACCCTTGGGAATTGATTCTTTCACATGTAAATGATATAACACGTTCATCATAAAAAAATTCTCATGGGAATGACACGTGGTCTGAAATGGGCAATTAGCATACGGAGGTAAAGAGGTCTAGTACTCGCTTTTATCCATTAACCAAATTTCTATTTAATTACAATTCGTGAATTTAAATTTAAAGATAATATAAAGATTAAAATACATGTTATGAAAAAAAAATATATTAGAAATCACGCATATAAAATATTTTAGATACTACGCTGGCTACCGTGTTTATATCAGGAATAGACCTGTTTAAGGCTAGGCTAGGTTTACACGGTACCGGATGAATTTTTGACCGGTCAAAAGATTGTACTGGACATGCTGTACCGCACACGGAACCGATTAATATTTTCGCTCTGTTCAGACGAATATGTGATCGGTTAGGCGTCCAAATTATTGCTCGTTTAGCATGGTACCGTGTGAACGGAACCCTTAAGCGGATGTTTTTTTGACCGGTCAAAAATTCGTCCAGTACCGTGTAAACGTAGCCTTAAATACCATAATTATTATATTATTATAATTATATCCACATCCACTGTATATGAGCAATCGTGCGCTCTGATTGGTTCCTCTACTACTAGGCTATCAGTACATATACAGTGAGTAGAGAAGAAAACAAAATGGCGTCTTGTTTTACCGATCAAACTGAGTGTTTTTGCCAGATTGAAATAAATCAAAGTTCTATATTTCACACAGTCCATGCAGTGGATATGGATAAAAGAACAAATACAGTGGTACCTCTATTAAGCGACCACCCATTAAGCGGTCACCCCCTATTAGGCGGCCACAGTAAAAAGTTCCAAATCTATTCCTATACCTATTCTATACCTCTATTCAGCGGCCACTTTGGAAAGTCCAGAGGGTGACCACTTAATAGAGGTACCACTGTATATCCATTTGTATTTTACAAAAGAAATAGACAACTTGCTTTCTGTACTGTACATGTATGCAGTTATCCGGGACGGATCTAGGGGATGTCACTCCTGGTGGCACCGGACACACCCATTTTATATAAGACATTAAGGGACCAGCTGGATACCCCCTAACACCTTAAGAGCCCTGCAATAAAGACACCTCCTGACAGATTTCTTGATCCGCCCCTAGTTATAAAGCACTTTGAATACCCGAACAGTGCTGGGAATCACTTTACTTAGCATCATTCTTCTCCCTCGAGTTCTGTCAATCCCCGCGTGCGTCTTATTTATGTAGTAAAGTTTTTAAAGTCCAAGTTTTTTGTTGGCCATTTCCCTTACAAGTCTTCTACTCAGTTTGCCGGTTCTCGTCAAAGGAAAATCACGCATAAAGATGTAATAGTGTGGTTTCAATGCTAACCCAATATTGGACTCCCAACAGTTATCACTGCACCATTTCTCGAGCTTGTTTTCAATATGACCTTCTTTGTCGCCATCGTTGCCGTCTTTCAAGATGATGCATGCGCAGATCTTTTCGTTTAACCGCTGATCGGGGACACCAACGACGCACACTTTCTTTACATACGGGTTACCAAGAAGCAGGTCTTCAATCTCATAAGGTGTAATGGACTCTGTTGCACATTTTATCATATCATCCAATCTACCTTGCAGTCTCAGCCTTCCATCTTGATCTAAAGAAGCGCCATCGTTTGAGAAGTGCCAGCCATTCTGTCCAATACCAGTTGTAGTGGGTTTTTCATTAGACATTATCAGGTCCCAGTTACTAAACGATACCCATGCTGACCGTGAGCAGATTTCCCCTGGAATGGAAAGAATCAGTTCATTCCTAACACATTTCAAAGGAATGGAAAGAATCAGTTCATTCTTAACCCATTTCAAAGGACTGGAAAGAATCAGTTCATTCCTAACACATTTCAAAGGAATGGAAAGAATCAGTTCATTCCTAACACATTTCAAAGGAATGGAAAGAATCAGTTCATTCCTAACCCATTTCAAAGGAATGGAAAGAATCAGTTCATTCCTAACCCATTTCAAAGGAATGGACATAATCAGTTCATTCTTAACCCATTTCAAAGGAATGGAAAGAATCAATTCATTCTTAATCTATTTCAAAGGAATGGAAAGAATCAGTTCATTCCTAACCCATTTAAAAGACGTAATTTCAAACTTAGTTTAACAAATTTTGCACCGTCTAAAATAGCATTGTCTAGAATAGTCCTCTTCACAGTTCCCTGCGCCATCTCGAAAAGTACCCGGGCCTTTGCATTGAAGCGAGAGACGAACGTTGAGCTTGCAATGATAGAGGCACGTGAATAATTGTCCCGTGAGGTGTTAAAAGGTGTTAAAAGGTCTCTATCTGTAAGGAGGCAGCATGATCGAGTGGGCAGAGCGTCGGTCTCGCAATCCGGTGGTGCCGGGTTCGAGCACCTGCTCTGTCCACTAGCTGAGACTGTATTTGTCCCGATTTCGATTAGGTCAAATTCAGTCTCTCGACCATGCTTGTAAATAGCCAACTGGTTTGCCTCTTTACCAGTTGGGATTCTTATCTGAGAGCCATTATGAAAACTACCGGGTAATCGGTAATAATGTATCTACCCTTACAAAATACAGACGGGTATTTTTTATCATTGTAAGCTCAACGTTCGTTTCGTTTCTATGCAAAAGCCCGGCTACCTTTCAAGATGGCGCATCCAGGAAACTGTGAAGGGGACCGTTGACTATAATAAAGATTATTGTTTTGTATATTTCAGTGTAATGGAACGTATTGGCAGGAGAGGGATTTGGGAAACGTTTATAGGACAACATGTAAAGCGTGTTTAGTATGTGAGAGACTTACCTTTAGTACCCAGTGGAACGAGCTTCTTGTCCTTGTCAACGATTTTCAGTTCGCACCCGTCCACGATATCCATCAGTGCATGGTCGATGGTGTCTATGTTATCTTTTGTCAGAAGCAGACGGGCAACAATGTTCATCTCTGTTGCTCCATAACAATCACTGACAGTCAGTTGTGGAATCAAGTTGAAGACTTGTTTCATGAGCGGGATCGAAATCGCCTGACCTCCAGTAATAGCGACTTTCAGCTTACTCAGATTGATGGCAGGCAGATCAGTGCTTGTGGTTATATCGTGAAATAAGTACGCCAGCACCATTGCATGTGTACATTCTTCTTCCTCCATCGTCTGCAGGATAGTTGGTACAAGTCCTCCTTTGAAGGCGAGTTTTGGAGGGAAGGCTACCAAGGTTGAGCCCTTCGTAATCACAACTCCGATGCTGAAACACAATCCTGATATCCAATCAAAAGGAGAGTCTGAGAAATAGATGGAGTTTTCATCAATCAACATCATCGATGCATCTGCAATTGACCCATTTACGTAACAGTGGTTGGTATATTGGATGGGTTTAGGGAAGGATGTACTGCCTGATGTAAATAACACAAACGTTGGGTCATCCATCTGAACAGCAGCTTCAGCTTGTTGGACCGCTTCGTTACATTCAATCTTCGTGTCGCCGACCATGTCCAACATCTCTTTGTACAGGAACACTTTCTCGTAGTCTTTCAATGGACCAGCATTGGGGCTGACCAAGACTGCTGCTTTAAGATCGTTTTCTTCTAAGCCAATTTTGATATTCTGTAAAACCTTTTCGTGGTTAATGGACGGTGTATCTATCTCAACGCGGGCGACAACACAGGCCAGGTTTTCAATTTCAAGAACAGCAGGAAATGCATCTTCTTCAATTGGTATCATGTTGGCACCAATCCTGTTAAGAGCCATGTGGATCAATACGAACTCAACACACGACGGTAACATTACCAGCACCCTATCACCATGTACCAGACCCATCTCAAGGAATGCAGCAGCGAGAAGCCTGGACTGAGTTTCGTACTCTTTGAAAGTAAGTGATCTTCTGTTTTTGTTTTCATCGCGAAAAACAAAGGCTTCCTTATCGGGATGAGCTTTGGCATGGACTTGGAGAAATTGGAATGGAGTCCGATGTTCCAGAGGTTTGGTGTGGACTTTGTGTACGTAACTCATCATGAAAATTAACCAAGTACTGCAAAAAATTCAAATAGTTATACTGTAAGCATACCTAGCCTCAGCCTAAGCATAATTTTTCAGAAAAAAAAAATGCATTTGCGACTCAAAATACGTGACAGGGAAGAAAGTCTCTGGTGACCAGTGTATCGGTTAGCCTGGGTTCCATATGATCGCACCCGATCGCAGCCAAGTGAAACTCAACCAACCGTATAGGTTCTCACACGATTGCACACTAGTTGTTTCCTATAACCGGTCTGTGGCAAATGACTTACTCAGTCGTACCCAGGACCTCACGCGCGCTTTAAAATTTAGGGAGGGAGACAGGGGGTGTGCTGTGTTTTTCGCGCGAATTTTATGGCAAGCCGTTCTCAAGACTACAACTATATATTGTCCATTTGTGAGTGACCAAAATAATAACCATCAAAAGGACGAAACAACTCATAAATATTAACTACTTAATAGCCGAGAGTGAGACAATGCATTTGATTGGCTATAATTTATGCTTGATAAGATCTGCATATATTAGGCTCCTCCCCTTTTAGGTTCGAATATTTTTCTGGTGATGCTTTTAATGCCTTCAATTGTTTGCAAAATTATAATTCTTTTCACTTCTAGTTTATTTTATCTTGCCTGCTGTTTATAACAATTGTTTTTTGGTTTTTTTAGTGAAATAGTCCTCTTCACAGTTCCGTTCAGTGACTTTTAATGATAGTTAATCCACATATATTTGACTCGGTTTTCTTTGTTATTCACAGGGTTTTGGACCAATCAGAGCGCGCGTTATAATCAAACTATATTATAAAGGAGAATAACCGGCTCATTTCCAATTCAAGTGCTTTATCTAGATATCCCCGCTATTGGCGTTAAGTATAGTTTAATAAACAAGCAGGAGTGTTTTATCAGGTTTAAAATCCCGAGGGCGAAACTAAAACACGTTCTGCGAGTTTATTGAACGGCTTAAAAAACTCATTAGTAATTCATGACCATTTTGTCCAATATCGATGAAACAAAAGAAAACTGAAGGTTATTTGCATTTGGGAATTGATCTACACTAAGGCCTCTCCTACACGAATCCGATCCGGCTGAAACCGCATAGAAATATTTGCGTCCACATGCACGAATCCGCGTAAAAGTAAAAGTATGCGGTTTCGGTGACCGGATTCACTGGATTCGTGTGGACGATAGGCCGATTCGCATCAAAAAGTATGCGGTTTCAAAAGTATCCGGATCCGTGTAGCCGGGGTCTAAGGCCTAGGTTATACGTCGAATCTCACTTGTGCCGAATACAATTCAAACAATAGATAACTAGGTGGTCTTCTTTGTTGTAATTGCATTCGGCACAAGTGAGATTCGACCTATAACCTAGGCCTAAATTTAACGTTACATATGAAGTTGAAAAAGAACGGAAATGACAAGGATAATATAGGGATTAGGTCATTGGTATTCAAGGGCAAAAAAAAAAATAAAGTCAGTTAAATACCTCGAATGTCGGCAATAAGCCAATAAAGCCCTCGGTGCCTACTATACGGCCCTCGGGCTTTTAGACCCCTTCTACACGGATCCGGATACTTTTGAAACCGCATACTTTTTGATGCGAATCGGCCTATCGTCCACACGAATCCAGTGAATCCAGTGAATCCGGTCACCGAAACCGCATACTTTTACTTGAATCCTCCGGATACGCGGATTCGTGTGGACGCAAATATTTCTATGAGGTTTCAGCCATTCTCGGTATTTAACTCTTAAGCCTGGTTCACAAGAGCATCATAATCATAATCATAAGCAAGAAAACAAAAGATTTATTATCCCCTGGGGAATTAGAAAACAAAGACCAAAGTGTTTCAGTTCTAATTTCTTTTGTTTTGCTTACGATTATGATTACGATTATGACGCAGTGTGAACCAGGCTTAACTTACAAGTCTATTGAGTGCATGTAAAATACACGGAAGCTCAAACTTTGAAAACGAAAAAAAACAGGGAAAATTCAGTAGAGAATCCAAATAGTTATAAATATTTGAAGCTATGAAACGTGTCTGTGTCATGAGAGAATGAGTTTTAACATAGATAGTTATTTGGCCATACTTTTGAGAAAGTTTGGACTGCTGGGTATTTAGTTTTTTGAGACTGCGACCGGCAGTCACGAACCAATTCATACTGAGGTTTGTGTTCTTTGCCGAGCAAAGACTGACAAACTCTATTCAAAGCAGTTTCGAAAATAAAAAGCGCTTGATAGTTCTAAACCAACTTTTTGAGAGAGCGTGACCAGTAGTGTTGACAGAATTTCTAAGTGCCACCACAGGTAGCCCAAGCTCACTGTTAGTGTTGATTTACTAAAGGATATATGGATACTTTTGAACCTTTGATTTTTTGCCTTAAAATTTAATAAAATTCAACAAAACTCTTATAGTGTGTTCTTGTTGATCTCTATAATCCTCTGAGTTAATTTCAGCCGATCTCGGTCAGAAAAAATTACCTTCTCCCTGCCTTATGCCACAGCGCGCGAAGCAAGTGATTCGTATACTATGCCGAGCAAAGACTGACGAACTTTATTCAAAGCAGTACAGCTTAGAAGAAGCGCTTAGTATTTCTAAACAAACTTTGACTGGTTTGGTTTTAACATAGATAGTTTTTTGGCCATACATTTGAGAAAGTTTGGACTGCCGGGTATTTAGTTTTTTTGAGACCGCGACTAGCCTGCGTTACATCCGGTTTATTCCCTGTAATAATTATTACGGGGAATAAACCGGATGTAACGCAGGCTAACCGCGACCGGCTGCCGGTATTATTCGTGGTCACTGAACAGAACTGTTAAAAGGTCTATTTCGAGATTGTTTATGCAGTTGTGTTGGTCGGTAAATTTACGCTTTGCCGATTACAATTAAATAATAGTTTATAGAAAAACGAAGTTTTCTATTTGTTAACAAGTTAATATTGCTGCTTTTCTTGCTTGCTTTTCTTTTTTCGATTTACTCAACGTTTTGTTCATTAATAAAAGACAAATTTCGCTAGCAGGGCATTACAGTACCAACTTTCTTTTAAGTTTTTTACGTGTCTAGTCTACGAAACTGGTTCTTGACATCGATCGCTACAATTTTTGAAACTAAGCACCTTTGCAAAGAAATGTATGTTGCCAAGCCTCGTTATCAGATCAAGATTAGCAATCTGTCACGCCAGCTTAATCCAAGTGTAGAATGAATTAATCTTTGTACGATTATGTAAAAAGTAGTAATTATGCAATCATCTATTATGTAATCTAATGCAGCAGTGTGTAATTAGGACCTTAGTACATTGTGATCTATTCTTGTCAAAAGATGTGAATACTCAAATTAAAACTGGATTGTTTTGCTTTTTTGAATGTTGCTTTTTTACTATTGTAAGGGTTTTTTGATTAAAAAAACTAGACTGACCAGAAGAGTCGAGGGCGATACCGGGAGGTTTATACCCCAGAGTTATGACACTAATTAAATTGTTGTTGCTAACTCTAATGCCCTATTGCAGTGAATCAGTTAAGAATTGGCCTCACCTGGATAACCGTAGACTCCTTGTTAGTTGCTAACTCCTCGTGAGTTGTTGTGTAGTACCCGAATTACCGCCTGAACTACGTGACCATTCGATATATATACATGCTTATCTCGTTCCAGTCCACTAACCTGCAAATTGTAGATATTTGATGTAGTCAACAATTTTATCCGGGTTTTTTTCACGATTCTTTTCACAAAGCGGTATTTCAGTCTCAATGCCAGCATGGATATCATGAGATGAATGGATAAATAAATATTTTATTAAACTCTGGACAGTATAAATTATAAAAGGAAAAGTAACAATTAAAATAAAACAATCAATCAAAAACAAATCTCCATGCGAGGCGCCTCACGTGCGAGGCGCCTCACGTGCAACTCTTCTTACGTAACTCAACTAACGTTCTTACGTAACAATTCGCTTACGTAATTACTAGCTGGAGTACAAACCCCCTCCTCTTCGGGGTCCGGATGAAACGCTATTCACCCGGGAAGGGAAGGGGGGAGTTTTTATCACCAGGATGAACTAAAATCTCAGCCGACACAAACTCACAGCTCCCAGTTCCAGAAAGGCTTCTAGATATCGTGGTAGGTATATATGATAGTTTCACACAATAGTTACCACATTCAATTTTCAAGCATATTCAATCCCCCATGGCCAGCTATGCAGGCTAATTCAAGTCATGTTATGTAATGCTATGTATGAATTCCGTATAACCTATTGATTTTACTTGGTATGATAGCAACACAGAATAGTTACCACATTCAATTTTCAAGCATATTCAAGTCATGTTATGTAATGCCCGTGTAATGCTATGTGTATGAATTCCGTATAACCTATTGATTTTACTTGGTATGATAGCAACACAGAATAGTTACCACATTCAATTTTCAAGCATATTCATGTCATGTTATGTAATGCCCGTGTAATGCTATGTGTATAAATTCCGTATAACCTATTGATTTTACTTGGTATGATAGCAACACAGGATAGTTACCACTTTCAATTTTCAAGCATATTCAAGTCATGTTATGTAATGCTATATATGTATAAGATGCAGAAACTGCTCGCACTCGCAGTCTTTCCGGTACACGAAACACCAGCCGATAGCAGGGTCAAATCGACACAACAGTAACACTGCTAGCTGGGAAGCCGGCACCACAATAGCTCTCGTAATAATAAGAGTCAACATGGTCGAATGGTCAGACCATTTGGTTCGCAATCCGGTGGTGCCGGACTCACTCTGGCCACCACTAGCGACTGTATTTGTCCCGATTTCGATAAGGTCAAATTCAGTCTCTCGACCACTAAATAGCCAACTAGTTTCCCCCAATATAGAATATGTTGTAATTGTTGTTGGCTTATTTGCATTAATTAGTATGAGAGAACGAGTTGGAAAAAAAGCTTTGCTTTGCTCACTATATTAACCTCTATAAAGAAAGTGTATTTATTTATGTATAAAAGTTTAACAAGCCCGGGTTTCTTCTCGGTTCCTTTCAATACAATAGCTCTCGTAAGAAACCCGGGCACGAAACCACTAAACAAAGGTGGTTATAAGATAACCAAAGCTTTTCGTCTCCATCTGTTCATGAATATTAAATAGGCTTTTTATTTTTAGTGCATCTTTATAAGTACAATTGGCTAATCCGGGTTAATCCATAAATGTACTGAAATAAAGGCATTTATTCAATAACTAGACCCTGCATGGCTTTCAGGGTTAACTCGTGCCCTGGAGATGACATTGATTACCATGGTCACGAACAGAAAACCCAGTCCAGATGTCGACTCTCTTTGCACGCACAAATTTCTGATCTCAATCAGAATACAAATGCAATGCTATTAAATACATTTTTTTTTCAATGAATTACACTGATAGCAAGCTGGAACCGAAAAACATACAGTTTTTTCAATCAAATTTATTCTGACTATTCTGTCAAGTTCTGAATCATTTACTTATTAGATAAATAACATGAAGCTTGTAATAGTCGGCAATAAAATTAAACATTTGACAGATAAACTTGTTCCCTGCTAGCAGAGGGGAAGAGGGGGGGGGGGGGGGGGGGGTAGGGGGGTCCGTGCAAGAAATTTTTTTTAGCCCGCTGACATGCGCATGAAATTTATTTGATAAGAATGCAAAGATTTCAGTGGCGATTTAGGCTTGCAAGATATTTATTTTCAAAATCACCCACTCCCACCCCTCAAAAGTCAAATGGTCAGCCCCTAATCATAAGCATATAAGAAATAATTACAAAAAGCAATATATATTTACCCTAAACATCCCTAAAGTATTGTACTGCTGTTGTCTTCATTTTCAATGCGCTGTATCGTACTCTCTAAGAATGCCTACAATACTGTTAAATATCCAGTAGTAACAGCTTCGTCCTTTGTCATGTGACCGGTTGTGAATCCACCGTATTAAATTGCATGATCGGCTTTAGTAAAATTCACAGAGTGACCCTTTCCGAAAACATTCGACATAAACTTAAGTGTAATTCTACTGCGAACGATGTGGCGTGAGGGCATAAAATATGAGAGTATTCGCGATTACTTCCACCGAGAAATCATTCCTTCGACGAATCAAATATCCATGTGCTCGTATTACAATATCCCCAATCTCCCTCGATTCGTGCTGGCGAGCAAAGGACTCGGCAACCTACATGGAAATATTCTGCATTTTAAGACTCGTGCCACGGCCAAAGGCCCAGGCACGAGTAATTAAACACATTATGAAAACAGTCAAAAGAGCAAGAACACAGGCACCCTAAGGGGTGGACCATTAGAAGTTGGGGGAGGGTGGCAATTCCCAAAATAAAAAACGTGCTCGGCCAATGCGCCCCACAAAAAAATCCTGCACAGAGCTAAGGTCAAAAAATACAAACTTGCAGAGCCTTGAAGGGTAGCGAATGGTAAAATTTTAAAATCCGAGCCTGAGATTCTAGAAATATATCAGCTCATATATTTACTGTATTCAAAAATTCGAGACTCCGAGACATCAAAAACACGAAAATCCGAGACTTTGAGGCATCAAAAACA
Organism: Metridium senile; assembly: GCA_949775045.1. Taxonomy (NCBI): domain Eukaryota; kingdom Metazoa; phylum Cnidaria; class Anthozoa; order Actiniaria; family Metridiidae; genus Metridium; species Metridium senile. The sequence goes on from OX459095.1 coordinate 60,434,966, forward strand.
CGAAAATCCGAGACTTTGAGATATCAAAAACACAAAAATCCGAGCACTTTGTTTCAGTATACAATATAAACCAAAACATAGATTTGCCCCAAGTCGACCTCGGTGTGTTTTCCCGACGAAAAGTGAACAAAGTCGAACAAAGTCGCGAAGTAACTGCGCGTTGTACCAGACTAATAAATAAAACGGAAAAACGGACTTTTCAAAATTTTAACCAAAACACAAACAGTTGTTTTCGCTTTGGATTTCAGAGAACAACATTTTGTAAAAAAAAAAAGAAAAAAAACCGTGCAAGACCTCTCTGGTCGAAAAAAAAATATTGCACAACCCGTGCGGCGAAAAAAAATAACCCGCACAAAAATATTGCTCCCCCCCCCCTCCCCCAACTTCTAATGGTCCACCCCTAAGATCATAACATAATTATGTAATCATTATCTTGGGAGTTATTTTGATTGTCTAGTTATCTGCCGTTAAATTAATACAACATCGGTTTTGCTCTTTTTTCTGCGTGACATTCGTATTAAAAATATATTTTGCGTCCTTAAACCTTTTCGGTCCTCAGTTTGATAGACACTGTGCTAATGACGAATTACATGTGTTGTCTGATACATGCTGCAGCATTTGACACAAAAACGGCTAAGCACTCAGGTCCTGATTTGTGAAGAATATAGTCCCATGTTTGAGGGTGAAATCAAAACTACACATTTTCAGGCAAGTACACTGGAAAACATCGTACTTTCTTTCTAATTTTGATAGACGAAAACATCAAGTTCAAGCAAACATTTTACATTCATGTCAAATTTCGGTCTCACTACTTGGCATTGTAGTGCTTTCTCTCCCCAGTTTTATCAAGCGAGCCGAGCCGAAACAGCTGTTTCTATTCTTTGGAACAACTCACTCGCGCACGTGTTTTCCTCAAACTCGTTTGCAAAGGATTGTGAGACTAAAAGCAAATTTTTGAGAGCGTTTCCCCCAGACCTTTAGCCTCCTCCGCAGGCATCTCTTAGGCAGAAAAAACGAAGAAAAAGAAAAAAACACGTCGCGGGCTTCCTGTGGCATATCGCAAAAATGACTGAGGGGGGAGGGGGAGGAAAGGCTCGTCACCAGGCTTCGTCGTCCTCGAATTTTCAACACAGGAACCCCAAAATCACGAAAATCACTCTCGGACTCAGGAGTTGCCTGCGGAGGAGGCTACCAGACCTTGTGTTTTAAGTATTTTCTATAAGTGTCGAGCCATCCCGTCCTACCAGCAGTCTGTTGCACCAATTGCATTCTTTAAATATCAAAATTTGCCAAAATTGCCTTGGTAGGTCCTGCAGTCCAACACAAGACATCAAGGGCTAAGGACTTAACTTACACGGCGCCATTTCGGATAAAATCGTTTCCCTAGAGGCTCTTGTGCTAGAACGTGACTCAAAAAACACTTATCAACGAATTTTTGGCGTGTTAAGGCTAAGCTGTTCGCTAGCAAAAGACAAGAGCAAAAATTGAACAGGAATCCGATCCCTAGATAGAGTGAGTGTTCGCTGATTACAAACAGCGACAATTTCCTTGTCGACAACGCCTTATATGGAATGGAAATCATTTTTTAAAGTTTTCCGGCTATGAAAACAGCCAAAACATGTCCAAGACCTTTGGGAGGTAAAGGATTAATTGATTCCGCGATGATACCAGGGATGATAGGACCTATCAAATACAACTAGAGGAGGGAAGGAAAAACTCGAGTTACGCGCTTCGAGTTACGTGCTTCGAGTTACGCGCTCGGATACACCCATTTTGCTGAGACCAAACCCATTTTGACAAATGCGCGTAACTCGAACTTGAAACAACAAAACAATATTTTCGAGTTACGCGCTCGTCATAATTAACTCGAGCTTGAAACAGAGAAACAATATTTTCGAGTTACGCGCTCTTGTCGTAACTCGAGCTTGAAACAGAGAAACAATATTTTCGAGTTACGCGCTATTTGGAAAATAGTAGAAAACTTTTATTCTATGTCTTTCTTTTTTTAATTCTAACAGTGTTTTTAGTACTTGCAAAGTCTGCATAAACGGTAGACACTGTAGACACTGTTTCTAGTTAGTTTATATTTTAACGAAACAAGACTGTACTTTATAGTTATATTTTGATAAGCGAAAACATACCTCGAGTTCGAGTTACGCGCATTTGTCAAAATGGGTGTGGCGAGCGTGTAATAGTACTGTCTACAAATTGCCTGGCAATTTTTTGGCAACTTTTCCGATTTCGAGAAACTTTTCCAATTTTGAGCAACTTTTTCACTTTCGAACTAGTTTTTGTCCTTTTTTTAAATTTAACATGAATTCAAACCAATTAACAGGGCCAATAAGAACAAAATACTTTTTTTTTACTCCAATGATTCAAATACTTTTTCTTTTAATTTCAGAATCAATTATCATGATGAGTTACGTACACAAAGTCCACACCAAACCTCTGGAACATCGGACTCCATTCCAATTTCTCCAAGTCCATGCCAACGTTCACCCCGATAAGGAAGCCTTTGTTTTTCGCGATGAAAAGAAAAACAGGACATCACTTACTTTCAAAGAGTACGAAACTCAGTCCAGGCTTCTCGCTGCTGCATTCCTTGAGATGGGTCTGGTACATGGTGATAGGGTGCTGGTAATGTTACCGTCGTGTGTTGAGTTAGTATTGATCCACATGGCTCTTAACAGGATTGGTGCCAACATGATACCACTTGAAGAAGATACATTTCCTGCTGTTCTTGGAATTGTAAACCTGGCCTGTGTTGTCACCGGCGTTGAGATAGATACACCGTCCATTAACCACGAAAAGGTTTTACAGAATATCAAAATTGGCTTAAAAGAAAACAATCTTAAAGCAGCAGTCTTGGTCAGCCCCAATGCTGGTCCATTGAAAGACCACGAGAAAGTGTTCCTGTACAAAGAGATGTTGGACATGGTTAGCGAGAAGAAGATTGAATGTAACGAAGCGGTCCAACAAGCTGAAGCGGCTGTTCAGATGGATGACCCAACGCTTGTGTTATTTACATCAGGCAGCACATCCATCCCTAAACCCATCCAATATACCAACCACTGTTACGTAAATGGGTCAATTGCAGATGCATCGATGTTGTTGATGGATGAAAACTCCATCTGTTTCTCGGACTCTCCTTTGGATTGGATATCAGGATTGTGTTTCGGCATCGGAGTTGTGATTACGAAGGGCTCAACCTTGGTAGCCTTCCCTCCAAGACTCGCCTTCGAAGGAGGTCTTGTACCAACTATCCTGCAGACGATAGAGGAAGAAGAATGTACACATGCTAATGTGTTGGCGTACTTATTTCACGATATAACTACAAGCACTGATCTCCCTGCCATCAAGCTGAGTAAGCTGAAAGTTGTTTATACAGGGGGTCAAGCCTGCCCAATAACATTGTACAAAACGTTCCTTGACATGTTTCCCCACTTGACAATCTCTAACGTTTATGGAGCAACAGAGACAAATCTCATCGCCCGTCAGCTTATGACAAAAGAAAACATAGATACCATCGACTATGGATTGATGGATATCGTCGACGGTTGTGAACTGAAGATTGTTAATGAAAAGAGAAGAGTTCTACCACAGGGGACAAAAGGTACGATTAAAACGCATGTACTATATACTATGCTATGTACTAATTATTGTTTTATTGTTTATTGTTTTATTGTTTATTGTTTCTGCTAATTAACTGAGTTGGAGGGCCAGACGCGAATATATTTGGCTCGAGGTTATAGGAGTGTTCTTAAAGGGACAGCCATAGCTTATAGGGTGTGATGTATAAAAAGCACTCTGTGTATTGCCCGGTTGAGTCAGTCTGTATGGTGCAGCATTACACCGAATCAGATGTCTTTAAAATCATTTACCTTACACTTACCTATAAACGAACCATTGGTGAGATATTATGCACACTGGTCATGATCATCCCTAGTCTCTCCCGCAGCCGTTTTTACGCTTCTCTTGTTCTTTGTTATTTTCTTGTTCTGTTGTTTGTGGAGAGAGAAGCGTTTCAAACCAGATTTTGTTGTAATTCATTGCAGGAGAACTATGTATACGTTCAGCATGGGTGTCGTTTCCTAACTGGGATCTGATGTTAGGTGAAGGCAAACGAACTACAGGTATTGGACAGAATGGCTGGCACTTCTCAAGCGATGGCGCTTCTTTAGATCAAAATGGAAGGCTGAGACTGCAAGGTAGATTGGATGATATGATAAAATGTGCAACAGAGTCCATTACACCTTATGAGATTGAAGACCTGCTTCTTGGTAACCCGTATGTAAAGAAAGTGTGCGTCGTTGGTGTCTCCGATCAGCGGTTACACGAAAAAATCTGCGCATGCATCATCTTGAAAGACGGTAACGATGGCGACAAAGAAGGTCATATTGAAAACGAGCTCGAGAAATGGTGCAGTGATAACTGTTGGGTGTCCAGTATTGGGTTACCATGGAAACCGCACTATTACATCTTTGTCCGTGAGTTCCCTCTGACGAGAACCGGCAAACTGAGTAGAAGACTTGTAAGGGAAATGGCCAACAAAAAACTTGGACTTTAAAAACTTCTCTATTATAGTTATATGAGTCAATTTCTTGCGAACCCGATTAAGTATAGTTTAATAAACGAGTAGGAGTGTTTTATCAGGATTTTAAACCTTGAGGCGAAGCCAAGTGGTTTTAGACCTGATAAAACACGATCTGCGAGTTTATTAATCGGCTTCAAAAACTCCAACCTACATTATGTGTTTTTGTAAAACAAAATCATGGATTTATGAAAGTTTATTAGAGAAAATTTAGGTTAAAGTTTATGTAAATTAGGGTGAATCTTTATCTTCAGTTAAAACACTCGTCAAGGTTACGATTTCTTTTGTCAATTTCTCATGAATTATTAATGAGTTTTTGAATATAGTTATAGAACCTCGCGCAATATAAAAATAAGTTGTTGTGATTATTAATAATATACAAATTAGGTACTACCTAATAACGGAGCTACAACATAAATATGTACATGTAAATATTTTTGTGCAAAAAGACAGCTACGAAACATAGATTGAAGTGGAACGTTCGGACTTTTTTAATTTTGTTTTTTGATTCTTTATGCAAGACTGCAAAGGCAGCTTATGGTTTTTCATTTCGATTCATAAATATAAAAACATGCACAAAATGAACTTAAAATAACTTGAAAGAGACGCCGAACCAAAAAGAAATTTATCTTATTTTTATGAATTGGTGTGATTAGTAGAAGAGCGAATTGTGCAAAGAAATTCGACAAATTTACGGTCATACTCACGCTTCTTAAACATAGAGTTTCTTTAAATTATAATATAAATTATAATCATAATTATAATTATAATGCGTTGTTTTTTCCCTCTGAACTTTCCAGAATCTCTCGCTTGTTATTTTCAGAGGCATATATAAGTTTGTTGGAGAACCATCGTATGTAGTTGATTCTTGAATGAGTAAATAAGTAAACTGCCAAACTTGAAATAAAGTCGCTTTGTTTTTAATTCTTTGACTTTCCTATAGTCTATATTTTTATGCAAAGTTTTGAGCTGAAAGTTTTATCCACAGACACGCTTTAAGACAAGTTTATGTTCCGTGCTTTTGTCAAAACTCTCCGGTTTTTTCCCCCGCTAGAAATTCGACTTCCTCCGTTGATATTTTAAATCAATGAGAGCTCTGTCTTTTGCTTGTTTTACTTTTTTGGTGTATAAAAATCTTTGCTAGTAAAATTTCTAAACAAAAACAGCTTTGGCGTGCTTCAACTTAATTAATTCCCACCGAAATGTAATTAGCCAATTAGCATCGCGATGTCGCTTGGACTTTCTGTGGTAAGTCATGAAAAATCAACTTCATGCATTATCATATTTTCTTAGGTATGGAGCCTCGCTCGCGGGTGCACCACTATTATGATTTCTTCTTTTTGATGTTGTCATCTGACTTTTCGTGGATAACTTGAAGATATCTTCAAGCCGTTCAGCCGCTGTAGATTTATATACCCTGGATGTATGTCATTAATTGCAATGCATGCAAAACCACTTCAAGTCTAGTTAAGACTTGACGCGATGTTTGAAGTCGATTTTTAAGAAATTCTTTGAATATATAATCTTGAAGTTCTGTGTACATTTCACAGGGAGCCCGGTTTTGGTTGCTCTTACGTAAGATAAAAAATCGCGTAGCTTTTTTGGGATTCCTGTGGTGCCTAGGAGATTAGCGCTACATATCGTGACCTTTGTTAAACAGTTTACGTAGTCTATGAAATCCGACCTCTATAAGTGGGACAGTCGTTGGCGTGTAATCAGATCCGGTGTCACAATATGTAGCGCTAATCTCCTAAAAACCACAGGAATCCCAAAAAAGCTACGCGATTTTTTAGCTTACGTAAAAGCAACCAACTTCTTGTCTTAGATAGGCGTCTAGATATCGAGGTAGGTCTAACCTATTGAGTCAGTTTACTTGGTATAAATGGTAACACAGAATAGTTACCACATACAATGTAACATTTTCAAGCCATGTAATGCAGAAACTGCTAAGGGCCCGTGCAAACGGCTTCAACATTTGCTTTTTGTTCTCGTGTTCAACAAACCGTATCGCAACAATGTTGGCCAACAATGTTGCGTGCGTTTGATCGGGCCTTAACTTGATAGAGTATGATATATGATGGCATAAGGGCGAATTTGTCTACTTATTTGAAAAAATATAGAAGATTTATAAGCAAATTGTGTGAATTATAGGTTGACCCAGGCCTTAAGTAGCCTGAGCAGACATCATATTTCGTCATTAAGTTATTGGGATAACGACGAAATTTAAGTTCCATTACTATACAGACATCGTATTTCGTCATTAAGTAATTAGGATAACGACGAAGTTTGGTTCACCTTATATACTAGCCTGCGTTACAGACCCTTGCAATTTTTGCTCTCGGCGCGCAGACGCTTGCCGGGCGGGAGACGTTTCGAGCGCTTACAAGGGTTTGTAACGCAGGCTACTTATATACCGACATTATATTTCGTCATTAAGTAATTGGGATAACGACGAAATTTGGTTCACCTTATATACAGATATCATATTTCGTCATTAAGTAATTGGGATAACGACGAAATTTGGTTCACCTTATATACAGACATCGTATTTCGTCATTAAGTTATTGGGATAACGACGAAATTTAAGTTCCATTACTATATGTCATTAAGTAATTGGGATAATTGTGAACAGCATGTCCAGGACGATTTTTTGACCGGTAAATAAGGAACAATCCAAATGTAAGCGCAAAATATAGTTAAAGGTAAGAAAATATGGTTTTGATTTGTTTTATCGAATTTTGTTGTGAATTACTTTAAAAACAATGCATTTTTACAACGTGTCACGAAACTGGGCCAGCTGTCACGAAACTGGGCACCCAAGTTGCCGTCGAAATATTCCTTTTATTTTATCAAATTAAAAGATTCGAAGAAAATATCTACATCATTATTTTACCTAATAAATTTACCTTTGTATGACAAAATTTAATACACTTATTTTTATCCGTAGAGAAGATTGCGTTGGTATATTGACCTATATTGACAGGAACGTCAACATTTGTTATCTTAATACTTAATGTTGTAACTGCGAAAACAAACCAAACAAAGTAATCTAAAACCAAACTTTACTAATCTAATTCAGTAGTTTTATTTAAAACTTAAACAAAATATGTATTCTTTGTTATTTAGTTTTTCAGAAAATATATACTTTGTAGGGGAACAAAACCTCCCGATTGTGTCCTGTATATCCTTAAGATTGTTCACAGTCATCATTACACTTGCACAAGGCAGTACAATTAAGAAAGACTTGCTTTTATACACTTGCTATGAGATTAGCCTTTTTGGGGTTGTAACCACACTTTATAAGAGCACACGTGAGAAAATTGACTTTATACGAATGATAAGCAGTTTCATAGGTTTTGTGATTAGTTTATGTTGTATTTCAAAAGTTGTATCTTGAAATCAAAAACGGTGTCGACAAAAACTGTAACCCGAATTTTAATTTGTAGTTGTATTGAATGATATTGCATTCATGTTATATCAAAAATAGAGAAAGTTCGGCGAAGGTATTACAATAGCATCAAATATCGTTCAAGACATTTCGAGAAAACCGGCAATGTTTGAAACAAAGGACGTGCATGTTTTGTCGGCATAGTAGCACGCGTTGCTAGGAAAAAAATGCAACAAAAAAGCCTTTTTGATTATTATTATTATCATTATTATTCATTTGACTGCAGTCCTTACTTTTACTGTTGACTGAGCTCGGTCGAGTGCACAACTGACCAATAGAGAATGAGGAGAGTAAGATAGATAGATAGATAGATAGATAGGTTTATTAATAAAATTACATTGCAGTAGTAGTTACTAACTGAATTGCGTAATATTTACAATTTGATACAATATATAATAAGAATACTAAATATAAGAATACTAAATTATTAAAAGATATACTAAAATTGATTAAGTTAAAATATAAAATATATGAATATTTATGGTCTAAACACTGCTAAAACTACTTAATTGTAAAGCCTACACATATTAATAATAAATGAGTTGTTAAAACGATTTGTGTGTATTCTAGGTAGGTTAAAAAGGCGCTTATTTCTAATATTATAATTGGCCTTGTGCCTGGTTGGAAGTAAGTCTCTCAGACTATGACTGCTATCACTTAAGATGTTGTTGAATAATTTGCTACATAATAGTTCGTGGTGCTTATCTAATGATTCAATGTTTGATAAACTTAAAGCGTCTTCGTACTTTATGTTAGGATGAATAATGGTCATGGCTCTTTTTTGTAGGCGTTCTAGTTCTAGCTTTAAATAATTAGGCAGAGCGTAGTAGAAAACTGGAATGGCATAATCTATAATTGATCTAATACATGTGACATAAAATAAGACTAAGTCGGATACTGGGACCTTAGCCCTTCTTAACTGTACGAGAAAGTATAACCTCTTAGAGACCTTTTTAACTATTTCATCTACATGAGTATTCCAAGTTAGATTACAATTGATAGTGAGACCTAATAACTTAGTACTTTCTATAACTTTTAAAGGCTTATCATTAACTACAATAGGGGAAAACTCTGGTTTGTTTTTAGCGAAAGAGATCCTAAGCTCTTTACATTTATCTGTATTTAGCTGTACCCTATTTTCTAAGGACCAGTTGGCTATATTATCAGCTATGACCTGAGCGTTACTAGATTTACCTTTGGGCACTATTTCGGAAGCTGTTGTATCATCGACGAACTTCCACAGAGGAGATTCAGTAATACTACTAGTTAGGTCGTTAATCATTATAACAAATAAGTATGGGCCTAATTTTGTACCTTGTGGTACACCCGAGGGTACACAACCCCACTCTGAAAAACAACTAGAAGCTAACTTAACTCTTTGTAAGCGATTTGATAAAAAATCTATTATCCAATTTATTATGCTATGAGGTAGGTCTAACAGAGAAACTTTCTTAATGAGAATGTTATGATCGATTAGGTCAAACGCCTAAGTAAGGTGAAGAACGAGCGGAGATTACCCTTAACTCGTTCCCTTGGTGTTTGCATGTAATTGTAGAGGGAATGTTTTGCAGTTTATACATGTGACATGGACTCCCTGTGTGACATGGGCTCCCTGTGTTTTAGGCGAGAGGGCCTGGTGACGAGGTCCTCTCCATGCTCGATTTCCTTTTATAGTTTTTTGTTAGTAGTTTATGATCGTCTTAATCAAAGTAATATCAAGGATTATCTAAGCCATCGGGCCGGATTATCTAAGCCAAGTGCATAATTGTAAGTTTATTATCAATCCCCCGCAAGTTTCATTCTTTATTTAACTTGTTTAGACATTGTTTTGTGCTGTGTTGTTCGAGGCTATTAAAACTGCCTTCGCTTCAGTGGTCTTTTGTCTTATTAATTCGCCTTTGTTATCGATAATAATAATATACAAATTAGGTAATACCTAATAGCGAAGCTCCCAGTTTTATTTTTTCTTACAACATCAATATGTGCATGTAAATTCCACTTACACTTATTAGATATATTTTCTTGGGTATTACGTGCTGATATTTTACGAGTTGCGTACGTATTTTGCTGAGACTCTGGGCGAGGCAAAAAACAAGCAATGAGTAAAATGTCAGCCCGTAATACCCAAGAAAATATCTAATATTAAAGGGATTTATTATACAACTTACTGTTTATTGTAATTTCTATAGCATCTTTAATCGAAAAATATAACTTTTCGAAGATTCAGCGCGCGGAGATCTAGAGAGCATCAAAACAAAGCCCTGGAAAAGCCAGTAAAATGTAAGATATTTCTCGCTCTCTTTTTGATTGACATAATGTCAAAAACCTCATTGGCTATCGATGTAGATGACGCCATCATGTAACGCAACGCATAAAAGAAAAGTTTGTCATTTACACGAGGGGCGGAGATTTCTCATTGAAAAAGGTCCGATAAAAGCATGTTAATGGACAATTCATGAATGGAAATTGATTTAATGTAAGCAAAAAATTGTAATAAATTCCACTGCCTTTTCTTAGGTTGGTTGTCGTTTTCATTCTATGCACTTTTTCATCTTTTTCTCAAATTTTCAACTGTCACTTCAATCAATAGTTTTGTTCAGACAAAAAAGTGTTCAGAAATGTTTGATGGAAAATACGATTCCCAAACGATAGTGTGAATAGCCTTATTATTATCCCTTTTATTTTTTAGTCATTAAGCTTATTTTGCTTTTGATAACGCCTTGAAAAAGTGCTCCGGCTGAACAGTCGTTTTACGTCCGCTTTTTACCTTCTTTTATTTTCCAAAGTTAGTTAGGATAATTCCGGATAGAAAAGGTTAAACCTTTTCATCGTATTAGATGTACTAAAAATAAGTCATGGCAAATCAGTTCAAAACAAAACAAAAAGTTATTTTCAAATGGAATTAAAAGCCACAAGAATAAGTTCTACCAACACAAGATCGATTTGAAAAGACAAGGATTAGTAAAACAAGGTATTTTATTATGAAAAACTTCGTGTAAAACATCATTTTGTTCTGTAAAAAAGATTTAACGACTTTGAAGTAAAAACTGCTAAAAAAAGCTCGTTTAGTAGCCATGAAATAGTCAATATTGCTAAATAAACAGAAGTTATTCAACCAATTTTAATTGTTTGTATTTCAATTCATCTTTGATGTTTTCCGTTTATGAGGAAAAACTATTACAAAACGAGTTGAATATTGAACTAATTTAGGCTGCAAAACAGACCCTATCATTACGAGCCGGAGAGCGACTTTTTTAGTTTGACCTTTGTGGTTACTCCTATGGTGCTAAACAAAAGAGACGATGAACGATCTGTCAATAACAGAGCGAATCTGTCATTCACAGCTCTTTCAATACCTACTGTAAATACATCAACATTCAGTAAAACAACAGGAGTTGATATATATTATAAAAACTAAAATAAGCAGTCCGATCGGCCATGGATAAAAAGTAATTAAAAAAATCGGATACATATGTATAGACAACGCGCGAGGATCCATATGAAATATTCACGTGTTGTACCGAGAAAGAATTTAGCTATATCTGATTATAAAACTTATTTATATCGCATCCGCGCAAACATTATATAATCCAGAATATATAAACTACCCTCGTATTTATAGCTATTCTAAGGGCCAGATTATTGCAGGTATTCGCACGAAGCCTATCCAAGCAATGTATCTGTACTACACTCGTATTTATAGCTCATCTAAGGGCCAGATTATTGCAGGTATTCGCACGAAGCCTACCCAAGCAATGTATCTGTACTATACTCGTATTGATAGCTCATCTAAGGGCCAGATTATTGCAGGTATTCGCACGAAGCCTACCCAAGCAATGTATCTGTACTACACTCGTATTTATAGATATTCTAAGGGCCAGATTATTGCAGGTATTCGCACGAAGCCTACCCAAGCAATGTATCTGTACTATACTCGTATTGATAGCTCATCTAAGGGCCAGATTATTGCAGGTATTCGCACGAAGCCTACCCAAGCAATGTATCTGTACTATACTCGTATTGATAGCTCATCTAAGGGCCAGATTATTGCAGGTATTCGCACGAAGCCTACCCAAGCAATGTATCTGTACTACACTCGTATTTATAGCTATTCTAAGGGCCAGATTATTGCAGGTATTCGCACGAAGCCTACCCAAGCAATGTATCTGTACTACACTCGTATTTATAGATATTCTAAGGGCCAGATTATTGCAGGTATTCGCACGAAGCCTACCCAAGCAATGTATCTGTATACTACACTCGTATTTATAGATATTCTAAGGGCCAGATTATTGCAGGTATTCGCACGAAGCCTACCCAAGCAATGTATCTGTACTATACTCGTATTGATAGCTCATCTAAGGGCCAGATTATTGCAGGTATTCGCACGAAGCCTACCCAAGCAATGTATCTGTACTATACTAGTATTTATAGCTATTCTAAGGGCCAGATTATTGCAGGTATTCGCACGAAGCCTACCCAAGCAATGTATCTGTACTATATGCGTATTCTACTTACGGCAGCTTTGATATAAGATAGAGAAGAGTTGAATCCATCGGCGATTTATCGGCGTAAACATTATGTTTTTGGCGCGCTTTCTCAATTGAAGTTTAGATGATCAATTTTAAAAATTCTGCATATAGATTTAGATCTTTTCCAGAACGGCTAAAGTTATAGTACTAGTTGCTCCATCATTTCTACACACTATAGTATGCCTTTTGCGTATGAATTATATAGCGAAGTGAAAGAATCAGTACCGGCTTTGGTCAATGACTGATCACAGCATGTACTATGCTTGACTCAGATTTCATCCTTGCACAATCAGCAGGAATACCTAATCCAATTAACGCCTCGAAGCGGCTCTCAGAGCCGGGTCAGTGCAAAAAAAGACGGTCTCCGGCTCGTAATGCTACTTTTGCACGAAAACTACGACGAAACGAGTTGAAGATTGCACTAATTTAGACTGCAAAACAGTCCCTACTTTTATACGAAAACAAAGACAAAACGAGTTGAAGGTTGAACTAATTTAGACTGAAAAACAGACCCTACTTTTACACAAAAACTATGATAAAACGAGTTGAAGATTGAACTAATTTAGACTGCAAAACAGTCCCTACTTTTAAACGAAAACTACGACGAAACGAGCTGAAGATTGAACTAATGTTTGAGTTTTGTCTCTCAAAAACTTGAAACAAATGATAATCTTGAACTTACTTTATCGGTGATTATTTTCTTGAGGTTTTCTTTCTTCAATGGCATTGATCATATTTTGACGAATAAATATATGTACTTGAATTTTGATGGATTAAACATTGTTCATAGTTCAACTGCCAAGCTTGAAAATCCTTCAATAAACTGTGCCGAGGGAAGCGATTTGAAGACAGTTTTCATAACAAACAAGGTCACTTCTTTATCAATTTTTTTAAAATTGCTTTCAGATCTATTCTTCCGCGAAGGAAAATACGTTTTCTTGATCTTTTGTAATCAGTCTTTTGCTTTTCTTTAGTATAATTTCTTCTTTTTTGTGGCTTCAAGTTTATCCCAGGTGAGTTTATCCAGTTTATGTTCTTCTTCGATCAAAACTCTCTTTATGTTCTTTGAAGTTCATCTTTCTCCGTTCATACTTTGTATTAATGAAAGCTCTGCTATTAGCAAGTACTATTTTGTTGTTGTTTGTTTGAATTTTTTGTCGATAAATGTCGAAGTGTCGAAATGTAACAGCCAATCAGAATCGCGATGTACACGGATGTATGGACGTACGGACAGCGTAGGCTTCCTGTGTCGGTCGACGAAAAATCAACTCGATGGGTTAACATTTTTTCTAAAGTATGGTGCTCCGCTTGCGCGGGCCAAAAAACCCGCGCGGAGCTCCGCTATTATATTATTATACAATGTCTTTAGGCCAAGACACCGACTCACAAACGAGTGTTGTAGTTAGTTTCTGCCACCAGGGTAAGCTTCGATTCAGCTTGTATTTTTAGTCAAGTCAACTTTATTTACATTTAGATTTACAAGTCAGTTGGTTGGTATTTCACTCGTGTGCCACGTTGGCTCACAAGGTCATGTTTATTAGAGATAGATGCTAACTACTACTTGTAGAGCTCTTTTCCTTAAAATAGACTTTGTTTACTGTGGATAATTAACTGAATCGACATATTACTAAATGTATACTTCTTTAGGCCTTTTATCTGTGTAATAAAAGTGGATCATTCTGGAATAAATACCTGTGTGTTACATACAATTACATTGCTTTTTCTTTAAATTTCAGAATCAATTATCATGATGAGTTACGTACACAAAGTCCACACCAAACCTCTGGAACATCGGACTCCATTCCAATTGCTCCAAGTACATGCCAACGTTCACCCCGATAAGGAAGCCTTTGTTTTTCGCGATGAAAAGAAAAACAGGACATCACTTACTTTCAAAGAGTACGAAACTCAGTCCAGGCTTCTCGCTGCTGCATTCCTGGAGATGGGTCTGGTACATGGTGATAGGGTGCTGGTAATGCTACCATCGTGTGTTGAGTTCGCATTGATCCACATGGCTCTTAACAGGATTGGTGCCAACATGATACCACTTGAAGAAGATGCATTTCTTGAGGTTCTTGGAATTGTAAACCTGGCCTGTGTAGTCGCCCGCGTTGAGATAGATACACCGTCCATTAACCACGAAAAGGTTTTACAGAATATCAAAATTGGCTTAGAAGAAAACAATCTTAAAGCAGCAGTCTTGGTCAGCCCCAATGCTGGTCCATTGAAAGACCACGAGAAAGTGTTCCTGTACAAAGAGATGTTGGACATGGCCGGCGACACGAAGATTGAATGTAACGAAGCAGTCCAACAAGCTGAAGCTGCTGTTCAGATGGATGACCCAACGTTTGTGTTATTTACATCAGGCAGTACATCCATCCCTAAACCCATCCAATATACCAACCATTGTTTCGTAAATGGTTCAATTGCAGATGCATCGACTATGTTGATGGATGAAAACTCCATCTGTTTCTCGGACTCTCCTTTTGATTGGATATTAGGATTGTGTATCGGAGTTGTGATTATGAAGGGCTCAACCTTGGTAGCCTTCCCTCCAAAACTCGCCTTCGAAGGAGGACTTGTACCAACTATCCTGGAGACGATAGAGGAAGAAGAATGTACACATGCAATGGCGTTGGCGTACTTATTTCACGATATAACCACAAGCACTGATCTGCCTGCCATCAAGCTGAGTAAGCTGAAAGTCGCTATTACTGGAGGTCAAGCGTGTCCAATAACATTGTTCAAAAGCTTCCTCGACATGTTTCCCCACTTGACAATCTGTAACGTTTATGGAGCAACAGAGACGAACATCATCGCCCATCAGCTTATGACAAAAGATAACATAGATACCATCGACTATGGATTGATGGATATCGTCGACGGTTGTGAACTGAAGATTGTTAATGAAAAGAGAAGAGTTCTACCACAGGGGACAAAAGGTACAATTAAAAAGCGATCCGTACTATGTACTAATTGAGTGAGTTGGAGGGCTGGATGCAAATATATTTGGCTCGAGGTTATATATAAGAGTGATGTTATAGGGACATCCGGCCATTGGGCGTTATGTATTAAAAGCACTGCACGTCTGTATTACCCGGTGGACTCGGTCTTTACGTTGCAGCATATTTACGTACAATCAGATGTTTAATCATTTACCTTACACTTACCTATAAACGAACCATTGGTGAGATATTATGCACACTGGTCATGATCACCCCTAGTCTCCCCCGCAGCTGTTTTTAGTGTCGTCACGCAACGCATCTCTTGTTTTCTTTTCGTTTCTTGATCTGATTTTTTTTTGTGTCGAGAGAAGCGTTTCGTAACGATACTAAAAACGGCTGCGGGAGAGACTAGATCACCCAAGAACCCATTCTCTTACCCAGACCCTTCTCAGCTTTCTAACAAAAAATCAAAAGCTCTGGTTGGACACAAACCGGAAGACCCAGAATCTGGGTCGTCAGATATGCGCATGCTCAATAATTTCTAACTTCCGGTAACAAAATGCCAGATTTTAAGTCAATTCTCGCCGATGCGTTATCAAAACTAAACGTGAATTTCGATCCTAAAGATAAAGTGGTTATGTTTAGAGTTATATAAAGTGTTCGAACAAAGTAAATAAATTGGAGAGTTTGCTATTGCTGTTTTAGGCTTTCTGAGAACTCAGACATTCCAACGGCTATTTTGTCTGCTGCTAATTACTCGGCGGCCAGTATTTCGCAACTAGCCGTTGGAATGTCTCAGCTCTCAGAACTAACCAAACTGCAGGAAACTAAACAGGAATTACCGTTTATTCATAGATCAATTGATGGATAGAAAATTTCCAAAATCATTTATTTTTTTCGAATGGACGGCCTCGGTAAATGTAGTCTGAAACCAAGTAAATGCGATCAAAAGTAAATTTCTAGTAGACAGTTGCCTCTAGCAACATCATAACGAAAGCGTTGCGTAGTAGGTGTGTATAATTATCGCTGATTGCGTATGAAATTATTTCAACCAATCATATTGACGCTGGATTTTTTTCCGACCAGAGCCTTTGATTTTTCGTTAGAAAGCTGAGAAGGGTCTGGGTAAGAGAATGCCCAGAACCAGGCTTATATTCAAATACAAGTGAGCCCCTCGGAATTGAATTGGATTGAATTGAATTGTATTAACAACGGTTCGTTAGATGGAATTTTGTGCCGAATTACTTGTTATACACATAAATCTTTGTAACTGCTCCCAAAATAAGGCGAACTGTTTCAAACCAGATTTTGTTGTTATTTATTTTAGGAGAACTATGTATACGTTCAGCATGTGTGTCGTTTGCTAGCTGGGATCTGATGTTAGGTGAGGGCAAACGAACTACAGGTATGGGACAGAATGGCTGGCACTTCTCAAATGATGGCGCTTCTTTAGATCGAAATGGAAGGCTGAGACTGCAAGGTAGATTGGATAATATGATAAAATGTGCAACAGAGTCCATTGCACCTTATGAGATTGAAGAACTGCTTCTTGGTAACCCGTATGTAGAGAAAGTGTGCGTCGTTGGTGTCCCCGATCAGCGGTTGCACGAAAAGATCTGCGCATGCATCATCTTGAAAGACGGCAACGATGGCGACAAAGAACGTCATATTGAAAACGAGCTCGAGAAATGGTGCAGTGATAACTGTTGGGAGTCCAGTATTGGGTTACCATTGAAACCACACTATTACATCTTGGTGCGTGATTTCCCTCTGACGAGAACCGGCAAACTGAGTAGAAGACTTGTCAGAGAAATGGCCAACAAAAAACTTGGATTTTAAAAACCTTTCTATTGTAGTTTATTTGATTGAATTTCTTGTGAAGCCGATCAATATAGTAATAGACCATACCCACATGGATGAGGTTTTATCAAGACTAGATAGCTACAGTCATAATCATAATCATGTGAATCTATATAGCGCCTTACAACATTGATAGTAATGGATATAAATAAATTAACATACTTATCAACAACACTTATTTAGATCTAATAAATAGTTAGTTTAAAGAGTCGTGTCTTAAGTTTTGATTTAAATGTTGAAATACAAGTACACGTTTGTAAGTAATATATACAATATGAGCGGCCGATCTGTATCCGATATACAACGGCGAGTCGAAGACGAGCCGTTGTATATCGAAAACAGATCGGACGCGAATATTGTATAGAACTTATGAAAGTCCAACGTTAGTTCTTTCATATTTTACTAAAGTTGTCAAGATAAATATAAATCTGGCCGAGAAAATTCAAGTTGAAACTTATGCAAATCAGGACGAAATCTGTATGAGATTTACAGAACTCGTCACGGACGTGAGTTCTTTTGTAAAATTCTCATTAATTATTCATGAATTTTATAAATGAAGATATAGTTCATTCCAGATACAGCAAAAGACCAATCGTGTGCAATATACCTTGGGATTTACCCCGTTTTTACGTAAAAAAAAAACCCGTCTATAAATACTTAACGTTCCTCTCCCTCATCTAATGTTGAATTTTTGGAATGTTTTAAAGAGCGACGGTCCACTAATACCGAGCGAGGTCCGGCAACAGAGAAAAATCGATTTTCTTTATATTCGGCCTAGCGATAGGTATTAGTGAGTAAGTAAACCTGGGGGGTTTGATTTTTCAAAAAATTAAATTGTCGCCGAGATATAGCCAAAAATCGGTTCGGCCGAATTCGAGCCAGAGAAAGCGTGTGATGAAAGCAGTTTTTGGGGTCTCTTTAACCTTGTCCTGCAAAGACCCAACATAATTTCCGGAATTTATTTGTTGGAATATTTGGTTTTGAACTATTTTCGAACATCTTCAATGCAGTTTTAGGCTCATAGGCTTCTTTTCTTTTTTTTGAGAGGCTCGCCAATTTCGCTATAATTTTGGACCTTGAAAGCTTCATTCCGGAGCACTAATTCAAAAAATAAATTCTATATGTGGTATAACTTAGAAACTTTTAAATCTTCAGATTCTAAACAAATTAAGGTTGTTCTTAAAGAATATGTAAAATTTATTCTGGGGAAATAACTACAGCGGTCCGAACAAGCGAGTGAAAATGCCAGTTTTTGGTGAATATTTCGACAAAGCCCGTAAAAGTGCGTTTTGACCCTTTCGAAATACGACAAAAATCGATATATAATTACGTTCCAATTTACACATTTAAGTTTAACAGAACTTTAAGAGTGATTGTTTTAGATAACTCCAAAAATCAAAGCTTAGAAATCTATATTTTCTTTTGTTTACTTCAGTAAAATGACTGAATTAATTTCTAATTAGCATATTGTAAACGAAAACATTTCCAATATGGTTTGATTACGAAAAAACATTCCTAATTTGACTAATATCAAAAAGAAATATTAGAGAAAGACATTATTACATGTTTTATTTGTTTTCTTAGTGATTCAGTACAGTTTCACATCCATTTTCATAATTTGTTGTGTGTGTTATTTTTGGAATCAGATTGCGTGATCTTCGCCCCGTGACGGAAGGCGTACATAGAGCTTGAACACGGTTAATCTGGATCACTCCAAAAATCAAAGCTCAGGATTCTATAATTTTTTTTGTTTACTGGCATAAGATTTTATTTTTTTAAGATTTTGTTTTTTTTTCAATACGTTTTGGATACAAAAAAACTCTCCCACTTCGACTGGATTCAATTCCAATTCAGACTGGAATCTAAAAGAAATAAAACAGAAATACATTTGAATATGCTGTACATGTTTTCTTGGTGATTCTGTACATTTTCATATCCATTTTCATAATTCGTTGTAAGTGTTATAATCAGATTGCGAGACTTACTTCCTGTGGGGGGTAGGGGGTGGAGGGGGTAAAGAAGGAGGTAAAGAACACACGTGTCTATGATTCCGAATGCAATTATTTTGATATTTTTCTATTTTCAACGGAAGCATTAATGCATAATTTTAAGATATCGGTAAACATCGAAAAATATATTTAAGTCCGTGGAAAGTGAATTTGTCTTTTTCATTTTGTAATTTTATTTTCCAATCTTGTCAAATAAGGGACGGGTCATTTATTAGAGGGGGTGGGCTGGTGCATTTTCAATTCCCTTGATATAATTTTTTGTGGCCCTGTTCTTTCAAATGCACAATTTAACGCCGCCTTCTAAGAGATAGTACATAAAATAACAAGGATGATGATAATGATGATTGCAGAATTTTTCTTGGCCGTCCACGTTTGCCTGCATGAAAAAGTATGACCCCTACCCCATTTGCACCAGCCCTCCGACCAGTCCCTAATGAGCTTGGGCTGCATGTGGATAAATATTGTTCTGTCTAATTATAC
Source organism: Metridium senile (assembly GCA_949775045.1). NCBI lineage: Eukaryota > Metazoa > Cnidaria > Anthozoa > Actiniaria > Metridiidae > Metridium > Metridium senile. Next base: position 60,454,831 of record OX459095.1, read on the forward strand.
TCTCTTGATACTACCAAAAATTACTCAACTGTTAAAACCACAAAGAAACGATCGTAATTTCAGTATTATGACAGTATTACTGGAAAAACAGCTCGTAATCAGATTTATTATAGAGAGAAATCAAGAATATGTACCGAGAATTCCCATTAATTATCATAAATTTGAACGGATCGAGAACGAGTAATAATGTTTTCATATAAAATTAGAGTTTATATGATACGAATGATGCATAAGTTTTGTTTTTGTTTGTTTGCGTCAGTATTTCGAAAGTTATATCTAGAGCTAGAAAGCTAAATCTTGACAAAAATTAACTGTGTAGACGAAAGCTATGCCCAAAGTTTGCATTTTATGAAATCATTTTTTTTTTTTTTCAAAAATAGAGAAATCGCTGAAATACCATAACAATGGAAGCAAAATCACCTGTAAAAAATACATATCTATTTAAATCCCCTCCCAAAGAGCCGATAGTTACTACAAATCCGGGGCGCCGCCGCCCAAAATATGTCTCAAACTTCCCCTACTTGTTACATTACCATAGGATAAAAATTCTTAAAATTTCGTAAAAAACGTGTTGTATATTGAATTTGAGAAAACTAGCAAACATTATGGGAAGGTTTATAAAATATTTTTTGACGTCACACACTGACCTCTTCTCGAGCATGGCCCTAATACTGGCCGCTTGGTCGCAAGATATGAATAAGTATTTGAAAAAAAATCGAAAAGATTGAGAAAATGTCATTATTCAGGGTCTATCTAGTTAAACCATAGACAGTACCGTAGACCGTGTTCAAGCTCCATATGTACGCCTTCCTTCACGGGGCGAAGATCACGCAATCTGATTTCAAAAATAACACACACAACAAATTATGAAAATGGATGTGAAACTGTACTGAATCACCAAGAAAACAAATAAAACATGTAATAATGTCTTTCGCCAATATTACTTTTACGGGCTTTGTCGAAATATTCACCAAAAACTGGCATTTTCACTCGCTTGTTCGGACCGCTGTAGTTATTTCCCCAGAATAAATTTTACATATTCTTTAAGAACAACCTTAATTTGTTTAGAATCCGAAGATTTAAAAGTTTCTGAGTTATACCACATATAGAATTTATTTTTTGAATTAGTGCTCCGGAATGAAGCTTTCAAGGTCCAAAATTATAGCGAAATTGGCGAGCCTCTCAAAGAAAAAGAAAAGAAGCCTATGAGCCTAAAACTGCATTGAAGATGTTCGAAAATAGTTCAAAACCAAATATTCCAACAAATAAATTCCGGAAATTATGTTGGGTCTTTGCAGGACAAGGTTAAAGAGACCCCAAAAACTGCTTTCATCGCACGCTTTCTCTGGCTCGAATTCGGCCGAACCGATTTTTGGCTATATCTCGGCGACAATTTAATTTTTTGAAAAATCAAACCCACCAGGTTTACTTACTCACTAATACCTATCTCTTCTCTGTTGCCGCCGATTCGTGATTTGGCTCGGTATTAGTGGACCGTCGCTCTTAAATACTCAGTTCTCGAGAGAAAAGCCAATCATGATTGTAGGTTAACATACTTTATTTATTCTTCCACATGGCCTATTTCCTTGAATTACCTTCTCTTTTAATTCCGTTCCTCCATCTTCACTACAACCTCTTTCCCAGGGACTTGGTACGTCTCCATTCGGAACGACCGAGGTACTCTGGGGACGAGTTTTTTTTGTTAAATAGATATGTTGAATAGAGTGAGAGACTAACCTATGACCACTTTTACTTGTAATGTATTCATCCATTATTGCAGTTTTCGACCTTCTGTGGAATTAGACATTCCAACAGCTTGTTGTAAAATACGTATTTCGCAGTTTACATTTGGAGAAAAAAGCGATGAAAGTCGCGCATGCGTAGTCGTTAGACCTTAGTGTTGTCTATACATGTATATCTCCTTTCCTTCTCTCATCCAGTCCCCCTCGTCCTCCTTTTTTCTCCCCCTCCCCCTCACCCTAGAGAGCCGCTTGGTCTGACACATACTCACAGGTTCTTGTCTTAGATAGGCGTCTAGATATCGAGGTAGGTCTAACCTATTGATTCACTTTACTTGGTATAAATGGTAACACAGAATAGTTACCACATACAATGTAACATTTTCAAGCCATGTAATGCAGAAACTGCTAAGGGCCCGTGCAAACGGCTTCAACAATTGCTTCAACATCTGTTCGATTTGGTTGAATGGCAATGTTTAAACGCTTTTTTAAAAGCGAATTTAAAAATTCTTTCAACATCAATTCAACACCGATTCAACACGCTTCAGCAATGTTGAAAGAGTTTAAAAGCGTTTAAACATTGCCATTCAATAAAATTGAGCTGATGTTGGAGCAAATGTTGAAACCGTTTGCCCTGATCTTAAGACGCTCGCAGTCTTTGCAATACAATAGGTCTTTTCAAGGTCAACAACCTCAGCCTTTAATGCCCGTGCAAACGCACGCAACATTGTTGGACCAACATGGTTGCTCCAACATGTTGAGCCCGTTTAAACACCCTGTTGGATGATGTTTGATGAAACTCATCCAACATTTCTAGCTTTTGTTCTCGTGTTCAACAAACCGTATCGCAACAATGTTGGCCAACAATGTTGCGTGCGTTTGCTCGGGCCTTAACTTGATAGCGTATGATATATGATGGCATAAGGGCGAATTTATCTACTTATTTAAAAAAATATAGAAGATTTAAGCTTTTTATTGCGAAGTTATTAAGAGTGACTGTCAGGAAGAACCAGACATATCGTGGCAAAAGTCGATTCATCGATTTTGTTCATATTTTGCAGTTCGATACCCTATCATGTTGTAAGAACTCAGTTTTTAAAAATTTGTTTTCGTTTGGGAGAAATTTGAATTATTATGCGAGAAGGCAAATATGCTAATTCGACGACTCTGAAATAGGGACCACTCGGCGATCTCGTGCACAAAATACAAACAATATTTAAGCTTAAAAACCTAATAATCTTTAAATATGCTATCTCTATATGCCTCATAGCGTATTTCAGACTTGTAGCTTTAACGATGAATTTTTGGCAGAATTTTGTTCAGGACACAGTTTTCATGAGCTAAAAAATACCCTCAAAACAGCCGCGAATTAAACTATGTTCGATATAACGGAATAGTTTGATATTCACTGTGTGTGAAGTTAAGATAATTTCTTAAAACACTGCCGAAAAAAATTGCTAGGCTTTTATGTTTTGAAGTTGTTACAGTCGATCTAAGTTGCCTAAATTGGCTGTTTTTTACGATCATTTTTGCATAATTAGCAACGATAATGAGCGTCAAAACAATAATACTATTTGCAACAATCTTGTATTAACCGTATTTAACATCAGCAATGAGTCAATTTGTATTCCTTATTGTAGTTAGAGCAATATTTATTCCAACTCGATATAAATCATGCATGTATTTTCGGGGTTTTGATCCGGATCGTTTTGATTCACAAAGCCAATTATATCCTCGTGCGAGGAATCTGATAGAAGTCATAAAAAAATATTATATAATGCATGAGACTCACAACACAATTCCTTCAATATAGCAAATTTATATAATATATAGTAGAATAGAATAGTAGTAGTGTTTTTGGATAGAAGATAGATATACCGGTAGTTGTTCTTTGAGAGCAGATTGTCTATTATCCCATCTTTAAAGTCTACAAAATGAAATTTACAAGATAATGACCGATCTTATTTCTGATAAAAACTCCAGTATAAATGTTTTATTTTATATCTTTTGTAAGAAACGAAACACAGGTTTGAGTAGTACGTTATTTTAGCAATAATGCGATGCTTATATAAACAAATAATGCAGTTTCTAATTGCAATATTTGGCAGACTTGCTACAAGTCGACTATACACTCTTTATTTTGACGAGTCGCTAAACGACTAGATAAACGAGAGATAAACGAGAGAAACGAGAGAAACCAATGCGAAAAAAACCGGACTTTGAGAAAGTCTAAAGAGCAATGCTCAAAATTAATGTATTTTCTTTTATTTAGAAGACACAGATTTATTAAAATAACCGATAAGTAACGTACCCTGCCATTTCCACCCTTTATATGTAGATTTATGCCGAACCTTTATTCATCGGCCAACATCTATTGAGCGGCCACTTTGAAAAGTCCCTAGGGTGACCGTTTATTAGAGGTACAACTTAATTTCTTGAATATTGTACAAATTTCAACAAAAATAATATTAAATTGGACGTCAACGGCGGAAAACACAACACTTAGGGACTTATGAAAGGGTCTATAGAAGATTTACTGTTCTTTTGATTTATGATCACAAAATCATTTGTATAAATTTGAACAAACATTTTTCTAATTATTAGAGCTGCTTTTATACATACATGAATGCTTTGTAGATGTAAGCACTTTATAGTCATGGCAGCTATAGCAAATGTGTAGAATACGAAATCAAAATATTACATTACCGGTATTAGAATGCTGCCAAGCACCTTGTACACGTGAGAATGATAATTATCTTACCAGTTGTCACGCAATGCTCCTTGCTATTGTATAAACAAAAAGCTACAAAACCATCAAAACCCCGAAAATACATGCATGATTTATATCGAGTTGGAATAAATATTGCTCTAACTACAATAAGGAATACAAATTGACTCATTGCTGATGTTAAATACGGTTAATACAAGATTGTTGCAAATAGTATTATTGTTTTGACGCTCATTATCGTTGCTAATTATGCAAAAATGATCGTAAAAAAAACAGCCAATTTAGGCAACTTAGATCGACTGTAACAACTTCAAAACATAAAAACCTAGCAATTGTTTTCGGCAGTGTTTTAAGACATTATCTTAACTTCACACACAGTGAATATCAAACTATTCCGTTATATCGAACATAGTTTAATTCGCGGCTGTTTTGAGGGTATTTTTTAGCTCATGAAAACTGTGTCCTGAACAAAATTCTGCCAAAAATTCATCGTTAAAGCTACAAGTCTGAAATACGCTATGAGGCATATAGAGATAGCATATTTAAAGATTATTAGGTTTTTAAGCTTAAATATTGTTTGTATTTTGTGCACGAGATCGCCGAGTGGTCTCTATTTCAGAGTCGTCGAATTAGCATATTTGCCTTCTCGCATAATAATTCAAATATCTCCCAAACGAAAACAAATTTTTAAAAACTAAGTTCACAGGAGTACTTATAACATGATAGGGTATCGAACTACAAAATATGAACAAAATCGATGAATCGACTTTTGCCACGATATTTCGAATTTGTCTGGTTCTTCCTGACAGTCACTCTTAAGGATGAAAGTTGTCTGATTTAGCCGTAAGCATTCGTGTTGTCGATTTCAGCGCACGAATCAAAGGTATTTACAAAAGTGCTTCTAACAAAGCGGCAATTTGATGATAAGACTTGAAAATACACACAAATGTCTGTGAATAGATAGGAAAGATATTGGAATACTTTATACTTTGAGGTTAATATAATTTTTAAGCAATTTATATTAGTTGCGGTTACACTGGATCCTAACTCACAGGTCCCCACGGGGAAATGACTTGAGTTGGGTTTCGATCAGGATTTTGATTGACCGAGGGCTTGTGGTCACACGCTGATAATATCCCGTGGGTAAGCATCGAGTATCGTATATCAGAGTATCGAATTTAGAATAATTTTTTTAAGAAATATATATGTAATTCTTAAGTGCTTATGTAGAAGTGTTTGCGTATGTTGTGAGTGGTGTAAGTCCCGGTTTAGTTCGTTTAGCGAAGCGCGGTAACCTGCCATTATCGATGCCAAGAACGATCAAGAACGATGAAGGTCATATCACAGCATGTGGTTTCCTGTGTTTGGAAACTATCTGGCTTTTGATTGGTAGGAACGCTCTGGGTTTCTGATAGACCCTACTACTTGATTCAGGAACTGTCATGGGTTATTCTTTTGTTCTTTTTGATGCATCCATGGAGATACCCCATGGGTAATTTCACCTCGGGATTAGCGGTTACACGTAGAATACCCGTTCCCCGTGGTTTAGATCGATTTACCCACGGGTATTAAAAATGCCTAGTGTAACCGCAACTATTAATCACACCCCCTTTTGAATGTCTTTCGAATGTGTAAGCTTACTTCTCTGCAGTTAATATCAGCTCCCGGTAATTAGTAATTTAAGGAATATACACACAAGTTATCAAACAATTGAACACTTATTCAAATCGTGAAACGGTCTACTGACTGTGTTTTCACTAGGACACTTTAAGCTAGTGTAACTTGGAAACTCTGGAAATACAGTGAAAACAGCCTTCGGAAAATAAAGCTAGCTTTAAATGTACAGTGTTTTCACTGGCATCCTGTAAACCACGGACTGGACTAGACCCAGAAAACACGGACTGGACTGAGTCCGTGTTTTACAAATCGTTGTAAAACACGGACTGAGTCCGTGTTTTACAACGATTTGTAAAACACGGACTGATTATCAGATTATCAGATTAGTAATATGACTACTGAGTCCGTGTTTTACAAATCGTTACAACGATTTGTAAAACACGGACTTACACATAAATAACATTATCAGATTAGTAACATGATAGAGTCACGTACACATAACGCAACGTAACGCAAGGATTACAGGTTTGATTGCGGCAAGGTCACCACAGAACTCTCCCTACTTCCTCTCGGTAAGTTATTGTTTTGTTATTTGTTTTATTCTCGATTTGTGATAATGTAAATTGTAATAATGTAAATCGATTTGTGAAAAATATCGGCTTCCGATAATCAACCAAATAATCTTCTAACGCACTACAGTAAAGTAAATGTTATTGAGCAAAACCGCGATTTGTAGTACAATGCAGTTGGCCCGCAAATCGGAGGTGACAAATCGGGTTACTGAGAAAACGCGTTTTCTATTTAAAGCAAAGTTTTTGCGTTTTTTCAACTTAATATTTTGTCAGCCCACTATTTTTGGAATAAAAAACTAATGTGGACGCACACACATTTATTCCTTTTTTATTAAAGATTAGAACCCATACTTTGGCATTCTTAATTGCAAATAATCAAACATCATATGGAATCATGGATAGAAAAGCTAGGTTGATATAAAATTTGTGTATTTCAACTGTCTCCCTGTGTATTCAGTTTTCGGGATACCTGTGGTGTTTTTGAAGATCTTGTTGCATCATGGAATTATCGAGTGTGCAGTCAAATATTGATATTATTCTGTAGCGAATAATTGACGCCGTTAAAAATAAGCCCTCAAAGAGACATGCGACTACTGCTAGTTTTGAGAATGTGAATTAAAAAGAAAGAAAGAAAGAAAGAAAAAGAGAAGTTTGTAAAAGCGATGGTATTTTCTACATTTACCATTACCAGTTAAATAAGTTAATCAGCTGAATCATATTTAGTCTATACCTCAAGTGACAAGTGTCAGACCGACTGTCTAGGGTAGACTTTATACAAACAATAGCGATGTTTGTTAAAACAACATATTCAATGATCAATCAATTTAATCTTTCATAATTTACATTACACACAGGAAACACGATAATAACGAATACAGCCAGCCGTCTATTTAGTAATGTTTCCCGGGGGGAAATTATTTTATTCCTGTCAAGTGATGACTAACAGTATACACATTCGACATCACGAAAAAAAAAATTGATAGATTTGCGAACTTTTTTTTTACTAGTATATTATATTATGCTATAAGTACGTGTAAAAAGTTTGCAATTTGTTAAAGTTGATACATTTGCGAATTTTTTTTTACTAGTATATAGTAAATATTTTATCTAGGTATTTATACGTAATCATATAAATTGCGAACTTTTTTTTACTAGTACTAGTATATCATTTTGCAAACTTTGAAAATCATATATTTGCCTTTGTGTGACACTCTCGCATCACTTGAGGTCAATGTGTGACAAGCCGAGCGATAAATATTTTTATTAAATATTTTTTTAAATATTTTTATAAATATTTTTGTCAAATATTATTAATGAATTTTGTTACCGTGAGCGGTAGTTTTAACCTGTAATCCTTGCGTTACGTTGCGTTATGTGTACGTGACTCTATCATGTTACTAATCTGATAATGTTATTTATGTGTCAGTCCGTGTTTTACAAATCGTTGTAAAACACGGACTGAGTCCGTGTTTTACAACGATTTGTAAAACACGGACTCAGTAGTTCATATTACTAATCTGATAATCTGATAATCAGTCCGTGTTTTACAACGATTTGTAAAACACGGACTCAGTCCAGTCCGTGTTTTCTGGGTCCAGTCCAGTCCGTGGTTTACAGGATGCCGTTTTCACTAGCAAAACTGTTCTAAAAACCACGGAAAACACCGGAAATCGCGTACATTTTAGTTTTAACTGGCTATTAAAGTAAACAGCTTAGCCAGTTAGAGCCAATCACAGCATTCTTCTTGACATGTCATGTTATTTGTTTAATCGATATTCATAAAACAGATCCGTACTAAAACTTGCTTGAAATAAAGAAATATATGATCTTTAAGAGAGATTTATCTTTTCACCAACTTATGATAACTTAGTCTCACATTTAGAGATGTCCAAGATTGAAACTTCTGGACTATCACTTTGTTGAAATGAATGTTGGTAATATAATTTGAGCAATGTCTTACTGTTACACTCGGCTACTCCAGTGAAAACAGTTGTAAATTTGAACTAACTTTGAGTTGGTCTGTAAACAAACACCTTCAGGAATTTAAAGCGAGTATAAAGTCATAGTGAGAACACAGCCACTGACTGTTAGCCAGCACGGTCAAGTCTATGGCGTACGAAACCGTTCAAAATTCTACATCGGGAATACAATAATCGATATTATCAAGGTCTCATTAATTCAAATGGGATGCTGATTCCTTGTCTGTAGATAACTATAGATAGAAAAATAGATAACTTCGATATTTCAATCGATTTAATATATACAGGACACAATTGTCCTCAAAATGCATGTTTTTTTAAACAAAGTGAATCAAACAACAGATTGAACTCTATAACCCCGTATGCAATCTTGAAGTAACAAAAGACTTTGATTAGCGCGCGAGATTTTTTTCTTCTTTTTTTAACAGGTTGAGATTACAACAGAACAATAGGCATATCTTTGATACGCTATGAAATATTCAGTTAAAAATATTTTTGCAAAGAAGATATACACCTACTTGCAGTAAGGTTGTCATACAAAAATATACATTTGTTAAAAAGAAAATAGAACATTTGTGATTTAGTACGATAGGAATTGATTAAAAGACAAAAGAAGATCTGAACTCCGGCTCTCTTTTGTCTTTTAGTTATAATTCTAATAATTATAGTTATAATATAACTAGACGCTCTGTGAGCGATTACTCGGGCTACTGAACAGAAGGGATTCTGAGGGATTGAAATAGCTGTTATTACAGTTATATGCAAATGATTTTGAACAATGGGTTGAAGTTGAGGCTTTCGGGCGAAAACAATAGGTTTGCCCGAAAGCCTCGATTTGAATCCATTGTTTGAAATCATTTGCATATAACTGTAATAACAGCTATTCATAATGTATCATACATAGATCATACACAATACATATACAGTGGTACCTCTATTAAGCGGTCACCCATTATAAGTGGTCACCCTCTATTAGGCGGTCAGAATAAAAAGCTCCAAATCTATTCCTATATACCTATTCTATCCTCTTTTCTGCGGCCAACCCGGCTACTTTGGAAAGTCCCGAGGGTGAGGAGGAACTAAATTGGTTGATTAATGTTTACAAAATGTTTAAAATGTGCACAAAAATAAACATATGCACGTAAATCATTTATGACTAATTTTAGGTTATTTTAATGAGAAATGTCCTTATCCCAAATTTCATAATGTTTTTATTGAGAAAATGAAAACTAAATCTCAGAAACATTATTATCAAGATTAACCTTTTGAGAAATAAACGTCACGAAAATAAAGATGGATTTTGGGCTGTATGAATCTGCTCGACATATATTTCTATGTACCGGGATGCCTGTGTTACAAAGTGTTGACATTTCATCCCGTCCCCTCCCCCCAAAGCGCCGCTACGAAGATTTGAGTATGCGATAATGGATATAGAGTTCGAAAACTTGAATGCTTCGAAAACTTGAAGTTGTTCTTGAAAATTGAACGTCAGAACAAGAAAGATAGATAGTTATTTAAGCAATTTGTGTAATTTTTGAGGCGATTTGGGCTGTTGAGAGTGGTTTTCAGACAGGCCGATCTGAATGTTTTTATGTCGTGTTGACGTGTTCGCTTTGTAGGCTTCGTGAAGGAAGTCACGTTCTCTGACATTATGAAGAACAAAAATAGCACATTAATCAATATAAACTCAAGATTTCTGTTTGAAAGTGCTTGATAATATACCGAAGCGAATGCAATTCTGCTGGCGTGGCACATCTTCTGTTTTGTGCTAGAAAGGACTTCGCTAACGGCGGATCATTCCGGCCAAGATATCCTCCTCTTTATAAAAAAGAAAATAGCAAGCTATTTTTCGGGAGTCAACCCTGTAGTACAGCAACTAACAATTTGAGGTAATGTCTTGTCGATCATCAGTCCAAAACATATAGCCATTACTTTCTGCGGGATCAGAGTTAAACGAGTAAACGAGAGTCGTTATTCGATCGAACAATTAATTCGTCATAATCATCGTCAGTCTCGTCAATCACATCAAAACTAAAAACAAGTTTTCATTTCAATCGATATTTATTCGTTCGTATTAACCTTCGGTCAGCGATCGTTGCCCATGCGCTGTCATGCACTACTAGGAACGCCTGGGACCTGACCCTCCAATTTGAGGACCACGACAAAGAATACGACGACGACGACGACGAAGAACCGTTTGCATTTTTAGACTCGAGCTACCACAGGTAGCCCGAGTAATAATTAAGGACATTTGGGATTGTACAGACGGGCCGAATTGGAACTCGGTTAAAGCCAAAGGAAAGTGGTGTGATTCCGACTATTTTACATGGAGAGGTATTATATCAGCTCTACCAGATAACTGGAAAACAATTCTAAAAAATGCTCAAAAAGAGAAACCCGTACTCTGTCCTAACGAGGCTGGCAAAGGTTTGAATATCTCTAACACTTATGTTCCTCTTTCTAAAGTGAAAACTAGAATGGTTTATTGGAAATTGATCGAAAATAAATTAACCAAACCGACAGCACAAAAACACATAGCTAATAAATTAAATAACCCAGACATTGAGTGGTCAGAAGTTTACAAAAAAATGTATCAAGTTACTAATGACACTAAGTTACGAGCTTTGCAATATAAAATTTTAAATAATTCCCTCTTTCTGAATAAAGACCTTTTTAGATTTAAACTAATTGATTCACCGAGTTGTACTTTTTGTAAATCTTCCATTGAAACAATGGAACATCTTTTTATTGATTGTTATTTAACAAAGAATTATTTTATTGAAATAAGAAACTGGTTACATACGGGGAATATAAACCTACCAAAATTAAATATAAGTAATATTATCTTAGGAGGAGTTAACGATAAAATGGAAGAATTTCTATTTTTGTTATATAAATTCACAATAGTTAACTGTAGAACCAGAGGAATGGTTCCCAATATAGCAAATTTCAAATCAAAATTGCAAGAATACGAAAATATCGAATACGAAATTGCAAAAAGTCATGGAAAAATAGATATACATCTAAAAAAGTACAATAAATTGAAAAAACTATTGCCTTAGATAGAACAAGTCCTATGTAGCAGACGTAGAATTGTGTTGTAGTTGTGTTATATGTATGTTAATTAAATGCCATTAGTATAGTAATATATAGTTGTTGAGTGATTGTGTTTGTTTGTGTGTATATATATATAGTTAATTATAAACTTATTTCATTGAAACTTCAATTATTGTAAAAACTTTTATCTTCTCGTGAGTCACAATTATTGTGGCTCTCTTTACTTGTAAATATTTTTTGTGTGTGTCTTCTAGTGTGTCACATTTATTGCGACACTCTTTAAGTGTAAATTTTGTGTGTGTCGTTAATTAAAATAAAATTAAAAATTAAAAAAAAAAAAAAAAAAAAAAAGATAGATAAATAGATAACTTCGATATTTCAATCGATTAAATATATACAGGACACAATTGTCCTCAAAATGCATGTTTTTTTAAACAAAGTGAATCAAACAACAGATTGAACTCTATAACCCCGTATGCAATCTTGAAGTAACAAAAGACTTTGATTAGCGCGCGAGATTTTTTTCTTCTTTTTTTAACAGGTTGAGATTACAACAGAACAATAGGCATATCTTTGATACGCTATGAAATATTCAGTTAAAAATATTTTTGCAAAGAAGATATACACCTACTTGCAGTAAGGTTGTCATACAAAAATATACATTTGTTAAAAAGAAAATAGAACATTTGTGATTTAGTACGATAGGAATTGATTAAAAGACAAAAGAAGATCACTCAGGCTGAACTCCGGCTCTCTTTTGTCTTTTAGTTATAATTCCTTTCGCACTAAATCACAAATGTTCTATTTTCTTTGTGACAAATGTTCTATTTTGTATGACAACCTTACTGCAAGTAGGTGTAGTCTAGTGTATGCTTTGGTATATTCACAGGAACGTCAACATTTGCTGTTACACGCTAAATGTAATACCAACCCTAAATGTAATAACGTTTTAACGCTAAATGTAATAACAACCCTAAATGTAATAACGTTTTAACGCTAAATGTAATAACAACCCTAAATGTAATAACAATGAAAATACTCATTATTATTATTTTAATACAGAGTTGATTGTCATCCTAATTGATATTCAAATACTAATAATGAATGTTATTATTTATATATATCATTAATAGATTGTCTTTACTAATTATACAAGATTAACATTGTAATGTCTATGAACTTATATTTGTATTCTAAATTTACTTATTTCCAAGGTTTTTTATTATGTCATGAATTGTTGTAAACTTTAATACTATTATCATTATCTTTATTAGGATTATGGTTAATATGATTATGATTAGAATTAATGATGTAAAAATGAGACTTAGTAAAGAAATAATTGTTTTTTTTTTGTTTTTTTACTAAGTCTCATTTTTACATCATTATGCGTTTCTAAATCATTACTTATATGATTAGAATTATTATGAATATTATGATCATGAGGAGGAGGATCCTTGTTATTGTTATTGCTATGATTATCATTATTATTATTATCATTATTACTATTATTAACATTATTATCATTACTATTATCATTATCAATATCACTATCATTATTGATTAAAGGACTCTAGTTTAGGGACCGTCATTATTTATCGCCTGGGGGAGGGGGGGAAGGGGGGCGGAGGATTTTAGGGGGGATCAGTCAATTTTCTGGAGTACTAAAGGGGGGATCAGTAGTAATCTACAGTATCAAAAGGGGGGATCAAACAAACAAACAAACAAACAAACAAACAAACAAACAAACAAACAAACAAACAAACAAACAAACAAACAAACAAAAACAAAAACAAACAAATTAAAAACAAACAAACAAACAACAACAAAAACCCTTGAAAAACAGCAAAGAACCCAAAGATTTCAGTGGCGATTTTGTCTTGCAGGAACTTTATTTTCAAAATCCCCCCCCCCCCCCCCCTCAAAAGTTAAATGGTCGGCCCCTTATCTAGGAGGGGGGATCACAAAAATGTTAGGTATTACATTTAGTGGTAAAACGTTATTATTACATTTAGGGTTGTTAAGTTATTACCCCGGCCATGACAATCGATCATTTTGACAATCGATAAAAGACGATATCAATCGATATCAATCGAAATTAATCGATTGAAATAAATCGATGAAATTCGATAACCCAGTTTGGTGTGACTATTGATTATATCGATTTAATCTGGATACGGTAGGATCGATTTTATCGACTTTATCGATAATGTAAATTGACATGAATTTCATGTGCAAACATGATATACGTACTTATCATTTGTAGAGTAGAATTATTTAAAAGGCGTTTGTCTGTTACGATTTAGGTGTTAACGTTCCGGCTCAAACATTGTGTTCGATAAAATCAGTACAATCGATGTAATCGATAAAATCACATGAATTTTTATTGTAATTATTGTTTCCATCGATTTCTGATACAATCAATATTAATCTACTAACAATTATCGATTTTTGTCGATTTCATCGATCAGTTTTCGATGATCGACTTTCATCGATTGGTATGGCCGGGTTATTACATTTAGCGTTGTTATTACATTTAGCGTTAAAACGTTATTACATTTAGACCGTTGGTATTACATTTAGCGTTGTTATTACATTTAGCGGTGATACATAACTCTACAAATGATAAGTACGTATATCATGTTTGCACATGAAATTCATGTCAATTTACATTATCGATAAAGTCGGCGATAAAATCGATCCCACCGTATCCAGATTAAATCGATATAATCAATAGTCACACCAAACTGGGTTATCGATTTTCATCGATTTATTTCAATCTATTAATTTCGATTGATATCGACTGATATATACCACTTATTAACCGAGAGTGAGGTCATTACAGGGAAATCTCAGACCGAGGTCTTGTCGTATTGACCGAGCGATAGCGAGGTCAATACATCAAGACCGAGGTCTGAGATTTCCCTGTAATGACCGAACGGACGAGGTTAATAAGTTATTTATTATATGGCTATTTTAAAAAGCGAGAAAAAGTAATATTTTTTTGATATGTTACGACGCGCGCGCGTTGCTTTCAAATGGCTTCCCAGTAGTTTTACTGAAAAAAAGTGGGTTGTCAGAAACCGGTTTGTTTTCATTCAGCATGCGATGGCTGCCTCAACAAACCTACAGAAATTTTAATGCAAAAATATTGAAATTACTGGAGCTTTCTTCATCATTCCAAATCAAAGATCGTTTAAAGACAAAGGGTTTTGTTTGTATCTCAACATCAAAGAAAGTCAAGAAACAAAAAACAAGTTTTACAAAGGATTTTAGCTGGCATAAACAAGTGAACGATGGTTGTTGAAACGAGTTGAAACTCGTCGTTCAATCCTTTTCAAGATTTTTGAACCTTTTGAATGCAGAAAAAGAAAGACAATTACACTTCCTGACTTCAAAAACTATGTTAACTTTAGTAGAAAAACTTTTCGTGAATTTTGAAGCTTTTTAAAAGTGAGTGACGACATGGATAGACAAAAGATAGCTCAAATCACCGCCGTGTACTGTTGTTTACAAGGAAAGATAAAAACTAAAAGTACACTTTTCAACTGTTATTGAGGTACGTAAACGAGCTTTATGTTCTTTAGAGAATTAAAAAAAAGCTTTTGAGTATTCTCATAACCTATGAAATATGTTTATTCTCTCGTGAGTTTTTGCAATATTGATTTGATTTTCTCAACTTTTGCTTGTCAAAATGTTTGCAAAAACAACCAATGCTTGCCACTTAGCCTTGAATTAAAGTTTTTATTATTGTTTATCGAAAAATAAGTAGGTTTTTGTTGTTGTTTTCACCTCGCGTTAGTAGATTATACAAACAAACTCAAAGCCACCGTCCAGCCGAGAAAAAATAATGAGCGGTCATTACAAGAAAATAATGACCGGTCATTATGTGTCAGCAACCAATCAGAGCGCGCGGAATTTTGATGCCATATAATAACGTCTTTTATCGATTATCAAAATGATCGATTGTCATGGCCGGGGTAATAACTTAACAATCCTAAATGTAATAATAACGTTTTACCACTAAATGTAATACCTAACATTTTTGTGATCCCCCCTCCTAGATAAGGGGCCGACCATTTAACTTTTGAGTAGGGGGGGGGGGGGGGGGGGGGGGGGATTTTGAAAATAAAGTTCCTGCAAGCCAAAATCGCCACTGAAATCTTTGGGTT
The DNA here is from genome assembly GCA_949775045.1 of Metridium senile. Lineage (NCBI taxonomy): Eukaryota > Metazoa > Cnidaria > Anthozoa > Actiniaria > Metridiidae > Metridium > Metridium senile. The sequence goes on from OX459095.1 coordinate 60,470,692, forward strand.
CTTTGCTGTTTTTCAGGGTTTTTGTTGTTGTTTGTTTGTTTGTTTGTTTTTAATTTGTTTTTGTTTGTTTGTTTGTTTGTTTGTCTGTTTGTTTGTTTGTGTGATCCCCCCTTTTGATGCTGTAGATTACTACTGATCCTCCCTTTAGTACTCCAGAAAATTGACTGATCCCCCCTAAAATCCTCCGCCCCCCCCCCCCCCCCCCCCAGGCGAAAATAATGACCGGTCCCTAAACAAGAGTCCTTTAATCAATAATGATAGTGATATTGATAATGATAATAGTATGATGATAATGTTAATAATAGTAATAATGATAATAATAATAATGCTGATCATAGTAATAACAATAACAAGGATCCTCCTCCTCATGATCATAATATTCATAATCATTCTAATCTAATTCTAATTCTATATTAACCATAATCCTAATAAAGATAATGATAACAGTATTAAAGTTTACAACAATTCATGACATATAATAAAAAACCTTGGAAATAAGTAAATTTAGAATACAAATATAAGTTGATAGACATTACAATATTAATCTTTAGTATAAATACAAAGGTGATTATGCAAAATCGCGCGCTCTGATTGGTTTATTATCAGCCGATAATCACCTTTTCGGACAAAATGGCTGCCAGTAGTTGTTTTGTCACTGTTAGCGAAGATGAAATTGAAAACTTTAAAGAAAATGCTGTCCCAAAATCGACAAAAGAAGCTACTAAGTTTGGTGTCAAGCTATTTAAAGGTATCATAGTAAATTTTCACGTTTTTTTTTTGTCATATATGCGAAACAATGTTTACAATTTTCACGCGTAATGGTCGCGCTTTTAAAAAATAAAATATTTTCACTTTCAATGCTGTTTCCTTGATTATCGGTGGAAATTACCTCGCAGCTCGAAGACTCACCGCTCGGTAAATATTCACCGATAATCACTTCGCCTTCGGCGAATAATTGTTAAATAATTAGTAAAGACAATCTATTAATGATAAATGATAACATTCATTATTAGTATTTGAATATCAATTAGGATGACAATCAACTCAGTATTAAAATAATAATAATGAGTATTTTCATTGTTATTACATTTAGCGTTAAACATATAAACAGGTGCTACTTTTTATCCATCCTTTCATAATGCTATGGAATGGATTCACAACCAGTTACAAGTTAAGGACGAAGCTGTTACTACTGGATATTTAACAGTATTGTAAGCATTGTTAGAGAGTACATACAGCGCACTAGAAGATCTAGAAGTGAAGAGAACAACAGTAACTCATTTTCACTGGCCATTGTCCCCCGGTCGATGATTGTTCTTGGCTAAACAATGGAAATAGATCCGGAGGGACAAAGTGCCGAGGCAATATTAGTAGGAAAGAGTGGATGGGAGGGTTGGGGGCTGGGGGCGGGGCAATATTAGTAGGAAAGTGTGGATGGGAGGGTTGGGATCAAAAATACTCAAGTTGACTTTTTTTTCTAAACGCCACAGGATTATTCCCCGTAACATCCATTTGCCCCTTCCATCCTACTATCCGGTTTGATGTTGTTCGTCTCGCCAGTTTGGACAACTAAGAATGAGCTAACACCAAACGCATTGTTTATATAGTCTTGCATATCATTAACCATCTCCCAGGGGACAGAATGGGCAGTAAAGATAGTAACTGATTTTCACTGGCCATTGTCCCCCGTTCGATGATTAAGTTATGGGAACAATAGGACTCTATTGTTCTCGGCTAAACACTTCCATAGATCCTTCGTTGCGTTCCGGCTTACACTCAATCATGACATCCTTTCCTTCCAACCCCCATACCCTATGCATCTCCTAAGGTTATCTACGTAATTATCCTATTTGAATCCCATCTTATAATCTTATTCCATCCCATAATTCAAACTCCCACACCTCTTCTCCCAAAACTCAAAACTCTTCTTCAATGTTTGTCGTACTACGAAACTCGTTCTAAATGTTGCAAAACCAAATGCTCCAATAACTTTCTCTACCAGAAGCATATATAATTTAGCCCGGGAGAATGAGATTTGACCTTAACTTCTTCACGGAAATTACTCCCACTCCATACACCATTAAGATGAGTAACAATGATAAAGGAAACTTTCTTTCAAAGTAATACTTCTTCCCAAAACTCCAGAAAGGCCGCGACCAGAGGGTAACGGAAAAGAAATACTATTGGGATGACAAAAAAAAAAAAAAAAGACATGGAAATAAATGGAAAATAAAACAAAGGGCTCCCCCTGACCAAACCGGACCAGGAACCGCCCGAAGGCAGGTTATAGGGTGTTCATTTAGATTTACCCTTCTGGTCGCGGCCGAGCAAGTGGAGAAAATAACGCAAAATAAAACAAATGGAAAAATAAACAGATAAGTAAAAATTGACAAATAAATAGATGAATAAAAATAATAAATGGATGAACAAAAAAAAAAAACTTCATAAGAAAAATCGTTTATTTGTACCTATCAGGTTTATTAATTACACGGCTAACTCTTTGCCGACACACGGCTAACTCTTTGTGCTGACGGGTCTAGAAATTCGAGGCTAAGCTTGACAACCGAACCTAGAAAACGCAAAATAAACGTTGGCGTGGTTATACCGCTCTCCAAGGGTCAGTAGAGTGGTATCTGTGACAAAATCAATTAACTCAGCTAACCCAGTTAACTCAACAAACTTGCCGACACACAAACACAAACAAACTTGCTCTTATAGATACTGTGCCGACACACGGCCAAATTCTTAAGCTGACTTGCGGCCTAAAGTTATTCATAATAGTACAACCCCACCGACACAAGGTTACAATGTGCATAAAGACATGCGTAACTGCACGACGACTGTACCGACACACGGTTACATGCGAAAGACCATTATATAATATGAAAGCCAAAATTGCCGACACACGGCTATTGTAGTTTAACCACTTCTCGGTGTGAATTTTCTTAAACCCAAGTTGCCGACACCCGGCTATCCTACCGACACACGGCTACCTGCGCCAGGCCATTATATATTATTAGCCAAAATCGCCGAAATACGGCTATTGTAGTTTAACCACTTCTCGGTGTGAATTTCCTTAAGCCAAACTTGCCAACACACGGCTACCTGCGCCAGACCATATATATTTCTGAAAGCCAAAATTGCCGACATACGGCTATATAGTAGTTTAACCACTTCTCGGTGTGAATTTCCTTAAGCCAAACTTGCCGACACACGGCATACATCCGGTTATTGTACAAAGAGAGACCGTAAACACTTACCCGTAAAACCATGCATAATAAACTAAGCATAAGGGCGCACAAATAAAACATCTATACGTGACACAGTGCAGGAGGCGAACAAAAACGGTGACACATGCACATACAGATGAATTCCACACGCCTAAAAACAAATGCCGACCACGTGCCATCACACTGACAGTGTGGACGTGGAAATAAGACATGCATGAATGACATACGGACTACAAGCGCAAACGACAGACAAGTAATGACTATACACACGCACAAAATAAAAACATGGGATGCTGACCATGTACCTAATACGAACAGTGAGAACCACGTACGAAAAGACATGAATACAGCGAATACTAACCTGCCTACTAACCGACGTAAAACCTGCTTCCACTTCAAGCAAGTCAAACACACGGTACACTAAAACTCCAAGCACACTAAAACTTACATATGACCAGTCTGCCGCGTATAGTCGTGGGTATAGAACTTTTCCAACCGAGTACGAATATCCAAAGGTTTGATGTTGTTCGTCTCGCCAGTTTGGACAACTAAGAATGAGCTAACACCAAACGCATTGTTTATATAGTCTTGCATATCATTAACCATCTCCCAGGGGACAGAATGGGCAGTGAAGATAGTATAACGCTTTAGTGATGTTTAGGGTAAATATATTGCTTCTTGTAATTATTTCTTTTAAATTTTTGATTAAAATAACGAGTTTACCGGTCAATAGTTTAATTTTATTGACTACTATTAGTTCGTACAAGCTTCAGATCCGCGATTGAAACTGGCGATTGCCGAGCTCTTAGCTTCTTGCACAGAACAACAAACTTATTCGCAAAGCTTGGATCTATCTTCTTAATGATATTGAATTCATGTTAAATTATATCAAGAATAGAGTTCGGCGAAGATATTACAATAGCATCAAATATCGTTCAAGACATTTCGAGAAAACCGGCAATGTTTGAAACAAAGGACGTGCATGTGTTGTTGGAATAGTAGCACGCGTTGCTAGGAAAAAAAATACAACAAAGCAGCCTTTTTATATTATTATTATCATTATTATTATTAATTTCACTGCAGTCCTTACTTTTACGCCAACAGTCCGAGAGTATTGTTGACTGAGCTCGGTCGAGTGCACAACTGACCAATAGAGAATGAGGAGAGTAAGGTGAAGAACGAGCGGAGATTACCCTTAACTCGTTCGTTCCCTTGGTGTTTGCATGTAAATATAAGGAATCTTTTGCAGTTTATACAATTACATTGCTTTTTCCTTTAATTTCAGGATCAATTATCATGATGAGTTACGTACACAAAGTCCACACCAAACCTCTGGAACATCGGACTCCATTCCAATTTCTCCAAGTCCATGCCAACGTTCACCCCGATAAGGAAGCCTTTGTCTTTCGCGATGAAAAGAAAAACAGGACATCACTTACTTTCAAAGAGTACGAAACTCAGTCCAGGCTTCTCGCTGCTGCATTCCTTGAGATGGGTCTGGTACATGGTGATAGGGTGCTGGTAATGTTACCGTCATGTGTTGAGTTCGTATTGATCCACATGGCTCTTAACAGGATTGGTGCCAACATGATAGCACTTGAAGGAGATACATTTCCTGCTGTTCTTGAAATTGAAAACCTGGCCTGTGTTGTCGCCCGCGTTGAGATAGATACACCGTCCATTAACCACGAAAAGGTTTTACAGAATATCAAAATTGGCTTAGAAGAAAACAATCTTAAGGCAGCAGTCTTGGTCAGCCCTGATGCTGGTCCATTGAAAGACCACGAGAAAGTGTTCCTGTACAAAGAGATGTTGGACAAGGCCGGCGACACGAAGATTGAATGTAACGAAGCTGTCCAACAGGCTGAAGCTGCTGTTCAGATGGATGACCCAACGCTTGTGTTATTTACATCAGGCAGTACATCCATCCCTAAACCCATCCAATATACCAACCATTGTTTCGTAAATGGTTCAATTACAGATGCATCGATGATGTTGATTGATGAAAACTCCATCTATTTCTCAGACTCTCCTTTTGATTGGATATCAGGATTGTGTTTCAGCATCGGAGTTGTGATTACGAAGGGCTCAACCTTGGTAGCCTTCCCTCCAAAACTCGCCTTCAAAGGAGGTCTTGTACCAACTATCCTGGAGACGATAGAGGAAGAAGAATGTACACATGCACTGGTGCTGGCGTACTTATTTCACGATATAACCACAAGCACTGATCTGCCTGCCATCAAGCTGAGTAAGCTGAAAGTTGCTTTTACTGGAGGTCAAGCCTGTCCAATAACATTGTTCAAAAGCTTCCTTGACATGTTTCCCCACTTGACAATTTGTAACGGTTATGGAGCAACAGAGACGAACATCATCGCCCATCAGCTTATGACAAAAGATAACATAGATACCATCGACTATGGATTGATGGATATCGTCGACGGTTGTGAACTGAAGATTGTTAATGAAAAGAGAAATGTTCTACCACAGGGGACAAAAGGTACAATTAAAAAGCGATCCGTACTATGTACTAATTGAGTGAGTTGGAGGGCTGGATGCAAATATATTTGGCTCGAGGTTATGGGAGTGTTCTTAAAGGGACAGCCATAGGGCATGATGTATACAAAGCACTGTGTGTATTACCCGGTTGACTCGGTCTGTATGGTGCAGCATTAAACCGAGTCAGATGTTTAATCATTTACCTTACACTTACGCAAACGAACCATTGGTGAGATATTATGTACACAGGTCATCATCACCCCTAGTCTCCCACGCAGCCGTCGTCACGCAACGCTTCTCTTGTTCTCTATTCTTTTCTTGTTCTCTTGTTTGTGGTGAGAAAAGCGTTTCGTGACGATACTAATAATGTATGCGGGAGAGACTAGATCACCCCAGGCTTATATTCAAATACAAGTGTACCGCTCGGAATTGGATTGAATTGTATAAACAGTGCTCCGTTTCAAACAGTTGGAATTGATTTGTTATACACATCAATCTTTGTTACTGCTCCCAAAAAGGCCAACTGTTTCAAACCAGATTTTGTTCTTATTCTTTCAGGAGAACTATGCCTACGTTCAGCATGGGTATCGTTCCCTAACTGGGATCTGATGTTAGGTGGACGCAAACGAACTACAGGTATTGGACAGAATGGCTGGCACTTCTCAAGCGACGGCGCTTCTTTAGATCAAGATGGAAGGCTGAGACTGCAAGGTAGATTGGATGATATGATAAAATGTGCAACAGAGTCCATTGCACCTTGTGAGATTGAAGGTCTGCTTCTTGGTAACCCGTATGTAAAGAAAGTGTGCGTCGTTGGTGTTCCCGATCAGCGGTTACACGAAAAAATCTGCGCATGCATCGTCTTGAAAGATGGCAACGATGGCGACAAAGAACGTCATATTGAAAACGAGATCGAGAAATGGTGCAGTGATAACTGTTGGGTGTCCAATATTGGGTTACCATTGAAACCACACTATTACATCTTTGTCCGTGAGTTCCCTCTGACGAGAACCGGCAAACTGAGTAGAAGACTTGTCAGAGAAATGGCCAACAAAAAACTTGGATTTTAAAAACTTTTCTATTGTAGTTTTGATTGAATTTCTTGTGAAGCCGATCAATATAGTAATAGACCATACCCACATGGATGAGGTTTTATCAAGACTAGATAGCTACAGTCATAATAATAATCATGTGAATCTATATAGCGCCATTTCCTGTGGTACAATAGCGCCTTACAACATTGATAGTTATGGATATAAATAAATTAACATACTTATCAACAACAATTATTTAGATCTAATAAAAAGTTAGTTTAAAGAGTCGTGTCTAAGTTTTGATTTAGATGTTGAAATACAAGTACACGTTTGTAAGTAATATATACAATATGAGCGGCCGATCTGTATCCGATATACAACGGCGAGTCGAAGACGAGCCGTTGTATATCGGATACAGATCGGACGCAAATATTGTATAGAACTTATGAAAGTCCAACGTTAGTTCTTTCATATTTTACTAAAATTGTTCATATTTTACTAAAATTGTCAAGATAAATGTAAATCTGGCCGAGAAAATTCAAGTTGAAACTTATGCAAATCAGGACGAAATCTGTATGAGATTTACAGAACTCGTCACGGCATTGAGTTCTTTTGTAAAATTCTCATTAATTATTCATGAATTTTATAAATGAAGATATATAGTTCATTCCAGATACAGCAAAGGACCAATCATGTGCAATATACCTTGGGATTTACCCCGTTTTTACGTGAAAAAACCGTCTTTAAATATTTTACGTTCCCTCCCTCATCTAATGTTGAATTTTTGGAATGTTAAATACTCAGTTCTCGCGAGAAAAGCCAATCATGATTATAGGTTAACATACTTTATTTATTCTTCCACATGGCCTATTTCCTTAAATTATCTTCTCTTTTATTTCCGTTCCTCCATCCTTTACTCCAACCTCTTATTTTCCCAGGGACTTGGTACGTCTCCTTTCGGAACGACCGAGATACTCTGGGGACGAGTTTTCAGTTCTTAAATAGATATGTTGAATAGAGTGAGAGACTAACCTATGACCACTTTTACTTGTAATGTATTCATCCATTACTGCCTATGTCAATTATTGCAGTTTTCGACTTTCTGCGGAATTAGACATTCCAACAGCTTGTTGTAAAATACGTATTTCGCTGTTTACATTTGGAGAAAAAGCGATGAAAGTCGCGCATGCGTAGTCGTTAGACCTTAGTGTTGTCTATACATGTATATCTCCTTTCCTTCTCTCATCCAGTCCCCCTCGTCCTCCTTTTTCCTCCCCCTCTTCCCCTAGAGAGCCGCTTGGTCTGACACATACTCACAGGTTCTTGTCTTAGATAGGCGTCTAGATATCGAGGTAGGTCTAACCTATTGATTCACTTTACTTGGTATAAATGGTAACACAGAATAGTTACCACATACAATGTAACATTTTCAAGCCATGTAATGCAGAAACTGCTAAGGGCCCGGGCAAACGGCTTCAACAATTGCTTCAACATCCGTTCGATTTTGTTGAATGGCAATGTTTAAACGCTTTTAAATTCTTTCAACATCAATTCAACACCGATTCAACACGCTTCAGCAATGTTGAAAGAGTTTAAAGCGTTTAAACATTGCCATTCAATAAAATTGAGCTGATGTCAACTCGATGTTGAAGCAAATGTTGAAACCGTTTGCCCTGACCTTAAGACGCTCGCAGTCTTTGCAATACAATAGGCCTTTTCAAGGTCAACAACCTCAGCCTTAAATGCTCGTGCAAACGCACGCAACATTGTTGGACCAACATGGTTGCTCCAACATGTTGGGCCCGTTTAAACACCCTGTTGGATGATGTTTGATGAAACTCATCCAACATTTCTTTTGTTCTCGTGTTCAACAAACCGTATCGCAACAATGTTGGCCAACAATGTTGCGTGCGTTTGCTCGGGCCTTAACTTGATAGCGTATGATATATGATGGCATAAGGGCGAATTTATCTACTTATTTGAAAAAATATAGAAGATTTAAGCTTTTTATTGCGAAGTTATTAAGGATGAAAGTTGTCTGATTTAGCCGTAAGCATTCGTATTGTCGATTTCAGCGCACGAATCAAAGGTATTTACAAAAGTGCTTCTAACAAAGCGGCAATTTGATGATAAGACTTGAAAATACACACAAATGTCTGTGAATAGATAGGAAAGATATTGGAATACTTAATACTTTGAGGTTAATATAATTTTTAAGCAATTTATATTATAGTGCGGACACACTAAGTGGGCCCACCTGAACAAAACTGTCCAATCACAATTGACCTACAGATAATCGATTCCCGATAAAACCCGAGTAAACCAATCAGCGTTAAGAACTCTGATGATATTTTGTACAAAGTTTTGGCGCTTTTCTGTAATAAATCAAGTGTTCGTAGTTTTGATATCGGTTCATACAAAATTTATTATACTATATAAATGTGAAGATATTATGCAATGAAGTACAACGTGTAAAACGAACTAGTAATTCTGATTTTATTTCAAAATAAAATAACCAAGTTTATTATATAAAGTTTACATGATCATAACGCCGGATATAAACTAGAACATAACCTTCACAAAACTCAACTTAGTACCTGACTTAGTACGTTGTTCGATTCAAGTTCGATTCAAGTTCAGTTTTTTGTGTGTTTATTAAAAAAAAAGTCCTCGGCTTGACGATGGTCTGCCATAAAAATTGTCTGCTTGAAATGGCGCAACACTTCTTCTGTTGAATTCCTCAATCATTAATGGCAATTTCCAATCACTGTTTTCGTCTAGAGGAACTTTATTATTCAGTGCTTTCTTTAGAATAAGTAGATCGCGATCCAAGTGAAGTCGATCCGTACCGGCATATTTCATCTGGTTACTTTTCTTTAAACGCGGTCTCATTATTGCAAAGAAGCTGTTACTTGCCTTCTCTCTTGCAGCTTTGAAGTCCATAAGCTCGTCCTTTGCTTTAGTGGACTTTTTTTCAAGCTCTTTTATGAGACTTTGTAGCTCTTTTATCTCCGAACGAAATTCTGGATGTTTGCTTTGCATGTTACAATTACGGATCCCGGGGCATTCCATTTTTGTGCAGAGCCTCTTTTGATGACCAGGTTGGTGGCAATTTGAGCAGAGTTTTGCTCTTTTAGGAGCTTTTCTGTCATAGTCATCAGCTTGTTGAAGCAATCGCGTGTATTCTTCTTTGGCACTTGAGACCCGTGTTTGAATAAACTGAATATCATCGTTCATGTTCATTTGTTTCTTTGCGAGGAAGCTCTTAGATGAATCAAGCGGCGCTTGAGCCGGCTGAGTACAAGTGCTGGTAGTGACTTTAGCGGGCGCTTCATTAGCATTACAAGACGATGGTATTACTGTGCTTGTGGATGCTTGTGGTTTTGCCGATAATTTTTCAATCTCTTTCAGAAGAATTTTCTTCTTAGCATAGCATAGTTTCAACGGTGATGGGAAAAAAATGTCCAGGTCCGAGCTGTCAATGTACTTCAAAGATTCCTTAGTTGTGAATCCCCTCTCCTCGAATTCGTTTGCAAGAGGTTTTAGATCTAAGCCACAAGAAATGGACGATAGCCAAAGTGCAACTTCACCCTCCATGTTTGCCACGCTTTAGAAGCGAAATAACAGCCAGAAATACCGCATGTGAAATAGATTGAGCTGATTTTAGCTAGTAACCAATCAGATTATCGCGTTCTCACGGTAAAGTCACGGATCTATTGGTAATTAAATCAAATATAAATCGATTGCATTTTTCTTTGCTGCGTTTTACATATTTTTTACCGCAATACAAAAGTCATCGACAAAACTGTTTTATTCGTGCGCCTTAACTTCAAGATGTGAGTAAAAATAAAGAAATATAAATGGAGTTTTATATTTCATGTTGATTTCCAATCAGTTATGATTGAGTTTTATTTGTGTTACAACAATCAATTTTATCTCATGTCATTGAAATGGAGAACAAGCGACAATCCTTTTATATATATATATAAAGAGAAAGTTGTATTTTATTATAACAGTAAGATAATTACGTATACTGATAATATTACACGATAATGAGTTAGTAAATTTTTAATATGCAAATGCCTGGAGAGATTACAATGAAAATACATGGTATGTTACAGTAAATATCCACAGTGTCTGAAGTATGCTGAGGAGTTTTCTGGTGTTATTTCCAAGCAGGCATTGTATATGGCAACCTCTGTTTGTTGTTCTGCAAGAAGCTGGTTACGCTTTAAGTAGCACTTTATCTGATTGAAGCAATACTCGCAGGTGTTTAGGTGGGGAGAATACGGTGGTTGAAATAGAAGGCGAACACCATAGTCTGCCAACATGTTTGTAAGTACAGGCTCAATAAAATGGCCGTGATGGAATCCACAATTGTCCATTATTACTGTGTCCCCTCTTTCTAGAACAGCAGATCCATCATTTCTGATGAGTTCAACGGCTTCTTCAAAAAACAACAGCATCTCGTTCCCATTTGAAGCACCGTTCAAGACATTCATATAGTCCACACCTTGCAATGAGTGAAGTAGATTGATAGTGAATGTAGCATTTGAGGCGTATCTTTGTACCTCAAAAGCTTTCTCTCCAACGTAGCTGCTTCCATATTTTCTATTCCCACTTGTTTTGATAACACTACTTTCGTCGAAAAAATGCAGAGTTGCTGGGTTCATGTTGCTTACCTGATCAAGGTAGTTGTTCACGAGATTAACGTTATTTGCTGAAGTCGATTCCAGCGGCGTAACGCTAAGTTTTTTATGAGACATAAGCAAGTCTGATCTTATGCATTTTTTTATTGCGGATGTGCTCGGTACATCTATAGGGTTTACAACGCCATCGAGAACTAATCTCTGTTGTATTTCAGCGATATATGTACTAGGTTTTATCAGCTTTTCGTTTTCTATAAATTCAACGACATCGGCAGTCATTTTCCATCGAGGCTGTTTTGATTTTGGAGGCTGCAGGGATGAGTTTGTTTCGTTGTAGTCGCGTAGAACTTTCCTTACAAAGTGATGACTTGTTCGAGTCAAATTTGCAATCTGACGTTGTGACATGTTGCCGTGATGCAAATCTAGAACTCTTTCTCGAAACATGATCGGTAACTTTTGGCCTTGCGTATACAGACCGCCATTTCTATTTACTTGGAGCTTTATTATTGGTAGCATTGACATACAATAATACTCAATATACTAACTTCTACTCGATTGTAACGACAACCGTTCACTTCTGTTAGCGCCAAAACTTTGTACAAATTATCATCCGATTTCTTAACGCTGATTGGTTTAGTTGGGTTTTATCGGGAATCGATTGTCTTTAGGTCGATTGTGATTGGACAGTTTTGTTCAGGTGGGCCCACTTAGTGTGTCCGCACTGTAAGTGGATGTCATCACACCCCCTTTTGAATGTCTTTCGAATGTGTTAGCTTACTTCTCTGCAGTTAATATGCCGTTCTTTACAATTTGACTACAGCTCCCGGTAATTAGTAATTTAAGGAATATACACACAAGTTATCAAACAATTGAACACTTATTCAAATCGTGAAACGGTCTACTGACTGTTAGCCAGCACGGTCAAGTCTATGGCGTACGAAACCGTTCAAAATTCTACATCGGGAATACAACTTGATACAATAATCCATATTATTTCATAAGTACTGAGATTTATGTATAAAATTCCAATGATGTAAAAATCGTTCGGTTTTAAGTCACAGCCAATCAGCGATGCGAACGATGAAATTTCACTATCGTTCGCGGCATCTGATTGGACGAACGATTTTTTTCACTAGTGAAAAGGTTTTGTGCGGGAATCTACCTCACTGGCGCGAAAACTTTCAACCGCCTTTGGTCAAAATGTTGGGAATGTTTGTTGACAGCGATTCGACTGAAAATGTTATTTTAACACAAGAAAACAAAGCTATTTCGAAAACATATATCCAATGTGATGTTGCTATAGAAAAACGTCTTGGAATTCAAGAAAGAAGCAAGAAAAGTTGACAAATTTCTAGCTGTAACCCAGTTTATTTATTACTTTCAAAGACGGGAAAGCTAAGACTATTCTCGCTCTGAAGTTAATTATTTGGTTTTGAGCGACATATGAAGAAAACAAGTGACATGAATGACCTCCTATTTGAACAGACAAGTCCTTCTTTCCAAACAGAAAGAGCTAAAGAAAAAAGGAAATGAAAAAACTATAAATATAGTGAAGCAGTCGGCAAAGTTCACACTAGAGGAAACTCGCTCAGCTACTGCCGAAGCGTTGTCAATGCAAGACTATTTAACCATTTAATAATGCTTTTTAAAAAAAAGCATTGAAGATAAGTACATTTGCCTTTTACAACGGTATTCTTCATGATTTTGTTGCTACTTTTCGTTGTTTAAAATTTTGAAAGAAAATATTGAATTTTTTTAATCATTGAATCGTTTAACCATAGAACTCATTTCATGGTATATTTGATGCATGTTGTCATTAATGTTGAAAATAAATCTCAGTACTTATAAAATAAAAAAATTACATCATGGTTAGTTCGCTTGTACGATTTTATTCACTCGTTGTGTAGAATTACAAACTCACTCGCTCGCAGAGCCTCGCTCGTTCGTTTGTAATTCTTCACAACTCGTGAATTAAAATCGTACGCCTCACTAACCATGAAGTAATCTCTATTTATCAAGGTCTCATTAATTCAAATGCAAAGCTGATTCCTTGTCGGTAGATAACTATAGATAGATAAATAGATAACTTCGATATTTCAATCGATTAAATATATACAGGACACAAATGTCCTCAAAATGCATGTTTTTTTTTTAAACAAACTGAATCAAACAATTGCAACAGATTGAACTCTATAACCCCGTATGCAATCTTGAAGTAACAAAAGACTTTGATTAGCGCGCGAGATTTTGTTCTTTTTTTAACAGGTTGAGATTGCAACAGAACAATAGGCATAACTTTGATACGCTATGAAATATTCAGTTAAAAATATTTTTGCAAAGAAGATATAGTCTAGTGTATGCGTTGGTATATTGACAGGTTCGTCAACATTTGTTATCTTAATACATGTTGTAACAGCGAAAACAAACCAAACAAAGTAACCTAAACCAAACTTTACTAATCTAATTCAGTAGTTTTATTTAAAACTTAAACAAAATATGTATTCTTTGTTATTTAGTTTTTCAGAAAATATATACTTTGTAGGGGAACAAAACCTCCCGATTGTGTCCTGTATACTCCTTAAGATCGTTCACAGCCGTCATTACTCGGGCTCTCCAAAGAAAGCCCGAGTCTTAAAATGGGCTTTCGTGTTGTTATTTTTTTTCCTTCGGTCGCAAAACGCCGTTGTCACAGCGCATGCGTACACTGGCCCATACGAGCACATGGATATTTGATTCTTAACGAAGGATTGATTTCTCGGTGGAAGTAATCGCAAATACTCTCATATTTTATGCGCTCACGCCACATGATTCGCAATAGAATTACACAAGTTTACAAGTTTATGTCGAATGTTTTCGGAAAGGGTCACTGTGTATTTTACTAAATATCATGCAATTTAGGCTAAGTGAGCCAACTTATTATGATGGAAGTAGTTACTCTATGGCAACTTTTTGATATTCAGTATTTTATAGCAACTAATTGATATTCAGTATTTTATAGCACCCTTTCGGAATATAGGAAAGAAAACGGAGTTATGGTTGTGAAAGAAATTCCGATCATAACTGTAAAGTTATCTTGACACGTGCGGTTGTCAGTATGGTAATCACAATGTGTACAAATAGTGCCAGCAGGTGACCAGGAAGAATGTATTGTTAATTCTAAAATAAATGGTTTGGAATGTGTGTTCTTGTTAGCTTTTTGTTTCTGAAAGTAAATAGAAAAACAGTTTTAAAATTCTTTCCTATTCAATGTAGATTATAACTGAAAAGTGAGTTAGTTTGTAGTACTTCCATTTCAACTCCATTAGATATATAAACATTTTTAAAATTATTTTCACTGTATAGATATAAAAAGAGGATCTTATTTAAAAACAAAGTAACTAGGCTAGTGTCGTTTTAGTTCGTCTTGAAGTCGCAAAGCTTGCACCACGAGCAAAATCACCACGTGTTGGATACTATTGTCAAAATACGGAATGTCATTTACGTCTAGGACAAAAGTTGAAAGCAGAATGCTGTTATTGCAAGGACAATTTCTTTGAATGCAGTTACTACTATGGGATGGATCAGTAATATAGGAGTGTTCTCTCCTTTTGGTTCATAGCATCATTTATATATGTTTGACTTTAGTGTCGTAAATAAAAGGGTACCAGTATGAACTATTTATAGCTTTCCTTACTCGAGTGTGTTTAAATTGAAGGTTGTAAATGAATAGAAGAATAAATGGATGGATGGATGGATGGATGGATGGATGGATGGATGGATGGATGGATGGATGAATAAATGAATGAATGAATGAATGAATGAATGAATGAAATATCAGATAAATATGTAACTAAATGAATGAATGAATAAATGAAAGAATAGAATAATTTGTAGACAAATTAATTAAATAATAACAATGAAATAAAATAAATCAGTGAGGAGATGCATCTTTAAATACATTTTCCTCTTTTGTTTGTTTTTCAGTGTCAAAAGAATGAATTTTAAACACGGTCCCATATTTTTCGTTTGTCGTATTTTTTTATTCATTTTTAAATAAAATAGAAATTATCAATCTTAATCTTAACGCCTAACTGTTGTTGTTATATGTTATCGTAGCGTTTATTACTGACACGTGTTAACCGTCAATAATAGTGTTTCATAAACATATTCGAACGGCAATGATTACTAATGGTAAACTAGTATTATGTTGTATGAATTGTATGAAGCCAAGAATTTGCAATATTTCTATATTGTCACATATTATTAACGTATAGCATGTATATGTGTGTGCTTTTTTAACAATTACTCCATTGAATCCGTTTCGTTGCTCTCCTTGCTATTATCTTCTAAATATTGTGGAATAATTAAATCATTCAATAGAAATTTTCTTTGGTGAATAGCAAGTTTTGTTGCTTCAAGCCACTCATAGCTAGTCTCCAGTGTCCAACAGTTCATTTCTGGTTTTCATGATCTTTTGAAAATAGAAATCTCTTTTCATTGCGTGCATCCACTCCAACTTTTCCGAGATATTTCTTAGTTCTTTTCTTACAATCGGAAGCATTCTATTATCAGTCCGGGAGTATGCCAATTCGGGAAGAACAAATGACGTCACGGTTCTTTTGTTCTTGCGAAAGACCGCGAAAAATATTCAAACAAAAGTTTAGTCCAATGGAAATACTCGTACCGTGCTCCTTTCGGCCAACACCCGGAAACATTGCTTAGAGGACATCTCTTCACACTGTTGTGCAAAAATCGCTGAATCTTGAATACTTTTACCCGACTTTTTGACCACTTTACTGCAGTATTGGACTTAATTTGGACGCCGTTTGACACAGACGATGATCGTAAGTATCATTTTTTATATCTTTACCGATTTTTTTAGCGATTAAGACTATTTGTCACAGATAGTATTGAAGTTGAACAACAATCGTTGAGAGTTTCAAGAAGTGTAACCCCTTGTAAAAAAATGTAATTCTTTTCAAAGTTCGACGCCTTTGAGCCTTGCTTACTTACTTGCTTCTTCTTCGTCTACTCTTTCGTCTTTTAGACCGTTTGCCTGATATTACGTCTTTCTATAACAGAGCAGTATAGGCTTGGACTACTACTCTAGTTTTAATGCTGACTGCAATGTTGTGACGTTCTGTTTGACATTTTTATCTTTGTATCTTTGTATCTCGTTATAGTGCAAGCCGGAAAACTCTTTGTCAAGATAGAAGTGCTGTTTATTTTTTATTACTTATTTTCATTTGTTGATTTCTTTATTTTCGTAACATTTTGATATCCTTTGATTGTCCAGAGCTGTAATCAGTCAGAGTAACTAACCGTAAAAACCAGACATGAGGGAAATGTTTATACAATAACAAAGCATTTATCTTCACCAATCTTGCAGAACATCTTTGACCCTGTCTGTTGCGGTATCATGCGACTTTCTTTGCATCATCATCGTTGAAAAAAACAATATCTTTGCCGGAAGTATGTTACATCGCTAGTTTTATAAAATCACGTACTGCAAGGATATCTTGCTAATTTTAAACGTTTGATTATTTCAGCATTTGGTTGTGTAGATTTTAAATTTTAAATGTGTGAATTAGATAATATACAGTATAGATCAAGAGCAAGAGGCCAGTAAATAAAACTAAGAATTCAGGTATTATAAATATGGGAAAATATTATCATTTCTAGTAATTCTCAGCACCCTCTTGTCCACTTGCTTCTGAAGGGATATTAGAATTATTTTAACCAAGGATAAACAGAATAAAACTAGTATATATAGAATAAATAGATTACTTTTCAATAGTTCTGCCTTCTCAAACAATCAAAGTTGTTTTTATTATAATTATCTTGTTATCAACAACAGAAAAGTTTAGTGCTCAAGCTTGCCTTGCTGCTGTAGAGCCCTAAAAACAAGTTACTTTCTCTGCTGTTCGCGTACTTCTTCGGTTACAACAATCTATTTTATTCTATACAATGTTAAACTGTTCATCGAGTCCATCTTCTTCTATCTTCACCAGTGCAGTTATATGAGTTTATTAAACTCAGAAGTAAACTCAAGCTTAGCTACCGAAAATCTTCGAACATAATTTTCTCTTTCGAAGCTTACACGGGCTTAATTTAACAAACTACTAGTAATTTTCTTTGTTTGACTTCCTGAAGAAAGCTAATACAATCCTTTAAGCATTTAAAAAATATGTAATTGCTTTGGAGCGCCCAGTGACTAGCAGAAAAAGCTAAATTCGCGACTCTCCCTTCTGTCCGCCATCTTGAATTTTTCTATTTGGCCGAGTCAATTTGTTGTTGGGCCTACAATCATTGTCAAAAGTAGTTGGCACGATTTTAGTATTTTATCTCATAGTCACTACTTCATTTATTTTAAGTATAAAAATTTTTTCCCCCTTCCCCCCACATCAATGTTGCTGTAAAATGATAGCGCATTCACAGGTCAACCATATAAGCACCAAATAATGACTCCCTCCTCAACATTGCGAAGGGGGGTGAGGGGAGTAGTAGAATTTCAGCACTGCTAAAATTACTTTATCACATTCGTGCCA
The DNA here is from genome assembly GCA_949775045.1 of Metridium senile. Taxonomy (NCBI): domain Eukaryota; kingdom Metazoa; phylum Cnidaria; class Anthozoa; order Actiniaria; family Metridiidae; genus Metridium; species Metridium senile. Next base: position 60,488,628 of record OX459095.1, read on the forward strand.
ACACTTTTGTCAATGATTGTAGGTCCAATATTTTGATCCATGACGTAAATCTATTGTTTTCGTTTTTCCCGAATTGGCATACTCCCGGACTGATTATAGGCAACTTGTTTGGCATTTTCTTCCGTTGCACCATCAGATTGAAGCTTTTCGACTATTTCTCTTCTTTCTTCCTCGTGTTCATCTATAGCTTCATCTATTAGAGACTGCCAGTACCATGGATGTTCAGGATCATCGGATTCAGATTCGGTGTCATGCTCACTTTCACTACTGGAATCAGATTCGCTATTATCGTCATCAGTGAGAACTTCCAGCATTACTACAATCGTCTTCAGTACTACTCTCAACGGCATAACTATCCATGCTGTTATTAGTCATTTTACACGCCGAGTTGTTTTCCAAATGACGTCTCAAATTGAATGATCTTCTGGATCTTGAAAACACTTTACAACAATATGGGCACTGTTTCGAGCTAAACATGTATACTCACCACAAGTCAATTGCTAAGTGAGCAAAATGTGCATTATGAGCAGTATAAATGAGCAAATATGAGCTACTCTGAGCACAGGAGCAGCTTGATCGCAGGAACGAGTAGTTTTGAGTAAGCTTTTATGCTATTTTAATTTTCTGTGTCAAAGAGAATAGAGGAATGAAACACGTGGCCATGTCCTGCAAAGGGCCTTTTATTGAACCATAAGGTCATAGTGGCCTGATTAATATTGTAATATTATTTGGGCCAGTTTTATGCGAACAGCTTATCTCTGAAATACAAACTATCAAATGGTTCAAATTTGTACCATTTGCACTATAATGAATAGCCTCAATAGCTTATATTTACGAAAAACAAAGAAAATCAGGGAACTGGTGAAAAAAGTTAGGGAGTGGGGAGAAAAATTGTATAAAATTTGGGAGGAATGATATTTCAACCGCTGTTCCTCTCCCCTTCTAGAAGTGAAGACAACAACAGTATAACACTTTAGTGATGTTTAGGGTAAATATATTGCTTCTTGTAATTATTTCTTTTAAATTTTTGATTAAAATAACGATTTTACCGGTCAATAGTTTAATTTTATTGACTACCATTAGTTCGTATAAAAGCTATTAGCTTCAGATCCGCGATTGAAACTGGCGATTGCCGAGCTCTTAGCTTCTTGCACAGAACAACAAACTCATTCGCAAAGCTTGGATCGATCTTCTTAATGATATTGCATTTATGTTATATCAAGAATAGAGAAAGTTCGGCGAAGATATTACAATAGCATCAAATATCGTTCAAGACATTTCGAGAAAACCGGCAATGTTTGAAACAAAGGACGTGCATGTTTTGTTGGCATAGTAGCACGCGTTGCTAGGAAAAAAAATGCAACAAAGCAGCCTTTTTACATTATTATTATTATCATTATTATTATTCATTTGACTGCAGTCCTTACTTTTACGCCAACAGTCCGAGAGTATTGTTGACTGAGCTCGGTCGAGTGCACAACTGACCAATAGAGACATTCTCGTACCCAGACCCTACTCAGCTTTCGGGCAGATCGTAGGGTCTGGGAAACCCTGCAACCCTACAACTCGTTCGTTCCCTCGATGTTTGCATGTAAATAGAAGGAATCTTTTGCAGTTTATTCAATTACGTTGCTTTTTCTTTTAATTTCAGAATCAATTATTATGATGAGTTACGTACACAAAGTCCACACCAAACCTCTGGAACATCGGACTCCATTCCAATTTCTCCAAGTCCATGCCAACGTTCACCCCGATAAGGAAGCCTTTGTTTTTCGCGATGAAAAGAAAAACAGGACATCACTTACTTTCAAAGAGTACGAAACTCAGTCCAGGCTTCTCGCTGCTGCATTCCTTGAGATGGGTCTGGTACATGGTGATAGGGTGCTGGTAATGTTACCGTCGTGTGTTGAGTTCGTATTGATCCACATGGCTCTTAACAGGATTGGTGCCAACATGATAGCACTTGAAGGAGATACATTTCCTGCTGTTCTTGAAATTGTAAACCTGGCCTGTGTTGTCACCGGCGTTGAGATAGATACACCGTCCATTAACCACGAAAAAGTTTTACAGAATATCAAAATTGGCTTAAAAGAAAACAATCTTAAAGCAGCACTCTTGGTCAGCCCTAATGCTGGTCCATTGAAAGACTACGACAAAGTGTTCCTGTACAAAGAGATGTTGGACATGGCCGGCGACACGAAGATTGAATGTAACGAAGCGGTCCAACAGGCTGAAGCTGCTGTTCAGATGGATGACCCAACGTTTGTGTTATTTACATCAGGCAGTACATCCATCCCTAAACCCATCCAATATACCAACCATTGTTTCGTAAATGGGTCAATTGCAGATGCATCGATGATGTTGATTGATGAAAACTCCATCTATTTTTCAGACTCTCCTTTTGATTGGATATCAGGATTGTGTTTCAGCATCGGAGTTGTGATTACGAAGGGCTCAACCTTGGTAGCCTTCCCTCCAAAACTCGCCTTCAAAGGAGGTCTTGTACCAACTATCCTGGAGACGATAGAGGAAGAAGAATGTACACATGCACTGGTGCTGGCGTACTTATTTCACGATATAACCACAAGCACTGATCTGCCTGCCATCAAGCTGAGTAAGCTGAAAGTTGCTTTTACTGGAGGTCAAGCCTGTCCAATAACATTGTTCAAAAACTTCCTTGACATGTTTCCCCACTTAGCAATTTGTAACGGTTATGGAGCAACAGAGACGAACATCATCGCCCATCAGCTTATGACAAAAGATAACATAGATACCATCGACTATGGATTGATGGATATCGTCGACGGTTGTGAACTGAAGATTGTTAATGAAAAGAGAAGAGTTCTACCACAGGGGACAAAAGGTACAATTAAAAAGCGATCCGTACTATGTACTAATTGAGTGAGTTGGAGGGCTGGATGCAAATATATTTGGCTCGAGGTTATGGGAGTGTTCTTAAAGGGACAGCCATAGGGCATGATGTATACAAAGCACTGTGTGTATTACCCGGTTGACTCGGTCTGTATGGTGCAGCATTAAACCGAGTCAGATGTTTAATCATTTACCTTACACTTACGCAAACGAACCATTGGTGAGATATTATGCACACAGGTCATCATCGCCCCTAGTCTTCCCCGCAGCCGTCGTCACGCAACGCTTCTCTTGTTCTCTATTCTTTTCTTGTTCTGTTGTTTGTGGGGAGAAAAGCGTTTCGTGACGATACTAATAATGTATGCGGGAGAGACTAGATCACCCCAGGCTTATATTCAAATACAAGTGTACCGCTCGGAATTGGATTGAATTGTATAAACAGTGCTCCGTTTCAAACAGTTGGAATTGATTTGTTATACACATCAATCTTTGTTACTGCTCCCAAAAAGGCCAACTGTTTCAAACCAGATTTTGTTCTTATTCATTTCAGGAGAACTATGCCTACGTTCAGCATGGGTATCGTTTCCTAACTGGGATCTGATGTTAGGTGGATGCAAACGAACTACAGGTATTGGACAGAATGGCTGGCACTTCTCAAGCGACGGCGCTTCTTTAGATCAAGATGGAAGGCTGAGACTGCAAGGTAGATTGGATGATATGATAAAATGTGCAACAGAGTCCATTACACCTTATGAGATTGAAGACCTGCTTCTTGGTAACCCGTATGTAAAGAAAGTGTGCGTCGTTGGTGTCCCCGATCAGCGGTTACACGAAAAAATCTGCGCATGCATCGTCTTGAAAGATGGCAACGATGGCGACAAAGAACGTCATATTGAAAACGAGCTCGAGAAATGGTGCAGTGATAACTGTTGGGTGTCCAACATTGGGTTACCATTGAAACCACACTATTACATCTTTGTGCGTGATTTCCCTGTGACGAGAACCGGCAAACTGAGTAGAAGACTTGTAAGAGAAATGGCCAACAAAAAACTTGGACTTTAAAAACTTTTCTATTGTAGTTTTGATTGAATTTCTTGTAAAGCCGATCAATATAGTAATAAACCATACCCACATGGATGAGGTTTTATAAATACTAGATAGCTACAGTCATAATAATAATCATGTGAATTTATATAGCGCCATTTCCTGTGGTGCAATAGCGCTTTACAACATTGATAGTAATGGATATAAAAAAAATTAACAACAATTATTTAAATCTAATAAAAATGTTAGTTTAAAGAGCCTTGTATTAAGTTTTGATTTAAATGTTGAAATACAAGTACACGTTTGTAAATGAAGATATAGTTCATTCCAGATATACAGCAAAGGACCAGTCATGTGCAAAATACTTTGGGATTTACCCAGTTTTTACTTAAAAAAAGCGTCTATAGATATTTTACGTCCTCCTCTCCCACATCTAATGTCAGTGAATTTTTGGAATGTTAAATATTCAGTTCTCGCGAGAAAGGCCAATCAGCATGTTTTATTTGTTTAAGTTCAAGCAAAAACGGTCATAAAGACGTTACGATGTCCCAACATTTATGAATATGATTATAGGTTAACATACTTTATTTATTCTTCCACATGGCCTATTTCCTTGAATTACCTTCTCTTTTATTTCCGTTCCTCCATCTTTACTCCAACCTGTTTCCCAGGCACTTGGTACGTCTCCTTTCGGAACGACCGAGGTACTCTGGGGACGAGTTTTTTGGTTAAATAGATATGTTGAATAGAGTGAGAGACTAACCTATGACCACTTTTACTTGTAATGTATTCATCCATTATTGCAGTTTTCGACTTTCTGTGGAATTAGACATTCCAACAGCTTGTTGTAAAATACGTGTTTCGCTTACGTCAATCAAGGATTTAAAAGGTACCGACTTATTAATTAATCTTGATTGACGGCAGCTAAAAACGTATTTCACAGCAAGCCGTGCAAATGTCTTCAGTTCGTAGAAAGACGAAAACCGCAGTATTTTTTTTGTGCACTGACGGGATTTTTTAGACTTTTGATGTTTAGCTATCATATTTTCCACCACAACACCACCAAAATAGAAAAATAAATTAATGCGAATCAAGAAAAGGGCAATAATGAATTGGAAATGATCTTAGTACATTAATTTTTACATGCTTAATTTTCAGCGCGACAACTCGTTGGTGGAGTTCCTGTGCCTATTTGATCTGCGGTTTTCCTGGGTACTAGTCAGTCATGAATGAACTTTGAACGTTGTAACTTCCACAAATGTTGGAATTCACTTTTTTTTGATATTTCCTTTAAAATAAAACTTTCAAAATGTGGAGAACAAAATTGGGTAGTTTTAAGAGTGGATTCAACGCAGGTAAGACTAAATTTGATTTTTTCCTGCGAAGTTTTAGTCATATTTGAGTGCCACGTTATGTAATTTCTTGACTGAGTTTCGTGATAAATGTTTTGTTTTTATTGACAGTGATCCCTAGCTTACGATGATATGCCGTGGCTTATCGTACGGTGGCCCAGAGGTACAAAACACAACACAGATGTATAAAACCCATTTGACAATCGAAAAACACAATTGAAGGTTTCAGTGCACAACACTGAGAATTGAAAACGCAAATAAGCTTGTGTAAAACACATTCAAAACTATTGAAACACATTTAACAATACCAAAACGCATTTACAATCGCCAAAACACAATTACAAAACTCGAAACACATTTGGAAACCAAAGAGGGGGAGTGGGTACTACTGTGGTAGGCTGCTGACCACCAATATCTGTTGGCTTATTAAAAATGGCGGACGAAAAAGAAATTATCCGATATTATTTCGACAAAAACTTTGAATATAAAATCATTCTAAGTTTTCTAGAGAAGTATCATGATATAAGAATGTCAAAAGGGACCTTGCTTAATCGACTAAAAGCGTACGGTTTGCATCGCCGTGGCCTTGAAGTCGATGAAAACCAAGTTCGTCAATGTATTCTACAGGAAATTGATGGACCTGGACGCTTACTTGGTTATAGAGCCATGTGGAAGAAGTTGCACTCTACGTATGGAATAAGTGTACCCAGGTCTACTGTTCAGGTTATTCTACATGAACTGGATCCTGTAGGCTCAGATCTAAGGAAAAAACATCGTCTTAAAAGAAGAAAATACTTGAACCCAGGACCAAACTACTGTTGACATTCAGATGGTTATGACAAACTTAAGCCTTTTGGCTTCCCCATACACGGGTGCATTGATGGGTTTAGCAGACATATCATCTGGCTTAAGGTTAACAGAACAAACAATGACCCTTATGTTATTGGTTCTTTTTTTCTTGAAAGTCTGCACAAAGTGGAAGGGTGCCCAACACTTTTACGAACTGACAGGGGGACCGAAAATGGCATTATGGCGACGATTCAATGCTTTCTGAGACGAAATGGCCAGGACTCATTCTCTGGTATATGTGCACACCGTTATGGTTCATCACATACTAATCAGCGTGTCGAAGCCTGGTGGACCCACCTAAAGCTATCATGGTCTTCATGGTGGATTGATTTCTTCAAGGATGCAGTAGACGAAGGACATTTAGATACCAGCAACACACTCCACATGGAATGTCTTTGGTTTAGTTTTTCTAAAATTATCCAAAACGAGTTGGATGAAGTGAAGGAAAGGTGGAATAATCACTACATCCGCAAATCTGGACATCATACTGTACCAGGCATCCCTGACCAACTTTACTTTCTGCCTGAGAGTATTGGCAGGGTGGATCACAAGCATGCTTTGGACCTTACTGACCTGAAAGAAGCGGAAAATGAAGCAAGCTTTTCCACAACAGATGATCCTAATGATTATCAGAAGTATTTTTCTGAGTTACTTCCTATGCTTGGACTAAGTGAACCTACCACCTGTAAAGAGGAACTGACAACATTTCATCAACTTGTTGCTGTGGCAGAATAGTAGTGGTAGTTTATAGTCCAGTCAATCTATGTTTTTTGGGGGGTCCAATCCAAACAAATTGAAATATCTTTTTTTCTGCAATTATGTCAGGATAGGTGTCCTTAAGGAACATCCTCAAAAATCAAATTAAATATTTTACCATTTCACCTCAGGAAGCCCACAACTCAAAAAAAAAAAATGACCAAGCTGTTATTCAAATATGAAATAAATAGGGGATGTAATATGGGCGCGCGGAGATACCAATTTTATCTTTGAGTGTTGAAATGATCTCTCACGAGTGAACACAGAGAATGAGTAATAGATTTTCAACACAAGAAGATAAAATTTGTATCTCCAAGCGACCATGTAATGTTCGGTTGATTATATAATTATCAATGAAAAGAAAACTTTTTTTGACTCAAGAAGTTTCTGTAAAACCATAGTGATGATATTTTCACATGGGGTGAAAATAACATGTAATTTTCACATGTGAAGATATCAAATTTTTGAAACAGAGAAATATAGTTATTTCATTGACATTTATATATAATATAATATATTTTATTGTGATAGAATAGTGTTCATACAAAAATGCTTCCAAATTCCAATTAAATAAATTGAAGTAATATGATGAAAATCAATATATAGAATATGCCTTACCACAGGTTTAGGACACCTATTGTGACACATTTGCAGTGAGAAAAATTATATTGCAACTTGTTTGGATGCTAACCACAGATTGACTGGACTATGAGGGACTGGTCATAAAGTACAGGTAGGGTGGGGCCAGAAAAAGCGGGTGTGGGCCATCATTATCAAGCAAAGAAAACAATGTGGGTCAAGTAAAATCATGCAATACATTGTGGGTTATCATGCTATGAGTTATCATGCCATATCTAATTATTCTGAGATGTTGTTACACTCCTGTACTAAATTGCATTCCTGATGTTAGCTGGCTCACTGATTTGATAAAAGTCAAACATGAACAGTTTTATTAAAGATATCACACCAACAGAAACACTAAAAATGTTAACAATAACCTATAAAGATATGATAATATACAAATTAGGTAATACCTAATAGCGGAGCTCCCAGTTTAATTTTTTCTTACAACATCAATATGTGCATGTAAATACCACTTATTAGATATTTTCTTGGGTATAATATACGTGCTGATATTTTACGAGTTGCGTACGTTTAATCAGTAAGCAATGAGTAAAATGCCAGCCCGTAATACCCAAGAAAATATCTAATAAGGGATTTATTATACAACTTACTGTTTATTGTAATTTATATAGCATTTTTCATCGAAAAATATAACCTTTCGGAGATTCAGCGCGCGGAGAGAGAATCAAAACAAAGCCCTGGAAAAGCCAGTAAAATGTAAGATATTTCTCGCTCTCTTTTTGATTGACATAATGTCAAAAACCTCATTGGCTATCGATGTAGATGACGCCATCATGTAACGCAACGCACGAAAGGAAAGTTTGTCATTTACACGAGGGACGGAGATTTCTCATTGAAAAAAGTCCGATAAAAGCATGTTAATGGACAATTCATGAATGGAAATTGATTTAATGTAAGTAAAAAAATTGTAATAAATTCCACTGCTTTTTCTTAGGTTGGTTATCGTTTTCATTCTATGCACTTTTTCATCTTTTTCTCAAATTTTCAACTGTCACTTCAGTCAATAGTGTTTCTTAGACAAAAAAGTGTTCAGAAATGTTTTTGATGGAAAATACGATTCCCAAACGATAGTTTGAATAGCCTTATTATTATCCCTTTTATTTTTAAGTCATTAAGCTTATTTTGCTTTTGATAAAGCCTTGAAAAAGTGCTTTGGCTGAACAGTCGTTTTACGGCCGCTTTTTACCTTCTTTTATTTTCCAAAGTTAGTTAGGATTCCGGATAGAAAAGGTTAAACCTTTTCATCGTATTAGATTTATTAAAAAGTAGTCATGGCAAATCATAAAACAAAACAAAAAGTTATTTTGAAATGGAATTAAACGCCTCAAGAATTATAAGTTCTACCAACACAAGATCGATTTGAAAAGACAAGGATTTTAAAACAAGGTATTTTATTATGAAAAACTCTGTGTAAAACATCATTCTGTTCTGTAAAAAAAACTTTAACGACTTTGAAGTAAAAACTACTAAAAAAGCTCGTTTAGTAAGCATAAAATAGTTAATATTGCTAAATAAACAGAAGTTATTCAACCAATTTTAAATTATGTTTGTATTTCAATTCATCTTTGATGTTTTCCGTTTATGAGGTAAAACTATGACAAAACGAGTTGAAGATTGAACTGTAATTTAGGCTGCAAAACAGACCCTACTTTTACACAAAAACTATGACAAAACGAGTTGAATATTGAACTAATTTAGGCTGTAAAACAGTCCCTACGTACTTTTACACGAAAACTACGACGAAACGAGTTGAAGATTGAACTAATTTTTGGGTTTTGTCTCTCAAAAACTTGAAACAAATGATAATCTTGAACCATGGATAATAAAAACACTTGAACTTACTTTATCGGTGATTATTTTCTTGAGGTTTTCTTTCTTCAATGACATTGATCATATTTTAAACGAATAGATGTAAGCTTATGTACTTGAATTTTGATCGATTAAACATTGTTCATTGTTCATAGTTCAACTGCCAAGCTTGAAAATCCTTCAATAAATTGTGCCGAGGGAAGCAATTTGAAGACAGTTTTCATAACAAACAAGGTCGCTTCTTTATCAATTTGTTTTGAATTGCTGTAGTCTTTTCATATTCTTCCACAAAGGTAACTACAAATACGTTTTCTTGATCTTTTGCTTTTCTTTAGTATAATTTCTTCGTTTTTGTGTCCTTCAAGTTTATGTTCTTCTTCGGTCACAACTCTCTTTATGTTCTTCGAAGTTCATCTTTCTCCGTTGTTATTTTGAATTAATGAAAGCTCTGCTATTAGCAAGTAGTATTTTGTTGTTGTTTGTTTGCCTTTTTTAAGATAAAAGAAAACTTTGCTTTGTTGGTCTAGTGCTATTTGGCGCGCGCGTCACTTTTGTTCCCGCCGAAATGTAACAGCCAATCAGCATCGCGATGGGCGCGGACGTCGGACGTCGGACGTACGCTTGGGATACCTGTGTAAATGCCTCGATGCATTACCATTTTTTCTTAATTATGGTGCTCCGCTCGCGCGGGAGCTCCGCTATTAAACTGAAGATGGCATAGGTTGCCCAATCATGTCTTTAAAAAGTTGTTTTGTAGCTGAGCTCCGCGAGGGCCGAAGGCCCGCGCAAGCGGAGCACCATACTTAAGAAAAAATGGTAACCCATCGAGTTAATTTTTCATCGACCGACACAGGTAGCCCACGCTGTCCGTACGTCCGTCCGTACGTCCGTGTACATCGCGATTCTGATTGGCTGTTACATTTCGGCGGGAACGAATTAAAGTGACGCGCGCGCTAAATAGCACTAGATCAACAAAGCAAAGTTGTTCTTTTATCGAAAAAAAGTAAAAAAAACAACAACAAAATAGTACTTGCTAAAAGCAGAGCTTTCATTAATACAAAATATGAACGGAGAAAGATGAAGTTCGAAGAACATAAAGAAAGTTTTGATCGAAGAAGAACATAAACTTGAAGGACACAAAAACGAAATTAAAGAAATTATACTAAAGAAAAGCAAAAGACTGATTACAAAAGATCAAGAAAACGTATTTTCCTTCGCGGAAGAATAGTTCTGACAGCAATTTAAAAAACATTGATAAAGAAGCGACCTTGTTTGTTATGAAAACTGTCTTCAAATCGCTTCCCGATCGGCACAGTTTATTGAAGGATTTTCAAGCTTGGCAGTTGAACTATGAACAATGTTTAATCCATCAAAATCCAAGTACATTACATCTATTGGTCAAAATATGATCAATGGCGCCATTGAAGAAAGAAAACCTCAAGAAAATAATCACCGATAAAGTAAGTTCAAGATTATCATTTGTTTCAAGTTTTTGAGAGACAAAACTCAAACATTAGTTCAATCTTCAACTCGTTTCGTCGTAGTTTTCGTGCAAAAGTAGGGTCTGTTTTGCAGACTAAATTAGTTCAATATTCAACTCGTTTTGTAATAGTTTTTGTGTAAAAGTAGGGACTGTTTTGCAGTCAAAATATGATCAATGTCATTGAAGAGAAGAAAACCTCAGGAAAATAATCACCGATAAAGTAAGTTCAAGATTATTATTTGTTTCAAGTTTTTGAGAGAAAAAAAACCTGCTTATAAGCATTTGATATACCGAGCGTGAAAAAAAAAAACACCTCAAAACTTGCAATAATTAAGCCTCAAAAAGGAAAAATCCGTTCTCTAGATCTGTTTTATTATAGAAAGAAAAGAGAAAAGGTTTCTCCATTTTATTTACTTTTTGAGATAAAAACCGTACATGAAACGATGTTTGTCCATGTGTAAATTGTGCTTTGGTCGATTGAAAGGTGTTTATTTATGTACTTTTTAAACCTCATAAACGGAAAACATCAAAGATAAATTGAAATACAAACACAATTTAAAATTGGTTGAATAACTTCTGTTTATTTAGCAATATTGACTATTTTATGCTTACTAAACGAGCTTTTTTTAGTAGTTTTTACTTCAAAGTCGAAAATGATGTTTTACACAAAGTTTTTCATAATAAAATACCTTGTTTTAAAATCCTTGTCTTTTCAAATCGATCCTGTGTTGGTAGAACTTATTCTTGAGGCTTTTAATTCCACTTGAAAATAACTTTTTGTTTTGTTTTGAAGATTTGCCATGACTACTTTTTAGTAAATCCAATACGATAAAAATGTTTTTTTTTTTTTTACAAAGAAATGCTCTAAAATTTCCTTTTTTCCTTTTAATACATAGTTACCATTCTATTAAGGTCTAGTTCAAATAATGTTTTTGTCAATTTGAAGCTCGAAATCTTCATTTTTCTCAGCGTTTTGTCTTGCTTTTGAAGCAAAAAGGTGCCTTGGCATTGCTGAAACGCGCCAAAAATAGAACTTGTCAAGTTGATTTGAAAAGACTGAAAAAACGCATAAAATTAAAACGACAACAACTCCATGGCCATTACAGCATAGTTACATTTACTACAATTTTTTACTTACAGAAAAGTAATATCCATTGATAGTTTATCCATAAACTTGTTTTTAAAATCCTTTTTTGATGAAAAAACTTTGTGTCGATGCATGACTCTCTACCTCCTTCAATTACTGTCATTTCAAGTGTATCTTCGTTCCAGTCTAAACTCAAAACTCATTTATTTAAATTAGCTTTTTCATTGTAATCATATCCATTTTTGTATTTTTGTATTTTGTATTTTTATTTTAAGCGCTTAGAACAGACTTGAATAAGCGCTATATAAGCTATAGACATTATTATTATTATTATGACAACTTTTCTCGCTATAAACGCTAGCTAGGCGCCGTGGATATTCTTGTACTTTTCATTTTGTAATTTCAGTCTTGAGGGGAATTGAAACCTGAGGAAGATCCTCAGATTTCAGTTTTTTTTGCCAGGTTTTTTGTTTCTTTAACTTTTCTTTCGGCAAAGATCGTCCTTTTACTATAAATATTTTGATCTGAAGTTTACGGAAATGTTCGGAAGTTACAAAATCCAACGCACGGGAGTATAGCTGGGCAAGCCAATTTTTACGCTCAGGAGAAGGGTAAGGTGTTTTGGTGTTACTTAAAATAGCTCGGATGTGAATTTACATGGCGCGCGGGCTAGTATAGGAGTTTCCCTCTCTTATTTATCCTCTCTTGATATATCCCAGAATGATATTTCTCGTTTTTTCTTAAGTAACTCTTGAACAGTAAGAAATAGTATTTCTTTCAAATACGAACAAATACGTCTACATCATCATGTACAGTTTTTATGACCCATGCACAAAAACTATTTACATGCTCATATTGATGTTGTAAGAAAAAAAAACTGAGAGCTCCGCTATTAGGTATTACCTAATTTGTATATTATTTTTTAATAAATAGTCAAACCTATAAAAGCTTGTAATGTTTGTCTGATGGTCATTGTGATAGCATGTATGCAATAAGAGTTATGAGCTTTTGAACATGTTTAAAATTTAAAAAGAATGTATGGTTACTCGGGACAGTTTGTCCCTACTAACTATGCATTGTTACATTTTTGTACTTTTCAAAGCTCATAACTTTAATAAGTCTGAAATTTGGTAGATATACTAACTTGATGTTGCTTTATCAAATGATATTTGTATTTTTGCTAAGTAGATTAAACTAAATATGGATAACAACATATTGCAAACAGAACGAAACCAACAAGGAAAAATCTCAACTAATCAGTTCTGTCTGTCTGTTGAAACTGAAATAATAGTAAAATAGTGTAATCTTCGTAACATGCTAATTTGTGGAATATAACAAAAACATGATTTTTATATTAGTGTCCAAACAATTTTATGAGAACTTATTGATAAATTCAGAAAATAATGAACTGCTGTATAACTGTAACTTTAACTATGCAAAAATATAATGACATACTAATGTTAGCATATAATATATAATAAAATATCATGACGACAATGTTAGCATATTTGCTTTCTTGTTTTCTAAAATTCATTGTTATGGGTTATATGACACCAAAACCAGGAGAATTCATCATACAGAAGGTGAATTCCTCAGAAAACTGTGAATAGTCAGTCATGTTTGCAACAGGGATTCGTAAAATGTTTGCACAAGTGTTTGTAGTCATCTTTCTCTTTGATTCAGCATCATGTGAAAAATGCAATGTGGGCCGAGGCGTGAAGCCAATAGCTGGGATATCTTCAGCTCCATGCAGTTATAAACTGTAAGACATGCTTGAGCATGATGTTCATATCCTTTCCCTCCACTTGGGTTTTGACATTACCTTGCTCAACATCTTCCAGGTACTGGTTAAAGTTCTGTTCAACTTTGTACCTGTTGCTCTCCTTCAAGCTGTACACTGGATCAAATATGGCATCAATCTGTTCAGCTGTTAGCTGCTTTGATACTTGAAATACAGTTTTAAATATTTCAGGATTTTTGCGTACCAAGTTCAATACATTGCAAGTTTTGAGGCCATCAATGAATTGATTAATTTCTGTGATGGAGGACAGCACAGTATAATGCAAACAAATGCACCAGAAGAACTCCTCTTTTTCTTTCATATGAACAAAGGGTTTCGAGTACCCTGCCTCAAATCTGAATTCACAACCAAAGGAGGCCATGCGTTTGAATTCTTCATCATCTATAACGGCATCGAGATTTTTGAGGAACCGCTTGACCTCAGCATTGGGTGGCATCAATGTTGGCAGGAGATTATCAATTTTTCCAGATAGAATGTACTCCACTGATGACTTGCTAAAGCACTTAGGGCCAGGTGAACCTTGCAGAAGGCCAATGGCTGTCAGCTGTCCAAATGCCAAAAATTCTTTCTTGGCCAGGGATGCAATATTATGCCTGAAAACACCATCTGACATCAACTTTGCTTGAGCTGCAGAATTTATCAAAGTATAAAATTCACGTGAAGGTCCACCCTGGTCTACAGCCGGTTCACCAATGAACTGCACTTGAACTTGCTTGTTCAGTTCTCCTGGCTGAAGACGACTTAATTTTAGGAGGGTATCCTCCCAAATAGCATCCCGTCTCACTTTCAAGCGTAGAAACTCTTCACTTTTAAGCTCAGTTTCTTTCAACTCTTTCAACTTCTCCAGAAGAGAATTATCTGATGCAAAGGTGGAAGTAGTTGCTTCACTAACAAAATCTTGGACGTGCCAGTTATCATCATTGTTGAAATCGAAATTATTATCCACATTTGCACTCATTAAGGAAGCATATGCATCATTAAGGGAGTTACTGCCATTTAAGATAAGGTGAATAGCTTCCTCAAGTGACTGTGTGGTATTCAAAGCAGTCACTATCTCCTGCTCACCACTGGCTGGAAACATATCTGAAAGAGTTTGAATGTTAGCAGTTTTTGTAGTAGTTGAATCATTGATGGTGCTAGAGAAGGAGGACTCCTGCTGCAAATCACCATTATAAACACTAGTACTAGTTTGATCATGATCCACTCTTATTGGTGTCACTTTGCTTGATGACTGGGCTGATGTTACTACAAGTATGTCAGGGTTTGTTTCAGTCTGTGAGGCATCTTTACCTGGTTGGACTGATATTGTAGTTGTTGATTTCCTGGAGAATTTCACTGAATTTGTTTTGGAGTTATCATCCATTTCATAGTCAGAATCTGATTGATCTTCTTTCCCTCTACTCATTGCAAGTGTTTCTCTTTCGATCAGACTTAGAGTTATTCTGTTAAATGGTTTTCCAATGTCTTCCTTGTACTTATCCAATTGGAATATTTGGGTAGACTGCCCAGGAAGTGTGAGGATCTCCGTACCATCAGGATAGAGAAGTGTGTAGTCCTCAAAAGGATCAAAAGTGCGGTCATGAGCGGCGTGCTTGTCTATGCCTTTCCTCAACAGTTCGAGCTTTTTTATTGAAACAGGAACACGAACGATCATTATCTTCCCCTTCACACTGGGTTTCAGGTCTCCATTTACAAGCTTCATGCGCCCAATATTCATCATGACCTCGCTAGTGGTGTCTGTTTTCTTCTTTTTCCCTTTGCCCTTGATATTTTCTTGCCTCTGTGAAGATAATCTCTTACGAAAATCTTCGAAAGTAGTCAAAGTAGGCAAATCCTTTCCCATTGCTTTCGACACAGATGGTCGTTGTTCGGCCACCTTTTCAGTTTTCTTGAGCGATTTTCCACATTTGTGGCAAAATCGGAATAGCTCCAAAACATCTGCATTGCAATTTTCGCATTTCATCTTTTAAACTAACTTAAAACGGCTCTACCTCGCGTGGAAATTTTCGTCCGCCATTTTGAATAAGCCAACAGATATTGGTGGTCAGCAGCCTACCACAGTAGTACCCACTCCCCCTCTTTGGTTTCCAAATGTGTTTCGAGTTTTGTAATTGTGTTTTGGCGATTGTAAATGTATTTTAGTATTGTTAAATGTGTTTCGATAGTTTTGAATGTGTTTTACACAAGCTTATTTGCGTTTTCAATTCTCAGTGTTGTGCACTGAAACCTTCAATTGTGTTTTTCGATTGTCAAATGGGTTTTATACATCTGTGTTGTGTTTTGTACCTCTGGGCCACCGTACTTAACGGTTAATCCGGTAATCCGAAATCCGAGACGCTCATAACGTACCCCGCCGGGTAAGAAATGACCGTGGATATAGGATACCGGTGTTTACCAGTCGGGTCTAACAATCGCGTGACACGGCATTAAACGTTGATCGATTTTATTTAGATTTATCAATTTTTCTCTTCGGAAATCAACAATGCCTGTGGGCTCCCTGTGGACTAACCTATGACCACTTTTACTTGTAATGTATTCATCCATTATTGCAGTTTTCGACTTTCTGCGAACTCAGACATTCCAACAGCTTGTTGTAAAATACGTGTTTCGCTGTTTACATTTGGAGAAAAAAGCGATGAAAGTCGAGCATGCGTAGTCGTTAGACCGCAGTGTTGTCTATACATGTTTAAAAAACTCATTAATAATTCATGACCATTTTGTCCAATCCGATGCTCCTCTCTGGTCACGAGGAAAGCATTGTATATCGCATAATCTACGGCTGAAACGCGGAGGGATTTGAATGCGGCCCAGGGGAATGATGACGTACAATAGAAGAACAATGGAATGCAAATGAACATGAAGCATTATATAATGGCACATGTGTCATTATATAATGCTTCATGTCCATAATTCAGATATTACCCTTCCCCCCATCCCCCCATCCCCCCATCCCCCCATCCCCCCATCCCCCCATCTCTACTGACGAGGGAACATCAGACTTAGAAATAGTTTACTTTTAGATTTTTGGCGAAAAAAAGTCTTTGCTCATGAGTGCCAATGCCAGGATTCGAACCGAGATCTTCTGCTTGGTTGTATCCGAGCTTTAAGCCATTATGCCACTGAGGCAATCGATGAAAAGTTTTCAACGAAATGTCATCAAGTTCATTTGCATTCAAGTTGGTTACCATTCCTCATATTATTAGTGTAGATCAATTCCCAAATGCAAACAACCTTCCGTTTTCTTTTGTTTCATCGATATTGGACAAAATGGTCATGAATTACAAATGAGTTTTTTAAGCCGTTCAATAAACTCGCAGAACGTGTTTTATCAGGTTTAAAATCCCTTGGGCTTCGCCCTCGGGATTTTAAACCTGATAAAACACTCCTGCTCGTTTATTAAACTATACATATCTCCTTTCCTTCTCTCATCCAGTCCCCCTCGTCCTCCTTTTTCCTAACCCTCCCCTTCCCCCTGGAGAGCCGCTTGGTCTGACACACACTCACAGGTTCTTGTCTTAGATAGGCGTCTAGATATCGAGGTAGGTCTAACCTATTGATTCACTTTACTTGGTATAAATGGTAACACAGAATAGTTACCACATACAATGTAACATTTTCAAGCCATGTAATGCAGAAACTGCTAAGGGCCCGTGCAAACGGCTTTAACAATTGCTTCAACATCCGTTCGATTTTGTTGAATGGCAATGTTTAAAGGCTTTTAAATTCTTTCAACATCAATTCAACACCGATTCAACACGCTTCAGCAATGTTGAAAGAGTTTAAAAGCGTTTAAACATTGCCATTCAATAAAATTGAGCTGATGTTGAAGCAAATGTTGAAACCGTTTGCCCTGATCAGTTAAGACGCTCGCAGTCTTTGCAATACAATAGGCCTTTTCAAGGTCAACAACCTCAGCCTTAAGGTATCAGGGGACAAAATGTTTGAAGAAAATGGACATTTCTCGAAGAAAGCATGAAGTGATTATTCAATGTCTTTTCCATTGTTTAACAAAAACAAAATTCGTAAAAAAGATATTTTGCGTGACACACTAAACATGACAAAGCGATGACAGGACCTGATCAAACCTACCCATGGCGAGGTCAAACATTGATAACGCCGTTCAGCGTTGCTATATAGTATTTCCTTTGAAAAGTATCTATAAAATTAATTTCTGTACTTAAGAGCGAGTCCGTGTGAAAACCATGCAAAATCGAAAAATGTGTCTACAACGGGTATCACCGATTTCTTTCATTTTTGGCCGAGATATGTATTTTAGTGTAAATATTAACTGTGTGCAATATAAAACAAAAATATTAAATTCTCTAGCAGATATCGAGGTTTAAGGGAATGTAGTCAGACAAACGATAAAAATTGCTTGAAATTTACACCAACTTTACAAATCAATTTCTCTAAAAATATAGCTTTTTTCTTACCTGGAATTCGTACAGACCTACTACAACATATAATAAATACAACGACAGTATCAAAGTATCAAAAGATTTATTTAAAGAAAATGTTTGCTTATTTACATATCAGGCTATGAAATCTATATTTTGAGTATGCATTCTTAACAATTCGATATACAAGATCCGGCAACTTTTTAAAACCACAAAGTTTGACTTTTATGTACAACTGATAATGGTTAACAAATACAAAGAAAAAAATTTCTGTAAAGTTTTAAGGGTGAAGAGATACAGTATCACGAATTTGGCGTTTTTACACGACTAATGACCATTTGCGACTAAAAAAGCCGATAAGTTTTAAAATACTTACCTAAAAACAACAGCTAATGTAGAAGGGCGATTTAAGAAGTCATAAATGTACAATGTTAAAATATTTTAACTATACGGTGTTTTTATTTTATTTTCCGAAAGAAATACACACAAAAACATGCCGAGTTTGCATCAACGATAATGCTAAGCTGATCAAATGGTTCAAATTACAACAAAGAGCCTTGAGTTGATTTTAATATGTATAAATATTCGAAACTTACATCTTTAAGACTGCAGATTCGTAAAATAAAAGTCGAAAACGTGGAAATTATCCAAATGACAACGACAGCGTAGCCAAGTGTGATTATCAGTACTAAACAATCAACTGTCATGAACTGGTTCCCGGTCGTTAACCATTTTAGAGTTAACTTTCAGAAAAGCATGTTATTATGACATAAAAAATGGAATGAAAATATAGTGATAATAACAATAATAATAAGCCCAACAGAGATCGTAAAGTGAGTTAGCGATTCTCTTCCGTCAAACAAATTGTCTATTAAAATATTTGCATACTAATGTCAGTGAAAACAAATTTTAGCCTAACGATGTATTCTATGGGTATCAGAACGTTAAAACTAAATAAATGTATATTTTTTGGACCAGCTATTCTATTTGAAATAATATTTTTTACCTAGCTGTTGTCAGTTGTTTATAGTAATTATCACTAGACTAGACCAATTATGTTTGATTGACGGAAGAGAATCGTAAAAAAGAAACGGCTCAATTCAAAACTCTTCAATACTAGTTGTCAATATATATAGTATTCAATGAAAATTCCTTTAAACGATATAATAAACTATTTAGTATTTTTAATTTCACCGAAACTCAGATGGGATCGAAAATGCAACCCTTACTTAGATGTAACAATACCTTGACCAATTTTGCATAACATTCCCCATGTTTCGAACATCTCTTGAGAAATACGCTTTGCATGTCCACCTCTGACAGGCTTTTGTTTAGAATCGTGTGGGGGATGCTTACAGATCGACTGGGACGCCAGCCTAAACCAAAGTGGTCTCTATGCAGCGGACATATTGTCATATCATCTGTATTTTCAGTTTGAAAAACACCAGCTCTTAAAAGACAAAGTTCCCACTCGTACTTCACATCTTTGGAAGAAGTTTTTAAACAGCCAAGTAGATGGGTGCAGATAATCCTTGTACAAGATTTTAAAGGTAGCAAAACAAAACAGGTGTCATTGTTTCTTCGAGAACTTCCATAATTTTCCACAGAAAGATTGTGAAAAGAGAAAACAGCCATAAAATAATTACTGTATGTCAAAATTAACCTCAACTAATGCACGTAAAATGAGAATTAATGTCGGTGTCTACCAAACATGCCAATTAGTCGAATGTCAATTTCAAATTTATGCAAAACAACAAAGAGAACACTTGAAGTAAAATATATGTCTTTTATTAAAATGTGTCTTGCTAGAACTTTAACAATATATTTTTATGAAAACGTATTCATATACCTGGAGAGTGATCATAATCAGAAAAATAGTAAATCAAAAAGGTTACATAGTTTTATATAGTACACTGTTACTTTGTCTGTTTCTGTTTTTAGCAACCGCATGAGTTCAATAATTTCTTTAACATGCTGTGTGTGAGGTTAATAAATGCATAATTCTAATACTGTAAAAATTATTTTATTTCAAAAAATGATAATATTGTGAAAAAAAAAATATTATGAAATCAGTATCGTTTTTACCAGACATAGGAAAGCCGAAGGTAGACAGACAAAACATTACTGTATTCGGCTTACAAGCCTAAAACTTAGTTATTTGTTGTAAGATTATCTTATATATAATGATGAATATAATTATTTTAATTCATATAATTGATTCTTATGATTCTTATGATTATATTGGGATCATATTTAGCGTGTTGTAGATTTGTTGTATATTTAGTTTTGTCACGTGACAACTTCAAACAATGTAAATTTCATCATTTTCTTAGTTATTTTTCGCTTGAAAAATAAATACTTTACAGACTTTTTTTTCGATAAAACATTGTCTCTATCATCATGCTATCTGATAAAGGTTTCAAAGTTATATGAATAACTGCCGGATAGGTGCAAATAGCTCTTTTCTAGAGTATATTTTTACACTTTTCGTCAAAGCTGAAAAATAGCAATAACTCAACCCTTTATAAAACAACCCAATATTTGTTTCACGACTTTTTATTCAACTTAAAGTACTAATACGATAATGTGCTAAACGTGGGCTGAATATTGGTGCAGGAAACAATCTGCAAAGGAAATACGAGGCCGTAAAACTTTAGGTATATTTTATGCAAATTTTGACCGTTTTTAGGGTAAAATACTCAAATGGTTGTAACTTTAAGCCTTTTTAATTTAAAGCCAAAAAAATTCACCAAAGTAATAAGTTAACTAAGATGTACAATTGAGCTAAGTTTGAAGAAAATCGGTGATGTACGGTGTAGACTGGTCTGCATGGTTTTCACGCGGACTCGCTCTTAAACAGCCAAGTAGATGGGTGCAGATAATCCTTGTACAAGATTTTAAAGGTAGCAAAACAAAACAGGTGTCATTGTTTCTTCGAGAACTTCCATAATTTTCCACAGAAAGATTGTGAAAAGAGAAAACCGCCATAAAATAATTACTGTATGTCAAAATTAACCTCAACTAATGCACGTAAAATGAGAATTAATGTCGGTGTCTACCAAACATGCCAATTAGTCGAATGTCAATTTCAAATTTATGCAAAACAACAAAGAGAACACTTGAAGTAAAATATATGTCTTTTATTAAAATGTGTCTTGCTAGAACTTTAACAATATATTTTTATGAAAACGTATTCATATCCCTGGAGAGTGATCATAATCAGGAAAATAGTAAATCAAAAAGGTTACATAGTTTTATAAAGTACACTGTTACTTTGTCTGTTTCTGTTTTTAGCAACCGCATGAGTTCAATAATTTCTTTAACATGTTGTGTGTGAGGTTAATAAATGCATAATTCTAATACTGTTAAAATTATTTTATTTAAAAAAATGATAATATTGTGAAAAAAATATTATGAAATATCGTTTTTACCAGACATAGTAAAGCCGAAGGTAGACAGACAAAACATTACTGTATTCGGCTTACAAGCCTAAAACTTAGTTATTTGTTGTAAGATTATCTTATATATAATGATGAATATCATTATTTTAATTCATATAATTGATTCTTATGATTCTTATCATTATATTGGGATCATATTTAGCGTGTTGTAGATTTGTTGTATATTTAGTTTTGTCACGTGACAACTTCAAACAATGTAAATTTCATCATTTTCTTAGTTATTTTTCGCTTGAAAAATAAATACTTTACAGACTTTTTTTTCGATAAAACATTGTCTCTATCATCATGCTATCTGATAAAGATTTCAAAGTTATATGAATAACTGCCGGATAGGTGCAAATAGCTCTTTTCTAGAGTATATTTTCACACTTTTCGTCAAAGCTGAAAAATAGCAATAACTCAACCCTTTATAAAACAACCCAATATTTGTTTCACGACTTTTTATTCAACTTAAAGTACTAATAAGATAATGTGCTAAACGTGGGCAGGAAACAATCTGCAAAGGAAATACGAGGCCGTAAAACTTTAGGTATATTTTATGCAAATTTTGACCGTTTTTAGGGTAAAATACTCAAATGGTTGTAACTTTAAGCCTTTTTAATTTAAAACAAACATATTCGTGTTCTGAGTCCCCCAGCGAATAGCAGGAAAATATATAATAGATGCCGATTGGCAGTTGACCTTTCAAATTCTAACGAGTCCTCCCATTGGTTCGATTTGTGAACGGGAAAGACTGAGGCGAGTAATCGAACCAATGGGAGGACTCGTTAGAATTTGAAAGGTCAACAGCCAATCAGCATCTATTATATATTTTCCTGATATTCGCTGGGGGTCTCAGAACACGAATATGTTCGTTATTTCGCAGACGGTTATTACGGGGAATGAACCGGATGTAACGCAGGCTAATACGAGCACACGGATATTTGATTCTTAACGAAGGATTGATTTCTCGGTAGAAGTAATCGTAAATACTCTCATATTTTATGCGCTCACGCCATATGATTCGCAGTAGAATTACACAAGTTTACAAGTTTATGTCGAATGTTTTCGAAAGCTAGGGTCACTGTGTATTTTACTAAAGATCATTCAATTTACGGGCTAACTAAGTGAGCCAACTTATTATGATGGAATTTAACGAGAAAACTTGCCTGCTATAAACAGGAGCTACTTTTTATCCATCCTTTCATAATGCTATGGAATGGATTCACAACCAGTTACAAATTAAGGACGAAGCTGTTACTACTGGATATTTAACAGTATTGTAAGCATTGTTAGAGAGTACATACAGCGCACTAGAAGATCTAGAAGTGAAGAGAACAACAGTATAACGCTTTAGTGATGTTTAGGGTAAATATATTGCTTCTTGTAATTATTTCTTTTAAATTTTTGATTAAAATAACGAGTTTACCGGTCAATAGTTTAATTTTATTGACTACTATTAGTTCGTACAAGCTTCAGATCCGCGATTGAAACTGGCGATTGCCGAGCTCTTAGCTTTTTGCACAGAACAACAAACTTATTCGCAAAGCTTGGATCTATCTTCTTAATGATATTGCATTCATGTTATATTATATCAAGAATAGAGAAAGTTCGGCGAAGATATTACAATAGCATCAAATATCGTTCAAGACATTTCGAGAAAACCGGCAATGTTTGAAACAAAGGACGTGCATGTTTTGTTGGCATAGTAGCACGCTTTGCTAGGAAAAGAATGCAACAAAGCAGCCTTTTTATATTATTATTATCATTATTATTAATTTCACTGCAATCCTTGCTTTTACGCCAACAGTCCGAGAGTATTGTTGACTGCAGTCCTTATTTTTACGCCAACAGTCCGAGAGTATTGTTGACTGAGCTCGGTCGTGTGCACAACTGACCAATAGAGAATGAGGAGAGTAAGGTGAAGGACGAGCGGAGATTACCCTTAACTCGTTCGTTCCCTCGGTGTTTGCATGTAAATATAAGGAATCTTTTGCAGTTTATACAATTACATTGCTTTTTCCTTTAATTTCAGGATCAATTATCATGATGAGTTACGTACACAAAGTCCACACCAAACCTCTGGAACATCGGACTCCATTCCAATTTCTCCAAGTCCATGCCAACGTTCACCCCGATAAGGAAGCCTTTGTCTTTCGCGATGAAAAGAAAAACAGGACATCACTTACTTTCAAAGAGTACGAAACTCAGTCCAGGCTTCTTGCTGCTGCATTCCTTGAGATGGGTCTGGTACATGGTGATAGGGTGCTGGTAATGTTACCGTCGTGTGTTGAGTTTGTATTGATCCACATGGCTCTTAACAGGATTGGTGCCAACATGATACCCCTTGAAGAAGATGCATTTCCTGCTGTTCTTGGAATTGTAAACCTGGCCTGTGTAGTCACTGGCGTTGAGATAGATACACCGTCCATTAACCACGAAAAGGTTTTACAGAATATCAAAATTGGCTTAGAAGAAAACAATCTTAAGGCAGCAGTCTTGGTCAGCCCCGATGCTGGTCTATTGAAAGACCACGAGAAAGTGTTCCTGTACAAAGAGATGTTGGACATGGCCGGCGACACGAAGATTGAATGTAACGAAGCAGTCCAACAAGCTGAAGCTGCTGTTCAGATGGATGACCCAACGCTTGTGTTATTTACATCAGGCAGTACATCCATCCCTAAACCCATCCAATATACAAACCACTGTTACGTAAATGGGTCAATTGCAGATGCATCAATGATGTTGATTGATGAAAACTCCATCTATTTCTCGGACTCTCCTTTTGATTGGATATCAGGATTGTGTTTCAGCATCGGAGTTGTGATTACGAAGGGCTCAACCTTGGTAGCCTTCCCTCCAAAACTCGCCTTCAAAGGAGGACTTGTACCAACTATCCTGCAGACGATGGAGGAAGAAGAATGTACACATGCACTGGTGTTGGCGTACTTACTTCACGATATAACCACAAGCACTGATCTGCCTGCCATCAAGCTGAGTAAGCTGAAAGTCGCTATTACTGGAGGTCAAGCGTGTCCAATAACATTGTTCAAAAGCTTCCTTGACATGTTTCCCCACTTGACAATCTGTAACACTTATGGAGCAACAGAGACAAATCTCATCGCCCATCAGCTTATGACAAAAGATAACATAGATACCATCGACTATGGATTGATGGATATCGTCGACGGTTGTGAACTGAAGATTGTTAATGAAAAGAGAAGAGTTCTACCACAGGGGACAAAAGGTACAATTAAAAAGCGATCCGTACTATTTACTAATTGAGTGAGTTGGAGGGCTGGATGCAAACATATTTGGCTCGAGGTTATGGGAGTGTTCTTAAAGG
The DNA here is from genome assembly GCA_949775045.1 of Metridium senile. Taxonomy (NCBI): domain Eukaryota; kingdom Metazoa; phylum Cnidaria; class Anthozoa; order Actiniaria; family Metridiidae; genus Metridium; species Metridium senile. The sequence continues at coordinate 60,513,508 of OX459095.1, forward strand.
GACAGCCATAGGGCATGATGTATACAAAGCACTGTATGTATTACCCGGTTGACTCGGTCTGTATGGTGCAGCATTAAACCGAGTCGGATGTTTAATCATTTACCTTACACTTACGCAAACGAACCATTGGTGAGATATTATGCACACAGGTCATCATCACCCCTAGTCTCCCCCGCAGCCGTCGTCACGCAACGCTTCTCTTGTTCTCTATTCTTTTCTTGTTCTCTTTTGTGGGGAGAAAAGCGTTTCGTGACGATACTAATAATGTATGCGGGAGAGACTAGATCACCCCAGGCTTATATTCAAATACAAGTGTACCGCTCGGAATTGGATTGAATTGTATAAACAGTGCTCCGTTTCAAACAGTTGGAATTGATTTGTTATACACATCAATCTTTGTTGCTGCTCCCAAAAAGGCCAACTGTTTCAAACCAGATTTTGTTCTTATTCATTTCAGGAGAACTATGCCTACGTTCAGCATGGGTATCGTTCCCTAACTGGGATCTGATGTTAGGTGAACGCAAACGAACTACAGGTATTGGACAGAATGGCTGGCACTTCTCAAGCGACGGCGCTTCTTTAGATCAAGATGGAAGGCTGAGACTGCAAGGTAGATTGGATGATATGATAAAATGTGCAACAGAGTCCATTGCACCTTGTGAGATTGAAGGTCTGCTTCTTGGTAACCCGTATGTAAAGAAAGTGTGCGTCGTTGGTGTTCCCGATCAGCGGTTACACGAAAAAGTCTGCGCATGCATCGTCTTGAAAGATGGCAACGATGGCGACAAAGAACGTCATATTGAAAACGAGATCGAGAAATGGTGCAGTGATAACTGTTGGGTGTCCAATATTGGGTTACCATTGAAACCACACTATTACATCTTTGTCCGTGAGTTCCCTCTGACGAGAACCGGCAAACTGAGTAGAAGACTTGTCAGAGAAATGGCCAACAAAAAACTTGGATTTTAAAAACTTTTCTATTGTAGTTTTGATTGAATTTCTTGTGAAGCCGATCAATATAGTAATAGACCATACCCACATGGATGAGGTTTTATCAAGACTAGATAGCTACAGTCATAATAATAATCATGTGAATCTATATAGCGCCATTTCCTGTGGTGCAATAGCGCTTTACAACATTGATAGTAATGGATATAAATAAATTAACATACTTATCAACAACAATTATTTAGATCTAATAAAAAGTTAGTTTAAAGAGTCGTGTCTAAGTTTTGATTTAGATCAGTTGAAATACAAGTACACGTTTGTAAGTAATATATACAATATGAGCGGCCGATCTGTATACAGATCGGACGCAAATATTGTATAGAACTTATGAAAGTCCAACGTTAGTTCTTTCATATTTTACTAAAATTGTTCATATTTTACTAAAATTGTCAAGATAAATGTAAATCTGGCCGAGAAAATTCAAGTTGAAACTTATGCAAATCAGGACGAAATCTGTATGAGATTTACAGAACTCGTCACGGCATTGAGTTCTTTTGTAAAATTCTCATTAATTATTCATGAATTTTATAAATGAAGAGATATAGTTCATTCCAGATACAGCAAAGGACCAATCATGTGCAATATACCTTGGGATTTACCCCGTTTTTACGTAAAAAAACCCAACATTTATAGTAATGGATATAAATAAATTATCATACTTAGCTTATCAACAACAATTAGTTAGATCTAATAAAAAGTTAGTTTAAAGAGTCGTGTCTTAAGTTTCGATTTAAATGTTGAAATACAAGTACACGTTTGTAAATGAAGAGATATAGTTCATTTCAGATACAGCAAAGGACCAATAATGTGCAATATACCTTGGGATTTACCCCGTTTTTACGTAAAAAAACCCGTCTTTAAATATTTTACGTTCCCTCCCTCATCTAATGTTGAATTTTTGGAATGTTAAATACTCAGTTCTCGCGAGAAAAGCCAATCATGATTATAGGTTAACATACTTTATTTATTCTTCCACATGGCCTATTTCCTTAAATTATCTTCTCTTTTATTTCCGTTCCTCCATCCTTTACTCCAACCTCTCATTTTCCCAGGGACTTGGTACGTCTCCTTTCGGAACGACCGAGATACTCTGGGGACGAGTTTTCAGTTGTTAAATAGATATGTTGAATAGAGTGAGAGACTAACCTATGACCACTTTTACTTGTAATGTATTCATCCATTATTGCGGTTTTCGACTTTCTGTGGAATTAGACATTCCAACAGCTTGTTGTAAAATACGTATTTCGCTGTTTACATTTGGAGAAAAAAGCGATGAAAGTCGCGCATGCGTAGTCGTTAGACCGCAGTGTTGTCTATACATGTATATCTCCGTTCCTTCTCTCATCCAGTCCCCCTCGTCCTCCTTTTTCCTCCCCCTCTTCCCCTAGAGAGCCGCTCGGTCTGACACACACTCACAGCTTCCTGCACGTCTTAGATAGGCGTCTAGATATCGAGGTAGGTCTAACCTATTGATTCAGTTTACTTGGTATAAATGGTAACACAGAATAGGTACCACATCCAATGTAACATTTTCAAGCCATGTAATGCAGAAACTGCTAAGGGCCCGTGCAAACGGCTTCAACAATTGCTTCAACATCTGTTCGATTTTGTTGAATGGCAATGTAAACGCTTTTAAATTCTTTCAACATCAATTCAACACCGATTCAACACGCTTCAGCAATGTTGAAAGAGTTTAAAAGCGTTTAAACATTGCCATTCAATAAAATTGAGCTGATGTTGAAGCAAATGTTGAAACCGCTTGCCCTGATCTTAAGACGCTCGCAGTCTTTGCAATACATCTTTGCAATACAATAGGCCTTTTCAAGGTCAACAACCTCAGCCTTAAATGCCCGTGCAAACGCACGCAACATTGTTGGACCAACATGGTTGCTCCAACATGTTGGGCCCGTTTGAACACCCTGTTGGATGATGTTTGATGAAACTCATCCAACATCTCTTTTGTTCTCGTGTTCAACAAACCGTATCGCAACAATGTTGGCCAACAATGTTGCGTGCGTTTGCTCGGGCCTTAACTTGATAGCGTATGATATATGATGGCATAAGGGCGAATTTATCTACTTATTTGAAAAAATATAGAAGATTTAAGCTTTTTATTGCGAAGTTATTAAGGATGAAAGTTGTCTGATTTAGCCGTAAGCATTCGTATTGTCGATTTCAGCGCACGAATCAAAGGTATTTACAAAAGTGCTTCTAACAAAGCGGCAATTTGATGATAAGACTTGAAAATACACACAAATGTCTGTGAATAGATAGGAAAGATATTGGAATACTTAATACTTTGAGGTCAATATAATTTTTAAGCAATTTTTATTAAGTGGATGTCATCACACCCACTTTTGAATGTCTTTCGAATGTGTTAGCTTACTTCTCTGCAGTTAATATGCCGTTCTTTACAATTTGACTACAGCTCCCGGTAATTAGTAATTTAAGGAATATACACATAAGTTATCAAACAATTGAACACTTATTCAAATCGTGAAACGGTCTACTGACTGTTAGCCAGCACGGTCAAGTCTATGGCGTACGAAACCGTTCAAAATTCTACATCGGGAATACAACTTGATACAATAATCGATATTATCAAGGTCTCATTAATTCAAATGCAAAGCTGATTCCTTGTCTGTAGATAACTATAGATAGAAAAATAGATAACTTCGATATTTCAATCGATTAAATATATACAGGACACAATTGTCCTCAAAATGCATGTTTTTTTTTTTAAACAAACTGAATCAAACAATTGCAACAGATTGAACTATATAACCCCGTATGCAATCTTGAAGTAACAAAAGACTTTGATTAGCGCGCGAGATTTTGTTCTTTTTTTAACAGGTTGAGATTGCAACAGAACAATAGGCATATCTTTGATACGCTATGAAATATTCAGTTAAAAATATTTTTGCAAAGAAGATATAGTCTAGTGTATGCGTTGGTATATTGACAGGTTCGTCAACATTTGTTATCTTAATACATGTTGTAACAGGAATCCTGTAAACCACGGACTGGACTGGACCCAGAAAACACGGACTGGACTGAGTCCGTGTTTTACAAATCGTTGTAAAACACGGACTCAGTCCGTGTTTTACAATGATTTGTAAAACACGGACTGACGCATCAGATAAATATGGTTATCAGATTAGTAACAGGATAGAGTCACGTACAGATAACACAATGCCACGCAAATCACAGAACAACAACTACCGCTCACGGTCTCATGTGATTAATTAAGTTCGATTAAATTCGGTAATCAGACAAAATCGAACACTCTCAATTTTACCGTGTGAAATTACCGTGGGAATTACCGTGTGAAATCTGCATCAAAACGGAGTAAAATCTTAGTTTATTCGCTGACCAAGAAGTCAAGTCTATTATTAAAAAAATTCTTAGTGCACGAATTTTATCATTAAAATTTCGACTCAAAAATCCTAGATTTGCTTTAGCGTGACACTTGAGGTCAATGACTGTGTGACAAGCAGCGAGAAATATGTATTTTTGTCAAATATTATATTTTGAAACCGTGAGCGGTAGTTGTTGTTCTGTGAGTTGCGTTGCGTTGTGTTATGTGTACTTGACTCTATCATGTTACTAATCTGATAATCTTATTTATCTGATGTGTCAGTCCGTGTTTTACAACGATTTGTAAAACACGGACTCAGTCCAGTCCGTGTTTTCTGGGTCCAGTCCAGTCCGTGGTTTACAGGATGCCGTTGTAACAGCGAAAACAAACCAAACAAAGTAACCTAAAGCCAAACTTTACTAATCTAATTCAGTAGTTTTATTTAAAACTTAAACAAAATATGTATTCTTTGTTATTTAGTCTTTCAGAAAATATATACTTTGTAGGGGAACAAAACCTCCCGATTGTGTCCTGTATACTCCTTTTAAGATCGTTCACAGCCGTCATTACTCGGGCTCTCCAAAAAAAGCCCGAGTCTTAAAATGGGCCTTCGTGTTGTTATTGTTTTTCCTTCGGTCGCAAAACGCCGTTGTCACAGCGCATGCGTATGGTCACAGCGCATGCGTACACTGGCCCATACGAGCTAGCCTGCGTTACATCCGGTTTATTTCCCGTAATAACCGTCTGCGAAATAACAAACATATTCGTGTTCTGAGTCCCCCAGCGAATAGCAGGAAAATATATAATAGATGCCGATTGGCTGTTGACCTTTCAAATTCTAACGAGTCCTCCCATTGGTTCGATTTGTAAACGGGAAAGACTGAGGCGAGTAATCGAACCAATGGGAGGACTCGTTAGAATTTGAAAGGTCAACAGCCAATCAGCATCTATTATATATTTTCCTGATATTCGCTGGGGGTCTCAGAACACGAATATGTTCGTTATTTCGCAGACGGTTATTACGGGGAATAAACCGGATGTAACGCAGGCTAATACGAGCACACGGATATTTGATTCTTAACGAAGGATTGATTTCTCGGTAGAAGTAATCGTAAATACTCTCATATTTTATGCGCTCACGCCACATGATTCGCAGTAGAATTATACAAGTTTATGTCGAATGTTTTCGAAAGGGTCACTGTGTATTTTACTAAAGATCATTCAATTTACGGGCTAACTAAGTGAGCCAACTTATTATGATGGAATTTAACGAGAAAACTTCCCTGCTATAAACAGGAGCTACTTTTTATCCATCCTTTCATAATGCTATGGAATGGATTCACAACCAGTTACAAATTAAGGACGAAGCTGTTACTACTGGATATTTAACAGTATTGTAAGCATTGTTAGAGAGTACATACAGCGCACTAGAAGATCTAGAAGTGAAGAGAACAACAGTATAACGCTTTAGTGATGTTTAGGGTAAATATATTGCTTCTTGTAATTATTTCTTTTAAATTTTTGATTAAAATAACGAGTTTACCGGTCAATAGTTTAATTTTATTGACTACTATTAGTTCGTACAAGCTTCAGATCCGCGATTGAAACTGGCGATTGCCGAGCTCTTAGCTTCTTGCACAGAACAACAAACTTATTCGCAAAGCTTGGATCTATCTTCTTAATGATATTGCATTCATGTTATATTATATCAAGAATAGAGAAAGTTCGGCGAAGATATTACAATAGCATCAAATATCGTTCAAGACATTTCGAGAAAACCGGCAATGTTTGAAACAAAGGACGTGCATGTTTTGTTGGCATAGTAGCACGCGTTGCTAGGAAAAGAATGCAACAAAGCAGCCTTTTTATATTATTATTATCATTATTATTAATTTCACTGCAATCCTTACTTTTACGCCAACAGTCCGAGAGTATTGTTGACTGCAGTCCTTATTTTTACGCCAACAGTCCGAGAGTACTGTTGACTGAGCTCGGTCGAGTGCACAACTGACCAATAGAGAATGAGGAGAGTAAGGTGAAGAACGAGCGGAGATTACCCTTAACTCGTTCGTTCCCTCGGTGTTTGCATGTAAATATAAGGAATCTTTTGCAGTTTATACAATTACATTGCTTTTTCCTTTAATTTCAGAATCAATTATCATGATGAGTTACGTACACAAAGTCCACACCAAACCTCTGGAACATCGGACTCCATTCCAATTTCTCCAAGTCCATGCCAACGTTCACCCCGATAAGGAAGCCTTTGTTTTTCGCGATGAAAAGAAAAACAGGACATCACTTACTTTCAAAGAGTACGAAACTCAGTCCAGGCTACTCGCTGCTGCATTCCTTGAGATGGGTCTGGTGCATGGTGATAGGGTGCTGGTAATGTTACCGTCGTGTGTTGAGTTTGTATTGATCCACATGGCTCTTAACAGGATTGGTGCCAACATGATACCCCTTGAAGAAGATGCATTTCCTGCTGTTCTTGGAATTGTAAACCTGGCCTGTGTAGTCACTGGCGTTGAGATAGATACACCGTCCATTAACCACGAAAAGGTTTTACAGAATATCAAAATTGGCTTAGAAGAAAACAATCTTAAAGCAGCAGTCTTGGTCAGCCCTGATGCTGGTCCATTGAAAGACCACGAGAAAGTGTTCCTGTACAAAGAGATGTTGGACATGGTCGGCGACACGAAGATTGGATGTAATGAAGCGGTCCAACAGGCTGAAGCTGCTGTTCAGATGGATGACCCAACGCTTGTGTTATTTACATCAGGCAGTACATCCATCCCTAAACCCATCCAATATACCAACCATTGTTTCGTAAATGGGTCAATTGCAGATGCATCGATGATGTTGATTGATGAAAACTCCATCTATTTCTCGGACTCTCCTTTTGATTGGATATCAGGATTGTGTTTCAGCATCGGAGTTGTGATTACGAAGGGCTCAACCTTGGTAGCCTTCCCTCCAAAACTCGCCTTCAAAGGAGGACTTGTACCAACTATCCTGCAGACGATGGAGGAAGAAGAATGTACACACGCAATGGTGTATGCGTACTTATTTCACGATATAATCACAAGCACTGATCTGTCTGCCATCAAGCTGAGTAAGCTGAAAGTCGTTAATACTGGAGGTCAAGCGTGTCCAATAACATTGTTCAAAAGCTTCCTCGACATGTTTCCCCACTTGACAATCTCTAACGTTTATGGAGCAACAGAGACAAATCTCATCGCCCATCAGCTTATGACAAAAGATAACATAGATACCATCGACTATGGATTGATGGATATCGTCGACGGTTGTGAACTGAAGATTGTTAATGAAAAGAGAAATGTTCTACCACAGGGGACAAAAGGTACGATTAAAAAGCGATCCGTACTATGTACTAATTGAGTGAGTTGGAGGGCTGGATGCAAATATATTTTTGGCTCGAAGTTATATATAAGAGTGATGTTATAGGGACATCCGGCCATTTGGCGTTATGTATTAAAAGCACTGCACGTCTGTATTACCCGGTGGACTCGGTCTGTACGTTGCAGCATATTTACGTACAATCAGATGTTAATTAACTATACACTTACGTAAACGAACCATTGGTGAGATATTATGAACACTGGTCATGATCACCCCTAGTCTCCCCCGCAGCTGTTTTTAGTGTCGTCACGCAACGCATCTCTTGTTCTCTTTTCTTTTCTTGTTCTGTTTTTTTTTTTTGTGTGTGTGTGTGTATGTGTGATGAAATTTTGTGCCGAATTACTTGTTATACACATAAATCTTTGTAACTGCCCTCAAAATAAGGCGAACTGTTTCAAACCAGATTTTGTTGTTATTCATTTTAGGAGAACTATGTATACGTTCAGCATGGGTGTCGTTTGCTAACTGGGATCTGATGTTAGGTGAAGGCAAACGAACTACAGGTATGGGACAGAATGGCTGGCACTTTTCAAACGATGGCGCTTCTTTAGATCAAGATGGAAGGCTGAGACTGCAAGGTAGATTGGATGATATGATAAAATGTGCAACAGAGTCTATTACACCTTATGAGATTGAAGACCTGCTCCTTCGTAACCCGTATGTAAAGAAAGTGTGCGTCGTTGGTGTCCCCGATGAGCGGTTATATGAAAAAATTTGCGCATGCATCATCTTGAAAGATGGCAACGATGGCGACAAAGAACGTCATATTGAAAACGAGCTCGAGAAATGGTGCAGTGATAACTGTTGGGAGTCCAGTATTGGGTTACCATGGAAACCACACTATTACATCTTTTCGCGTGTTTTACCTCTGACGAGAACCGGCAAACTGAGTAGAAGACTTGTAAGAGAAATGGCCAACAAAAAACTGGGACTTTAAAAACTTTTCTATTGTAGTTTTAATTGAATTTTTTATGAAGCCGATCAATATAGTAATAGACCACATCCACATGGATGAGGTTTTATTAAGACTAGATAGCTACAGTCATAATAATAATAATCATATGAATCTATATAGCGCCATTTCCTGTTGTGCAATAGCGCTTTACAACATTTATAGTAATGGATATAAATAAATTATCATACTTAGCTTATCAACAACAATTATTTAGATCTAATAAAAAGTTAGTTTAAAGAGTCGTGTCTTAAGTTTCGATTTAAATGTTGAAATACAAGTACACGTTTGTAAATGAAGAGATATAGTTCATTTCAGATACAGCAAAGGACCAATAATGTGCAATATACCTTGGGATTTACCCCGTTTTTACGTAAAAAAAAACAGTCTTTAAATATTTTACGTTCCCTCCCTCATGTTATGTTGAATTTTTGGAATGTTAAATACTCAGTTCTTGCGTGAAAAGCCAATCATGATTATAGGTTAACATACTTTATTTATTCTTCCACATGGCCTATTTCCTTGAATTACCTTCTCTTTTATTTCCGTTCCTCCATCATTACTCCAACCTCTTTCCCAGGAAATTGGTACGTCTCCTTTCGGAACGACCGAGGTACTCTGGGGACGAGTTTTCAGTTGTTAAATAGATATGTTGAATAGAGTGACCTATGACCACTTTTACTTGTAATGTATTCATCCATTACTGCGGTTTTCGACTTTCTGCGAACTCAGACATTCCAACTGCTTGTTGTAAAATACGTATTTCGCTGCCGTCAATCAAGGATTTCACAGCAAGCATTGGGAATGTCTGAGTTCGTAGAAAGACGAAAACCGCAGGAATACATTTTTTTGTGCACTGACCACAGGCAGCCCAACTATTCTCTTTGAGGATTTTTATTATTTTTAACCGCGCGCCGAGCGCCGAGCTAGCGCCGTACATAAATCATTGAGCGCGCGGGTGGGGTTCCTGTGGTGTATTTGTTTGAATGCGCGCGGATGGGATTCCTGTGGCTTTTTGCAAGCAATTTTTCGTCAAAGTCGCGCGAGAAGTCGCGTGGTATCGAAGAGAGCGGTTAAAAATAACTTTGTCATTAAAAAAAAACCTCAAAGAAAATAGTTGGGCTGCCTGTGCACTGACGGGATGTTTTAGACTTTTGATGTTTAGCTATCATATTTTCCACCACAACACCACCAAAATAGAAAAAAAAAAGAAAAAAAAGAAATGCGAATTAAGAAAAGGGCAATAATGAATTGGAAATGATCTTATTACATTCAGTTAATTTTTACATGCCTAATGGTTTTGCGCGCCCATGACGTCACATAAATTGCTCCCCATGGCGAGGTCGGACATTCAAACCGGAACTAGTATACTTTTACAGTAATTTATATGGAGACTTAAGTAGTTTCGGTCGTAGCAAAATAGTTATTTTAACTGAAGAAGACAACGTTCCTGGCTCAAAATTTACCAATAATGCAGACGAATACACTGTTGATCAACTGAAGCGGTGGCTCAAGTGTAGAGGCGCAGGCCTAAAACAGAGCGGTAAACTGGGTGAATTGCTCACACGTGTCAAGGGTTGTTTAGCCTGCTGTAAATGGCTAAAGGCTAAAACTGACAAAGATCAACTATTAGTAAATGGAAGTTTATTTCGTGGGCAATCAGTGCTTGTACCGCCTGAGAAAGGCTAGAGAGTATTCCCTTCACATGATATTCCAAATCTATTCAACTATGTACGAATAGCAAACAAAAGTCCGCGTACAGGAGTCTTTGAATCGCTTTGCCGTACTTCGTCAAAATGATAGATAAATAATAGTTCTTCAAACTCAGTCCGAAACAAATATCTCTTTTTCACGTTTTCTTATTGTATACAATACTATTAAAGTTGTAATTAATGTCATCGAAGTCCTAATAATATTAAGTGCGTGACCAGTTTACAGTCGTGTACGATCGAGTTGAGTGTCCCAAAATGAGTCGTTTGCCCACTATGTACAGACTCATAGAATTATTCTGAATCAGTTTAACATAGCTTTTAATACGATAATCGCTTACTCCATCTAAAAAAGTATATCGTATCTTCTTTACTGAAATAATACAGAATCACTGTGAAAATCTAAATAAAAAGTCCGTGTACGGGTGACTTACGAATAGCCACTGCGGCAAAAAAACGTTTTCCCCCTCTGCTTGCAGCTTTTTAAGGTGGCTCGACTGAGTATTTTTGAAGGGCCACCGTCGCTGTTTGATCGCAAAGTACGTTGCGCGTAGAAAAATAATTTCAAATTAATTTCCATAGCGAGTTCAGGCATAGACTGAAGTTTGTTCTGATGTTTCAAATATTGCAATCGGAACTAGCAATAATTTTTTATGATAGAAAAGGAGTTTTGACAAATACGACAATTTTAGGCGAAATAGAGTTTTCTATAAAACCGCATTGATTGTTTCACAAACTTCAGATCAAGGTCTTCGTTGTTGCTGAAAATAAAAGATTTATATGGAGGTATTTTTGAATAAAACGCTTTTAAACATTTATACAACAAATAAATTAAATTAATCAAGCATCCATTTCACTTGATCAAAAACATCACTACAAAAGCTCAGAAAAAGTTGCTTTTGGTCTCATTTAGTCAACAAATGTCTTAGTTATCCGTCTGGCGAACATGAACGAAATCACTTCAGGCTATTAGGACATACATAATTTTTCGTTTGGTGAGATATAACTGCGCTTTTTCTTCTTTTGTCCAATATTGCACACATTTTTACAAAATATTTCAAAACTTAAAATTTCCTTGATGAAGCCTGCAGTTTTATGACCATTGATAGATTGGAAGATATCGAAAATAATTGGAATTGCGTTACAAGCACCCATCGTAACCGTCCTTTGTCATTTATAATATAATAGTAATACATTCTCACTGGCCATTGTCCCTCGGTCGATGATTAAGTTTTGGGAACAATAGGACTCCATTGTTCTAGGCTAAACAATGGAAATAGATCCGGAGGGACAAAGTGCCGGGGTAATATAAGTAGGAAAAAGTGGGCGGGAGGGTGGGGGAAAAATGCTCGAGTAGTCTTTCTTTCTAAACACCACAAGATTATTCCCCGAGGCAATATAAGTACGAAAAAGTGGGCGGGAGGGTGGGGGAAAAACACTCGAGTAGACTTTCTTTCTCAACACCACAGGATTATTCCCGGCCCGTAACATCCATCTGCCCCTTTCATCCTACTATCCGGTTTGATGTTGTTTGTCTCGCTAGTTTGGGCAACTAAGAATGAGCTAACACCAAATGCATTGTTTATATAGTCTTGCATATCATTAACCATCTCCCTTGGGAGTAGATGATCAGTGAGAATAGTAATACATTCTCACTGGCCATTGTCCCTCGGTCGATGATTAAGTTTTGGGAACAATAGGACTTTATTGTTCTAGGCTAAACAAATCCGTAGATCCCTCGTTCCGTTCGGGTTTACACTGAATCATGACATCCTTTCCTTCCGACCCCCATACCCTATGATAATCTCCTAAGGATATCTGATAATCATCCTACTTGAATCCCATCTTCTGATCATATTCCATCCCATAACTAAGACTCCCAGACCTCTTGTCCCAAAACTCAAAACTCTTCTTAAATGTTTGTCATACTGCAAAACACGTTTCAAATGTTGCAAAATCAAATATTCCAATAACTTCCTCTACCAGAAGAAACTTGTATTTAAAGTAATACTTCTCCCCGAAACTCAGAATAAAACCACAGGAAGGCCGCGACCCAGAGGGTAACAAAAACGAAATACTATAGGCATAACAAAAAAACAAAAAAAGACATGAAATAAGTGTAAAATAAAACAAAGGGCTCCCCCTGACCAAACCGGACCAGGAACCCGCCCGAAGGCCGATTATAGGGTGTTTGTTTAGATTTACCCTTCTGGTCGCGGCCGAACAAGTGGAGAAAAATAACGCAAAATAAAACAAATAGAAAAAATAAGAAATAAGCAGGTTATACGTAACGCTCCCCAAGGTATAGAGTGGTGTCTGTGACAAAATCAATTATCTTAGCCGGCCTGTAACTACTAGTTTACCTAGACAAATATGATGTAGTACAACCCTTATAGCTACTGTGCCGACATACGGCTATCCAGCCGACACACGGCTACCTACGCCACACCATTGTATAATTGTTACAGCCAAACTTGCCGACACACGGCTATCCAGCCGACACACGGCTACCTACGCCACACCCTTGTATAATTTTGACCGCCAAAATTGCCGAAACACGGCTATAGTAGTTTTACCACTTCTCGGTGTGAATTTCCTTAAGCCAAACTTGCCGACACACGGCTGTTTACGCAGACTATGATATAATTTTATATGCCAACACATGACTGCTCTTATTGCCAACACATGACTGCTCTTATTGCCAACACATGACTGCTCTTATTGCCAACACATGACTGCTCTTGTTGCCAACACATGACTGCTCTTGTTGCCAACACATGACTGCTCGTATTGCCAACACATGACTGCTCTTATTGCCAACACATGACTGCTCTTATTGCCAACACATGACTGCTCGTATTGCCAACACATGACTGCTCTTATTGCCAACACATGACTGCTCTTATTGCCAACACATGACTGCTCTTATTGCCAACACATGACTGCTCTTATTGCCAACACATGACTGCTCTTATTGCCAACACATGACTGCTCTTATTGCCAACACATGTCTGCTCTTATTGCCAACACATGACTGCTCGTATTGCCAACACATGACTGCTCTTATTGCCAACACATGACTGCTCTTATTGCCAACACATGACTGCTCTTATTGCCAACACATGACTGCTCTTATTGCCAACACATGACTGCTCTTATTGCCAACACATGACTGCTCTTATCGCCAACACATGACTGCTCCCATCGCCAACACATGACCGCTCTTATTGCCAACACATGACTGCTCTTATTGGAAATGCACGTGAAAGCTATAACACAATAATAGAATAACAAAGTTAGGTGCTGTAAAACTAAAGGCATAGACGCTCTGTAAAATATTACAAATTAATAACATCCGCATTGAGAACCCGAAAAAGGATAGAAATGCCGACAATTAAAAATAAACTTAGCATAAGGGCGCAAAATAAAACCAGCGCGAACAAAAACGGTGACACACAGACCGATGAACTCCACACGCATAAAAAATGCCGACCACGTGCCATCACACTGACAGTGAGGACGTGAAAATAAGACATGCAGGTATGACAACGGTGCGACTACAAACACAAACGACGGACAATAACGGCTACGAACAGACAAGTAATTGCACACGCATAAAACCAAAGCATGGGATGCCGACCATGAACCTAATACAAACAGCGAGAACCAAGTACGAAAAGACATGAATATATAACATGAAAATTGGCAAATACGGCCAACCTATACAATTATACTAACAAAATAGAAGTAAAATGAAAACGAGACTATTAGTAACACACTGTGCGGATAACAAACACAAGCGACGAACAACTACACCGGTGAACTCACGCCTATAAGACAAGCGATACGAACAGCGGACTAAGTACGATAAGACATGACTAGGTTACACACGGTACGACAACAAACACAAACGATGAACATTTAAATACAACGGTAAACACGCCTAAGACACAATTACACGCGAGCGACTACACAAATTCTGGCCGAAAGCCGAAAACTGAATAATATAGAATAGCATACATTCGCGGCTACATAAGACACGTGTGCTAGTAACTAACCCAAGATATTCCACGTAAAATTAACATTCGCTTCCACTAAAAGTGAGTCAAACACACGGTACACTTAACTCCAAGCACACTAAAACTCATACATGGCCAGTCTGCGCCTAGTCGTGGATATAGCATTTTTCCAACCGCCGGAGTACGAATCCAAGGTTTGATGTTGTTTGTCTCGCTAGTTTGGGCAACTAAGAATGAGCTAACACCAAATGCATTGTTTATATAGTCTTGCATATCATTAACCATCTCCCTTGGGAGTAGATGATCAGTGAGAATATTCAAGCGATCACATTCGGAGCTGCTCGGCTAACGAACGGTAGTCAAGTGTTGTTTGTGAGGTGACAATGCATATCGGAATTCACAAATTGAGTAAAAAATATAGACAATAGCGGTCTCGGACAACCAAAACAATGCGAGCCTCGAGTAAAGTTTACCTATTTTGAAAATTATTTTCGATATCTTCCAATCTATCAATGGTCATAAAACTGCAGGGCTCGATGAGTAACTATTTCAAAAAGCCAATGCTGCGGTAAGAAAAAAATTCATCAAGGAAATTTTAAGTTTTGAAATATTTTGTAAAAATGTGTGCAATATTAGACAAAAGAAGAAAAAGCGCAGTTATATCTCACCAAACGAAAAATCATGTATGTCCTAATAGCCTGAAGTGATTTCGTTCATGTTCGCCAGACGGATAACTAAGATATTTGTTGACCAAATGAGACCAAAAGCAACTTTTTCTGAGCTTTTATAGTGATGTTTTTGATCAAGTGAAATGGATGCTTGATTAATTTAATTTATTTGTTGTGTAAATGTTTAAAAGCGTTTTATTCAAAAATGCCTCCATATAAATCTTTTATTTTCAGCAACAACGAAGACCTTGATCTGAAGTTTGTGAAACAGTCAATGCGGTTTTATAGAAAACTCTGTTTCGCCTAAAATTGTCGTATTTTTCAAAACTCCTTTTCTATCATAAAAAATTATTGCTAGTTCCGATTGCAATATTTGAAACATCAGAACAAACTCGCTATGGAAATTAATTTGAAATTATTTCGTATTTTGCGATCAAACAGCGACGGTGGCCCTTCAAAAATACTCAGTCGAGCCACCTTAAGTGCCTGATGAAGCTTCTAGGGATACCTGGAATAACTATTGCACGTTCCCCTAACAGTTGGTTGTGACCATTTTAAAGTTATAATATTGAAAAAAGTTGTCGATTTGGTTGCTAAACACATACTTTCCTTTGTAATATCTCACTGTGTTTGTCCGACTCATACGGGGGGGTCCTAAGCCGATTAAATCTATTTTTAGTATGGGCGCGCAGCGCTATTTTCAGCGCGACAACTCGTTGGTGGAGTTCCTGTGCCTATTTGATCTGCGGTTTCCCTGGGTACTAGTCAGTCATGAATGAACTTTGAACGTTGTAACTTCCACAAATGTTGAAATTCACGTTTTTTTGATATTTCCTTTAAAATAACACTTTCAAAATGTGGAGAACAAAATTGGGTAGTTTTAAAAGTGGACTCAACGCAGGTAAGACTAAATTTGATTTTTCCTGCGAAGTTTTAGTCAAATTTGAGTGCCACGTTATGTAATTTCTTGACTGAGTTTCGTGATAAATGTTTTGTTTTTATTGACAGTGATCCCTAGCTTACGATGCCGTGGCTTATCGTCTTCAACTGAAAATTTCCCTAAAATAACAACACATTACACTATACATCCCAGAGAGAAAGATTCTAGGTGGAATGGTAAGTTTTCTAAAGAAAACATGTACTGTATAGTCAAACTGATCATCATTTTCTATGCTACACTTTGGCTGTGATTCTTTTTCAACCGGCAAAAGTGTTTTTACAGTAGAAGAATTTATAGAGACACTTATCTTATATGATATTATATATTTGTGTTTGTTTTTAATCTGATTTTGAGTCTGTGTTGTTGTTTTATAGATGTTGACATGGAAAGGTTTGGAGACGAAACTGATGTAGTGATTGTCGGTGGAGGACCATCAGGTCTTTCTGCTGCTATAAGAATCAAACAGTTAGCTAACGAAAATGGCAAAGATATAAGAGTCTGCTTGGTGGAAAAGGCCTCTGAAATAGGTGAATTATCTAGTACATCAATTGTAGTTCTTTGTATCAAGTAATATTGTTAAGTATTTTGTGTGATATATTTAAAAGCGTTTTCCAGTTGTGGACTTTGTGTAGTTAGAAGATTGATGTTTAACCTTTGATTGGTTAATGGATAGATTTGCTGATTGATTGGCAGGTAGTTTGATTGATTGACCAATTGATTGTTGATTGATTGATTGATTCTCAGAACAATTGATTGGCTGATTGATTGATTGACAGAATGATTGAATGATGAATTATTTGATTTATAACTGACTGATGGACTAAAGGATTGATGGGATAATTGGAATGATTGGCTGAATGATTGACAGAATGATTGGTTAAATGATTAATTGATTGATTAATAAATGGAAATCAATAGTTGTCTTATAAATGTCGTAGGTTTGTACTGCATGACCAGTTTTCATCAGGCAACAGTGAACACTGCATATCATAGATCTTACAAATGACTTATAAGCTTTCCTCCACATCTACAATTCACAACCAATCAAAATTTTCACAGAGATGTTCCTAAAGAATTCTGACAAGCAGTGTATAAAACCTACACTATTCAATCTACACGACCATGATGTTGTCATAGTCTATGTAGCTGGGGCAAGTTGTAAGAAGCCTGGGGCCGGTTGTACGAAGGGTGAATAGCGCTATCCACCAGCTAAATCCTTATCCAGCGTATAAAATCTATAAAAAACCTATTCAGTGAATAACTTTTGTACTTATGCAAATTGTGTTGATGTGTGCTAAACACACAGATCAACCAATCAGTATATTATTTCTGAAGTGAACTTCTCTGATTGGTTGATCTGTGTGTTTAGCACACATCAACAAAATTTGCATAAGTACAGATTTAAATGGGAAAGTACATATATAATTGGGAACCTGTTTGTTGTTGTTTTTCTAGGAGGTCATACTCTATCAGGAGCATGTTTGGAACCACACGCACTTAATGAACTTATACCAGACTGGAAAGAACGAGGGGTAATTGTCTAACAGTTTTTAGGAATGGAATTTCAACATTTCCACATTGTTCAAACAGAAAATTAAGAATCACTATACTTATCAATAAGACAACACAAAGTCGCACGTCCATGGCATTATAGACACACAAGAGAAAATATGAAGAATGATTAACAAGTTTGAGAGTAGCATGTGTAGTCATGTGTGTAGTCATGTGCGACTCTAGCTTGTGAACAGTTCTTTATATTTTCTCAAGTACGTCTATAAGGCAATTGATGAGTGTCATTGTGTTCTCTCAGTGATTGAACAGATGAACCTGTGCAGTTCATAGGTTTTTTACCAATAAGAGCACGCATAATAATCCACCTTTTCTTACTAAGATCACATGGTATAAATGTCGCTTTGTGATTGGTTCAAACGAAAGTTAGGACAACTCTACATTGGTTTGGAAGTCGCTCATATGGAGAAATTTGTAAAATTCGGATTGTCTCGTTATTAAAATGGTTAAATATTGCTGTGTTAGGAAGCACATATATACAAATCTAAACAATAGATAGAGACTAAAGCTATCAATGAAGAAGTAAGGACTTTACACGTGAAATTGGGCAATGGATCGACGTCAATGGATTCAGCTACTGAAAGCTGAATACCACCCACTTGATAATTTTTGGTAGGTTTTCTCAATATTTTCCGAGCATTACAAAGATAAATCGACCAAAGCAAGTGATTTTAACTTCAAAGAGTTTAAAAGCAAATGATTAACTTGCTAATACACGAGTTTTGCTTTAAAAAAGAGCAATTTTTATCCTGAGACTCGGCGGGAAAAGCGATCATTTTCTTTCGCTTTCGCTTATAGTCGCTGTTTTCACGGCTTGAACGGCAATCAAAGATAACATTTTTAATCATCAAATTACTGTTCTAGAGTTGTGGAACATAAACTTAACATCCAGACAATTTCAAAATAGGTATTAATGAGCTTTATTTTCAATTTCACGGGTAGTTTGCAAGCTTCAACCTAAACTCACTAAATTAAAATACAAACATAATAATAATAAGAAAAACTAATAGCTAATGGTTTGTAATTCATTGGAAAACTTGCAGCTTTGAACATGTTCATTGCAGTTCTAGTTTCAGTGTATTTCTTCTTCCTTTAGAAAGTAGAAGTTAAAAGTTTGAAATGTTTACTCATCTTTGGCGTTTTTGATTGAAATTATAAGCGAAAACTTGACTAAGATAGATTTGTAATTTTTTAGCCGTTTCTTCAAAACTTAGTTTGACTGACACCATTTAAAAGAAACAAACATACCTAAAGATGATTTGCAGCCAACAGTCGGCTTTTGAGAGGATTTTTTGTCGGTTTAACTTTCATAAAACAACATCTTCATATCAGTTTGTTTTTTTCCTTCATCGTTGCATTGTAGCTGAATCCATTGATGTCGATCCATTGCCGAATCTCACATGTAAAGTCCTTACTTCTTCATTCATATGATAGCTTTACTGGTCTCTACTAAATATTTGTTTAGATTTGTATATATGTACTTCCTAACATAGCAATATTTATATTTAACCATTTTAATAACGAGACAATCCGAACTTTACAAATTTCTCTATATGAGCGACTTCCAAACCAAGTAGAGTTGTCCTAACTTTCGTTTGAACCAATCACAAAGCGACATTTATACCACGTGATCTGTATGAAATTTTAGTAAGAAAAGGTGGATTGTGCTTTGTATTATAAATACAGCTATTTTGTTTTAAAAAACTTTAAGCCTTTTTTAGTTATCATGTTAAGGTAGTTCGAGACCCATGCTACTGCGCATCATGATCGAGTACATCTTGTTCAAGTAATGATATTGCAGGTTATTGTTATTAGTAATAATTTTATTTCCAACAAATTTAGTGAGCATATTTTGGAACCGAATTAGGAAACAAGTGCCTTACACCACCCATCACAGTTCTTAAACGAGCATGGTGACCCCCCTTTTTTATTTCAGTTTTGAGTTCTACCTATGCCATATTTTATGTAGAAAAAGTTTTAAAAGATTCTTTCAAAGGAATCCATGAGTCCTGAACTACATTCAACTTATAACCTGTTATTTGTATTTCTTAGGCACCTTTACATACGCCAGTAACAAAGGACAAATTTTTGATATTAACTGAAAAGGGTAGCATTCCTATTCCTATATTCAAAGGTTAGTATTAGTTAACATAAACTACCTGTCATTGAGATTAGAAAATGATCAGGGCTTACTTATTCAAAGTCTGATTAGTACTACTGTTACCGTAATCCTGGTTTAAGTATAATAATAAAAATTATAGAGTTAATCCTGGGTTAGTGCTAATCTTGGTTTAACTCTTAATAAAACCTAAAGAGTTAATCCTGGGCTAATGTCATGTCTCCTACTATTTCATCTATATTTTTGACAGGTCTTCCAATGTACAATCATGGTAATTATATTGTCAGACTTGGTAACTTTGTCAGGTGGTTGGGTGAACAAGCAGAGGAACTTGGCGTTGAAATATATCCAGGATATGCAGCTAGTGAAGTATGTACTTTATCATATTTAACAAATAGTTGTTGTTATTGTTCATCCTTCGTATTTGAATCATGCAGTCCTCTGTGGGTCCAAGAGTGGCTTGTGAGACCAATTCAGGCCCAGAAATGTCTGTCACAGAAAAATCAAGAGGTTTGGTGGCTGGCATACTTTCATGCAAATAATTACAAATAATTACATCAAAATGAATCCCTCTTGTCTAGTTGGTGGTAACTTTGCTGTAATTTCATATATCAGAGTTGGTTTGTTTACAAGCTGACTGCTTACTATCATTGACAGTAAGGGGTGGACCATTTAACTTTTGAGGGGGAAGGGGGGGGGGGGTGGTTAGGGGGCTGGAAAAAAATTTCCTGCAAGCACAAATCGCCACTCTAATCTTTGCATTTCTATCAAATAAATTTTGTGCTCATGCCAGCGGGCTAAAAAAAAATTTCCTGCACGGACCAAATCATCCTCCCCCCTCAAAAGTCAAATGATCCACCCCTAATGTAATATTGTCTGACTTTCTCTATTAACACTCTTGATGATCATCTTCTATTCTTTCTATATTAAGACATACATATTCTCTAATTTGGCCCCAAGAGTGCATGCATCAAGGGGCGCACTAGTTATTTACTATTTTTTAGATATAATACTGTTTTAATTTGATAGGAGCTAATGAGTGGTGTGTATGACATTAGGTACTTTATCATGATAATGGAAGTGTTAAAGGAATTGCTACAAATGATGTTGGCATTTGGTAGGAGCTAATTTGTTAGGAGCTAATTTGTTAGGAGCTAATTTGTTAGGAGCTAATTTGTTAGGAGCTAATTTGATAGGAGCTAATTTGTTAGGAGCTAATGAGCTTTGGTGTTTATGATATTAGGTACTTTATCATGATGATGGGAGTGTTAAAGGAATTGCTACTAATGATGTTGGGATATCTAAAGATGGCTCACCAAAGGTATGTTGTAGAAAACACTTTAAGAAAGGAAAACATAAGGGACTTGTCAGAAATTAGCAGGGGGGGGGGGGGGGGGGGGTGGAGTTTTGAAATGAAGTGATGAAAATTTCATGACCCTCCCAAAGTAAAGGATCATAATATCTTGACCCTACCCTATGTCACAGTGTCTTCTTTTGCACAATCCTCATTTTTGGTGGTTTATTATTTTGTTTTATACCCTCCCTTTTTAGGTTCTTAAAAAGTGATGACCCTCCCCCAGTTTCCACCCCCCCCTGCTAATTTCTGACAAGTACCTAATATAATTATGTCATATTTTCTGATTTTCTGAAAAGATTACTCTGAAGTCCTCAATAATAGTATAGAGCATAATAATAGTATAGAGTGGAAATATCCAAGTTAACCAATAATAGTATAGAGCTGAATAATAGTATAGAGTGGAAATATCAAAGTTAACCAATAATAGTATAGAGCGGAATAATAGTATAGAGTGGAAATATCCAAGTTAACCAATAAAAGTATAGAGCAGAATAATAGTATAGAGTGGAAATATCCAAGTTAACCAATAAAAGTATAGAGCAGAATAATAGTATAGAGTGGAAATATCCAAGTTAACCAATAATAGTATAGAGCGGAATAATAGTATAGAGTGGAAATATCCAAGTTAACCAATAATAGTATAGAGCGGAATAATAGTATAGAGTGGAAATATCCAAGTTAACCAATAATAGTATAGAGCGAATAATAGTATAGAGTGGAAATATCCAAGTTAACCAATAAAAGTATAGAGCAGAATAATAGTATAGAGTGGAAATATCCAAGTTTACCAATAAAAGTATAGAGCTGAATAATAGTATAGAGTGGAAATATCCAAGTTAACCAATAAAAGTATAGAGCAGAATAATAGTATAGAGTGGAAATATCCAAGTTAACCAATAAAAGTATAGAGCAGAATAATAGTATAGAGTGGAAATATCCAAGTTAACCAATAATAGTACATGTATAGAGCAGAATAATAGTATAGAGTGGAAATATCCAAGTTAACCAATAATAGTATAGAGCAGAATAATAGTATAGAGTGGAAATATCCAAGTTAACCAATAAAAGTATAGAGCAGAATAATAGTATAGAGTGGAAATATCCAAGTTAACCAATAATAGTATAGAGCAGAATAATAGTATAGAGTGGAAATATCCAAGTTAACCAATAAAAGTATAGAGCAGAATAATAGTATAGAGTGGAAATATCCAAGTTAACCAATAATAGTATAGAGCAGAATAATAGTATAGAGTGGAAATATCCAAGTTAACCAATAAAAGTATAGAGCAGAATAATAGTATAGAGTGGAAATATCCAAGTTAACCAATAATAGTATAGAGCAGAATAATAGTATAGAGTGGAAATATCCAAGTTAACCAATAAAAGTATAGAGCAGAATAATAGTATAGAGTGGAAATATCCAAGTTAACCAATAAAAGTATAGAGCAGAATAATAGTATCGAGTGGAAATATCCAAGTTAACCAATAATAGTATAGAGCAGAATAATAGTATCGAGTGGAAATATCCAAGTTAACCAATAATAGTATAGAGCAGAATAATAGTATAGAGTGGAAATATCCAAGTTAACCAATAATAGTATAGAGCAGAATAATAGTATAGAGTGGAAATATCCAAGTTAACCAATAAAAGTATAGAGCAGAATAATAGTATAGAGTGGAAATATCCAAGTTTACCAATAATAGTATAGAGCAGAATAATAGTATAGAGTGGAAATATCCAAGTTAACCAATAATAGTATAGAGCAGAATAATAGTATAGAGTGGAAATATCCAAGTTAACCAATAATAGTATAGAGCAGAATAATAGTATAGAGTGGAAATATCCAAGTTAACCAATAATAGTATAGAGCAGAATAATAGTATAGAGTGGAAATATCCAAGTTAACCAATAATAGTATAGAGCAGAATAATAGTATAGAGTGGAAATATCCAAGTTAACCAATAAAAGTATAGAGCAGAATAATAGTATAGAGTGGAAATATCCAAGTTAACCAATAAAAGTATAGAGCAGAATAATAGTATAGAGTGGAAATATCCAAGTTAACCAATAATAGTATAGAGCAGAATAATAGTATAGAGTGGAAATATCCAAGTTAACCAATAAAAGTATAGAGCAGAATAATAGTATAGAGTGGAAATATCCAAGTTAACCAATAATAGTATAGAGCAGAATAATAGTATAGAGTGGAAATATCCAAGTTAACCAATAAAAGTATAGAGCAGAATAATAGTATAGAGTGGAAATATCCAAGTTAACCAATAATAGTATAGAGCAGAATAATAGTATAGAGTGGAAATATCCAAGTTAACCAATAAAAGTATAGAGCAGAATAATAGTATAGAGTGGAAATATCCAAGTTAACCAATAAAAGTATAGAGCAGAATAATAGTATAGAGTGGAAATATCCAAGTTAACCAATAATAGTATAGAGCAGAATAATAGTATCGAGTGGAAATATCCAAGTTAACCAATAATAGTATAGAGCAGAATAATAGTATAGAGTGGAAATATCCAAGTTAACCAATAATAGTATAGAGCAGAATAATAGTATAGAGTGGAAATATCCAAGTTAACCAATAAAAGTATAGAGCAGAATAATAGTATAGAGTGGAAATATCCAAGTTTACCAATAATAGTATAGAGCAGAATAATAGTATAGAGTGGAAATATCCAAGTTAACCAATAATAGTATAGAGCAGAATAATAGTATAGAGTGGAAATATCCAAGTTAACCAATAATAGTATAGAGCAGAATAATAGTATAGAGTGGAAATATCCAAGTTAACCAATAATAGTATAGAGCAGAATAATAGTATAGAGTGGAAATATCCAAGTTAACCAATAATAGTATAGAGCAGAATAATAGTATAGAGTGGAAATATCCAAGTTAACCAATAAAAGTATAGAGCAGAATAATAGTATAGAGTGGAAATATCCAAGTTAACCAATAATAGTATAGAGCAGAATAATAGTATAGAGTGGAAATATCCAAGTTAACCAATAAAAGTATAGAGCAGAATAATAGTATAGAGTGGAAATATCCAAGTTAACCAATAATAGTATAGAGCAGAATAATAGTATAGAGTGGAAATATCCAAGTTAACCAATAAAAGTATAGAGCAGAATAATAGTATAGAGTGGAAATATCCAAGTTAACCAATAATAGTATAGAGCAGAATAATAGTATAGAGTGGAAATATCCAAGTTAACCAATAAAAGTATAGAGCAGAATAATAGTATAGAGTGGAAATATCCAAGTTAACCAATAATAGTATAGAGCAGAATAATAGTATAGAGTGGAAATATCCAAGTTAACCAATAAAAGTATAGAGCAGAATAATAGTATAGAGTGGAAATATCCAAGTTAACCAATAAAAGTATAGAGCAGAATAATAGTATAGAGTGGAAATATCCAAGTTTACCAATAATAGTATAGAGCAGAATAATAGTATCGAGTGGAAATATCCAAGTTAACCAATAATAGTATAGAGCAGAATAATAGTATAGAGTGGAAATATCCAAGTTAACCAATAATAGTATAGAGCAGAATAATAGTATAGAGTGGAAATATCCAAGTTAACCAATAAAAGTATAGAGCAGAATAATAGTATAGAGTGGAAATATCCAAGTTTACCAATAATAGTATAGAGCAGAATAATAGTATAGAGTGGAAATATCCAAGTTAACCAATAATAGTATAGAGCAGAATAATAGTATAGAGTGGAAATATCCAAGTTAACCAATAATAGTATAGAGCAGAATAATAGTATAGAGTGGAAATATCCAAGTTAACCAATAATAGTATAGAGCAGAATAATAGTATAGAGTAGAAATATCCAAGTTAACCAATAAAAGTATAGAGCAGAATAATAGTATAGAGTGGAAATATCCAAGATAACCAATAAAAGTATAGAGCAAAATAATAGTATCGAGTGGAAATATCCAAGTTAACCAATAAAAGTATAGAGCAGAATAATAGTATAGAGTGGAAATATCCAAGTTTACCAATAATAGTATAGAGCAGAATAATAGTATAGAGTGGAAATATCCAAGTTAACCAATAATAGTATAGAGCAGAATAATAGTATAGAGTGGAAATATCCAAGTTAACCAATAATAGTATAGAGCAGAATAATAGTATAGAGTGGAAATATCCAAGTTAACCAATAATAGTATAGAGCAGAATAATAGTATAGAGTGGAAATATCCAAGTTAACCAATAAAAGTATAGAGCAGAATAATAGTATAGAGTGGAAATATCCAAGTTAACCAATCAAAGTATAGAGCAGAATAATAGTATAGAGTGGAAATATCCAAGATAACCAATAATAGTATAGAGCAGAATAATAGTATAGAGTGGAAATATCCAAGTTAACCAATAAAAGTATAGAGCATAAAAATAGTATAGAGTGGAAATATCCAAGTTAACCAATAATAGTATAGAGCAGAATAATAGTATAGAGTGGAAATATCCAAGTTAACCAATAAAAGTATAGAGCAGAATAATAGTATAGAGTGGAAATATCCAAGTTTACCAATAATAGTATAGAGCAGAATAATAGTATAGAGTGGAAATATCCAAGTTAACCAATAATAGTATAGAGCAGAATAATAGTATAGAGTGGAAATATCCAAGTTAACCAATAATAGTATAGAGCATAATAATAGTATAGAGTAGAAATATCCAAGTTAACCAATAAAAGTATAGAGCATAAAAATAGTATAGAGTGGAAATATCCAAGATAACCAATAAAAGTATAGAGCAAAATAATAGTATCGAGTGGAAATATCCAAGTTAACCAATAAAAGTATAGAGCAGAATAATAGTATAGAGTGGAAATATCCAAGATAACCAATAAAAGTATAGAGCAGAATAATAGTATAGAGTGGAAATATCCAAGTTAACCAATAATAGTATAGAGCAGAATAATAGTATAGAGTGGAAATATCCAAGTTAACCAATAAAAGTATAGAGCAGAATAATAGTATAGAGTGGAAATATCCAAGTTAACCAATAATAGTATAGAGCAGAATAATAGTATAGAGTGGAAATATCCAAGTTAACCAATAAAAGTATAGAGCAGAATAATAGTATAGAGTGGAAATATCCAAGTTAACCAATAATAGTATAGAGCAGAATAATAGTATAGAGTGGAAATATCCAAGTTAACCAATAAAAGTATAGAGCAGAATAATAGTATAGAGTGGAAATATCCAAGTTAACCAATAATAGTATAGAGCAGAATAATAGTATAGAGTGGAAATATCCAAGTTAACCAATAAAAGTATAGAGCAGAATAATAGTATAGAGTGGAAATATCCAAGTTAACCAATAATAGTATAGAGCAGAATAATAGTATAGAGTGGAAATATCCAAGTTAACCAATAAAAGTATAGAGCAGAATAATAGTATAGAGTGGAAATATCCAAGTTAACCAATAATAGTATAGAGCAGAATAATAGTATAGAGTGGAAATATCCAAGTTAACCAATAAAAGTATAGAGCAGAATAATAGTATCGAGTGGAAATATCCAAGTTAACCAATAATAGTATAGAGCAGAATAATAGTATAGAGTGGAAATATCCAAGTTAACCAATAATAGTATAGAGCAGAATAATAGTATCGAGTGGAAATATCCAAGTTAACCAATAATAGTATAGAGCAGAATAATAGTATAGAGTGGAAATATCCAAGTTAACCAATAATAGTATAGAGCAGAATAATAGTATAGAGTGGAAATATCCAAGTTAACCAATAAAAGTATAGAGCAGAATAATAGTATAGAGTGGAAATATCCAAGTTTACCAATAATAGTATAGAGCAGAATAATAGTATAGAGTGGAAATATCCAAGTTAACCAATAATAGTATAGAGCAGAATAATAGTATAGAGTGGAAATATCCAAGTTAACCAATAATAGTATAGAGCAGAATAATAGTATAGAGTGGAAATATCCAAGTTAACCAATAATAGTATAGAGCAGAATAATAGTATAGAGTAGAAATATCCAAGTTAACCAATAAAAGTATAGAGCAGAATAATAGTATAGAGTGGAAATATCCAAGATAACCAATAAAAGTATAGAGCAAAATAATAGTATCGAGTGGAAATATCCAAGTTAACCAATAAAAGTATAGAGCAGAATAATAGTATAGAGTGGAAATATCCAAGATAACCAATAAAAGTATAGAGCAGAATAATAGTATAGAGTGGAAATATCCAAGTTAACCAATAATAGTATAGAGCAGAATAATAGTATAGAGTAGAAATATCCAAGTTAACCAATAATAGTATAGAGCAGAATAATAGTATAGAGTGGAAATATCCAAGTTAACCAATAAAAGTATAGAGCAGAATAATAGTATAGAGTGGAAATATCCAAGTTAACCAATAAAAGTATAGAGCAGAATAATAGTATAGAGTGGAAATATCCAAGTTTACCAATAAAAGTATAGAGCAGAATAATAGTATAGAGTGGAAATATCCAAGTTTACCAATAATAGTATAGAGCAGAATAATAGTATAGAGTGGAAATATCCAAGTTAACCAATAATAGTATAGAGCAGAATAATAGTATAGAGTGGAAATATCCAAGTTAACCAATAATAGTATAGAGCATAATAATAGTATAGAGTAGAAATATCCAAGTTAACCAATAAAAGTATAGAGCATAAAAATAGTATAGAGTGGAAATATCCAAGATAACCAATAAAAGTATAGAGCAAAATAATAGTATCGAGTGGAAATATCCAAGTTAACCAATAAAAGTATAGAGCAGAATAATAGTATAGAGTGGAAATATCCAAGATAACCAATAAAGTATAGAGCAGAATAATAGTATAGAGTGGAAATATCCAAGTTAACCAATAATAGTATAGAGCAGAATAATAGTATAGAGTGGAAATATCCAAGTTAACCAATAAAAGTATAGAGCAGAATAATAGTATAGAGTGGAAATATCCAAGTTAACCAATAATAGTATAGAGCAGAATAATAGTATAGAGTGGAAATATCCAAGTTAACCAATAAAAGTATAGAGCAGAATAATAGTATAGAGTGGAAATATCCAAGTTAACCAATAATAGTATAGAGCAGAATAATAGTATAGAGTGGAAATATCCAAGTTAACCAATAAAAGTATAGAGCAGAATAATAGTATAGAGTGGAAATATCCAAGTTAACCAATAATAGTATAGAGCAGAATAATAGTATAGAGTGGAAATATCCAAGTTAACCAATAAAAGTATAGAGCAGAATAATAGTATAGAGTGGAAATATCCAAGTTAACCAATAATAGTATAGAGCAGAATAATAGTATAGAGTGGAAATATCCAAGTTAACCAATAAAAGTATAGAGCAGAATAATAGTATAGAGTGGAAATATCCAAGTTAACCAATAATAGTATAGAGCAGAATAATAGTATAGAGTGGAAATATCCAAGTTAACCAATAAAAGTATAGAGCAGAATAATAGTATCGAGTGGAAATATCCAAGTTAACCAATAATAGTATAGAGCATAATAATAGTATAGAGTGGAAATATCCAAGTTAACCAATAATAGTATAGAGCAGAATAATAGTATCGAGTGGAAATATCCAAGTTAACCAATAATAGTATAGAGCAGAATAATAGTATAGAGTGGAAATATCCAAGTTAACCAATAATAGTATAGAGCAGAATAATAGTATAGAGTGGAAATATCCAAGTTAACCAATAAAAGTATAGAGCAGAATAATAGTATAGAGTGGAAATATCCAAGTTTACCAATAATAGTATAGAGCAGAATAATAGTATAGAGTGGAAATATCCAAGTTAACCAATAATAGTATAGAGCAGAATAATAGTATAGAGTGGAAATATCCAAGTTAACCAATAATAGTATAGAGCAGAATAATAGTATAGAGTGGAAATATCCAAGTTAACCAATAATAGTATAGAGCAGAATAATAGTATAGAGTAGAAATATCCAAGTTAACCAATAAAAGTATAGAGCAGAATAATAGTATAGAGTGGAAATATCCAAGATAACCAATAAAAGTATAGAGCAAAATAATAGTATCGAGTGGAAATATCCAAGTTAACCAATAAAAGTATAGAGCAGAATAATAGTATAGAGTGGAAATATCCAAGATAACCAATAAAAGTATAGAGCAGAATAATAGTATAGAGTGGAAATATCCAAGTTAACCAATAATAGTATAGAGCAGAATAATAGTATAGAGTAGAAATATCCAAGTTAACCAATAATAGTATAGAGCAGAATAATAGTATAGAGTGGAAATATCCAAGTTAACCAATAAAAGTATAGAGCAGAATAATAGTATAGAGTGGAAATATCCAAGTTAACCAATAAAAGTATAGAGCAGAATAATAGTATAGAGTGGAAATATCCAAGTTTACCAATAAAAGTATAGAGCAGAATAATAGTATAGAGTGGAAATATCCAAGTTAACCAATAAAAGTATAGAGCAGAATAATAGTATAGAGTGGAAATATCCAAGTTAACCAATAAAAGTATAGAGCAGAATAATAGTATAGAGTGGAAATATCCAAGTTAACCAATAATAGTACATGTATAGAGCAGAATAATAGTATAGAGTGGAAATATCCAAGTTAACCAATAAAAGTATAGAGCAGAATAATAGTATAGAGTGGAAATATCCAAGTTTACCAATAATAGTATAGAGCAGAATAATAGTATAGAGTGGAAATATCCAAGTTAACCAATAATAGTATAGAGCAGAATAATAGTATAGAGTGGAAATATCCAAGTTAACCAATAATAGTATAGAGCAGAATAATAGTATAGAGTGGAAATATCCAAGTTAACCAATAATAGTATAGAGCAGAATAATAGTATAGAGTGGAAATATCCAAGTTAACCAATAATAGTATAGAGCATAATAATAGTATAGAGTAGAAATATCCAAGTTAACCAATAAAAGTATAGAGCAGAATAATAATATAGAGTGGAAATATCCAAGTTAACCAATAATAGTATAGAGCAGAATAATAGTATAGAGTGGAAATATCCAAGTTAACCAATAAAAGTATAGAGCAGAATAATAGTATAGAGTGGAAATATCCAAGTTAACCAATAATAGTATAGAGCAGAATAATAGTATAGAGTGGAAATATCCAAGTTAACCATAAAAAGTATAGAGCAGAATAATAGTATAGAGTGGAAATATCCAAGTTAACCAATAAAAGTATAGAGCAGAATAATAGTATCGAGTGGAAATATCCAAGATAACCAATAATAGTATAGAGCAGAATAATAGTATAGAGTGGAAATATCCAAGTTAACCAATAAAAGTATAGAGCATAAAAATAGTATAGAGTGGAAATATCCAAGTTAACCAATAATAGTATAGAGCAGAATAATAGTATAGAGTGGAAATATCCAAGTTAACCAATAAAAGTATAGAGCAGAATAATAGTATAGAGTGGAAATATCCAAGTTTACCAATAATAGTATAGAGCAGAATAATAGTATAGAGTGGAAATATCCAAGTTAACCAATAATAGTATAGAGCAGAATAATAGTATAGAGTGGAAATATCCAAGTTAACCAATAATAGTATAGAGCAGAATAATAGTATAGAGTGGAAATATCCAAGTTAACCAATAATAGTATAGAGCAGAATAATAGTATAGAGTAGAAATATCCAAGTTAACCAATAAAAGTATAGAGCAGAATAATAGTATAGAGTGGAAATATCCAAGATAACCAATAAAAGTATAGAGCAAAATAATAGTATCGAGTGGAAATATCCAAGTTAACCAATAAAAGTATAGAGCAGAATAATAGTATAGAGTGGAAATATCCAAGATAACCAATAAAAGTATAGAGCAGAATAATAGTATAGAGTGGAAATATCCAAGTTTACCAATAAAAGTATAGAGCTGAATAATAGTATAGAGTGGAAATATCCAAGTTAACCAATAAAAGTATAGAGCAGAATAATAGTATAGAGTGGAAATATCCAAGTTAACCAATAAAAGTATAGAGCAGAATAATAGTATAGAGTGGAAATATCCAAGTTAACCAATAATAGTACATGTATAGAGCAGAATAATAGTATAGAGTGGAAATATCCAAGTTAACCAATAAAAGTATAGAGCAGAATAATAGTATAGAGTGGAAATATCCAAGTTAACCAATAATAGTATAGAGCAGAATAATAGTATAGAGTGGAAATATCCAAGTTAACCAATAAAAGTATAGAGCAGAATAATAGTATAGAGTGGAAATATCCAAGTTAACCAATAATAGTATAGAGCAGAATAATAGTATAGAGTGGAAATATCCAAGTTAACCAATAAAAGTATAGAGCAGAATAATAGTATAGAGTGGAAATATCCAAGTTAACCAATAATAGTATAGAGCAGAATAATAGTATAGAGTGGAAATATCCAAGTTAACCAATAAAAGTATAGAGCAGAATAATAGTATAGAGTGGAAATATCCAAGTTAACCAATAATAGTATAGAGCAGAATAATAGTATAGAGTGGAAATATCCAAGTTAACCAATAAAAGTATAGAGCAGAATAATAGTATAGAGTGGAAATATCCAAGTTTACCAATAATAGTATAGAGCAGA